>OZ038486.1:107264752-107299752 GCA_964036315.1 Acanthosepion esculentum
TGTTGCTGGATGAGACTGTTGACATAGTTGGAATAGCACAGCTCACCATTTTCATCAGGGCTTGTGACAATGAATTTCAAATTTATGAAGAACTAATTGAACTGGTCCCAATGCATTAAACTGCATCAAGCCAGGACATTTTTGAGAAAGTTGAACAGCTTCTCCATGAGTATGGCCTTGATTTGAGTAAACTTGTGTGTTTATCTACTGATGGTGCTGCCAGTATGGTTGGGAGACATAAGGGGGTTGCTGCCAAGTTAGGTACAAAAATAGAAAACATATCCAGATTCAACATTCAGGCATTTTCACTGTATAATTCATCAACAGAACTTATGTTCCAAGATTTTAAAATTCGATTGTGTTGAGTTTTGTCACAAGAACAGTGAACTATATCAGAGGTCGTGCTCTGCATCACTGTCAGTTTAGCTAGTTATTGGAAGACGTGAATAATCAGTTCACAAATGGCCCATTCTACACAGAAGTTTGGTAGCTTTCATGTCACAAGGTACTGAAAAGATTTTTTTTATTGCGATACAAAATTGTTATGTTTTTGGAGATGAAGAATCAAAGCACAGCTGAATTGAAAGATGAAAGCTGGCTCCAAGATTTAGCTTTTTCAGTGGATATTACTGCCCAATTAAGTGACCTTAATTTGAAATTACAAGGTAAAAATAAGCTCATCATTCAGTTATGATGATATCAAGTGTTTCATTGCAAAATTAGCTTTATTGGAGTCCCAATTGTCACATGAAAACTTGATTCATTTTCATATGTGCAAGGAGTTGAAAAAAAAACTTCCAATACTGAGTCTGTATTTATCTTTGCTAAGTACGACAATTACCTGGAATTGCTATCAAAAGAATTTCAGTGAAGATTTTGTGATTTTTCATTTTGTGAAGATTAGTCTGCATTATTCTCAGCACCATTCACTTTTGATGTTGTTCAGGCAGAGGAAAGTCTACAGATAGAATTACTGGAAATGCAGACTGACACAACACTCAAGGGAAAGTGCCTAGAAGTAGGATGTACCCAGATTTTTTTCATACCTTCTTCAGACATTTAAGTACTTCAGAAAGTTTGCCACGAAGATTATGGTGATGTTTGGTTCCATATATGTCTGTGAGCAGTTATTTTCATTTATGAAGGCCACAAAAACGTCTCACAGAACCAGATTAACTGATAAACATTTGTCATCTTAGATCAAAGTGGGATCCACACAGACATTCCAACCTGATATATTGAGAATAGTTTGTCTAAAGCGACATCAATAATCAGGAGAACATAAAAATGATTAAATTGTACTACCTTCTATTCTAAGTATTTTGTATTTAAAGTTTAGTTACCACTAGCTGTGATTAATCTAAGACTGTAAGCAGGTGTGGACCTCAAGGCTGCAGATATGGCTGATGCAGCCCTCCATATGTCCTGAGTTTGACATGCCTGACCTTAGCTGACATATTTTGTCCACTGAGGGATTTTATCAAGGAAAATGAAAGGATTTTATGTTGTAACAAGTATTTATAAACAAGTGCAAAAATGTTATTGGGTTTGCAAAATTTTTAAATTTAAGAACCAGTGTTCCCACAGATGTGTGTAAAATCTATGTTAAGAAGTTTCAAGGACTGAAACTGGCATGCATGCACACACAAGCATATGCACACACACACACACACAAAGTAAATGGTCATCAATTTTGAAAACACAAACTTTGTAAGTTATCTTTTGGTAGTTTGACAGATGAGACATACAAAGAAAAGCTACAACTGGTTTCCATAATTCATGTCACATGGATCAGTTGAAAGCAGTGAAGAAATTCAAGTGTTGAAGGCTAAAACACAACTGAATGCAGACCTGGTTATGTTACACAATTTGTGTATCATTCATTGGAGTTCTACAATGCTTGAAAATTTTGAATTACACACTAATTTTTACTGCTACACATTTCAGCTATATAGACTACTCATGGTTTGTGAATGTCACAAAAATTCTTGACTACTGCATGTTTCCTGGGAAGTTAAGTATAATGGTTTTAAAAGAGCTACAAATAGAAATTTTTACAAAAAGACTACACATTTTAACTCACCCTACTACTCATGGCTTTTGTTGCACAATGATGTTAACATGTTTTCAGTTCATCTAGTTTAGCATTCAGCTCCTCTTCCAATTTTGATATTTCTATGGATTTCTCCTTTGCAGATCTTTGCATGGCATTGGACTTTGTGATAAATGTGAAGTTCTGAGTCTGCTCAGCTTTCTCTGCATAGCTGTCAGCTGACTTGAGCAAATCTTTTGTGCAACTTTCAAGCTTGTCTTTTTTTGATCTTCAGTTCTTCAATTTCCATAAGCATGGATTTCTATTTTTGTCCAGCTGCTTCTTCCTGCCTTTTTTTTCTTCTCAACCTCAAGGTATTGGTTGTATGCTGTTCTGGTATTGAAAGCACTGCAGAGAAGAGCCTTAGTCATGGGAACATTCCCAGCACCTCCAACTGTGGTCAAATAATCCATGATAATGCACTGTGCAACCAGAGTCTGCTGTTTAATATTGTCAGTGGAAATTTCCTTATTAACTGAGAAACCTCTCTCCACTGAGGCCTGCCCATGAGAGAGTACTATCAATCTGCAAACTATTTTCCGCAGAGTTTTGATATTCTTTGTTGTTAGACAAATAAGAGTAGAACTTTGTTGTCCAGACAGTCTTCATGCTTGCTGAAATTCTTGAAAGCAATATTTCCAGCCACCTCCTCCTCCTCGATCTCTTTGTTACTGACTGATGTTGTCATCACAATCAGACTTGCCGACTTGTTTTCTATCCATCAAGTTTGAGAATCAAATTTGACTCAGATTTCATTCTCAAACTTGTTACTTTTGGCAACAATTTGGAGAAGCAAACAGTTTATACATAGATACACATTGACACGGGATGCATAAAGTATTTAATTTTTTCAGCATTAACTTACCCACCACTGACTAGAGATCAAAAGGACTTTTTACTTTTGAAAATGACATGCGAATAAAATTTCTTCAATTGTTCAAATTTTAAAAAACACTGATAATTTTTTTTAAAGATTCTACTAAAATGTATTTTATTACTGTTATTTTCTTTTCAACTACAAACTCAATGAGTCTGAATTAATTTATCTTTGATGGAGATGTTTACTTGTCTCCGACGCCTTTTATATTTGCTTTTCCTTTTTTCTTATTAAGTGAGGGTAACCATTAGAAGACATGCCTTCATATTCTCCCTTTTTTTCTCGTGGACTAGATGAGAAAATACAGAAGTAACTAAAGGTCATTAAGTCATTCTAATCAAGGAAACAAACCACCATTTGCAATAATTGCCAAATATTTGCTGATGACTGAATAATCTTGTTTCATAGAGGACAACTTTAGCTTTTGTAAAAGAGCCAGATTTCTGGGATTTGGCATTTTGACTTTCAGGAATTGAGAAAAGGGATGTGTGGGCAGAGCTCAATTTAGAAAATTCCAGGATTTTTCAAAGTGCTTTTTGGGCTATTGCTGTTTCTCCAGGACTTTTTAAGCAATGGGAAAGGCCCTCTGTCAATTTTCCAGGACTTTTCAAGGTTTCCAGGACCTGTATGAACCCTGAAGAATGCTCATAACTATTCATCAGGCTAGCCAAAAAGTCTAAAACTTTTGAAAAAGCAATAACATTTTTGTTCTTGCATATAAATACTTGTTACAACATAAAATCCTTGCATTTGCCTTGTTAAAATCCCTGAGGACAATACGTGTTGGCTAAGATAAATTTTCCTTTTGTCTTTATTCATATTGTCCTTTTACAGATATATTCTATCTTAAATTTTGTGCACACACACACACACACACACAGTAGTAACAGACATTGTCAGAAGATAACCTCCACCATATATCTCTTACATATCAACTGAATTACTGGTATAGGTGAATGTTGTAAAAATGTTAATATAAAACCAAATTCAATCTAATGTTTTTTATCAAAAATGTTGTCAATAAATTACAAAAGGACATGGTTATTATTTATGTGTTCTTCTATACAGTTTTGTTATATTTGATACACAAAAGGGAGTTTTTTTTAATTATAAATATTGACTTATAATCAAAATCTATTGTTTATTATTTAAAACAAATTTAAAAAATGTAAAAGAAAACCAGAATTTCAAAAAGAAATAAAACAATTTTGAGTGAGAAGTTTATAGAAATCATCTGAACCAAATTTAGAACAACTTTTTTTAAACAAAATTCTAATGTATAAAAAATTGTTATAATTAGAATGAAATGCAGATTTTATAGGGAAATGCAAAAATTCAAAAAGGATGCCTGCCAAAATCAGAAAATAAAGTATCTTTTTAAAAAAAATTAAAACTTAAATTTTTTTGGTTTGATACTTACAAAAAAAAAAAAAAAAAAAAAAAAAAAAAAAAAAAAAAAAATGCAAAAAAGACAATTTACCTTCATTTTTAAAAGAACAAGTAATTGATTCCTTAAAATCATCCCTCGGTAAGTTCCAAATGTTTGTATCCTTTCTAGATTGCTTCGTTCCTATGAAAGATAAATTTATAGAAAAATTACTATGAATCATAAAGAACAAATTCAAACATAAACATATGATAAAGTACAAGCCCATAAAGAGAAATACTTTTTTTATTGTTAATTTAAAAATTAGATTCTTTATTTTATACTAAGATCTCCAAGGTCTTTAACCTTAAGAAGTATTTGTATTAAAAATAAAAAATAAAAATTAACAGACTAATTTGTGAAGTTTATTTTAGTAATAAAATAAATTCAAAGAATCTGTCTCACATCCTCTATTTGTCAATAATTGTTTCAGCTAATGCTTCACTAGAAGGAAGTGGGTGATAAAAATATTAATGTAAATATTGCTTTTCAAATGTGTAACTGTTAAAAAGCACTGACAGGCCAGAACTGTAAAGAGTGACATAAAAAAAATTTATAAAAGAACTGATAAGGAAGAATTCAATCACAATTTACAAAAAGATGTCGTTTCCTGGTTGGATTTAAAAAGATACTTTACTTCTAATTCCATTTCTACTATTAATACTTACCTTTTTGTTTTAGAGTGAAATTGTGAACGCTTTAGCAATTCTGCATCTAGAGTCAAAATATGATAATAATTAAATCTGAGAGGCTTTGTACACGTCTACAGAAATGGCTTTTATCCAAAAATAATATAAAAGTATATCTTACAACTGGTGCATAAGGATCATAATTATCAACAACTGGGAAACCATTGTGTGTTTCATATTGCAAAATCTGCATAATACGGTCAACTCTTTCAACAGTTCGAAGGACAGTCACTGGATGGCTCATCACTTCACTAAATCAAAAAAATGAAAAGAATGTAAAATAAATTAGTAATAAAAAGACAAATGAGACATGTAATCAAATTATGAATTTTTTTAAACAAATTAAAAGGTTAGGATTATAATATATATATTTTTTTAACAAGAACAAAGGGCAATTAATTTAGCAAACAATCACTATTTTGAAAAAAAAAAATTAAAATACAGTCCTTTTTACTGATATTTGATAAAACATGATTTTGATTAGAGTTACTTCACTAATAATAATGGATTATATATAGAAATATTGTACATTTTCTATGCTTTCTCATTCAGACTTATGGTCTAATATAAATTATTTATTCATATTTAATAAATTCTTAATAAAATATGTTGTACTTGTTGCATAGATTTAATCAGAATTTTCTTCAATTCTATAAAATACTAAAACATTTGAGTTTCTTTTAAGAAGAACATTTTTAAAAATCATCATTTGCTATAGTGCTCATAAATTCTTCATTTTCTTTATAATTATTTCATTTATTTTCATAACTGCCATTTTAGCTGTAATATTCTTTTGTCATTTTTATAATATCTGAACAAAGCAGTTTCACATTTCTTTAGTTTACCATGTTTCTTCAGGACATAGGAGATTATAGCACTCCACAACTTTCTGTCCCTTGTAGCTCTAAACAAAGTTTCACTCTTTACCATTACTCTTTGTTTCTGCTATACCACCCAATGCATTCACATAAGCTCGTAACGTAAGCTACTTGCTGCTTCTGATTTTAAGTATGTTTCCTGTTCATTTCCATTTTCTTTAGAACTTCCTTGTTGTTCATATGTTCAGTGAATGTTTTATATTAATAAAAATAATGAATTCCAGAAATGCAGGAAATTATAAATACATTTAGTCAAGACAACATAACACTATGTAGTGACAGACTATAGCTTAACAATTTTTTTTTGCACTCATAAAGAGAAATATACAATTTAAATGTGTATCAGATCTGTGAGTTTTACTGAGATTGCATATTACAAGTGAACCAGGTGACAATTTTTGATCCAATCACAAAACAAAATGTACATGTCTATAAAAATTGAATTAAGTTTATATTTTATGTCAACTTTTGAAGGAAATTATTTACCCAGTTTAATATAAAACAATGAATTTAAAAAATATATAAGTGTCAATGTTGATCATCAAAACAGTAAATAAAAGCATTGAAACTTATCAACTGCTTTTGTTAAATCTGTAGTAATGCTTTACCCCACTACAATACTCTGATGTCTAATTAACCAAAAGAATTAGACAACATAACATCTAAGTAGAATAAGGCTGATCAGATGAGCAACTTTGTATTGGTCATTTGCTGCTTTTCACTGCTAATTTGTTCTGTTATACAGGCAGTTGTGAAATTTATCCAAAATACCAGGGATAGTGGGCAAGTGGTCCAGGGTCAACAATTTTTATCACAGAGCTACAGAAATAATCATGAATGGTTGAATTTAAACTTTGTCTTCATAGGATTAAATAAAAATCAGTTGCTCATTTTTGCATTCTTAACTGATTTGCTTTATTCTGTTTAAAAATTACAAGTTTATTTTTAGTAGCAATCAACAAGATCCTTTTATATTAACTACTAATAACACTTTCATGTCAGTATTGCTTTTTATCGAAATGCTCAGGTAATTTTTACAATTGTTATGTAAATAGTCTGGATAGAAAATAAAGAAGGTACTTCTACTAAGGTTTGAACTATTATCCCTTATCTTTAAGAGTTTGTCATGGATAGTACTTTACCAGTCAGGCTATAGCTACTTAATAGTCATAGAATGTAAAATCTGAATATCATAATAAAAAGCAATAAATATGAGGACAAATAAATACTAACCAAAGATAATAATGAATATTTTCTCTAAGAAATTCAAACAAATTAAGACACTGTCAAATGTTAACAATCAGCAAAATAAAAAAGAAATGCTAGTCAAAGTTTAACAAAAATATCTCATCTAACAAATTTGAATAATCGATATTTCTAAGTTAGGAAAAGTAGACAACTTACTTGGCACTCATGCAGGCTGCAAAGTACGATGGTTCCCATCCTAAAAGAGGAACTCCTCCCAAGTGAATATGAATATCATAAATTCCCTATAAATAAAAATATCAAATATATTTTAAAACATTTTAGTAAAAAAATCATATACAAAAATAAGAGAAAAAAATCCCAAAGTAAACAATGTTTTAAAAGTGTATCACAGTAGCTGATCTCTCATTAGGCCAAAAGTAAGAAGTTTCTTGAAATCTCAATATGTTTCAGATTAAGAAAAGAAAAAAAAAAGCAGAAACATCTAGTATTCAGGCATATCTTACAAATAAAAATTCATCTGCTTCTCAAATAGTCCGACCTGGAGCAGAAGTCCATCAAATACTGCTACATCATAGAAAACACGTTCAGAATAAAAGGACAAAAGCCATAGCATGTTCAGCTGGTCTCAAAATTTGCACTGGGATTAATTTTATCAATTCAAACTGTATTTAATGTCATATTTAATTTTGTTTTCTGCCGATGTTTCTCTCTTAAAAAATGAATTGCTATAATTTCAGAGCAATTGTTTTTATTTCCTTCTGTTAAAGTGTTCAGTGCCAAAGGAGATTAATTAATGTTTTTGTTACTGTTAAACACCAAACAACATTAACCTTTCCCTCACATTATGTAGTTATCAATTTATTCCTTTAGTTACTAACCTCATTAAAAAAATCTCCAATCCATTTTGCCATGATGATAGTTAACATAATCGGAAGACCATAAGAAATGTTGGCAGTAGCTTCAATGATGATAACTGTCAGACTAATTGTCATCCGCACAACTCCTCCTAAAACAAAATCAAATATTCTTTTTATAATCAGTATACGCAATGGTTGAAAATATAAAGGCTAACCTAAAATCCTATTCTCTTTGAAACATTTAATCATGTAAAATACTTATTAAAATAAGCTAAAATAAAAATTATATAAAATTTGAAAGAAAAAAGTAGACAAAAGCTGAAATACTTAGACTATAGCTGACTTAACTAACACCTTTTATTTAAAGGAACTGAATTAAAAATGTCAGTTAAATATGTTTTTACAATCCAGAGAAAGGCAGTCGTTCATAGACTAGTAGTTAAAGGCATTTTCTATTCCAGAATTAGCTCTCAATTTCTGATAACAACCAGGGAGGTTGACAGACAACTTACTTATGTAAACTTACAAATTGTAAGGACAAATGAAGATTTTTATATTTTGAGAATCCAAAAATAGGTAGAACCTTGAATCAACAGGCACATATCTAAATGAGAGACATAAGATTGTTTATATAACTTCCATTCTGCCAAAAAGGGGAAGGTTAATGTAGAAATAGAAGTAAAATTGGAAAACCAGATATCTTAAGGTTTACCAAATGTTGATAGAAAGCTAGAAGTATATGTGTGATAAGTAAAATAAATGAGTAGAAATGGACAATTTACACATCCAGAAGCCCTGGCATGAATGAAGTCATAGGTATTCTGGGTGAAATCAGTAAAGGGAATCATCTCAACCCAAGACCCATGATAATTAACAATAAATCTTGGAAAAAATATCTTTACTACAAAGTGGTCAGAACAGCTACAGAACAAAGGCACAGCACCATCAATAAAGATATCTGGATGTAAGATTAGTATAACTAAACATATTCTTCCTCCATCTTGACATATATTATTATCTTGCTGAATTGCATGTTAATTAAAAAGATATCAACCTGGATACGTGAATAACCTCCAATCTATACAAGTTATATTAAAATGTTTGTAATCTGAGCAAAATTCATTTAAGTTGTTTGCAAAATTGTGGTTAAATCTGCCACAAGCTGACTTTAAATCATAATATGTCTGCAATATTAAGATAAATTTGCATTAAGCTGCAAAATATAATTTTTTTTCATTAAGTTTGCAAAATATGGGGAATTGAAGTTGGCCTCATCTGGTGGATGCAGACATTGTAATAAATAAATAGAACATGACCTCTGAATTATACAAGTTGTATTAAACAATATTACAAATAAGTCCTTGCAAACTTAATGGTGTCTGCGACAAAACTTATCTGCTGAAAATATTCAATGTTTTTACCATCTACAGACTTTGTGGTGATAATGGTGTAGAGCTGGCTGGTTCTGCATGTGTTCATTTTGTAGGTCTTACTAAGAGTGAGTGTTCTTCAAAAAGAGGTAGAAAAGCATGCCAATCAGCTACAGTAAGCTTAACTGCCAAGGGCAGATAATCATATCTCTTATTTCTCATATTTACTATAAGTTGTCCATACACCTTGAAAACAAAGATATGATACCACAACAAATTCAAAACTTTTTTTTAGATCAGCCAGCCTTTAAACCATAATACCAATGCAGTGGATAGTGTAATATTTAATTATTTTTGTAACAGGCAAACACTGTATGTATGGTTGCTTGCTTGTATCCAAGTGTATCTCTCTGCTAGGATAGCTAGCTAATCCCAGTTGCAGATACCGGCTCAGACAAAGTTGTATTTGTTCAACACCCACAGTGAAAACTTGTGGTTTTATATCGCAACTATACTGAACAGACCTTACAGTTTCTGAGAGAGAATGCATAAGCTGATGTGATCAACAGTTTAAACAAACTCAGTCACAATGACTTGTCACTATGTGATAGCACAACTATCAACAGCTCCCAAACAGTTTTTTCTATCCAATTTCACTCACAAGTTTGGGCTCAGGCCATGCTATAATTTTCAGGTACTTTTCAGAGTACAACTAGGTCAATATTATCAAGAAGTCACTTTGACAGATCAACTATGGTAAGGTTTGAACCTTGGTCTAATGGTCGGAATATGCCCACTCACTAAAAGAAGTAGGCTTGTAAATACTGTATACTGATAATTAAAAAAATATGCTTAACCTCTTTAGCTATTTGTTACATTTGCAATAACATTTTTAGCCATAATCTGACTCTTCAAGAATGTATAGAAATCTGTGCCCTTACCCAGCATAGCAGCAGCACCTATTAATGCATATTTACCCGGATCAGCAAATTTCTGAAAGAAAAATAAGAAAATAAGAAATAAATGAAGAAATTTTATGATCAAAACATTTTTATACAGAAACACCATTTTTAACAAACTACAATTCTAGTTTATATGAAACAGAGTTTAATTAAACATTACCATTGAAATGACACTTATTTCTTAAGACAAAATAGGCAACGCTTATCAATGTTCAATGAAACTTATGGTACCAATTCCACAATGAGTGTACCTAGCGAATTTTATTTACTTTAAAATTTTACTTACTGTTCCAGGGAAAGTGTTTCTCAAAGTAAGTCCCAAAATTCTACCCCATGCTCCACCAATCAAAAAGCAAGGGATGAAAAGTCCACTAGGGATCATCAGACCATATGTCCAAAGGGACATAAAGAAATAACAGAGACAAATAAAGAACAATGCCAGAGGGCTGAAGGAGGCTATGAAAAAAGAAAGAAAATTTACGACATCAGACATTTCATGAAACAATATCCAAACATTAATAAGATCATTTTAAGCTTAAACTATTTTTCAGTGTGAACAGAAAAGTTGGCAATGTTTCTTTTTTTATGCTACAATCACAATTCCAAATGTAAAAAATGTGCACACCTATAAGCCAGTGTACGTTGTTTTGCATTACACAAATCCTGCCATGCTACGTTTTTTACCCATATCTAAGAGTGCAGACCAGATAAACTCTTCAAATTTTGCAGATATAATCCTAAAATATGTCCATATAAAATGATATAATTTAAAAGTTGCTCTTATCAAAGTAGGTATGAATGCATTACAAAATGTAAAATAAGACATTTTTCAAAATATTTTCAAACTTATTACAATAATTTAGTCTTTAAAGATTTAATTGTAAGAAACTTGCATAAAGTTAGTCATAAAAATTATTTTTGTGAACTTAAAGCAGGTTTTAGATTCAATTTTTATCATCCCAAAACAACTTTGTTTATGGCATGATCAAAATCTGTAGACAGAAAAAAGAAAGAAAAAAAGAAGAAAAAGAAAGAAAAAAAGAAGAAAAAGAAAGAAAAAAAGAAGAAAAAGAAAGAAAAAAAGAAGAAAAAGAAAGAAAAAAAGAAGAAAAAGAAAGAAAAAAAGAAGAAAAAGAAAGAAAAAAAGAAGAAAAAGAAAGAAAAAAGAAAGAAAAAAAGAAAGAAAAAGAAAGAAAAAAGAAAGAAAAAAAGAAGAAAAAGAAAGAAAAAAGAAAAAGAAAGAAAAAAAGAAGAAAAGAAAAAAAGAAAAGAAAAAAAGAAAAAAAGAAAAAAAGAAGAAAAAGAAGAAAAAGAAAAAAAGAAGAAAAAGAAAAAAGAAAAAGAAAAAAGAAGAAAAAGAAAAAAAGAAGAAAAAGAAAAAAAGAAGAAAAAGAAAGAAAAAAAGAAAAAAGAAAAAAAGAAGAAAAAGAAAGAAAAAAAGAAGAAAAAGAAAGAAAAAAAGAAGAAAAAGAAAAAAAAGAAAAAAGAAAAAAAGAAGAAAAAGAAAGAAAAAAGAAGAAAAAGAAAAAAGAAAAAGAAAAAAAGAAAAAGAAAAAAGAAGAAAAAGAAAAAAGAAAAAAAAGAAAAAAAAGAAGAAAAAAAGAAGAAAAAGAAAAAAAAGAAAAAAGAAAAGAAAAAAAGAAAAAAAAAGAAGAAAAAGAAAAAAAAAGAAGAAAAAAAGAAGAAAAAGAAAAAAAAGAAAAAAGAAAAGAAAAAAAGAAAAAAAAAGAAAAAAAGAAAAAAAAAGAAGAAAAAGAAAAAAAAAGAAGAAAAAGAAAAAAAAAGAAGAAAAAGAAAAAAAAAGAAAAAAAAAGAAAGAAAAAGAAGAAAAAGAAAAAAAAAGAAGAAAAAGAAAAAAAAAGAAAAAAAAAGAAAGAAAAAGAAGAAAAAGAAAAAAAAAGAAGAAAAAGAAAAAAAAAGAAGAAAAAGAAAAAAAAAGAAGAAAAAAAAGAAGAAAAAGAAAAAAAAAAGAAAAAAGATTACTTTTACTTAAAATGTAGTGAAAAGTTTACATCAGGTGTCTGTTACTTGTGAATCCAATTGAAAAGTCAAATGAGTATTGAGTCAGCTTTTCTTCCTCATACTGAAAGTCTGCTCAAATTTACAAATCTCTCATGAGACAGTGGGAAGTATGGATGGACAAAATTGATAAAACCTGATATTATCCACAAAATCAAAAGTATATTTCAAACACTATTGTCTTATGACATACAACATTTGTTTTATTTCAAAGAGAGAGAAATGGGGTAAATGGTTGAAATGAGGTAATTGTATAAAGAATTACTTCATGTGTTTAGAAAAATGTAAACAACAAGTGTGTAACTGAAAGTGTTGCATGATGCCAAATGGTAGAATCCAGGTAAATGCCAGAATATCAAATGTTGATTTTCAAGACAAACACACACACATCCCACTTGAAAGATTTGCCCCCCCCCCCAATCTTTCTATCATTATCTTTGTCAATTTGATCTTGTGCCATTCTAAGCTAAACATCACAGGGTGGAGGGAGTGTAGTAAATACACAAAGCAATGGTAAGAAAATACTTATAGCAAGTAATACAAAGATGCTGATCCTCACATTAAAAAAGCCTTGTGCCACATTTGGAATGAGTTGACATTCTGTTAAATTTCTGATCACTGGTCTATAAAGAAGCATAAAAATAAAGCAATTTATTACATCCACATCCTCAGAAGAAAAGAAGTGATGGCATTGCATGAAAATTATGCCTGCTAAATTGGTGCACTGTCAGAACCAATATTATTGGTGTTTCATAAAACGCATTATTACATATTTACTGTGTACATAACATTACAAAAACTTAATATTTTGCAGAGCCATCTTTTCTTAATTTTAATCAAGACTGTATACTCACAAGTTTGTTCATGAAAAAGGTTTTTTACTATTTCTTCAGGAGTTTGAAGTATCATGGTCGCTGTTGCACTATACTGCCCATCATCACAAAAAAACTGGAATGACAAGTATTAGAAATTTGAAAATACTTTCTGCCTGAATTTCTGGTACGAGGTTTTATCATAATTTACATTTGGACTATTGTCTTCATCTTTGTTGTTTTTATCACAACATTTCATTCATTGTGCACTCTGGCCTTCTTCAGGTGTGTCAATCTGGATATGCTTCAGAGAAATTCAAACTCAACCCTTTTATTTAATCTTCAGGGGCGTATTGTTTTCATTCCACTATTTATGTCTAGGGATATCTTGTCTTGTTCCCATTTAGTACTGTTCAGTTATTGCATGCCCTGTTTCTACTGAGGGAGAGTGTACTACCTGTACCAAGGATTGAACTCATGATTACTGTGCCACCACATTCACAAACTAATGCTTTAATCCATCATGCTTTTGTCTCATGGGACATTGAAAATGAACAAGAATAATCTATCCTCATAGAATAAATAAAGGGTTTAGTTTGAAATTCACTGATGGTTACCCAGATAGACAGATACTTGATGAAGGCCAGAGTGCAAAACAGCTGAAACATTGTGATAACAACAATAAAGTTGAGGACATTAGTTCAAATGTAAATAGTGTAAATATTGAAAATATTTTATTATAAAATGAACAAAAGACCTGAGAAAATATAACAAAAATATGTTTGCTAACAAATTGTGATGTTTCATTCATGCCTAGAGAATTATGTCACAAAAATCTAAGTCATTCAATAAATTCACATGTCATAAAAACTATTGCCTTCTTTCTGCACTACTCACCATTTTTGGTGTTCTTTTGGTCTTCAACTTTTTACTCCTTTGACATTTCCAAGCCAACATTATCAAGCCTTTGCTCCATTAATCAAAATTATCAAGCCTTTGCTCCATTAATCAACATTATCAAGCCTTTGCTCCATTAATCAACATTATCAAGCCTTTGCTCCATTAATCAACATTATCAAGCCTTTGCTCCATTAATCAACATTATCAAGCCTTTGCTCCATTAATCAACATTATCAAGCCTTTGCTCCATTAATCAACATTATCAAGCCTTTGCTCCATTAATCAACATTATCAAGCCTTTGCTCCATTAATCAACATTATCAAGCCTTTGCTCCATTAATCAACATTATCAAGCCTTTGCTCCATTAATCAACATTATCAAGCCTTTGCTCCATTAATCAACATTATCAAGCCTTTGCTCCATTAATCAACATTATCAAGCCTTTGCTCCATTAATCAACATTATCAAGCCTTTGCTCCATTAATCAACATTATCAAGCCTTTGCTCCATTAATCAACATTATCAAGCCTTTGCTCCATTAATCAACATTATCAAGCCTTTGCTCCATTAATCAACATTATCAAGCCTTTGCTCCATTAATCAACATTATCAAGCCTTTGCTCCATTAATCAACATTATCAAGCCTTTGCTCCATTAATCAACATTATCAAGCCTTTGCTCCATTAATCAACATTATCAAGCCTTTGCTCCATTAATCAACATTATCAAGCCTTTGCTCCATTAATCAACATTATCAAGCCTTTGCTCCATTAATCAACATTATCAAGCCTTTGCTCCATTAATCAACATTATCAAGCCTTTGCTCCATTAATCAACATTATCAAGCCTTTGCTCCATTAATCAACATTATCAAGCCTTTGCTTGCTGGCCTTTCTTTTTTTTACTGATATCAATGTCAGTAAAACTGGTGGGTGTGACTACTATTAGAAACTGATATCAGCCACAATTAAGGGAAGGTGAGATACAATGATGTTCTAAAAACTGCAGATTCCTTACATGTCATTCTAACCCTTTGAAAAAGTGTTGCATGACAGTTTTCTTGTGCTATGATTTTGGGGTTGTGGTGAATTGATAAAAAACAATCTTTAGATATTTGTACACAGATTTATTCAACCATATATGTGCCATTCCCCCCCACTATCTTTTGCCATCTTTGAGACAGCTTCATGATTCCACTTTGTCAAAATATGACATCTTTCTGGGTGATGAAATGGTCTAAGTGGTTTTTATAGGCTTCCAGAAGATTTAAGAATTTTGCAGAGATTTAAATAGGTGATAATCTGAAGGCGCAAGGTCAGGTGAGTACGACAATTTAGTAGGATATTTTGGCCAAGCTCCATCAATTTCTGTTGAGTCTGCAAAGAGATGTGAGGTTTGATATTACCCTGATGGAAGACAACATCACTGATTGGCCAATTCAAGATGCTTTTCATTGATTAATCAATTGGGAACAATACTTATCTGAATTTAACGTCTGATTTTGTGGAAGGAGCTCATAATATACATTGCCCTTCCAATCCCACCAGATACACAGCATCACCTTCTTTGGATACAGACTGGCTTATGGAATAGTTAATGGGAACTCATTTTATTTTCTCCAGGAACTCTTTTGATCCACATTGTTGCAAACAATCCATTATTCAATGTCTGAGATTGTCCTTTTCAAAAATGGATTTTGGTTTTGCTGCATTTGAGCAAAGAATTGCAGATGGAAATGCAACATTAAAGTTTTGTTTTGTTAAGTTGTGAGGTACCTAAACATAATAGCAAATTACATATGTGGAGTATCTCTGCAGTGTCTCAGGTTGTGATGTGCAAACTGAACTATTTTTGATCAGCATTTTGATCTGATCACCAAATGCAGGCCAGAACATGCTTACACTTTCAGACCAAACACTTGATGATACGCTCACTTATGGTACCATCTCCATAAATGGCACGTCTTTTTGCTGTTTTCGCAGCATTTTGCTTTCCAGAAATAAGAGCATCAAATAACAAAAATACATCTCATTTTCATTCAGTGTCACTTTTAACATAAAAACATTTAAAATTCAGTCCACATATAACTCATATAGGAAGATAAGTCGATATGTCACATTTCAGAATATGCAGATATGTATGTCAAATTTCAATCATATGTAAAACAAACTCACATGCTTAAGCATCAGCTATTGAAGAAGGCTACAAACTTTTGTTTCAAACCAATAAAATGAGTTATGAGTTCCTAGTGTTGAAATTTATGCTGTCAGGGCAAAATAGAGATCATCTCAAGCAATTTCAAATGGCCAATGATTATAGTCTCAGACAAGTGCAATTCATGTCAAAGTTGAAGGATCAGCTTGTCACACTGGTGCATAAAGCATATACATGGAAATCCAAAATAATAAGACTTGACTTCGTTGAACTGTGGTCCTAAATATATTGACATCAGTGGTCATTAAAGACTTACACACAACTGGTTATTCACTATTTTCTCCAAAGTCCCCAAAATCAAATAACAAATAAACATTTCTTGAGAGTCAATCATTTTTTTTTTTTTTTTTTTTAAATCAGCTCTATCTCCTTTGCTTATTTTGCAGTGAACAAAAATCACTTAAACAAAATAACATTTTTAATCTTTTTTATAAACATTAATTTTGTTTCATTAATGAAACACATGGTACACATGTGTAGATTCTTTCATCAACATGACTGAACTACAAAGGAACATGGCATGGGGAATAAGATAGCATGATGTAAACTCAGGATTAATTCAAAGCTCAAACCTTCAGTGGATACTGTGCCAATTATTGAGTTGGTGCATAATTATCAGGCGTTTTTGTAGGCAAGTTATTTCTTAATAAAAATTGCTGTTTTGTTTACTTTCTTTTAATAGAAATATTTTCAGGTTATAAAAATGCGTGTTGATAATCATATGTCCTGGAATAATCATTTAAAAATGTTATTGTTGAATTGTTATGTTTCTTTTTTTCATAATAAATATTATTTGAAAAATGTCTGATAATTATGTACCAACCCAATATTTGATTTCTAACACTTCAGTTTTTACCTAATTTCATTATTCTCTATAGTTCCACAACATCTCTTCTATCATATCCCACTCACATATCAAATTATGTAAAATGATTGGACCAAAAACTGTTCTGTAAAAAGGTAAAAACTATTTTAAAAATTATATTTATTATTCTCTAAAACTATTTACAAAATCAATGCATTTGTAGAATTTTCAAAGCACAATAACTTTCAGTAGAATAATGTCACTAGAATGCAGACATCTTTTAATAAAATCTTTAGGTTACTTAAGGAAATTATCAACTGATAAAAAATGATGTATAATGTTTTGGTGTGATTTTTTGATTGAGAGACGTTTTTTATATTTGTCACATTGTAGTATTTACTATGATTAAACTGATAGCTTTTACATCCACATCAGAATGTGTTTAACAGTCAACCTATGATTGCAATGGGTACATTGAGGTATGTCTTCAGTTCTTAGCAGGTATACATGAGAATCTTGTATGAACAGAGTTCGCTCTTTGACTTTTTGTTGAGAAGAAAAGAGGAAGAGGGAGGATTTGACACTGTCTGTGTGGTGTGGTGGTGAGAGATGTCAAGTGAAGCAGGTTGGAGTTAGGGGGAGAAGCAATCACTATAACTACTACCGAGAAGGTGGATAATTCTCCAAATTTGAAAAGTTTATTAAGAAAGCAGAAATAGAGAACAAAGAATCCTTTTAGAATTAACGTGGAAATTGAAAAATCAATTTGAATCCTAAGAATCCTTTGGCTCCACACTAGTAACAGGCTGAAGTGCATATAAGTAGATAGCTTTGACAGCTCAAAGACCTGGGTTGAGAGTGCCTCTGGAATCCATGTCAGCTGCCACCAGATTTCTTGATTTCAAAGAACTTTGAACACTGAATTATTAAGCAAAGCACAGTGTCACTATAGGGATTGATGCCGGAAGGGTTAATTTTTGTTGTACCAAAGGCTATATAACTGAAGATTAACCCAATGAATCTTTCGTTTTTATTTTTCATTGTGAAGATATTTCTTCCTTAATATGGCACCCACCATGGCTTGAACCAGCACTGCGATTACGATGACATTCGATCTTCCACTGCTCTGAGATCAAGTACACAACATGAGTAGATTTGGTATGGATCGAAGTGGCCAGCGACCAACAACCAGCTTGGACCAGCGTCAACATTGCCCAGTACAGAGTTAGCCCTGTGGCTAAAACATTGTCCTAAAACCCTAAGGACCAGACCACTAAATGGAGTTACACCACCGGGTGTAGGAAGCAGTAAAAGGCATTATAATGATGCAATGGTTAACAAGCCTGTTTATAAGGAGTTTGATTCGCGCTAGACACTCATGGCTTTGTGCCAGAACTAAACAATGCTTAGTAAACATTTCTTACCTGAATATTGTATTGAGCAGGAGCTTCTTTCATTGGTTGACAGTCTTGAAGATGATAAATAATGAGGAAGCATAAGGCAGCTGTTACCATGGATACAATGATGGTTTCTAAAACTTTCAAACTATTTTTTATATATCTACAATAAAGAAAAAGAAAATTAGTGAAGCTTTTTATTAAGCATTTTCATAATCTTAACTTATTTTAATATGCAGTGAGTGTGAAATAATAACTCCCTACACCCACTCCTTTCAAATTCAGAGGAGTGAGGAAGAAGAAGGAAAGAAATTCTCAAGCCTATGTGAAATTTTTGTCTTTCACAGACATTAACCGGTGAACAGAGAAGAAGAAGGAAAGAAATTTGTGGGCCTACAGGAAATTTTTTTTTGACCAATGAAAACCTTGCCTTCACAGAAATTAGCTGGTGAGTCAAGAACAAAAGAAATTAGCAAGACTATGTGAAATTCTTTTTGATATAAAATGAGAAAAATTAAATTTATCAGAAGAGTGTCTGAAGTTATGTGAAAGGTTTCGCTTCAGTTCCTCGCAACCAGCATTGAGGTACTCACCAGTGTAAAATGACTTACCAATTATATTATCGACCTTTAACAAGCACACAGCACTTCAAAAGAATTTTCTCTCAACAAGCCAAGTATCATCTACTTTTGAACGTATGCAAACCATATATCACTTTGGTGAGCAACAAACTCTCTTACCTTTGTCTTAAACATTTTAGAATATTATTTAATCTATTGTATGAAACTTTCCTCTTTATAACAATAAGTTAAAACTATGGACTTTAAGAATTCTGATTTATTTTTCTGAAACAAGCTAATGACAATACTTTAAGCAAGTAAATTTGTAAATAAATTCCTTATCTTGTTTTGTTAAAATTATCCATGCGTTGCATCATTATCATCCCTCATTAATCTTCTTGGTGTGGGTAAATCAACTGTTCTTTTTAAGCCCATGCCACTATAAACATACATTTCATATGCATTAAATAAATAAGGCTTCATTTTTTATTTTAATTATATTTGGTAACATTTATTTTCATAAATAAATATCAATTATTCATGTCTTAGTTAAATTATTAACCAGAATCAAAGCTAACAGCAAAAGTTGCATTTACATATCATTCTTACACAATTCCTATTAGTTATGCTATCTTTAAATCGAAGGCAAAACATTATATGTAGGGAACATTAAGGCTGTCAAAAAACAGTAATGCTTTTATTTGAATATGGTAATTAGATATTTTTTGAAAGAATAAAAATTGGTATCATTTACATATACGATAATATAGACACAAATGACAAATATATATATATATATATATATATATATATATATATATATGTAATTCATACACAAACACTTCTCTGCATCAAGCAATCTCCACATGATATTCAACAAAAACACAGTAAAATTCAGCTACATTTGCACTGAGAACATGACAGATAATAAAAAAGTACAACAGGAAAACAACTGACAAACCACCTGCACAAATCAAACCCATGTAGAACAAAGAACAAATGTCCCTTAAATGGCAATTGCTTTCAGAACAATGTAATATACCAAGCCACTGTAAAATCAGTAAATAAAGAAAAACATATACATAGGAGTAACTGACAGAGGGTAACTACACACACACACACAAAACATCCTTTACAAAATAAATAATAAACAAATTAACTATGAATGCATGCATAAACATAAGTAAACATAATAACAACCAACAATAAAATAATCAATAATAAAAAAATGTTAACAACACTATAAAATAGCCATAAAACTGACTGCATTCAGATCCACAATTATTTCCACTCAATAGCCTCTAGAATAATTCAAAACATAACCATTACTGTCCACCCAAATAATTGTTAGAATAATACAATAGGCCTACCTATAATGCATTACTGATCAGTATATGTGAATAGTTGAGCTAAAGCACTCGCACATGGCCTGACGAACATTGGGGAGTTTATCAACCCAGCCCTCCACAAAAACTGTACATATGGGATTAGGTAAGGATTCTTAGAGCAAATGTGGCATTATGGTGTCTGTGTAAGGCAGTTTTGTGTAGATGATATGGTTTGGTGAAAGGAACAATATACAAACAACTGGATCAGTGATTGAGGCCAGTTAAGTTATTGATAGGGCAAGTGAGGTCCAGCCTCCCACTTTCCCTTGTGGCATATTTGCACATTTGTGTGATAAATATCTGGCCTGATGATTGCATTTAAGCATGAAACGTAGTCGCCACTGGGTGTTGACTTTAATGTCCACTTGTGTATATATATATATATAAGAATATAAAATTATTTGGCCAGACTGGAGGATGGATATTTTAAGAAAGTACCCAATACATGATTCTAAAAAATTGATTATGTAGAGTGGATAATAGTGATATAAAAGATTGAAAAATTCACCATTAACACAACCCGGGTTTCAAACTTACGGTCTCATCTGATGAGAATAATTGCAAATTTCAAAACTAAAACACATCTACATGACATACTTATCTGGAAAAGAGGTCCCCCAAGTCAACAAATATTTACTTTGCAAAACATGTGACCCCAAAATAATTGCTAATTGCCATTGCAATTATTACTATGATGGTATGGTTACCAGGTAAACAACACTCATCTCATCTCTACTGCCCTTTGCATGAACCTTTCCCTCTCTCAGGCCATTACACCTGGCTTCTTCTTCAACCAGCAGACATCACAAAAAAAAATTCTACCAAAATGAAAAATACGACTTTTGTCTTACAAGTATAAAGCAAGCAAAAGTCATCTCATTTTCTTCAAGACAACGTGAGAAAATACCACTCAAACACCATGGAAGTCAACTCCATTTTCAACTTTAAACAGCACCGTTTCGCCTAGGTTCAACAAATAAAGGGCAAAATAATCCCAAAGGTGAATCACTGACTTTTTCACTCAAAGATGTTAACACAAACTAAGAAATCTGCAAGTATGATTTAATAAGACAGAGATAACTGTGTCTCCGAGAAAAATCGACAATAATATATCTTCAAAAGTTCTCGCAAATATGTATTCAACTCACAGTAGCAATTTCACCAACATCAGCTCAACAACTTTACAACTCAACGCTTCTTCTATTAAAACTTTGTGCACCAACATCATCCATGCACAGAAAATGAACGAGGCCTTCCAAACAAAATCAATTCAATGTAGAACATTGGAAAATAACAAAATTTTAATACCAACCGCTAATACCTTTCTTTCTACACTATTGACATATCTTCTGGGGTGTGTTATGACTAACCCACTAAAAAATTATATAGCACCCTGACGACAGAATACTTCAGAAAAGTACATTTTTGTCGACATGTTTAAGCACACATTGCAGCCACACTGATTCTTTTTTTTCAGCCTATGAGAGATGAAACAAACATGCACAAAATTTTATATACATATGAGCAGAATAAAATTCTCCCCCAACTGGAGGGGAGTATTGTGGATTTACCCCACTTACTTTCCTAAAAAAAAAAAAATGATGCTGCTAGGGGATACTCTCTAAGTCTATAAATGGGCAGTGACATTCTCTGTCATTCTCTTTTTTTCCTATTTCACTCAGGGATGGTAAAATGTAGGTTGAACAAGGAAAACACTCTCCCTATAGGTGAATGCACATGCACCTTTCACTTCATTTTCTCTAGGACTTTCTCCTACACCAAAATACACACACAAAAACATTCTTCAGTCTTGAAATTTATTCATTCATGTTTATTGTTTTGTCACACACAACAATCTTCAATTGTCTATGTATACTTTTCTTTTGTTAAATTACCCAGACTCACATTCTGAGTTTGCCATTTTTGTTGTGGGATAAATATACCAGTAGACACACATTTTTCTGACCCAAACATGAATAGTTCTTCCACAACAAACTTCAGACTAAATTGATGTTTACTATATGCGATTATATATATATATATATATATATATATATTGTTTGATGGAGTTGAGGTTTCAGAGTTAATAGGTCTACATATATAAAATTAACAAAATTGTCCATATAAACAACCATGGCCTGTATAAGGATGACAGTCTGATGATAGCGCCAAACAAGAGAAGAACAAATGATACTATTAGAAAAGCGCTTTTCAAACTCTTTGAAAGCCTTGGCTTTGAAATAGAAGTTGAAATGAATAAAAGAGTTGTGAACTATTTGGACGTAGAATTAAATCTTGAAACTGGCAGTGTTTCCCCATACATGAAACCCAATGCAAAATTAAAATACGTGAATATTAGATCTAATGACCCTGCGGACATAATAAAGCACATCCCTAAAGTCATAGAATCTAGCTTATCCAGAAACTCTTCTAATAACCAAAATGAAGGTTGGAAATGAAACGGTAATCTTTATAACATTAACAACATACAAGTCTCGTCAGTGGTGTGTAGTAAGTAATGCATTGCTAGTGTTGAACTAGCATTGAATAATTTTTGAGAATAAAAAGAAAGAATATGAGAAGAACTTAAAGGTAGAGGGTCACAAAACCAAAATAGAATTTAAACCTCAAATTACACAATATATGAAGGACAATTCGAGGAAAAGAAAAAAATATTTGGTTTAATCCAACTTTTAAATTAGAGGTAAAATGTAAAATAGGGAAATTATTTATCAAGTTACTTACTAAACACTTTCCAAAAAATTCAGAATTGTATAATAAATTCAATAAAATCAGTTAAATTAAGTTACAGCTGCACTAGTAATTTAGAAACAATAATAGACAAAACGCCAGAAATCTCAAAACTTAATATGCAGCAGAAATCAAAATGTGATTTTGATTTTTGAGGAAGGACTGAAGTGGTCTGAAATATTAAATATATATAAAAACACAGAAATAAATACTTTCATAAAAAAAACACCCAATTTTTTTCAGTTATTTTATCCATATATTATATACATATCAAGAAAGTATACGTGGCCTCTCATCATGCTATATATATATATATATATATTGCAACAGCAATTATTAAATCTTAAGCCAAGATACAATATGAATTAAGAATATGTATATCATTTCAAATTATGCAATATGTAAAACAAAATAATTCGAGAAAAGCAAATTCAAATTTTAAAGGTATTTTAAAGGTATTTTAAAAATTTCTACACAACAGTTGCAAACTTGTATAAAGATAATAAATAATGGTAAAATGTCATTTTTGCTAATTTGAAATAAAATTGTTGAAGGAAATGGACATTTTAAAATTAAAGTTATCATTGTATACCAATAATATTTTTTTAGTCTTATCATAACTGAAGGAATTAGAATTTTTAATACTGAAATGATAAAATTTGTCTTTTTGCCTTACCTCTGTCGAAAAAGGGATAATTTGTGATTTAGGCAGTTAAATATAGCTCCCAATATGCCACCTAAAAAGAATAAAAACTTTTATAAGGAAAGTCATTTTGCTTTGTTTTGAAAAAGAGGGAAAAAAATGGCATGTAAGGTAAGATTCAGTAACTATTTAAAATATATCTTGTTGGAACCTAAGTCCTCATTTAGGGCTTTTGTAGGGAAAAAAAAATCTTCTCAGGACAAATTTTTATCTTGTTTCTAACAATTTAGCTTTACAATATGATTGAATAAATAGAAATCATTCAATAAATAATAACATGTTGAAATATTTTAAGGACACTTTAGTGGCAACATTTTACATTTAAAACATTTGAAGGTTGATTCATTCAAAAATTCTTTTTTATACATTTAAAATAGAGACGCTGAGAAAGATAATGACACATATCATGGCAACGAGTTGATAATGAGGTAAGAGTGGATTTCTGTATTTATCATAAATATATAAATATGCAGAGATTTCATCTTAAAATAAAACTTATATCTGAAACAAAGTACTTTACTATTTCATAAGACTTTATGGAAGGTCAGAAGGACAATAAAAAACAATAAATTCATAGAAAACACAAGAACTGATTAGTAAAAATACTTATTCTAAGAAAACTCACCAAAGACACCCATGAACATAAAAATAATTAATTCCAGACCAGAGTAATCGTTAAACTGAAAATAAATATAAAATTCATTAAAAAATACATAAACTCATTTGAATACATTTGTGAATTAGTGTGCACACACTCTTTGAAGACGATATAATCTTTATAATACATTAAGTGTTTTGTTTGTGATTTCTAATTTTTGCTAATAGTATCTTCCTTACACTAGCAATTCAAAATCATGTGAAAACCTAGTAATAATATATAATAGTTTTTGAGGGTATAGCTAAACTAGTTGATGGAATATTAAAGCAAATCCCAATCATCTTTTCTATAAAATATATTTTCTATCAGATATTCAGTCTATACAAATATCACAATTTATATGCTGAAAGCTCTTATAAAATTTAAAAAGGATTTCCACCAAATAATCCTGTATTTTAATTGCAAAGAACTAAATTGAGTATCAATACTTTCTGGAGAAAAAGTAAGAAACAACAGCCCAAGAACTTTTAGATTTTGATCTAAAAGAAAACTTAAAAATGTATCATATATGAATTTATGGAATAGTTTGTGATAGGAAATAAAGATTTGGACAGGATAAATTTTTTAAATATTCTAAGCAAAGAAGAATTTTTAATGAGATTAATACTTACATTAAATGTTCCAAAATTGATAAGACCTGGGTAACTAAGGTCCCAGGGATGCTTTCTTTCATAACTTTGTATCACATTCAGTGTAAAACTTGAAACCATTGAACAGAAAAACTAAAGAAAAAGATTAAGTGTAATATTATTAATATTATCATAATGTTATTAAAATAAAAAATGAAAATATTAACATTTTTGCTAAAAAATAATACTGTTGAAAGCTAGTTTAAAAGTTTGTTTCCTTCAATTATTTGATAATATTTTAAAAGATACTTTAGGATAAAACAAATGAAATTATATAAAGCAGGTTTTGTAGCCAATTCTCAGTCTTTTGATTTAACATATTTTTAAAAAAAATAGTCATAAAAAAAAAAATAAAAGAGCAGTTTTCATATCACTTCTTGAAGCAAAGTTTAATCATAATTACACAAATAAGATTTGTACATTTAAATAAATCTTGAATAAGATTTGTTAAGAAAAAAAACTTTCATAATGAAAATATTTACAGATAGATATTGGATGATTTTATCTAAGCTTGAATTTCACTTTAATGTTTCTAGAGTTGAAAAAAAAAAAAAAACACTTATCATAAGTGGCTTAAAAAAGTGCTGAAATGCCCAGAGATTAATATCCTGGCTTATTAGAAGAATACATTATGTGAATATATACACAAACTCAAAGTCCAGCTTCTTAGGAATAACAATTCTAGCAAAGGATAATCTTTCAATGTTTGAAGAGTAAGGAACAACTAACAGGAACCAGTAGAATCTGAGGATCATTCAAATTTATTAGACTTTTGTCACAGAACACAAAGTAACCATTCACTTCTTGGAATTAAAAAAAATCTTATAAGATTATTCACAAAGTGAACAGCTACAATCTTATTGAACTTGTCCTAGAATAATAGCTTTCATGCTTATCACACAAGCTATAGTTACAGTGAATATTTTTAAATGGATTTATGGAAAAGTTGTTTTAGAATAATAAATACTAAAAATATTCACCGTAACTATAGCTTGTGTGATAAGCATGAAAGCTATTATTCTAGGACAAGTTCAATAAGATTGTAGCTGTTCACTTTGTGAATAATCTTATAAGATTTTTTTTAATTCCAACAAGTGAATGCTTACTTTGTGTTCTGTGACAAAAGTCTAATAAATTTGAATGATCCTCAGATTCTACTGGTTCCTGTTAGTTGTTCCTTACTCTTCAAACATTGAAAGATTATCCTTTAAAGGGGTTTATGGAAAAGTTGTTTTAGAATAATAAATACTTAATCCTTGTCATTAAATTCCTCGTTTTAAAATTTAGGAGAAACATTTGCCTTCAGAAAACAAAACGAACATTTTTGAAGAGCATTTAAAAGAAAGTGGACTTCTGCTTATGTTGAATCTATTTGAATAGATGGACATGTTAAAAAAAATGGTAAAGGGTAAATGCTATACAATTTTCCAGGTAAGAGCCTGATTCCAGAAACTGGCTCCTTCTTCCAAGCTGAAGAGGACTCCACCAACAGGTGCTCCGAAAGCTGCAGCAACACCAGCAGCAGCTCCACCAGATACAAAGTCACGCTTTTCAGTATCTGTACGGAAATATTCAAGCATCTGAAAAGAAAAAAAAAATAAACAAATTAAAATAAAAAAATACAAAAGTAAATAAACTTCATCCTGTCACAATTTCTAAAACACAAACTTAACTAAAAATTAAAACAAAAAGGCTTATTGATAGCTCTATCTTATTTTTTAAGGTTAGTCATAGAAAGAGATGTAAGACAAGGATATGTCTTCTCACTGGACTTATTTAACCTATACAGCGAGGCAATTCTGGGAGAATTAGAAGTCTTACCAGAATTCATTATTGGCAGTCACAATCATAACATAAGATATCCAGAAGAGACAGTGTTGATAGCAGACATAAAAAGGAAACTACAAGAATTCCTCCAGAAGATAGTGAAGGAAAGTAAGAAGATAGGACTAAGCATCAGTTGCAAAAGACACAATGCACGGTTCTCATCAAAAGGAACAGCTCAACATGCAAATTACAAATTGAAGATACCAAAATCTAACAAGTACAAAATTTAAATATCTGTGGGGGGAGGGAGTGTTTTAACAGAGGACAAAAAAATGTGACACTGAAATCTGAAGGTACATTGAGATAGTAAAAGATGCCTTCCAAAAGTTAAGCAAAATATTAAAAAACAGAAACATTCTGTTAGAAATGAAGAGTACTGAACTGTTATGTAGTGTCAGTTCTCCTGTATGGCAGTGAATGCAGGACAATCTCATCACAGATGAAGAAGGGACTTGAAGCAAAAGAAATGTGGTTATACAGAAGGATGCTGAGAATATCATAGACCAAACATGTGAGCAACAATGAAGTTTTACAAAAAATGGAAATGGAAATGAAAATGACACATACTTAATATGAGGAAGTCAGTTGAAATTTCTGGGGCAGATAATGAGGAAAGAAGGCTTGGGAAATTTGATAACCACAGGGAAAATTGAAAACAAGAGGGACAATGTATAACCTACCTGAACTATATTGTCTATTTTTGGTATGGGTTACACATCGCAGTCAGTAAAATGTTTCACAGTCTGCAAATAATCAAAGACTAATACCCTCTTGTAGTTTTTGTCTTTCATGACTAGTGGCTGAGGCTTCCATGGTTTACTTGGTTTGATAATACCATTCTTCAGTAATCTAGCAACTTTTTCCTCAATGAACTTTGTGCCTTCCCTTAAAAAGCACCTGGATTTTACTGCTATTGGCTTCCAGCCTGGTGTCAAGTTTTCAGTTAGTGGTGCTACTTTTAGGGCTGTTAACCTGTATACTTTCAAAGGTGATTAATTACCTTCATAGTCAAATTCTACTCTAGAATGCAGCCGCTAAAAATCTCTACCCAATATAATGTTCGCACATAGGTTTCTTATAATTAAGACTTCAAATTGTGGGTAAGTCTGCCCTTGTATTGCGAAATCTACAACGCACATTCTGGGGATGGCTGAATGAAACTTTGATAAAACCATGCTTACTAGTCCTCACTCAGGCCTATAGAAAAGCCAATTCTAACTTCTGAACCACCTGTCCATCCACATAGCTGTGAATCAGGACCTCTATCCTTGAGCCATTCAGCTTACCTGTGACACTAGTTTTCTGTCTGAATTCCTTTCTAGTGGCCACCATCATTGGTGTAGTAAGAGAGAGGTAAAGCAGTCCTTCTGTTTTCTTTGCTTAGTAGACATTTGTATAGGACCCAATTTTGTTGCATGTGTGACACATGGCCCCCTGGGCTGAGCATTGTTTCCTAGGGTGTTTTTTGCTTTCCACAAAAAATAAAAAATAAAAATTTAACCACTTTCAATCCTATGGACTGTGTCATTGTTAAGTGTTCCTTGACTTTCTCTTCCTACTGCCATGGTTGACTTTCATATCACCACATGCTTCATGGCTGATATCTCATGTATGATATTCATTCCACTGCAGGAAATGTACACTTGGGCATTTTTGTGTGCCAACTCTAGACTATGAGCCTTGTTTAAGGCTTTGTTGAAGGTGAGTTTCCCATTCTCCAGAAGTCGTCATTGTTGAATTATAGGGTTAACTAGTCTGGCTATAAAGGTATCTCGAATGACGCATTCTTTGTGCTCAGCCGCAGTAACCTGTTACAAATTGCAGTCCTTAGCAAGACTCTATAGGATCTGTACAAACTGGTTGAATGTTTCTCCAGTTTGCTGTTTCCTGGTAGCCAGGATGTATCTCACATAGATCTCACTTTTTTCTTGTGTGTATGTTTTGTTTAACAAGTTCATAGCCTCCACATAAATTTCCACCACACTTATAAATCTCATATCTGCCTGGTGACACAAAGTTCTCCAGGAGTTCTGGTTATCTGCTTTGGTTGCCACTTCAGGTGTCCACTTCAGACAATTTTCTAAAGTCAATTTTCTCCATTGTTTCCAGGCTTCCTTGGAACCGGATAAATTTTGGTCAACACCAAATGTACAAAGTTTCAATAGCTTCACCATTTGGAATTCATACATAATTAAATTGTATTTAGTTAGAATAACTGCAGTATAATTTTTATAAGGCACATACTAGTTTGTAGTCAGGGGATGTGGGAACATATGAATTAGCTCAAAGAAATATTCTAACTAAATATAACACTGACAAAGAAAACAAGAAGGGTATGTATGTATGTATATGAGAAAGAAAGAATACTTACATTTAAATCAAATTTGAGAGATGAAGATCGACCTTGTGATATTCCTGCTGCCACCACTGCACCAGAATGAATCATTGGACCTTCCTAAACATAATAAATTATAAACACTGATGCAAAAATTTATTCTGATCATATAAATTCATAGCATCATTATTTAGTCAGGAAAATATTTCCTCTGTTTTTTTTTATGACCTTATAGAATCTTCTGGGTAAATTGTGTAGACAATTCTAAAAGGATGATTCCAGTTTTGGTTTGATAAAATTTTTGAGATGTTGAACTTGTTGGAACTGTTCCCCAAAAAGTATACTTGATTGGCCAAGTGACAATGTGAAGGTGACAGATCTTGAAAATATATTGAAGAACTTCACATTTCAGCTCTCTTATTGTACACTGCATTGCAAAATGCAAATGCAGTTTACTGTTTTACCATTGTTTAAAAGGTTCAAATAAATAAACTGAAAAAGAATTTAAATAAATCCATACTGCCTTTGAAAATTCCTGGATCATGGATCTATCCTTCTCTGATGAGATATATTCATCTTTAAGGACAGTTTGGAAAAAATAAAGTATTTAAATACAAGTTACAAGTTCTTGACAATGAAAAATACTGAGGTAGTAGAAAAATTCACTTGATTAAAGAAATGAAATTAAATATCTTGAATATATCAGAGGACTCTAATTTTAACAAAACTTTCTATAATGTGTCAAAATTTATAAATATAAAAATAAGACCGAATTAATTATATAGAAATTTGATAGTAAACTTTCACCATCAGATGACCAGGCTGTAAGTGCTAGAATGTGGGGAAAAAAAAAATTATTTTTATATCCTGGAACTTACAGTCTGGTGATCATAGCATGCAAGTTGTCATATGTCTTAATTCAATCTTAGATGATTGATTTTTTTTTTCTAACATTAAACACTATTTTTATAATGGTATAATTATTTTATTCTTATCAACTTTAATATTATAAACATGTTGTAATGTGTTCCAAACTACACCCACCTTACCAACAGCCAGTCCACCAGCCACAGCGCATACAACACCAAACACTTTAACAATCAGAGTCTTCAAGCGTACCACTCCAGGGACTTTGACACCATTCAAAAAACATTTAATTTGAGGAATGCCACTTCCAGATGCAACAGGCTTTAAAAAGAGTGGAAGAAATCAAAATAAAATCAATATTTATAACAATTTGAAATAAAATTTGCCACTTTTATTACTTATTAAAACTTTTATACATTTTGTACTTATAAAATTTTATGGATTAAATTGTCAGAAATTTTTTGAACAAATGCCAATCAAAGGAGGATAAAAACGGAAAAACGTTGCATGAGAGATTAAAAAAAATACCAGGTATTTTCATGATTATACTTACTGCGATGATTGCTGTAGCTAGGGAACCCGCCAAACAAAATGTAGCATTAAACCCAATCCATACGATGAATGCAAGCCAGAGACAATGATATTTGACACAACTGTCTAAATCTAATCCCACGTTAAAGAAAAACAACTTAAAAGAAAAATAAATAAAAAGAATTCAAAGAATAAATGACAATGAAAATAAACAAAGTCCATGTTTTTTTAAAGTTAACTTAAACAGGGGGGGAAAAAAAACTTCTGGTTATGTTAGATTAGTTGACTTTATAACATGTAAAACCTTACTGGATTAATTAATATCAAAATTTTTATGGGGACACTGAGAATCAAACTCAGCAATAATGGTTAACCAGACTTAAGCATTCGCTCACACCATGATGCCCTGAAAAACCTTATGCTTTATTTCTTTGTTAGAATAATTCTCAGAGAAAGATATTAATATACTATAATTGGGAGGAGTGGTTTGTGCATTATGTGAGAGTAATAGTCACTGTTTTTATTTTAATATAAAGTTAATTTTCTATTGATGCACATATAATTTGGATTTAATGCATGCAGCAAATGACTACAAAACATTACAAAAATTAAGTAGCCATTGTTTAAATTTAAAACCCACATAATTGCTTGGCACATAGAAGTCAGGTTATGTTGAATTGACAAAAGAAAAAAAATACATAGGAAAGTGCAAATGTACTGACATTCCTTCTTATCTAGTCAGCTTTCCTTCATCAGCTCTTATTATTTAATCAGTTCTGGTAAGTCAATTTAAATAACAAAGGATTTAGACAACAGCTTTTCACTCCTATTAACATCTCTTCATGCGTACATTTTTTTATCTACTTCGACACATAAGTTTATAAACACACAATATTATCAAAAGATTCATGAAATTGCATGTCATGATGTTATATTACAACACAGATTTCTGAAATTCTGCATTATTTGGAATCTGCTGAATTGGACTCCATTTTAAAAGTGTAGCACTAGTAAATTCGAAACCGATTTTCTTATGAGTAACCAAAGTTGGAGGAAAAAAAGAGAGGCTAAATAAGGACAAAGTTTCTTTCCCAGTCAAACAAAAATATCCCCATTTTTACCACCTCTGAACACACTGAAAAGCAGGAATAAACCACCTCTCTCTTGATCTATCTTCTGTTGTTTATTCCTTGGGTTACCTGGCCACCACTTATGCATTTTCATAACAAAAGTCATATAATCCTAACACATCTATAAGCCAAATGACCAAACTACACCTTTTGCCATCATTTGTAATATCCATAAATCCTTTAGAACACATCTGACCTTTTATGCTCAAGCCAGTGTTTAATATATTGCATATATTTTAAGCATATACTTGCCTCAATGGGGAAATGACTGAAAAGAATTAAGTGCCATTCCATTTATCATTTTGATGAAGTTCATTACTAAACATTTAACTGCTTTTCTTTTTTTTAATTAAAGAAAATAAAGTGCTTAGTTTTATATTTTGTCCATTAGATGAATGGACTAGTATTTATATCATCATTTTTAGTTATTTTTTTTATTGCAACTCAGATCATCAATTGTGAATAGACAGTGTGAATTGGAAATAAAACAAGCATTCAGTGTAATTTGATCTAACATTCCTTTGCCCCAGTAAAAACCTGGTAAACAGCTTTAACCACTTTTCATACTTCCAAGGATTTCACCAGATATTTTTGTTAATGCTAAAAACAGGTTGACACATTACACCTGTAGCAGTTTCTAAGTGATGATATTTCATCACAACTAAAAATAGAAATCCTTTCACTTCTTTTACTGCCAAAATCTGTGATAAAAGAATTAATATTTCCCTTAGCCACTGGACAAGACTTTTGATTCTCAGAAACAAGACATAAAAGATTTGGCTACTACAAAACCTAGAAAAACCAGTTTTGAAATCTCATTACCATATACACAGTTTAATCATCAAAAGAATTTCGAATGAATACATTCAAGCATGTTAAACAAAAAAAAAAAAAAATACATAATCATAATACTAAAAACATTTATGTAATGTGTAACATATCACAATTTAACACACACTAAACAAAATATGTCTGTAAATTTATTACAAACACATAGTTACATAAATGAGAACAATATCTCAACTCAATACCCTGTTGTATTTGTTTATTACATGTTTTTTTTCTTCTCACAATTTGCAGCATTAACCCAGAAAATTCCTCCGCTACAATTTAAATTCAGATAATTAAAGTTGCAGTAACTTGTTACATTTTTTTAATGCCCACACTTATAATCATAGTAAGCACCTAATTTACAGTAGTGGTGACATACACTACCAATTGCTTCCCGCCAAAGAGAGGATCAACACACATTCACAATCACAGGAATTCATCTTACTTTCAGACATGTGTAAACATCACACATGATTAGAAGGGTGAATAATGGGTCAATCAAATTACCCAAATTTATTTTTTAGGACCCTTAATCTTGAGTTTTCAAGAGAGGATAAAAAGCTGATGTTGGCAACTCAAAGGCAGTAGTCACTTTCATCTTGGAAGGATTGTTCCATAGCTTGTTGACAATCAAAAAAATACAATTTCATACTAACTCAACTTCTGCTGGCATGCTGACCCCCAAAGAGACAAGAAATTTTACAGCCTCCTTCAGCTTTGTATACTCTACATCACACTTTATACACTGATTAGATTTCAGTGCTTAGTAAGACTCATTTCATTTTAATCTTTTCCTTTACAAATTTTAATTCATAAACAACATTGTCCACTCTCATACTATTTAAAAGTTTATTTTTTTGTATTTCACTTGTTTGAATATATAAATTTACTGTTGCCATTTCACCAAAAATCTTAGGCTTCATTTTGAACATGCATATACGTACATTATTCAATTGCACTGATGAACAAGCATCGATAACTTAGTTACAAAAATTTGATGGCTATGCAGAAGATCATATCTATTTTTAACTTCTCACTCCATTCCACAATCTTTACCAGTACCCTATTACTATTATTAGTAGCAGCATTATTATCAAATGAAGCATTGGTAACTTATATTAATAACATTACTTTGTATTTACTTTTATCTTAATTTTTAGTTGCAGGGAATATAGTGATGAATTTATAGATAAGAACTCATCATTTGCAAAAATGTCATGGTTTCACTGCTAAGCATTTACAGCAAATAGATTTTTGCCCAGCTTTCTTGACATAAAAGGGACACGAGTTTCTTATCAAAAGCTTATCTCTTATTTTCAATTCTGTACTGCTCTAGATTGATGGCCCGAGTCGTGTTGATATAAAAAGCAGCTAAAAATTAAACCAATCAAAGTAATCAAAAATAACATTCACTTTCTTACAATCAATGAAACTCATACAAGGTCATAAATTGCCTGCTCATTTGTAAGATCAAATTTAAAAAAAAAAAAAAAAAAATTCAATAAATGACAAAAAATACCCCACAGATCTTATATTCGAAGGTGAAGTTATCTACCAGTTAATGCTTACATGGATGCTATAGGTTAGGTACAAGTAGTACTGATTTCACTCTATAATACTGTAATATTTTTTGATAGATTTTATAAATTTCAGTCTAAAATACTTTGGTCAATTAATCTTTCTGTATAAGGAAACAGCTAATTACCATTAACTGTAAATGGATTGGGTGGGTAGAGTCTTGCATATCTTTAAATCTAGTACTATGAGTCTGGCAGGTGGTTTTATGTATTATGTGATGATAGTTTTCAGTTTATAAGTTTATTTTAATTTTTTTTTTATTGAAAATCACAAGCAAAAGATCCTCTGCACTTTTTCAAACTTACAAAAAAAAAAAAAAAAATTAGTGATTATCAATTGAAACATGATGAACATAAAAACAGGATAATTTAGTTTAAATTTTCTTACAAAATCCATTAAAAACTCTGAAACAGTCTATAATGGCATGGGGATTAGGGGCTAAAATGAATAGTTGATTTACCTACATCAAGAAGATTAATGAAGGATTATGAGGCAACATGGGTAATTTTAACAAAACAAGATAAGGAATTTATTCACAAATTTACATGCTTGAAGTAGTGTCAGTAGCTTGTTTCAGGAAAATAAATTAGTTTCCATATAGTCATGAAGAGGAAATATTCATAAAACAGATTAAATTATCTGACACAAAATAATAAACAAAAATGTTCAAGATGAAAGTAAGAGTTGCCTATTCACCAGAAGGA
>OZ038486.1:107302252-107352252 GCA_964036315.1 Acanthosepion esculentum
TTGGATGTTAAAATTTGAATTTAAAGCTTAGCATTTATATACCTTTAATGTTTCGATGCAAACTCAAAATGGCATTTATTCTACTCATTCCCTGACCTTTTTTCCTCCTTTTATATAGAAGGTTGATTTCCTTATTAGTTTGAAGAAGTTCCTTCTTGGAACAAAATTTATCACTAACAAGTTAATTCATTTTATCATATATGCATCTTGTGTATATTTAGCCAACAACTTTTTTCATTTCTGCAGAATTGGTTGAAGACTGACAAAAGTTCTTTAAGATTTAAGTTCTGAACATTTTTCTAGTTTCCAGGAAAAATTTGAACATAAATTCTTCAATCTCATCCGAGCAATTTCAGTTTTTATAAGCCATTATCAAAAAGTTTTATTTCTGTGTTGATAGGATTGTTTTTATATGAATGCATTGTTGGCTTCTGTAGAATAGTTTAGTGTTTTTTACATTATTATTTGCATTGTTCTTTTTTTCTAAGGTTAGTTTAATTTGTTTATTATTCTGTGAAGGAAATTATTGTTAATCTGTGTTCATTAGAGAATATTTTATGAGTAGAAGTGTTATCTATTAAATTATTTATGGTGGCTATTTTGTAACTGTGTGGTCATTTGATGTTGCGGATTGATAGGCATGGATCTCAGCTGTTTATTTTTTTATAGAAAGAGGTTTTCATGTTATTATTCAAATTGTGGATTTGGGCAGTAAACTCTTTTAAACAGGTTTCATTGAATGTGACAAATAAGAAAAATCTTATAAGTTTTTATAATGTTCTTACAGTTTTCTTTTTGGAAGGATAAAAATTAAAAAAATACATACATATATATATATATATATATATATATATATATATATATATGTGTGTGTGTGTGTGTGTGTGTGTGTGTGTGTGTGTGTGTGGAAGAGCTTATAGGTGTTCTGAGAGAAAAGTGTATATTTTAAAAAGAAAGAAACCAAACATTTTTGGTTGTAATGTGGATTTTTTTTTTTTTTTAAATATATATTATGCTTTATTTTCCATAATTTTGCAACATGTGTTTCGGGTCTTGTGACCTTCTTCAGGCAAAGAGTGGATATTTCCACATGTTATTAAAATGAATTAATTTTCCTTATGTTTTTCAATGTTAAATATTCTCTTTTTTGTGTGGTAGTGACACAAATATCTTTCTTGGACTGGTGGTGAGAAAGTTCTGCTTGAAGGGTAATATAACAATTAAGATTGGTCCCAGAAAGGGAGAGGAAAGATATCTGTATTCTTATCTTTTAATTACCCCTGTGTGTTCTTAGACCTATTTCTATTTTTTCCCATTGTGTGTGTTTATACACATGTACATTCCCTCTCCATACATACATACTGTCTTATAAGGAATTAGTGTGTGTGTGTGTGTATGTATATATATATATATATATATATATATATACACACACACACACACACATTTCCTATGTTGTGTAGGGTTCATGTGTGTGCTTGTGAGTAGTTTATTTGTTTTTGCCAATATGTGTATATAAATTCGTGCAGATACCTGCCTGTGAGTGTGTGTATGCATGTGAGTGGTTCAACCACTGTATTTGGCCATTATGTGTGCATGTTGTGTTTTCGTGTGTGGGGCTATGATCTATTTAGTGCTGGTTTAAATTTGTTTATGAAGTCTTTTTGGTATATTAGCATAATTTTAAATTCACCCTGGTTACATATATAGATGTGTTGTGATACAAAGTTTTGTTGCCTGGTAATCTGATGTTGCTTTTGTGAAGGGAAACTGTTGTTTAGTGCTTGGCTGATATATATATATATATATATATATATATATTTATTACTTCTTGCATTTTGTGTTTAAATTACATTTTTGGAGTTGCAGTTTAAATTTTTATCTATTATGAATGTTGTTTTTTGGGGGGGCGTTTCAAGTGTAGGAGTTTCCTTCTATAATGATATCACAAACCCCACATCTTTTGTTGCATTTTGTGACTCCCTGCATTGTGTTGGTTAAATGTGGATGAGGTTAGTATGTGTTTTAGGTTTTTAGATTGGCATTTGCTTTTAATTATTTTAGTTGTTTTTAGTATATTTTTCAGTTTGTCATTCTTGCTAAGTAGGTCTAGATTTTTCGTAATTTCTGTAAATAGTTCTGGATTTTTCTTGTTGTATGTTGAGACATATGCTAGAGTTTGTTCGACATTATGTTTCTTTGGATTTCGTAGTTGGTTTAAACTTTAAGCATTATTATAGCAGATACCTGCTTTTGAAAAAAAGCCCCTTTATAAAACTATGAAATGTAGAATTAAAAGTAAAGAAAAAAGTTATTTTAATGCCCACTGGAAATCAGTGACACAGCCTACCTGACCAAGGTATGTTCTGGTATTGAAATAACAGGACAAAGAAAAGGATACGTTTTTTGATGAATGTGAATTTTAATCCAGAAGCTTTTGATACTCCAAAATCTATAAGGCAGGCAATCAGTCCAGTAATGACACCAATCAGGAACATAATAAACCAACGAACCATACAAACATATATATTCCGCTACAGAGAGACAAAAAGTTGTTTTCAATTGACAAATACATTAAAGTTAAGAATATTAATTTTAAACTTATTAAATAAAAAAATGGAGAAGTTTCAAGCAAGAACAAAATACTAAAACATTTAATAGATTCTTCAGTCAGTAGAAAAGCTTATCTATTAATGAATAGGATAGGTTCCTGGGATTTGTAAGTGCCAATGTTTGGAAATATTTAATAATGTTGTTTATAATGTAACTATTCCCGATATTGCCTTGATTATTGGAAGAATGTTAACTAAGGAAAATTCAAACTAAAATATTTCTATTCACATGAGTTATTTCAACTTTTAATGTTGGATATATTTTACATTTCTTCAGTGGTGTTTTTTTCTCTTAATAAAGAGCGATTTTGTTTTTTAAGGAGTTAAATATTAAATATGTCTCTTTATAGCTTCAACTGAAGTCTTAACATTTGTTTTTTTCACTAAAAGTATCACTGCCAATAAACTTGTTGGCACCCGCAGATGAATATATATCAGAAAATGCCAAACATGAGAACTCATAGCTTGGCATGAGAACTTGTAATTTGCAGTTTTTATTACGATACTGACTACAAGTTTTATCTCATAGTTGACAGTCAATGTGTTAATTTCTAGCATCTTCTCTTACCTCTTTTGGAAGTTTTCAGACAATCTGAACAATTTACATTGCTACTCTGCTTACCACATAGGGAAGAGAAATTAAAGACCAATTTCTAATTATAGAAATTAGAACTTAGTATTTTACAGGTTTGTTAGTATCTGAAAAATTCATAAGGAAATAATTGCTTAGTGCATGACAAGTGAATTTTTTATGATTGCTTTCATCACAATTCCTATATTTGCCAGCCTCGTTTTCAAGTAGGTGATGCATTTTTTTTTTTTATTGAAACCAGTACTCACAGCAATGCCATCTGATCCCCAACTTATGATTCACTTGTGCTTTTCCTTTGTAAAGATCAGCACACTGTGCAAGATTTTTTTGTTTTTTAGGGATGTGATGGGGAGAATATATGCTTTATAGGTTGACAAACATAGTAAGTAAAAAAAAAAAAAAAAAAAAAAAAAGAAAGAAAAGAAAGTGATTTGCTCATTATGCACAAATTATAAATTGGCAAGCATTATTTTGAAAAAACAAAATAATATTTAACTGAGGATTCATCTATACTTCCATATTGACTGTTGATATTTTAACATTTTGATTTTATAGCAAAATATTTCATTCTGGGGGTTATCAGGAGACAAGTGTGTCAAACAGGGATTAGTCTACAACTGATAACCTCCACCATTAGAGTAGAAAGATGAGGATGATTTTTTGAGAATTTTTTTTTTCTTTAAACATTCAACTGAATAATTGGTCTTTATTGGCAGGAAATATGGTAACTGGTAAAGAAAAATTTTTAAATAGAAATATGACACTTGAAACCAGACTTACTTACCTACCTCTGTCCTATAACAGCTGTTTTATTTGAATACAAATTTCATACATTAAACATAAAAGCTATTTAAGACACTTTTTATGTTTATACGTTCTTTTTATAGATACAAATATTTAAGTAAATGCTCTGTTTATAATAAACAGTATTAACAACATTTACCGACCTGAATGTCAGAGAAATTTTCATAGAAAATATGTGTCCTCCAATAGGAATCGAACCTGTATCCTATACGGAACCGTCATATAGCCCGACATGCCTTAACCGATTGAGCCACAGAGGAGCGTTCAGTTAGCAAGGTCAATTTTACTGTATTTAAACAGAATTCTCCATGATTTTCTCTCATTCATTCATATCTGCTCAATGCGTATCCAAATGTAAACAAATGACGTCATACATTATGAAATAAACAAAGTCCGACAATTGTTTAAGACATTTTTTGTGTTTATACGTTCTTTATTATAAAACAGAGCATTTACTTAAATATTTGTATCTATAAAAAGAACGTATAAACATAAAAAATGTCTTAAATAATTGTCGGACTTTGTCCATTTCATAATGTATAAAAGCTATTATACGACAGGTCATATTAGTTTTTATATACTATTCAAATATTATCATTTGTATAAAAATTCTTATCTAAAGGCAATAAGATAATTTTCATTTTTGTTATTTAAATGAAAAAAAAAGTACACAAATCAAAATGAGAATTTACAAACTCTTTCCAGACAGATGGATATTTTATTAATTTGCTGGAAATTGTAGAACTCATCTTTATTACATGCCTTTCCATTTAGATTTGTATGCTCATCTTGTTTGTTATACTTGCAATATTTCATCTGTTATACTCTTCAGCCTCTTCTGTAGGTGTCTCTCATACTCAACCTAATTTTTGGTTCAAATCTCTTCAAACAAATTCAAATTTGACTCGAGTTAAAATGTTCACCAGTAAAATGAATTTTTTTCATTGCTTAAATTTAGCTTGGAGACAAAATATAGTGCAAGTAAATGAATAAATTCTTAGAGTTAAATTAGTTTTGTTTGTATCTGAAAATTTTAGACAGATTTTTAATGAAATTACTATTTACTTGACATTTCTCAGAGAATTTGTTTCCTGGCCTTCAAGTGAATTTTTTTCGTTAGTCTCTTAACTGTATTGGTTCATGGGATATTTCTGACATTGAGGCTTACAGACCAAAAACAAAAACAAAAAAAAACAAAAAAAACCCCGAAAATAATGAAAAAGGTTCTACTTCTGACAGAAGAATAATCAAAATAAACACAGTTTTAGAAATTCAAAAATTAAATCAAATTTAATATATATACAAAAAGAATTAAAATAAAGAAATTCTCCTAGTGTCCTTTAAACAGCAGAATATGTTTCAGTCCAAGGAGCACTGATTCCAGTCAAAGACAAATCTTTCATGTTTCATCACCACTACTCTGAATATGAAGAAAAATCTACCAAGAAAATATGACTAAGAAAGAAATGTTTATTCACCAAGTTTGTTCTTGATAAAAGTTCTTTATGGTAAATGGAATTTTCCATTGTATCATAATCCAAACTCTGAAAGAGAAAAAAAATAATCTTAAACTTGATAAATCTTACGTGATTAGTCTGCTTTTTCAAATGTATGACCGTTACACAACAAATACATAATATCTCACCAGATATTTTTCTTTCTAGACTAACTTAGTTATTGTGAGTTATTTTTCTAAATAAATTTGTGTGCAAATTTATATTTAATATGAAGATAACTTTATTCTGTCATGAATTGCAGAAAAATATATGTAAGAGTAATGATGACCATTTTTGTCAAAGGAAAATATCCAAAAGATATAAAATTAATTGTTTTTTAAATTTTAGTGACATAATATTTGAATGAATATTTTTGGATGAGAGATTTCTTAATAGTTGCTGATAAGTTCAGGCAATTTAGTCAAATAAAGTGAAAAAAAAAAAAACAACTGATAAGTATAATCAGATAAAATAAAAAGTATTTTTCAAATTAGCTATGACAAAATGTTTTTGATTGTACTTCCCAGATTAAAATAGTCTTTGAAATTATATTTAGTCATTAATTTTATTCACTGCGGACAAAGGAGCAGAATACAAAACAGATAAACTCCATAAAGGGAAGCTTATGTTTCAGTGCATGATTATATTGGGGGAGGGAGCAAAATATTTTGACTAATAAATATCAATCTTAACTTTAAATTTTAAAAATGAGGTTCAAGTCACTTTACAACAACATATATGATTTGTCTAAAAATTATGCAACTATTTATTAATAAAAAATAGTATACCTACGGCAATGGTGCCTTAGTCCTTTTTAAATTACTCATTTTGGGACCACATATTTAAGTCCTTTTTACTTTTCAAAAGTCTGCAAAATCCCTTTTCAAGATCTCCATCAACTACCTCTTCATAGCATTTCAAGCTTTTTAGAAGAGAAGTCATAAGAAGTTTAATCTGCCCAGTGTGTGAAAAACAGGAGTGATATTTTGCATCCTCCCCAAATACAAGCATAAGATGTGAAGAATGTATTTGCTAAGTCATTATAAACATTACAGTCACACAGTGTACCAACTCACTCAATGTTGTCACACTGCTAATGAAGTGACATCAAGGCTGGGCAGTTAGTGCTCAAGATATTCGAAATGACTAAAAATATTTGACAAATTTTGTGTACAAATATTTAAGAGAAAAATGCCTGCATTTATGGTGAACTACTGCAACATTATTTAAGAAGAAATCGTTCTAAAATTTTGTCCTTATATAATCTACTTTGCAAATAACTCTCAAGAAATCAGTTTCTGAAATACCTGTTTTTGGTTTGCAAACATATTTCTTTCTCTATTACCCACATTCCGAAACTTAAAATAGTTTTTAATAAAATAAATTACTTACCTCGAATATATTGACATCATTTGTTATTTTCTCATAGGGTGGGTCAGAAATTTTCTGGAAAAAAAAAAAAGTTTGCATGAATTTTGTTCACAAAAATGTCATTATTTCATTCAGAACTGTTTTAAATTATTATACCAAACAATAATTTCTCAAACTTTTCATTAATAAAAATAAGATTTAATTGCATGATTTACCTTGATTTGACATTTTTCCCCCCTTGTGTCAAAAAGTATTGTCTGACTTTATTTCAGTCATTTGAGATGTAGAATGACTACAGAAATGAAGAGGGGGTGAGGTTTTATCTTTACATTTTATTTATCCCTTAATTAGTTGCTTTATTTAAATAAAAAACAAACTTAGTTACAATAAGCAAACATAAGAAAATTGTTCTTTTAAAAAGGTTGGGGGATACAAAGAGTAAATAAATATGAATTCAAAAATTATTAACTCAACTGTCAATGAGAGAGTGCACGGCACAAAATATGAATCATTGTCAAAAAAAATGTCAAGTCAGTGAGAAATTTTTCAAACCTGTTCATATTTTCTTTTATGCATGAATCTGTTTTTTCGAGGAAAGGTCAGCCCTTTTATTAGCAAAGCTTAATAAATCTTTGTGCAAACGAGGAATTATATTATCAATTTATTTTAATTGTTTTTTTTTTCTTGTTATACATTGCGCGGCAGAAATAGCTCCCACATAATGGTAAGGCACCATTGCCACTAATGAATAATGTCTTAGAGAGGTATTTCTTCCGTACTCTATGAAATAACAGAAGCATTGACTAATACTAGGATATCTCCTAGCGTGAAGAGCAGCACGAGAACAATCCGAGAGTCTATATCGTCATAGATTGAATAAAGTATTCCGTTTGAAAGTTCAAGTGAAGAAAAAAATAAAAAATGAAGGATACGAGGAACAAATGAAGCAACAATTTGAATAAATCAATGTGATGAAATGAATGAAAAACACCACTTGAGATGCAATCATTTATTTAAACTATTTTTCTTCTCATAAATAAAATTGAGATCTAATTCAAAAGATTTTAAAAGCAAGCAAAAAAAAAAATAAAAAAGTTTGGATCTATCTTTTTAAAAAAAAAAAAAAAAAAAAAAAAATACATCAACACTCAACATGATGAAAAAGAACAAAAAATACTGCCCCAAAGTTCAATTATTTATTTCATTTGCTTTTATATTGGAAAAATAGTTGAAACAAATTAATTATTTCTTTTCGAAAGTTGTTTTATTTCGAGTATGTAGAATCAGAAAATGAGTCGAGTTACAAAAATTACGTGGGATGTAAGGGAGGTAAACCAGTGTTTGGTTGTTTGAAACGCTGAACTTAATATCCCTTCTTTTAAAAATAGACTTCCTTAAACTTGCCAAAAATAGTGACAAGTGCTAAGAAGACGAGATTAAAAATGATCAACAATAAAAAAAGGAAAACTTTTAACTTAAACAAGAGGAAGAAAAAAAAAAAAAAAAAAAGCTTGTCTCAGTCACATGAATCAATTTACTTAATCATCAATATGACTTTTTTTTTGGGGGGGGGACATTTTTAAAAAATGAAATTTTAAGCCGAAAATAAATCATATGTGCATATCAATTCAATTTTAAACTTTTTCAATCTGCAAGTATTCAACAGAAAAATTATAAATAAGGTAGAGTTTATTCATTTATTTAAATTTTATGCTGTCTCTATTGCAAATGAATTTTATTTTTTTAAGTGACCATTTGTTTTCCTGGTTTAGGCTTCAGACACCCAACAAAAAGGTTTCAGGAACATATAGAGAAAAAAATATTTTTAAAGACAAGGAACAAGTTCACTAAGACAAACAAAAGAAAAATAGTTAAATTTAACTATTTTTCTTTTGTTATCATTAGTGAACTTTAACTTTTAAAGAAGCATTGACAGAAAATACAATACAGAGTTACATAAAGAAGCTTCTACTTATGTAATTGTAACTCTGATAGTGAAAGGAAGCGGGGTAAATATTCACTTGTTAAAAAAAACAAGTGAAATTTAAATCGTTGATAAAATAAAAAGTAAAATCAACAGAAAAAAAAAAATTAGTAATGAGTTGATTTGCATCTAAGGAGATGAAGAAATTTAATAAAACAAAAATACAATCTTTCATGAAAGAAAAAAAATCTTCGGTCGTCGTCCGTCGATCGATCCTAGAAAACAACACAGAAATCAACAAATAACAAAATTATTCCTTAAAAAATATCAATTTATCATCGTAATTCGTATGTGTAACTTTTTTCTGTTTTTAATGGTTTCGTTTGTATAATTATAACACTGTGATCTTAAATTGTTCAGATTTTTCTGACAAAAATAAGAAATCCTCAATCATTTAACTTTCACTTTGGAGTACAAATACGAAAGTGTTTTTAAAAACCCTTTTTGTTTTTATTTACGTACAGTCATCGGGGGCCCAGTGTCGTCTTCAGTTTCTTCTGTGTATGAATTTTGACATCTGGACCGAATTCCGTCCAGCAATGGAGCATTTTCCGAAGAAGAAGAAGGGTGTCGATACGCTGTGGGTTGAGAATTTTCTTCCATTATTGACAATGAAGAAGGAATTGGTCCTTTTTTTAATCTCAACTCGTGCAACTGAAGAAACAGAGGAAAAAATGAATGACAACAGTTAATCCCAAAGACAAAAATAGAGTGTAAAAAAGAGAAAAATATTTAAAACTTACTGGTATGAACTAAAAACAATAATTCGATTTATGTAGGTAATGAAACGGAACAACTACAGAAAAAAAAAGAAGAAATTCCTTCCAACACCGAGGACAGAAAAAAAAGACAAGTTCTTGTGAGGTGACAGAAGTTCGTAAATCATCGAATTTGATAAAAATATGTTTCTATTAATTACCGTGTCGTAGTTTTGTTTTAAATAATATACTGGGAAACAGTAAATAATTTACTGTGAATCTGTAATTAATGCCGTTTCCTTGTATGTATTTAATATCCGCATAGTTTTTGCAAACAGACGAAACTGGTTGACAATAATAATGAGTCGACTCTTCGTCGCCACATGATTTAAAAGACCACGTGACCCAGTCATGTGACCTTATCTTTCTCGAAGAAACTTCTATTTATAAATGAGGAAATCCCCGACATTGTCACATGACACTAACAAAGGGACGAGTTATTGACTCAGCTTTTTAGCACAAGATCCCAAGTGCATATGGTACCCAATGAGGATCGAAGTCACTACTAACGATTTACAAGACTATTTTATTAAATTTGATTAAGAAGATGTCTTTGGTAAAAATGGATGCTTTTTTTTTCCCCGAAATGAAAGCAAAAAAATCGCTATCCATTGTTAGAATGTTTTTGTTTTTTTACTTTTTTTAAATCAGGGAGTCCGGAGTTATTATCCGATTCAAAGGAAATGTTTTTAGTAAAAATCATATAATGAATAGATTTCATTAAAAAATTTTATGGCAATATTGTTTTAGGGGTTTATTTCACCCCCACTTTCGATATCTCGTGCCTACTTTTTAATTTGGAGGTGTTCGTTAAAAAGTAAACTCAACAAAACAAAATGCTTACTAAACAAATGCAATAATAGTTACAGTACATAGTTAAAGTCTAAAGAAAAATCCCCGAAGATAAATTTTATTTTCGTAAAAGATTTCATTTATACAATAAAACAAAAAAGTGTTGTGAACATACTGAAAATTTGTCCTGAATGATACCAAAAATAATTCAATAAAACTCAAAAATATTTTTCTTTGAAAATTGGTGCTTGCATAATTTAATAAAAAAAAACATTTTTTTCCAGAATGGATAGAAAAAATCTCTACACTTAATATTTTACAAAAATTTAATTTGTATGTTTTCAGTGCGATTTTGAAATTCACCCTGTTGATGTCCATCATCAGTTTCTTTTATTAAATAAATAAAGACATGTTAGAAGAATTAAAGTCATTTTCAAGTGTGAACATTTTTTTAAAAGAATTTTATTTTATTTTTTTCCTTTTAGTAATTGTTAGGGTATTTTTTGTATGGATTTACAAAAGGAAAATAATTCTGATTTCTCACCTTTGACCATTCTAAGTTTTATAAAACATATAGAATAAAAAATTGTATTCTTAAACTATTGGTTTTATAGTCTTATAATACTTTTATGGCCAAAATAAAACTAAAGGCATTACTTGAATGTGAAAACTCAAAGTGCAATCAAATAACATTATCAATTTGAAATCTCTACCAATTTTTCCCATTTTTTGTTAGTAGCAACTCCATTATTTTAATACATTTTCTTAAATTCAGAATTATTTTAAAAATCACATTAGATGCAATTATATATTTTATGGTATAAAATATGCAAGAAAGCAATCAAAAAATAAAAGCAAAAATAAAAGTATCATTTAACTAAAACTATCATTTAAGTAAAAAAAAACTATTTCTAATATATAAAAAATAAAATTATTCATTCTACCAAGTTTCAGAAAATTGTATAGAATAAAAAAATTATATTCTTAAACTATTGGTTATATAACGTTAAATATAATTTATTTTTACACATAATTTCTTGATTATTGCACTGCTAATGTTCTGTATGACTTTATGTCTGGGATAGAACGGTACAAGAGGATAACAGCACTCAGAAAACAGCTTTGGTCTGCCTACCCTATGTGAAGGGATTATCGGAAAAAATATAGAAGATCTGTGGTCCTTATAACATCAGGACGACCTTCAAAAGTGGTTCAACATTTTGCAGACATCTCTTCTTCCATAGAGGAGAACATGACTAAGGACTGTGTGTACAACATCCCATGCAGCTGTGGTAAGAAATATAAAGGAAAAACAGACTGCCCCTTAAGATAAAACTGCAAGAACATTGTGAAGCCATAATATGAAAGGAAATAGAAAAATCAGGCATAGCTGACCACATATGGAGGGAAAAAAGAAATCACCAGCACTTGTGGGACGAAGCTGAAATAATAGACAAAGAACATCACAGGAAAATATGAAAACTTAAGGAATCATCACATATGCTAGGCAACAAAAATCTCCTGAGCTAGCCAAGCATAAAAATAACTGAGACATCTGGAAGAGGCATGGCATGTCAACTAGAACAATCTACCCAGTGGATGAAATAAAGGGTTCAGTTTGAAATTCCAATCACCTGAAGAAGGCCAGAGCATACAATGGTTGAAACATCATGAATATGGCAACAAAGATGAGGACAACAGTCTGAACAATGTAAATCATGTAAATAATTGCAATATCTGATCTCAGAAATATAGAGAGATGTTTTAAAATCCTATGAATTTTCTCCAGATAGCTTTGCCAGTTTTGCCAAGAAGTTGTTAGAAGGCAGTGTCAAACAGCTATAAAAATGGGATGCTAAAGTGACAACATCACCAGGACCTTTTCCTGGACATGGGGATATTTTTCCCCTTAGTGAGTGAACTTTTTCACATATACACATATGCGTGCCTCATTCACATAATTGCTAACTTTTAATGTCTTCTTTCTCTTGCATGCATACTTAATGCTATAATGAGCATTTGGTTGCAAAGGAAAAGAACGAACAAGGATTAAGATTTTCAACAGCATTCATGTTTGGTTCTTCAGTTGCTGTTGGTCAGAAAAGCAATTAGGTGTAAGGGTATTGTTGGTAAGGCCAGGAGTTGACCGATTCCTTGGGTTGGTTGTCCAAGGTCACAGTTGAGGTCAGAAGATAGGTCCAGAGTGGACTAGCAACTGGTGGGGTTTGATTCTTTAAGGTTGAAATCAACATTTGTGAGGTGTTTGATGGGTTAGCAGTCACGTGATGCCGAGATGTTGAAGCTGAACTGCCTGTTAAGGTGGGTTAGTGGGTTGATTGATCTTGGTCAAGGTGGTGGGTTGATTCATGGTAAGGCATGTTGGTTGCTGAGGTTAACATGGTGGTGATGACGGATTAGGTGTATATAGTGAATGTTGATCGAGTGGAAAGTCTCCATTGGATTTTGGTCGAATAGGAAATCAATGAATGGTGTCATGGTGGTGACCTCGAGAGAGGTCTGGAGTAGGTCAAGTGTAATGTCTCTGTTGGATTCTGGTCAAATGTGGTATCAACAAGCCGGGGACATGATGGTGATGATGAGGGAGGCCTAATGATGGCAACAAGGTGTTAGAAATCATGCCGGTTAGTGTCGGGAGCCTGGCAATGTTGAAGCTGGCCTGTTAGCCACATTCTTTAGGTAAAGAATCAGCTGAGATTAGTGAAGCTTGGGTGTAGTTACAGGTGTGAAGAGAAGCAATCATTGTAATGACAGCGACAACACACCTGCATTGTGTCAGGTGGCCTTTCCCCCTGCAACTGTGTCGGTCATTATGAGGGTTATTTTTTTCCAGTGGGATGTTCAGGATTAGCTATTGTATTTTATTGTGGAGATTTGTATTGTGGACCAGATATAAAATATTGTCTTGTTGAAATTCATTAATTTCTTTACACTAATCATTTACTTGAGCCTAATATTGTTGCCATTGATTTTAGTCAAGATAGATTTTTGTGCTCACAACAGTTTGGTAACCACAACATGATTTCAATATGTACCTACTGCAACAAGCCTTTCACTTAGTGATCAAAAATGTTAAGTTCTTTTAAATTTAAGAGAAAGATGATATTTGTATTAGTATTTACTTATATAAAATTTATTATTTACATTACTTAAGATAAAATTTAAAAACAATCAATATTATCAACATTTTATTTATCTTCTGGGGAATAATGAGTCACACCTCTTGTAAAAAAGTGAACGTTCAAATCTTGTGTTCTACAGACCTGTGTTTTACCTCTGGGAGTTACTTTAAAGAAGTGCTTATAACTGTTTCTGTTTGTTTATATAACTAGCTGAGTACCTGTCAAAAATTATTATTTGTGTATATGTTGGTACATCTTCTTAGAATTTGAATATATGAGCGCTTTCCTCAAATTAAAAGTGTTAATTCCTAGCCTTCTGTCTAGAATCAGTGCCAGATCTGTGTGCTCTGCATATCTGTTAATTAATTTTACTATGCTGTTCAAGCTGCAGAATACTGTAAAATCTAGTAAAAAATAAATCTTAATAAAACAACACTGTTGTGGCAAACTGACATGAAACCATTTATTTAAGTTTTATTTAAAATGACATCATGTGCATTTAACAATCTAAAGTTCTAATTTCTGTACTACCCCCAAAATTCTGTTTTTTGTATTAATTCTATACTTTACAATATATTCTATGTTAATTTCTACATTATTCAATATATTCTTTACTTATTAATAACTTTGTGTTTAGAATAAATGTTAGAACAATATATTAAAAGTACAATAAAAAATCTACGTCATTATTTCTTTGTTCCTTAATTTATTTTTTATAATTCAGTAAAATAATTTTCAACATTGATTTCATCATTTTTAGGTTGTTTGAAAAATTAAGTTATGTAAATATTTTCAGGAATTTTATATATAAAATTTATAAAAATAACTCAATAGTTTAAGCATTATTGTATTAGACGTAAGCAAACCAAATTGTAACAGGTTAGCAAACAAAATTGTGACAGGTAAGCAAACAAAATTGTAACAGGTTAGCAAACAAAATTGTGACAGGTAAGCAAACAAAATTGTAACAGGTTAGCAAACAAAATTGTGACAGGTAAGCAAACAAAATTGTTCTTATGAAGATAATGAATAAGCAGATGATAGTAAAACATTGGTTAATGAGAATGGCCATAGATAATATTAAGTACAGATATCAACATTCCCATACAAAGCAGGTAATAGGTCAGATAAGGAAATAATCAGCTCCTTCCTTTTTAAACTGCTCATTAAGTGTTTTTGTAATCATTACTAAATCATTTACGATGGATATATTTTAAAATATTATTTTATGCTAAACAATCTGCATTGATTCTCTTTACAATGTCAAAAATTTTACCAAAAGTCCTCTCGTTGCTGATACCAGAGGAAGTAAGCTCCATTAATCTCATAAGCCTATGCCAAATAGCCCACCTAGCTCGCAATTTTGTCCTATATTGGATAAAAGAAAAGAAAATCTTAAAAACTTTTTCCACACACATGCATGCACTTTAAATTTAGTTTGTATACTAATTTTATAAATAAGCATATAGGCAGATTTGAACTCTTTCCCTACTTTGGGGTAAATATAAGCTGAACTTCATATAGCACAAAGCTAAAACAAAGTGAATAAAATTTTTGTTACACCAATTTTCAGACAAGACTTTTTCATCCAGCAAGTTGGCCCCAATGTCTCCTTTTGATTTTTTTTCTATTCGCAATTATTACAAACATAAATCCTTTGAAGATGGAAGCAAATTCTGTTAAATTCGATTTATTCTCAGAGTCATTAATTCTGCAATTTGTAAATGTTAGCAACATTGATACAAGATACACTGAAAGACACAAACACAGATGTAGATGCACACATAAAACACACTCATGAACCATGCACACACACACACACACATACATAAAACACATACATACACAATCATCCTCATGCTCAGAGTGCACACACAATGATAATTTTCAAAAGTATTTTTCCATTGTGAAGATACAACAGACAATAATTGAAGTCAAAATATTTGAAATTCATGTGTCTCTTTATTTGACTAATTCAGCTTTAGCATTGAAAGTGTTTATTTTATTATAGTGGATGGTTACAAGCAAGAGGGGAGATTGGATGTATTTATTTTATTACCACATTACCACCCCCCCATCTCTCCTCCTCTTCCCCCAAAATCTAATAAAAAGGAGAAACTTATTTGCTGTCATTTAAACTCAGTTTTCTTTTCAAGATAAAATTTGAACATTTTCAAATAAAATTTTTACAATAAAATTAACAGCCATTTTGTTTTTGGTTGGTCTTTGTCAAAGTTGACTCTCGAGGTAACAGCATTTTACTGCTACTGATTTGAAGAGTTGTTTTTCCAAGTGTCATCATGGCATGCAAGTGATGAGAAAGTTCACATGGAAAGATGAATTCATGCCTTTCGCGGGAATATCAATGTGAAGTGAACATAAACAACTTTAACCAAGATTTGAACTCGATTCACTGATTCTATTTTCCATGCTGATAGCCATTGTGTTAATGACATCACTTAATATTTATTAACAAATATACCAATTATCTATGATTTACTTCTGATTAGATTTTCACTGTTTTAGTTTTTGTTGATTGCAATTACAGTTAAACCCAAGCTAATTGGATCTGCTGTTCACTGACACTTTATTCAAATAATTCATTAAATGCTTAATCAGGACTTTATATCTCTGCTATGAATAGAAATCATATTTTAATGTAAACATGAAACACATGAAGGGGCAGTGCAAGTGTGTATTAGTCATGTGACTGGAATTTTTATTAGATGACATTGTCAGCCATTATTCATTTTTGACTTGTATTTCTTTCATCTTAGTTTCACTTCCTTTATTTGCACAAGCAGTTATTGATATGTATTTTAAAATTTCATATGCACAGACATTGCCATGGGTCATAAGAAGGATATAACATCAAAAGATAAACAAGATACTGAATGTTGGAATACAATTGTAGAAATAGTGAAAAAGTGAAAGAGAAATCAGTGAACAATCAAAGAGGAAATTGAAAACATATCTCCTCACCTGGAACGGATGCTTGGCTGCTGGATGCTTGGATGCTGGAATGGATGCTTGGCTTCAGTTTCAAAATCCTATATAATTTAATATTTTAGTTTATTAGCAGCTGCAATTCTAGTTTTTACAAACTAAATTTCAGCAAGAAATAAAAACGTTGCATGAAGAATTTGGAATGTGATTTTTAGGATTGGTAACTAAAAATGTTAATTTAGGTTTTGTTGAAAGATGGCATTTGGAGTATTTATTTATTTTTAACTTAATTAAAAAAACAATTCCTTTTGATTGTGTTTTAATATCAGTGTGCATTTTTCAAAGTCAATTTGTCAAAATTAATGTCTTTGTGTTTACCAATTCCAACATTGAAGATGAAAGGAAATAAGCAACATTTTTAATATATGTTTTTGATTTTAAAACTAACATGGAGGCTATAAAAATGGTAGGATTATTTATGGACAGATCAGAACCCCTACCTTGAATTAGAGTATCAGTCTCCACCCATTTGGCCAAGAATTATTGTAGTATCTGATACAATATCACTGTGATTTCATATTTGCCAACTGTTTATCCTCCTTAGATCTTAACATAGATCTGTACTCTTGCAGGTATATGATCATACAAATGTCAGAAACCATGTACTTCTTGTAACTGCTAACACAATACAGCAAAGGTTGTGGGTGAGTTAGCTGAATTAGTCAGGTATTGTTCTATCATGTCCCACACATGTTCAATGGAAGAAGTGTTGTAATCATGTCAGCCAAGGAAGTTATTGTTCTGTGGGTATAGAGAAGGCGATTATCTCCCTTTGGTTGAGATGAGACACATGGGTCACATGACAGCTACTTAGTGACATCACTTCATACAGTGATGAGAGTGGTCAATCATTCAGTTTGCTTACAGCAGCCACACCGAGTGGTTGCTTTTTTAGCCTTCCTTTACAAGCATATGGTGCTTTTTCCCTTTGACAATATATCTTTGCCAGACCTAGAAAAAAAACTCCAGCTCACAGTCCTCAACTTTGGAAAACCCAAGACTTGCCATTTCCCCTTTGTAAAATATGTCCTCGTCTGGGACTTAGTAGATGAATCTGGCTTGTTTGAATCTGGAGTCCTAAACATGGCTTTTCCAGACACAGAATTATCTCCATATTATACGTAAGTCACTTCCTTTTAGTTTCTCCTTACACTCTGATTGCTCTGTAGATATATGATATATTGTTCTCCATGTGGGAAACTTGTATATATGTATATATAGTTTTGTGGATGTCTTAATGGTATAAAAGTCTCTCTGAGAACAAAGCATGTTTGTAATTCATTTTCTTTTCAGCTATTCCGTTTTGTCCATGAACTACAGTGTTATTATATCATGGAGGTGATAATGCCTATAATGAGGGAAATACAAATGGGAGAATAAATGTTTCTTCCATATCTCTCTCCTGTTATAGCATATATAGTAAAGGATGTTGAGTACTGTAATCATCATATAGGTGGGCATTTTCTTGTTGAAAAATAAATTTCATTCTTGTTGCAGGAATGGCAGCAGAACAGGTTGAACAATGTCCTGGATATACAATGTTGCTATTCAACATTCCCTCCATAAACACTAAAGATGAGCAAGAATTGTACCATATAAGATCACACAATATGATGCCAGAAATAGAACCTGTGTGTTGCAGGCAAATACACTTTAGAAGATGTTACTCCCTTGTATGCACATGTATATGACATTCATTTGTATCACTGAACACTGAACAGAGTACAATTCGATTCCCCAGAGGGTTGTCTAACATTGAAGATGTGCATGAAAGTGTTGTGGCAGGTGGAAGTCTGATTGGAGGCTTGCATACATATAATCCTGCTGCAAGTAAATGGTCTCCAATTGTCCATGTCAACACTTTTAAGGCCACATTTGTTCTGATCTGTTCTGTAGATGCTGTGAAGTCTGTCATTGCTGCCCTTGCAATGTGTCAGTGTTGGTAAGCAACAGTATTACATACCTATCGAAAACTTGGTCTACATATAGAGAAATATTCATCATTATTGTCAAAATGGGAACATCACTGATATGTCACATACAGCATGTGCAGCAATTATTAGAAATGACTAGCCAGCCTTCCAATGGCCCACAATCCAATCTCTCTCAAATGGATTGAACTGAACAAAATATGTTAATCTCTGCAGCACGACACCTTTTTGCACTGAACCTTATCATCACAGCATTAGATACATATGGTGCACTGGCATGTGTGTTACTATTATCACAAGTTGGGTGAAAAATTTGACAGTTTTATCAGAATATCTACTGTCCATTAGGATGCAATTAAGTTAAATTCGTATTATCCTCTAGGGTGTTGCAATTTTATTTTCCATCAGTTTATCTGGATATAAATTGTTTTCTATATATGGATTGTAAAAATACAAAATGGATTTATACAATTTATGGAAAAGATGCCATGAAAAATCAAACATGTCAAAAATGGTTTGTGAAGTTTTATGCTAGATAGTTCTTGCTGAACAATATTCCACAGTTGTGTAGAGTAGCTGAGATTAATAGCAATTCAAACGAAGCCATTATTTGAGAATAATGAAAATTATATGATGCAGGAGACTGACAACTCAAAATATTCAAAACAAGTGTTGAAAATCATTTTTACTACCAAAGGTTATGTTAGTTGCTTTATTATATGACTTCCTTTTAAGAAAAGAAAAACCCTTAAACTTGGTCAAGCTTTTCAGCACCCCCTCATGTTCCTCATATTCAATTTGTAAATTGTTGGATTAAGTGCATTGTCATGGAAAGAGAATATGTTGAAAAATAAATAGTTATTGTGCAACATGCCATTTTGTATCATTAGGCTATGGACTTATTGATGCAGTTTATTTATAGTCATTAAATAAATTTACACATTCTACACTTGCTCTTAATCTCATATTAGTAAAAGGAATGCTCTGAAAGTATTGACCCTTATTTATATCCACGGACACTGCAACAGATACAGGGAACATAATAACATGGTTGGGTGGAACATATTTGTAGCTTTAAAAGACTATTTTCCCATATAGTCACCACAATTAGTCATGTATTTTTAAAGCATTCTTCATTTTTGTATGTTGACAGGCGCATTGCATCAACTGGGATGTGGCTTATAATAAACATATCAATGTTGCTACTGCTAAAACAAATTACCTAATGACTAACTGTGCTCACATACACTACTTGTTTTCCATAAACATTCAGCAATTGTAGATGAATGTTAATGAGCACAAATCTTTTTTGCATAGACAATTTCAATGATACACCTTTGCTTCATGTATATCTTTATGCCAGACCACATTTTTCCAGACTTCTATCTGTAATAAAACAAACAAACAAAACTTATAGGTTATTGGTGGGAATGTTCAATCACTTCTTTAATACCACAAATATCTGCCTTTGATATTCTGCGTCAAAATAATAAAATAGGAAGCATTACTTTTAGAGCAACCCACATATTATTATTATTATTATTATTATTATTATTATTATTATTATTATTTCCTTTGATATCTGGCATTTACACATTTCTTTCCGGGTCCCGCCCAGGGACCTAAAGTTAGAAATGGTATCATGACACTTTCCACTGCAAAAAAAAAAAAAATAAAATAACATAGATAAAGTGTGGGCTGTACTTGTTAGAACAATTTTTTGTACCTCTTTGAGGCATGGACTTCCAGGAATCCCTTCAATTAGTCTACTGGAATCTTTTCCAACCAATCCTAAGGCTCCAACTACAACAGGGATTGTTGATGTTCCCATGTGCCACATTTTTGAGATTTCGATCTCAAGGTCCTTGTATTTTGACAGCTTTTCGAATATCTTCAAAGATACATTGCAATCTGCAGGGACTGCCATATCAATAAGGAGGCACTTATTGTGTTTGTAGTCTTTAATAACAATGTCTGGGCGGTTGGCTTTGATTGTTCTGTCAGTGTGTATTGTGTAGTCCCATAGAATTGTAACAGGTCCTATCTCCGTTATTATTATTATTATTATTTCCTTGGATTTCTATTGTGTACACATTTTCTTCCAGGTCCCAACCAGAGATCTAAAGTCAGAAATGATTTTATGACATTTTCCACTAATCATTTTTTGTAAAAAACAAACCCCAAAACCCTAATATCACACACATTTTATATAAATAAAGCTATTCATAATGTGTGAGCTGTACTTGTGAGTACAATTTTTTTGTATTCCTTTAAGGCATTGGCTACCAGGACTCTTCAATGAGTCTTCTGGAATCTTTTCCAATCAATCTGAGGGCTCCAACAACGACTGAAGTTATTGATGCCTTTATGTACCCCATTTTTGAGATTTCCACTTCAAGATCCTTGTATTTTGATTTTTTTGAAGATCTTCAAAAATACATTACAATCTGTAGTCACTGTCATATCAGTAAGAAAGCACATTTTGTTCCTATGGTCTCTGATCATGATGTCTGGGCAATTAGCTTTGATTGTTTTGTCTGTGTGTATTGTAAAGTTCCATAAGATTGTTATGGGTCCTATCTTTGTAACCTGGTCTGGATAATGTTCATACCAATTTCTTACAGTTTCCTTCCTGTAAAAGTGGCATATTTTCCAGATATTGGCCCAATCTATCATGCCAAGTTTATATTCAGTGGGTGCTAACATCGTGCAACCACATATAAGATGGTCAATTGTTTCTGAATATTTATCACAGAATCTGCATTTTGGGTTAAAACTATTTTTCAGTATGTGTGCTTGGTAATTTCTAGTTAGGAAGTATTGGTCCTGTGTGACAAGAATAAAACCTTCAGTTTCAGCTTTTAAGCCTGCACTACATAACCATTGATGGGTATGGGGTTTGGCTAAATCGGTTTGTTTGGTACAGGTAGAGTAATGACCATGAAGAAGCTTATCTTTCACCGTTTCTGCATTTGGTACATTGCCTTTGTTTTTGCTTTCTTTTTAGGCATATTATTGTTTATTTGCACTTCTTCACCCACTTGAAATTCCCGTTTGAATTTGTTGGCTTCTTTTATTAATGAATAAAGTTTCTTATGTCTTTCATGTTCTTTGATTTAGATCATTATGCAGACTTCTGTAGTTTCCAGGTACCTTTAAAGATCAATTGCTATAGTTTTGTAAGACAGTTCTAGTTGAACTAATTCTCTGCCTCCTTTGGATCTGGACAAATACAAACAATCAATATTAGCTTTGGGGTGATGCATGCAGTGGCAAGTGAGAAGCTTTATCATTTTGATATTAATTCACTTAATGTCAGCTATGGTTCAATTAAGGATGTTGAAACTTTTTGCAAAGTGTTTATGGCTGATATTCTGTTTTGTTGAATTCAACTTTGTATTTAACACCAGACACGAACGCCTGTAGTATTCTTTTCTTCATTTCTCTTACATTTGGTTATGCTGTATTCCATCTCCTTCGCTAATTCCTAGGTATTTATAGGCTTCACCTAGTTCCCTAATCTTTGTGACAAAATCTAGATCTACTGAGTATTTTTTCTGTAATTCTCCCTTTCTTGAATGTTACTTTTGCACATTTATCTAATCCGAAATCCATATCAATGACATCATTGAAACATTTTACAGTATTGAGGAATCCCTTGATCTCATTGTCATCTTTGGCAAAGAGTTTGATAATTATCCATGTAGAAAAGGTGATTAAACATTTTCTGTTTTTACTTTCACTGTTATTACTGTTTAGTTCATATGAAAGGTGGTGGTGGTGGCAGTTAAGGACAAACAGAACAGAATATATCCAGATATATAGAATATATCCAGATATATAGAATATATCAAGAATATATAGAATATATCATAAATATATCATAAATGATATATAGAATATATTAGAATATATCCTAATATTCTCCCAAAATGTTTGCACTTGGAATATCTTATTTTGTCAATAGAACCTACAAATGCTTTTTATATCATTTTGTACTCTATGACCTTTAATTGCAGTTTCTCTTTAAGAATTTCTTTGATTGGTGTTATTTCATTTACTGCTTTCATTTTATATTTTCGCTTGCTTTTCTTGCTTTTCTGTGTTGAAACATTTGAATTTCTTGAAATCTCATCAAGTCTCGATAACTCACATTTCATTTCCTCAATTTTTCGCTTTAATTTTGCCTTCCACGTTGGCTCCTTTTGTCTGTTGTTTAATCTTTTATTTGTCTTGACATTGAGTTTTTCAGTAACTGCTAAAGCTGTTGCATATATGACGTTATTTACTTCTATGATGTTTTCCAGTCGTCTGTCCATTAACAATGTTTTCAATGGAGGATTTTATGTTTGCCCAGTATGGACTTTGACATGGATTTTTGGAAGCCGGTCTCATTCTGATATTTGTGTAAAAGTTACTTTGCTGGTTATTTGAATGATGTGGTTTTTTTCACGTCTGTGATTTCAATTCTTTTGTTTTTAAGGACTCTAATGTCATTTGATTCATTTTCATCAGTGACAGAAACTGAATCGTTGTTATTGATTATGTCACAGTTAAATTCTTCTGTTTTATTTCCTGAGAGATATTTCGTATCTCATTTATTTTAGTTTGTATCTCATCTTCTGTCATATTACCTATTTCTACTCTTGCCTCATTTGTTTGGTATTATGTCTAATTGTACTTTGTCTTATATTTAGTTTTATCTGATCTATTTTTGTATTTGAGAGTCTTTTATTTCGCATGATATCCCTGTGGACATTAGCAAGCATATTTGGGTTGAGATAGGGTCTTATTTTAGTTCCTACAATATCTCTCCATGTTTGGTATGTCTGACCTGTGATGTTTGTTTGTGGATTTTTGAGTTCATTGAAAAAAGATGCCATGACTTTTTTTTCTCTTCACAATTCCACTTCATTTACTTTCTTTTTATCAATTCATTTGGCATTAAGTCGCCAGGTCCAATGTTTGAATTAATCTGGTTTTGGTGACTAAGTGTCTCGTTGTTGGTAGAAGAATTTGTTCCAGTGACAGATTTTTTGACCCACAGGCTGGTTTCTTTCTGAAGGATGCAGTCCTTGTTGACCCGGGTGATGACAGATTTGGTATGAGTTTTTTCTTTTTATCCTTAACCATCAAGGGGGAATTTTGTTCAAGACAACACCTCTAGGATGACTGTCAACTAAAACTAAAGAGCTTGTCTTACCCATTTATTATTATTATTATTATTGTTATTATTATTATTTACTCATTAACTTTTCATCATTTGTCTCTGGTGCCTCTTCATGGAGATGATATGACATCAGGTCTCATTTGTATTTTAACTCATTTTACTACTAATAATAATGTTGCCTTGATGGTTTTTGTTTTTCCTCAGATTTATTCTATTCTTCTTGCAAAACTTTCCAAAAATTGATTTAAATGATAATTTTAGGTAAAACTGTCCCTTTTATATTCCTCCAAATTTTTCACTTCTCAAAAAAGTTTGCATCTTTATTTTATTCAACTTTTCATTTTCTTTCAGTTTCACTTTGTATTTTGCTGGAAAAGTAGCATCCATCGAAAAATTCTTTTTGTTATTAACTTTGTTATATTTCTCATTAATTTATATCGTATTTCTGTCTTAATTAATTAATGCTATTATTTTATAACAATGACAAATCTTCATCTTAAAAATCTTAAAAATCAAACAGAAATGACAAAAGCTGCATGAGATTTAAAAAAGGTCCAATAATTACATAAATTAAAGATTCATAAAATAATTAGTTTAATTAATTTAAAATTAGTAATAAAAGAGAGAAAAAAAAAGTTTTGTGTTTTTCCCACTCCTTTAATGTATGCCAATTGAATTTATTAAATAAAATCGATCAAGCGACATCCTTCCGGACAACCACAGTCTAAGGGAGATAACTTTGACAGCTTTGCAGCCATATTTTTCGATTAAAAGTTTTCTTCGAAAACAAACATTTATTCAAATAAAGATTTATTTCAACTAAAATTTGATAAACTGCATAGCTAGGTTAGGGTGTTTTTTTTATTCTTTCAAGTTCGTATGAAATATTCACTTAATAAATTTAGTAGTTAATAAATGTACATTACTTTTTCAGTGCCTTAAAATATGAAAAAGAAAGAAAAGTCTTTAATTTTCAAGTTTATCAATGTTCTTATTACCTACTTTTTATTATTGTCTTCAACTTTGTTGTTCTTAAACATGCATCAGCCAGTATGTTCTTCAGCCTTCCTCAATTTTATGTTGTATTCAATCTTTAATAGATTTCTTCTTTTTCCCTTTTATATCAACTCTGCACAAACAGAAGTCATAGAACTGAGTATTAAGGCCAAATGTTTTTTCAACACAAAATAATTAAAAGAAACGAAGTGGTTTCTGGCTTTTTTCTTGAACCAACTTGTAAGGAATGTTAAATGTTTCCCTAATCAAAGCTTTTCAAGTGACTATCTTGACTTTTATGATAGAAAAAGCCATTGTTGATAAATTTATACATTAGTCATTTACACAATTTTATTTCCACATTACCAACAGGACTTTGAATGTGAAAACATTTTACAATAGTTAAACAAACTTGAAAAGCATGTTCATTTACAGTATTAGTTCAATATTTAATTTTTTTTCGTGCTTGAGGCCCAATATTTAAACATTAAAAATATTCATTTTATAACCATTAATTCTGGTTTAAAGAAGCCAGTCCATTTTTATGTATTAATTCGCAAATATGTATTGTAATGTGACGAGTATTGAAATCAAAGGGTTAATAGTAAGTTATTTCCCTTGGACTGTAAACACAACAATGACAACTTTCAAATCATCATTATTGTTTTTTGTGTCCTGAAGCAAAAAAAAACAAAAAAACAAACTATGTTCAATTCCAAGGGTCCATTCCCACATGCAGCACCTCCCCATTACACTTAAAGAAGTAGGATCAAAGGTAGTCGAAGAAGCCTGAGGTTTCAATAAAAGTAAGTTGACGAATGACTTCAAAATTTCTAGAAACGCTCGCTCTGATGCATGCAGTGAACAACTTTTAAAGCGACTTGTACTAAAAAACCAAGCTTTGAAAGGAGGTGGGTAAATGTATATACTCAAGGGAGGTAATTGCTGTAATATTATTTGGATTTCTGACACGAAACGTCAGTCATTCAGTTTTGACGAGTGCTTATTATTCTCAATCTCTGTTGCTTTTTATCACATTTCCACAATTCTGCTGATGGATTTTTTTTTAACTCGTACAACTTAATAACGATCGTAGCATTAAAAATAAAAATAAAATAAAAAAATGGAATACTTATCAAAAATTACTAATTGGCAATACTTCATCTAAGAAATTCAAATAATTAAATATCTACGATTTTGCTGAGTATTGTCAACAAACATTCTACAATAATTACAAAGATGTCGCCGACATGAATTCATAAAAAAGAGTTTCAATAAATCATCCTGAAAACAAAAACAACATTTTTGACGATCCTGGAGATGGGATAAAAAGCAAGTGAAATTAAAACATGTCAAAAATGCATAAAAAAATTATTATTACTTCCGTTCCATATTAGTTGTTACAATTCACGTATAAAATATACACAAGTGTAACAATTATATTGAGACAGAGATCGTATTATTAATTAAGAAGGCTTCTTTAAATAAATTGAAATAATATTACAACAGTTTTCTCCCTTGAACAAAGAAGACGCCAGAAGGTTCAATAAAAAAATAAGAGAAATAATTTTTTTTTTACTTTTGTTCATCCAGTACAAACCCCAAAAGCACTACAAGTAAAGGGTTTACTAATTGAAGTAGTTGTAAGGGGGGTATGAGGGAGAGAGTAAGCTATAAAATAAAACCAAAATGTTGCTAAAAACGAGGCATTTAATACACAAACATAAAACTTTATAAAATATTATAATTAAAATTTAAAAAAATGAAAACAATTCTTGTAAAAATTCAGTGAAATGTTTTATTCTTAAGACGATAGTGTCCATAATATATTTTATTCATAAAAATAATTAAAAGCTTTTCTAATTAAAAAATGTTTTAGTTTTATTGCATTTTTTATTTGAAGTTTCAGAGCAGATTTTCTGTAACTGGCAAAAAAAAAAAATTATGGTTGAAATTCACCTAGGATTTGTCCTTATATCTAATACTAGCTTAAAAAGGGCTAATTGGGTCCTCAGGCCAAAACTAAAGGAACTTAGAAAACTGCAATGATAATTTTGAAGAAATAACTTTGAATTCCTTAATTCATTCTATGGAAAGTCAAAACATCACTTTAACTTTGATTCGGGCTATAAGTCCAATTCCGACCCAAAGTCCAATTCCGGCCCCAAATCCGATTCCAGCCCAAAGTCCGATTCCGGTGCAAAATCCGATTCCGGCCCAAAGTCCAATTCCAGCCAAAAGTCCAATTCCGGCCAAAAGTCCAATTCCAGCCAAAAGTCCAATTCCGGCCCAAAGTCCGATTCCGGCCCAAAGTTCAATTCAGGCCTATGGTCCAATTCCGGCCCAAAGCCCAATTCCGGCCAAAGTCCAATTCCGGCCCAAAGTCCAATTCCGGCCGAAAGTCCTATTCAGGCCCAAAGTCCGATTCAGGCCCAAAGTCCAATTCCGGCCCAATGTCCAATTTCAGCAAAAAGTCCAATTCCGGCCGAAATTCAGATTTGGGCAGAAATTCCAATTCAGGCCGAGAATTGAGTTTTTCAACTTCAAAACCTCACGTCACGAAACCTGTCTCTTTAATTCTGATTCCTTGACATTTTGAAGAAATAAAATTGATTTCCTCATTCTTAAAGTTTTAAATATATTTTAAACTGGATTTAAAAAAAAAAATTAAATTGACAAAGTTTTTGTATAACTTTAAGCTCAATATAATATAAAAACTTTTAAAATCACTATTTTTTTCAGTTATTTTAAGATTTGAATTTTTAACTGTTCCCTCCTCATCTGGACACAAATCCCAATGCTGGATGTTCAAGCACCAAATGAAGAGCAGATTTCTTTAATCTCGGGCCCCCCTTCAAAATGGTATAATATGTCTATGTAGAACAAATGTAGCCCAAGTTAGAGGCGTTTCAGACACACGGACAGAATTTGCCATTTATTCTAAAATAAACTTAGATCAATATTAAGCGCAACAAAAATTAATTTCTTGAAAGTTTCGCGAATAATAAATGCAAAAAAATATTTTTATCAAGATTTTTTAATTGAAGAAACCTTTCGAAAATAATTTCCTACATTTGTCAATAAAAGTTTCATTAAAATTCGACAATTAACTGATTTTTGCAAGAATTTACAATCAGTTTGTTTTGCCCCATAAAAAGACCTCAAGTTTCCGATACTAATTTATGGTTACTCGTTGATGCTAGAAAAAAATTCCTAACCAAAATTTAAAAGGTTCCAAAATGGATTAAAAAATATAATTTAATAATCAAAAAATGTTTTGGTCTTTCCTCTTAAAAATAACAAAGATTTTGGCGATAAAACTGTTTTTATTAAATCTGGGGGATTTTTTCATCATGTATCCTTATTTTTACCTACTTTAAAATGTTTTTCTATATTTAGTGTCATGCGTACTACTGTATTTTATTTCACTTTTTAATCAAAATTCAAAAATATCGCCCTGTTGAAATTCATTCACATTTCTTCACCCGTCATTTACACGTGCAAAATATTGTTGCTAAAAGTAGTGTCTACAAAACACCCAATGAGGTCTTTATAATTGTTCTGATTTTAAGTTATTAAACTAAAGAAAGTGCTCAAAAGGTTTATATTTGTTGACGGGACTGATAAAACTCACTGACGAAGATATTAATCTCTCGAGAGAAGATAATTGAAATCTTCTAAGCCAAAAGAATTATCTTCCTGTTGTACAAATAATAGATAAAATAAAATTCTTTTAAAAAATATTCTGATGCAGAAATAAAACTTTTTTCGATTCTCCAAACATTTCTTTATTTAATAAAAACAGATTTTCTTTATTTTCTTCAACTGGAAGAATTTAAAAATCAAACTGAAAAAGTAAATTTTTCAAAAATAAATATTCATTGTAGATTTTCCCCTGTCAAATCTGAAAGAAAATAATCTATTTTATTAAATTTATGCAAGCACCAACTCTCGACAAGAAGTATTTTTTGAACTTTATTCGATTATCTGTTAAGGTTTCAGGACAATTTTTCAGGATTTTCTGATATGACATTGCGAAGTTTTTACTGAAATATCTTCAGGGTCATTATACTCCAATTTAAAAAAAAATCACAATGTATCAAAATGGTGTGTGTATGTGTGTGTGTGTGTGTGTGTGTGTGGGGGGGGGTAACTGCCCCCCCCCATATTTCTTCAAATTTTTTTAATAAAATAACATCTTTCATCAGTATACAATTTATTTTATTCATTAATGAATAAGTACTAAAAATAAATCGGATAATTCCCTGATTTTTGGTAATTTATTTTTAAAAACAGTGGGTAATGTTTTGTTTTTTTTGCTTTCATTTCAGAAAAAAAAACGCATCCATTTTGGCGGCACCTAGAAAAATAAAGTGTGGATGATACACAAGATATTGTGAACGTTTGCTTGCTTACTGAAATTTGTTAATCGTTTTTTTTTGCAATATTTATTTCATACAAAGATGCAAAAAGCTAAATTTAATCTGAGAGTGAACTTAATAAAGCTTCATTTATGATTGCGTTTTCTTTGGCCAAACACAGTTTCGGGTTTTATTTGTTCTTTCGCTTATGCATCGTTCCAACGATGTCGGTAACAGAGAAAAATAAGAGATTGCTACGGCAACCTACACTTGAATGTTTTTTTTGTTTTATTAGGTCGCACAAGCACGATCTTACATTCCCAGCTTCCAAAGGTTGATTTATTTTTATCTTATTCACAACCGACGGTCTTTTAGGCTGCATTTGATGCCTCAGGGGTTCCACTCCTAGTTTTGGAATCCGAACTGGCCTTCTCATTGACTGGTTGCCAACCAAGACTCATGAGCATCAGCTACCTGCGATGGAAAGGAGTAGATTCATACCTTTACCAAATACGAAATGAACCCAAGTAGCCTTGGCTGAAACTCGAACCAGTTTCGTTGATTCTGTTTTCGTGCCTTTAAATGTTCACTCCACAGCTAACCTGGCACCCGTGAAGATTGGACTCATGATACCTGTGAGACAAACTTCCGAACCATTGTAGGTACGTCATCCAAAGTTAGAAAATAAAATACGCTTTTGTATATGTCTGTGTATATGTGTGTGTGTGTGTGTGCGTATCCGAGAGAGAGAGAGAGAAAGGGAGAGAGAGAGGGAGAGAGAGGGAGAGAGAGAGAGAGAGAGAAACGGTTTACCTCAGTCATAAGGTTCCAAGGGAATATGCCTTTGTATTTTCTTCTCCTTCGCATTTTATTCTGTCAATAAAAATATATAAAAATTTTATTTTGTTTGAGTCAAATCTTCTCATGTCAATCATAAAATACTAAAAGCAAAAAAACAAACAAACTATTCCGTTCGTAGTGTTGGGGATGCGCAGAATGAACTAAGATTTTTGTTTGAGTGCTAGAATATATCAGAAGGATTTTTCGTCAGGTTGCGTGATCTTTTCATGCATCCACAACAATAAATAATTCGCAATATAAAACAAGACAAAACATGTATGCAATTCAAACAAACAAATGCACTTATATACAATTCAAATATTATTTACAAAATGTTATTGCAAGGTATTATATGTCTTATATTTGTTAGTGGACAAAGATTTTGTTTGCTTTTTGGTGTCTTGGTGTATTTGTATTACAGTCTATAAGAACTCGTAATTAGTGTTTAAACAGCGTTATTTATGACCGTACTGTTTTTGTAATGTTTAGAATTGAGTCATCAGGAGTAGTCTACCCTTAACCGTAGGTATGTAATATGTTCGATAATAGTATTTACTTAAATTGTAGTGAGTGTTGATAATTCACTTTAGATAAGTAAAATCTTGCAAGTTTGAAGTTCTTTGTATTCACAGAGTAATCTTCGAGTCGCGTTTGTGGGTGAGTCAGTTGTGTTTTTTTTTGCGCGGGAAAATTATAATCGCAAGTTACGTGGATTAGATTAACGCTTCTCTGTTTTCGCTGGACTGACTGGTTTGGTCAGTTGGAAATCTTCCTTATATAAGGTTTTAGATGTCAGAATCGGCTCAAGTAAGTTTTGGCGCAATTTAACTTCCTCACGTGGAGTTTTTAAATTATCACGTTGCGAGCCAATAGAATTCGCTGCTTAGCACAATGAGGTTTTTGATTGGTTAAGTTGATTCACGTAGGCGTGTAAAATGGAATGTTCCTGTTGCTAGGGGTGATAAGGTAAATGGACGAGTCCACAGTAGCACTAAAAAACTGATTAATGGAAAAGGAGATTTTTGGTTTCTTCTTCCAAAGTTTTCGTCTTGTGAACTATGGTTAACGTTGTATATTAATTATTGAGAAAAGTTTATAAAAAAATCTATAGCTAACGTCATCAGGGTTTGAACCTAAGAAACAATGTTCACAAGTGATAAAGGAGTTCAAAATTCACATAAAAACTGATGTTCGTGCTTGCCGATTTCTGGTTACCAGCCGGTAAGAGAATCTCAGCACACACAGACACAAACACACGCATATATATACATATCTATATATCCTTTTCTGTTTTGTGCATACACACATCTACTCGACACAATACAGAATCAGTGGTTGGATTGAATTTGTTTTTAAGAATGGGTTTTCATTTCATTTTATATTCCCAATTTTTTGTCTGTGAAATTAGAAACGGTTTCTGCTAATTTTTTAGCTGCCTAATCGATAAACAAGAAATGAACAAGCAAGTTCTGTGAACACGTATAATTTTATTAGACGGTTTGCGCGAACCATGGCGAATTCCTTGAATCCTATTACTGAATGGAATTGTTAGTGGGCATAAAAATTCTTTAGTGACAATATTAGAAACTTAATTAATAATTCGTAATAATACTGTTATATTTATATACGCTCTGTCCCTGATATTGAGCACTTTAACTCATAAATATAGCAAATCTTAAAACTATATATATATATATATATATATATATATATATACAACTGTAAAAGAAAAGAATATAAATTCAAACGTTCATAACATTAATTTAAAAAAAGGGCTCAATACAAGAGTAGAGAAATAAATATTTATTATAAACTACTACATCGGAACAGGCATGTTCCAATGTAGCAGTTTATTATATATATATATATATATATATTCAAGACGGTGTTGTGCATCGTTAATTATATTCCCGAATAAAATATTTTAGTACCATTATGGTTTCCCACCTGAAGAAACATTAATTTAACGTTGAAACAAGATTAGAGTTTTGTAGTGGATATGTACATGTTCTAATGTAACAGTGTATATATATATATATATATATATATATATATGTGTGTGTGTGTGTGTGTGTGTGTGTGTGTGTGTGTGTGTTTGTTTGTGTGTTTGTGTGTGTGCAGATATGTAGAAAAATAGGAAATAATACGTTAGGTAAATAATCCGGAGTTCTTTAGTATTTTTGTTTTTATTTTTTAAAAACAGTGTTCCATACAGAAGTAGAGCTTAAATTATAATTATTTTTAAAAAAAATATGAAAAATAGGAATCTAAAATATAATATCGGTTTCCTAAATTTTCGCTTGAGGATGAAACAGGGCTTGATACTATAGTTCAATTTAATTTTAATAATTATATTGAGGTCTTCGGTTCTAGTTTTTGAAACATGAGAACTCTTATGTAGCGAAGGAATCATATTTTTAAAAAATAATTACATATATATATATATATATATATATATATATATATATATACACATACCGTCAAAGATTAGCTAAACTAAAAACAAAGTTTTACTAAAAACACAAATAATTAATAAAAACAATAACATATCCCTTACACGGCAGTTGTTTGCAAAACAATGTAATATACCAAGCCACTATAAAATCAGCAGAAAAAGAAAGAAATATACATAGGAGTAACTGAAGAACCCTGGAAACAAAGAAACTAAACACAAAACATCCTTCACAAATAGTGAATTCGCGAACAGTACTATGCTTTCTAAACATATCTGGGAGATTAAAAAGCAAAAACAGATCACACCAAAAATATCATGGAAAATAAAAAAAAGAACATAAGCCTACAGCAATCAATTTAAAACTAAACTCTGTCTGGAGGAAAAATAGCTATAATTACTTTCCCAGACCAAAGCAAACAAATAAACGATCTGAACTTATCTCAAAATGCAGACACGAAAAACAAATTTTTAATATATTACAAAAAAAATCAAAAACTGAAAACGAACAAGAATAAGCTCATCAGTGTGGCTAGACATCCAATTGCTTCAAGCCGATATCGAAACTCGACCGATTTGGCATCAGTCAGAGACTCTACTCCTATGTTATCGGCACACGGCAGAGAAAGGAAATCTTTTAACGTATTATATACGTGATGTATATAAACGCCAAATCACCAGCCAAGAGTGCTCAATTCATAACTGAAGAGTGATGTGTTATAAGCAGGAGCAACCACTGTTAAAAATTCCCTTTCTCATCGGCGAACGAGAGCATAGTCATCCATATATATATATATATATATATATATATATATATATATATATATATATATATAGATAGATAGATAGATAGAGAGAGAGTTAGTATTAAGAAAAACGAAAATTGTTAGAAACAAAGAAAAGAGTACTGGACTTTAATGTAATATCGGTCATCTTATATAATAGTGAATACTTGACAATCTCCTCACAGGTGAAGAAGAAACTTGAGGCAGCAGATATATGATTTTAGCGAAGAAGTTTGCGAATAGCATGAACTTAACATGATCTGCTATGTAATACCAATGACAGTGAATGCTAGACAATTTACTCCCAAGTTAAGAGGATACAGAAAATAACAGAAATGTGGTCCGAGAAAAGAATGCTGAGAATCCCCCATGGCTGAAACATGCAAGCAACGAAGAAATTTTCAGAAAAATGGAAATAAGAAGGATGTTTATGCTTAGAATTAGAAAGAGACGGTTGAAATGTATAGAGCACTTAATGAGGAAAGAAGGCTTGTAGAATCTGACACTCACAGAACATATTGAAGGCAAGAGGGGCAGAAGAAAGCGGTGAATAATCGACCTAACAAGCTTGTGTAAATGGTTGGCAATATAGGGATTAGGAGAAATAGCCAAAAGGCGACTTTACCAAGAGCTATAAAGGACATGATGTTGTGAAGGGATATGACGACGACGACGACAAGAAGAAGAAGAAGAAGAAGAAGAAGAAGAAGAAGAAGAAGAAGAAGAAGAAGAAGAAGCTAGAATTAAAAGGAACGTGACAAAATTTAATTGAAGAGTTATAAGATTGGTGGTCGAATAGAGGTAAAAGTTAGGAATTTTGAATGTTGATTTTCGAGGCTTATTATATTCATGGCCCTCCCCAATTCGAATATTGGCCTGAGACAATCTTCTTTCCTTTATTTAGCTTTGTGCCTAAGCTGAAAAAAAATGTCAAAAATGAAACAACTTAGAAGACGCGGTCATTTCATGTTGCAATAAGAAACTTTCTTCTTTGTTTTGTTTCACCGTTGTTGTCAATGGTTGAATAAAAAAAGGAGAATTGGACAGCAACCTAGATGTGAATTTTATTTATTATTTTTAAGTGTGCGGGGGTTATGCATACGGAAAATCTCACCCACTGGGCCTTCGTTATTTTTTACAGTGGTATGATGAGATGGCACAACCAGTGGCCTTTTAGGTTTCAAGGATTACAGAAAAGAGGTAGATTTGACCACCGATCTACCTTCGATGTTTCACTCTTTATTTTGTCCTTCTTCTAGACCGGTTGCCAACTAAGGCTAGGGTGAAGCTGGAAGAGAGTAGTGGATTTCTTAAGAGTATTAGTTTGACGTGAATGCAAAGTGCCTCGTCCGAAACTCGAACTCAGTTCGCTGATTCCATTTGCCGTTAACTGTTATGTTCCTCTGCACCTCTATTGTAGCAAATCTCGATTTTGTAAGATGAAGGCTTTCGTTATTCGTTAGACATTATGAAGATCTGTTGCCTGAGAAATACGTCATAAAAAGCTATGACGAGAGAAATATACAGTGGTTAATTCTGTGTCTGAAGGCAGAATATACAAAAAAAATTGAGCGGAGAGAAAATATCTACATGAATGATCAACTGTTTCAGAAAGATTCGGTAACAGAAATGACATATGGAGGGCTGGGTAGCCTCAGATAAGAGAAGTGAATTTAGAGTTTTGGTTAGAGTATTTTGCCTTCTCTTCTTTCAACACACATACACGCACGCGGATATATATATATATATATATATATATATATATATATATATATATATATATATATGCTCTCTCATTCTCACTCTCTCTCTCGCTCTTTCTCTCTCTTTCCCTCTCACGTATACACACACAAAATTTGAAATAGATTTTTTAAAATATCGGTTGCCAATATGCCAATACTTCGACTTTCGCGTAAAGGCGGGATTTTGAAATTTCCTTATATGCAAGTTTTACGAATAATGGAAGAATTGATTTCTATTTGTTACGAAAGAAAAAAATAAATGCAATCTAAATTAAAGAAGATAAAAGTTGTTTGCCGGAAAAATAATGTCTTGCAAATGCAAGAATAATTGATTACGAATAAGAAACTCTTTGGATGACATTTACACATATTGCCAAGGTTTTACAAGTAAAGAGAATTAGAAAATTACATTTCAGGATCTCATTTATGTCAAATACTCTACTATTTACAAAATCCACAATAAGTGCATCTTTTAAACATGTAGGCGGCAATCGTTTGATTAAATATGTTGTATTAAATAGAACGGAGAGACATTCATATCTATTAAGCATTTTCATGAGTTTCTCCTGGTTTCGAATAAGTCATTTGATATCAGATGGGAATTTGCAATTGTGTGATACTATGGACTCCCACGTAGAGAGGAAAAGAGTTGGTCTTATCTCAGTCTCAAGTGTTTCTCTTTGAAAGACCAGTGGATGGGTACTTTTGAATTTCGGTCTTCTAAGCGTATCCCAATTTAACCAAATGGTAATGAAAATTAAAATGGCGGATGAGTGATTTTTACGGATCAAGTGGCAACAAAACCAGAAATATGTTATATCCGAGTACTGGTCTATATCAACAGTTATCTTTGGGATCAGAGGAGAGTGCAGGTTCACCCTTGGCGGGAAACGGCCATGTCCTTATCGCTGTTCTGAGGCCTCCATTTTCGTATTTGCTCGTCACCACGTCAAGATGAGTAACTAGGCAAGGAGTTGGTAGGGGGAAGAGCTGACATAGCAGAAGTTGACCCCAGTGTCACCTATCTACCCACGGAACGAGTAGGCGAATCCATGAATAAAACAATTACATTTAATATGGAAAACAGGGTCATTGTTCTTATTTCAAAATGTAAAGTTTTCTTACATGGTGTTGCCTTGTGAGCATGCAGCGCACATTTTCCCAGCTTTCGGTGGGGACATCGACGAAATCAAGGATGGAAATGCAATGTAGGGAGAAGGGTGATCACTGGCCGGTCATTGGAAAGATCGGGTGAGAGTCGCATTGTATATTTATAATGAAACATGTCTACATGATGTGTCATGTTCCGATAACTTTCAACCATCATGTGACCTTTTTAAAAAAAGAAGATAAAAAATTAAAAAATATACAAAACGAAATTCATTTAATGCAATTTCTCACCTGTAATGTTTACTCCCTTTACTACGAATAGTAGAAGCAAAAAAAAGAGATAATCTTTTCTCACTAAAAAAAAAAATATTCAGTATCAATTGTTCCTGCGGATTATATGTGCGTTATTGGTGAAATAAATTCCTTTTTTGAACTCAAGAAAGTATTTTTTTCGAATACATCTTTTATTTAAGCGAAATTCTAGATTTCGGATTGTAAAGTTTTTCAATTCGATTTCGTATTACCTCCGCCAACAAGAGCAATATTAAAATTCGAAGATCATTTTTATACAAATCGGAATCCTTACATTCTTGGCTCTTGTAATATTTTATCAAAACCTTTGAATTGATTTTATCGATGTAAGATTTTTTTCTTCAACAACCCAATTTCAGATTCATTATTCAGTTAAGTCTACAGGATTTAAATTATAAACAAAGCTTGACTGATGTTCTTATCCCTTCTTCGTATAGTTGGTTATACTAAGATTAGTTTGGCACAAGGCTACAGATATGGGGTGCCCAATAAGAGGTAAACTCACTACTCAACAGAATGGTGAAAAAACATCGAAAACCTTCTTTGTTTTTAGTTGCTGTTCAGAGCCACAATGACTGAGCTTTTAGGCATTATTTCCTCTTCCCATATAGAAAGAAAATCAATATCTAAAAGAAAATTTTTCAAACTAAAATGAAAGCACTCGTACGCATATCGAAAGGCCAGTCTTTTAATTGATTCCAAAGCAATAAAAAAAAAGATGTTCCAGACAATCGCAAAATGAAAACTGGGCACATTTCGAACCACGTCGGAGGCAAATAAAAATGTACTCTTCTGATTTTGTGAATATAATTAAGACAATTTAAATTATGCTTGTCCTAAAGATTTTCACTTTAACTTCTTCATCAGTTTATAATTGTCAACCACTGACTGGGTACAAAATTACTTTGAATGGCCACGCCCTTTTATGAAGGCTAGTTCGAAAAAACATTGAAATAATAATGCGTAAATGTGTTTAATATATATTTTATATATGCTTGAAACGTTAACTTTCTTTCTCTTTTCGTCGACCTGTTAGGTATGCTATGTTTATGTTTCATTAGAGCTTGTATTAATATTTACCCTGACTCACATGAGGCGGTTAATATTGTGGAGACAGACGCCCGTTAAATGATCCTTTATCTTTTGCCTCTACAAATGGTGACTACTGACCAAGAAGAACCAAGTGAAAACTATCAACTTCTAACATTGATAATTAAAATCAAGAAATACAAAACTTTCATCATTCTACAGCAAAGTGCATTATCCGTAAAGGACGTGGCAACAAGCCCAATCATGGAAGCCACATTAGCCTCTTTTATCCCAGATTTACTTATTTATGACGTTAATAACCCGCAAACATTTTGTTTTCACAATTACAAGCCATTTTTAACGCAAACATTATAAAACAGACGTAACGATCATATTGTGGATTACCTGCCCACCGACGTAGCTGCTTAGGGTGGGGATTTATTGGTTAATACGTCAGTAGATCAATTTCCAGATACCCTTAATGTCGCAATTATACGGCATACGGGGAAATTAAACGTAAGAATGTTACATGACCTTTTTAATGATGACCAACTCGGCGATAACAAAAGAAAATTTCATCATCTAAGGATAATGTACTTATCCTCCATCCTAGGAATGAATACCATGTCGGGTACTATTGAGGGGGTCTCCCCTTTTTACACAAATGGACTCACCCAAGGTATACATATACTACTACCACTGAATACCCGAGTGAGTAATAGTACGTTAAGTCAAGTAGTCGAGTAGTAATAGAGAAGAGTAGTACAAGAGTCACATTAACAAGCACTTAGACTCAGTTAGAAGTCATACAGCGATACGTCGATACCAAAGACTTTATATATATTTGTCTACTAACCCCGCATTCCTGGAACTACTAACCTGTATTACCAGTTTGTATTATTACGTTAATACATTTATTTCCTATATTCATTCTTGGCGTTTGTTATTATTTGATACCGGATTTCATCCCGGAATCCACAACAACTTGGCGACGAGGAATTTGAACTTACACGGAAGGAAAAACGAAACAAAATTCTCCCTCGTTGTCCACAACAACTGGCGACGAGGAATTCGAACGCACACGGGAAAGGAAAAAGAAAAAAAGTAGTCACAGTAACAAGCACGTAGACCCAGTAAGAAGTCATACAGCGATACGTCGATACCAAAGACTTTATATATATATTTGTCTACTAACCCCGCATTCCTGGAACTACTAACCTGTATTACCAGTTTTTATTATTACGTTAATACATTTATTTCCTATATTCATTCTTGGCGTTTGTTATTATTTGATACCAGATTTCATCCCGGAATCCACAACAGATACAATTCTCAAAAAGTTATGAATGGACAAACTGCGTATTCAGGCTGAATTAATACAAGCAGCGTTACCTGAAAACTGACTTAGACGAGCTATCAGAAATGACGGATAAAATTCACGACAACCACAATGTGCAAAACATCTCTTCAATAAAAGGTGTAGCATCAATAAACGATAAAATAACACAAATATCATGACTGAGTTGACAATACAAGTTCAATTTCTCTTCAAACAACAACTACATGCTGTCATGCTGACAACGGAATCTGACTATAAGCAGGATAGAGTTTCAGTAAAAGCAAATGAAACGCATCTAAGGGACGCCGTCACTACGATAGTTGCTGGTGTCATTACACATTACTAAGAAAATATATATTTTTAAACATTTCACCCCATGCAAGGCGAAAGAGGGTTATTGAGGGTGAAAGAAAATGAGAAAGACGTTAGTGAGAAGAAAGGACAATAAAAGAACAGGGATCAGGAAGACAGAAGATAGCGATTGATGTTGCACTTAAATTTACGAAAATTATAGGTGATGGAGAAGCAAGAAACCGGTAGAGAGAGTTTCACAGGTGAGAAGTGTGAGAAAAGAGGCTAATAAAATCAAATTTATGGTTGCATTTAGCAATTTCAAGAGTAAAACGAAGAGACCTAGTTATTAAAATCTAGTACTAGGCTTAAATTCACGCAGTCGAGGTACCAAGGAGGAAATCTCATCAGAACAATTGCCCTGATAACATTTATAGAAAAGACATAAGGAAACCACGTTATGGCAGCGGAAAATTAACTGAAGCCGAGATGCCAGGTTAGGACCGATAACGTTACAGACCCTTCTTTGGATTTTGCCAAGAATCTCAAGATATATAGTAGCAGCACCATGCCATATGTGGCAGCAATATTGAATGTAGGGTCGAATGTTAGATTTATACACATGTAAAATATGATTGAATTGACCAAATTTACTATTAAGGCAGGAGTAAATCTGTGTCATCAGCATAGATACTAAATTGATAACCGATGACATCGGGAAGGTCACTCACGAAAATTAAGAACAATGTAGGTGCAAGGATAGAGCGCCCCTGTGGGACATTAATATTAATGCAAAATGACCTTGAGAGTGGCCATTCAAAACAACTTTAATTTCAAAATCTGATAAGAAAGATTGACTGAGATCATAAATTTGTTTGGTATACTGGCTTTCTTCACAAGTGAAATGGTTATATAACTTCAATTCCATGAGAAATAGATGGAATTAATTCAGAATGAGTGATGGTAAAATCATTTAAAATTAAAACAATGCACCCACGTTTAGTTTTTCATTTCACCTAAGTAAGGTAATAAAGCCACTAAGATGCAAGGGATTACCGAGTGTGAGAGAATAGGAGAAAAGAAAAAACAGTTAAGGAGAGAGAACAATAAAAAAACAGGAATTAAAATGACAGACGATAACAATTGACATTGCATTTAATTTTTTGAAGATAAAAGTTGACTAGGAAGTAAGAAGACAGAAATCATGTATATTTAATATCCTTAATAACAACAATACGTAACAAGGAAGTAGATTTTCCAAGAAGTAAAGACTTGCTGAAAAAAAAAGAGATTTAAATGTCGTCTATTTTATATCCGTGATCATTAATACTGAATACATCTTTTTTTCTCGATACTGATGTGGAAATTATCGTTGTTCTGCCTAACTGAAAAAAAAGTTACCTCATCGCCCATAAAAATTGTAAACTGCTACAGCTAATAGATCTCAGTTTCAAATCTTTAGAGAAACATTTTTAACATTTATTTAACCATGCAGTGCGTTTCTTTTCATCAGTTTAGTTTACACGTGGAAACAAGTGAACAGTAATGCTTTCTTTTTATCGCATTTCCAATTATCTGTCAATAGATTCTCTTATCGATAACGACATAAAAATCAGTAGAATTACTTCTCTTTATCGTTCAACGGAAATAAGTTCTACTTCACCGACAGACAATCTTGAAAAAGTTGCTAAAGAAATTCTCTATTATTACTATTCCATTTAAGAACACAAACTAAATCCGTCATTTAAATTTTTAAAAACTATCTGATTTTAATATAAAACTCAATGTTAAAACATGTGCATTCGCAGTTGCAAAACTTGTATTTTAATGGCACTTAATTAATAAAAACTCTTTTGGTCTAGTCACTTGATCTAACCAACGTCTTTATCCACTGGGTCATGTGTCCTCAATTGTGAGTTCAATATCAGGCCACAGCAGTGGTGAACCAAAACTTGGAGATTTGAGTTAAAGGGAAATAACTGGGACATCCGGAAGAGGCATGGCACCTGGAACTAGAACAGTTTACCCCGGTGGATAAAATAAAGGGTTCGGTTCGAAATTCCAATTACCTGAAGAAGGCCGGAGCGTACAACGACCGAAATGTTGTGTATATGGCAATGAAGATGAGAATAACAGTCTAAATAATGTAAATACAACTTTGGTACCTAAGAGGAATTATTGGATTAATAAATTATTTTCGAAAATTTATACTATAGTGCGTAGCTATTTTTAACACCACGAAAATCTGAAAAAACAAAAAAAAAACAGATTTCACAAAAATGAACAATTAACTTTGCATAACGAATCATGAACTGCTTTTAATTAAGCTAAACCGTTTCTATCGGACTGTATCAATGTTTCTTATACAAACGAAGAGGAAATTCACGTTTTATATTAACAACATACATATCATCAACCAGAGTCAAGATGAATTTCATATGAAGAAAACAATTGGACTAATGAAAAAAAATTATTTCTTCTCTGTAAAATTAAACAATGCTCAGCAAAAATATAAGACATTTCCACGTTAACTATAAACATTCCACCTGTCAATACGATATTTTCTAACATTTTTTGAAGGTCAAACCTTTATAGTTTACTCCGACAATTAGCCCCTTACGTATGCATTACATATTAACACAAACCAATATACACCCAGAGATATAACCGACAGTTATATTTCAATTTACATCTGATATTCCCTACATTAAACACTTGGAAACTATATAATTGAAGAACAGGAGAAATTTATTGCGCTATCTAAAGCTAAATGAGACATTTTTCTGAAACTTAGAGAACATCTTGTTCCTTCTGGAACAAAATCAATCCAATGCGATGTAAGCATACGTCATTCGCGTCCGTATATCCCCACTTCCTTTGAGAAAGGAAATTTCCATCAATTATAAAATTTCTCACACCAGATGACGCGCAAAGGCCAAACTTATTGTGGTTTGTCTGTCCTAATATCCCAGTCAATATAAAAAAATGACGTCAGATATATCTACGATGTCAGAAAAGCAAAGTAAACATGCAAATCAAACCACTGCCTGGTAATATCGCCAAACCGGGTATTAGGTTCAAACCGGGTAGTAGGTTCACAAACTTACACATTGATATAATTAACATTTTGCTATAATAAAACACACCTTGTCATCGACTGACAACTATAGACAAGTTTATTAGATGGCCAAACTCTACCCATGCAAATATATTTCAGTTAAAACTCTAGCTGCTAAGGCAATCCTTATGGTTGGGTAGCAATTTTGTCTATATAACAAAAATAGATCGGGTTGTTCAAATTCACTTTTCGATGAGTTCACTAAATTATTAAGAGTAAAACACATTATGACAACAGCTTATCACCTTTGTGCAATCCGTTTGTTTGAGCGTTTAATTAGCCATCTTTGATTATTTAACCATCTTGGATGATTTAGCCATCTTTCATTATTTAGCCATCCTGTATTATTTAGACATCTTTATTTAGCCATCTTGTATTATTTAGCGATCTTTGATTATTAAGCTATCCTGAATTATTTAGCCATGTTTTATTATTTAGCCATCTTGTATTATTTAGCGATCTTTGATTATTTAGCCATCTTGTATTATTTAACCATATTTGATTATTTTACCATGTTAAATTAATTAGCCATCTTTGATTACTTAGCCATCTTGTATTATTTAGCGATCGTTGATTATTTAGTTATCCTGAATTATTTAGCCATGTTTGATTATTTAGCCATCTTGTATTATTTAGCGATTTTTGATTATTTAACCATCTTGTATTATTTAGTCATATTTAATTATTTAGCCATCTTCTATTAACTATCCATATTTGATTACTTAGCCAACTTGTATTATTTAGCTATCTTTGATTATTTAGACATCTTTGATTATTTAGACATCTTGTATTATTTAGCCATCTTTGATTATATCGCCATCGTTGATTATTTAGCTATGCTGTATTATTGAGCCATCCTGTATTATTGAGCCATCTTTGATTATTTAGCAATCTTTGATTATTTTGCGATCTTATATTATTGAGCCATCTTTGACTATTTAACCATCTTTGATTGTTTAGCCGTCCTGTATTGTTTAGCCATCTTTGGTTATTTACCCATGTTTGATTATTTAGCCGTCCTTAGTGACCTATACTTCTGGGAATGTACCAAATCTAAGCTACAAATTGTAAAATCCCAAATGTCTTCGTAAATTCAATTTTGCAGATGATCAAATTTTGATTGATATTTCCTTCTGAAATTAAAAACCAAGATAAATACAATTTGTTTAATTTTCTATTCGATTTCCATATAATTTCAGCAGCATTCAACCATTCTGGAGTCGCATGTGTCGGAGTTAACTCCTCCTTAATTTCCTAACTGTTCACTAGGGCACGCTCTCCCTACACTATAAATACTGGGCGATTTCTTGCCTCGTTCTCTTTTTCATCTCTTCATTTTCAGTGAACACATCTACAATGTAAGCTCTCGCAGAAGATCGCGTCTTCCCATTTGTGGGAGACGCCATGAACATTATACACACACACACGTACGTACGAACATTCGCCACAATACAAACTTTTTATGTTCACAAACAAACACAAATATTAATGTCAATGTCCATTGTAAACTTTGTTGTTTAATACATATATTTATTGATATATACATATACATACATATATATCGGTCTTGTTGGTTTTCTTTACATTTCTTTATGGTAGATTCAATCTCTGAGTCCGCCATGTTCTTGTAGTGGACCTTCTTCTAGCAGGAATAAACTCACGTGTTCCTAATTTAACAACACGCAAATCCACGGTCCGCTACACATGCACGCAAATTATATTTTTTTCATTAGTCTACTCTCAACGTCCATAATTTTAATGTACGGAAGCTTAAACAGAAATAAAAAGTGAAGTTTTATTTTCTTTTTTACACCAAAAAAGACACAACGTGTTGAATCTTTTCCTTATATCCGAACACGAAAATGAAAATCATATCTCTGTTCCAAAGCCCCCTACCCTAACATATCAGTTTCTACCGGTAACAAAAATATTGTTTATTGTTAGCAAGGCAATAAAGAAAAGTCCCAAAATATTGTAGCCTATATTTCTAATTTTTTTCTTATTTCAAACTTTGACAGCATTAGTCTTTTCTTCGAGCAAAGTTTAAAAAATTCTTGACTGATATGAAATCGAACTAAAAGATATACAAGACTGACCATTTAGGAGAAAGGGTGATCAAAATGATATTAAAATTTGACCCTAACACGGCGATTCTTTCTTTTTAAGTTTCTGTACTTTAAAGTTATGGACGATCGCTTTTGATGAAGGCTAACAAAAACCCTTTAATAATTTCTATAGATTATTTATTTTGTTTCTATTTAAAACATGAAAGAGAATACCGAAAAGCAACTCTTTCACACATATCGTTAATTTATTAACTAACCCCACAAAGAATAAACAAGTAACTTTTTAAAACAACAGAATAACATTTCCCTGAATAAATATTCGCCACTTTTTGCCCTTCCTTAAATTCAACACGTGCGTCTAAATATACGAGTTTCAATAAACATTATAATTGTAAACTTGAAATGGAATCCATCGTGCCGGCTGAACACTACTCAAGTGAGGCCAGTTTTTTTTTTATGATCAACAGGTTTCTCTTTTACTTGTTGTTCATACATCTACATATTCACACCAGATGTTTGGAGGTTATCGCTAGAGTCCGAGTGAAAGCAAGTCTTCCCAGATCATTCTCAGTATCACCAGAGATCCCAATACAGTCATAGTTTCCTCGAATCTCAAATTCATCAATTCTCGCCCCTATTATTATTATTATTATTATTATTATTATTATTATTATTATTATTATTATTCTGATTTTCCTACCTGTAAAACGAATGATTTCATAGAAGTTCAAGTGGTAATGTCTCATTAATAGCCCAGGAATCTCCTCGGTATTCTAGCTGATTTTAGCAATACTGTCGCTTTGATAGCCTCAATTCTCAGTCTGATCATTCGTCCCTTTAGCCTACGCTCTTCATGACTTTTCCAAACACCCCATTAACATCTGATATGAGTGTCGCCTACGCGTTCCACAATTTCCTCAGTTTTCTGCCAAGGTCGAGTAATTAGTTTTTCACCTCCCTTTATATTTACACTGTGATTTGCCGTAACAGCCTGCAAAATTCACGCTCTAGTATTTTACTTTTGTTTACAATTATCAGATCTGGTCCCCTAGCCTGGATTGGGTGATCCTTTTGAATTTAAATGTCCCAGAAATGCTTCATTCTCTAAAAATGATTTCGTTCTGTGCATTGGTCTGTATTATCAAGATGTAGTCACGCTTGTACAGTTCACAGTTGATCAACTTCCTTAGCAAATCATGTGCAATCGCTTATTCTTTCTGGCCCAACTTGTTACATTCGATGATTGTGTGGTTCACTTTTTCACTTTTATTTCCACACAGTCTATATTTGATTTTCTTCTGTCATTTCTCTATCATTGCCTATATATTGTTTGTTCATATCGCGTTGTTTTGAGGAGCTGCTATTAAAAGAAATTCTGTTTCTCTTGTTAAGTTTCCTTTGCGTAGCCATGTTCATGTCGATTTATCAGCTTTTCTCTCGATCTTTCTACTGAAATGTTCTAAAAGTCCTTTTTTTTATTTTCCCATTTTGATGTTCTCGTTTTAGAGCAGATTTAGTATTTCATTACTCTTGAACTCATCGACTTCCTTAATCGCAGAGTCGACGCTTCTCCTGGTGCTGAGTAGCTCTCATGTTTCTTTTGTATAACAAGAAAACTTAATATCTTCTTCCATTTCTTTCCATTCTTATCCAGTTTAAGTAGGATTCAGAGTAATTCAAAATGGACATTACCAAAATATTTTTTATATTTTTGATGCATTGGCATTTAATATGTTTTATGTTTTCTTCTGAGGTAATCTTTGGGGACATTTCTGTTCTCATTTTTTCCTGTTTAATGATATCTGCTTCCAAAATAACCAGGTACCATTAGCCCTAATTTTCGGTGAGCTTTCAGATATTGGTGGCATTGTTCAGTTCTTTCTAATGTTTCTGTTTTTCTTTACCATTTCTTTCTTTATTCATTAACAACATTGAACATTTCTCGACGCAAAATTCCATTCCGATGTCTTCGTAGAAGAATCTGACCGTTTATATGATTTCCGTTTTGTTTTCGGCAGATATTTTAAAGCCATTCATCTACATGAAGTCGTTCTGCTTTTCTCACGACTCTGAATCTGTCAACGCATTTTTATTTCTTTAATACATAGTCCGGCGCGATTATCACGCGAAAGTCAGTCTCCTTGGAAGATTCCTCTTTTATATACTATTGTAGAGGTAGAGGGTTAATAATGAGGTTGTTCTTAGGACGTGCAAGTAGGAAGTAATAGGTGGATGAGGATATATAGGATAAATAACGATTGATCTTTGACTTGAAGAGGTTAAGATTATAAAAGTATCTTTTAGGGAATCTGTTCCACAACTTAACAGTTCTGAGGAAGAAGCTATCTGAGTGAAACTTTCTCCTTACCAATGGAATACGAAGAGGGTGAGGATGATTTATGTTAGTGTAAATGAACTGGCCATTTCTAGCTGTGAAGGTCGGAACTGGTGCAATTAAGGAATGTGGCTCGCATGAACATCTGCCATGAAAATAGCGATAGAGTAGCAAGAGGCTAGCAATGTTTCGTCTCTGGCAAAGTGTGTGTGTGTGTGGGGGGTAGCGAGGGATCATATATATAAGTTCCACTTGAGGTCTTCTATGATTAGTTCCGCTTTCCAAGTTTTCTTTGGCTTTGTTACAAAGTTCGCTACTTGTCTTGAAAATGTAAAATATTCTATTAGCTGTAGTTGTGGTATCATGTCGTAGGCCTTTTTGTAGTCTAGCACTGCTACTTCTCTGGTATTTTCAGGATATTGTGATCCGAATCATAGATTTCTTCGTTTATTTGTGCTGTTAGAATTTTCTACATAATTGATAAGCATGTAGTCTTTATTAGTCTTTATTATAGTAGTAGTAGTAGTAGTAGTAGTAGTAGTAGTAGTGCTTTGCTGTAAATGATTGCTTTTTTGTACTCTTATCGCGTAGAAAGCATAATATGCAGACATTCTCACGGAAAATGTTTTTTAAATTGTTCGTTGACATTTTTTTGTGTATAGCAAGAAATAAGTATTGTTAAATTCCTTTTTAGGTTATTCGGTCGATATTCATACATTTTTTAATGTTTATTCCAATTATTTAAAAGTCACTAAATAAGAATACAACTCTTTTTTTGTAAATGTTTACTTACTACGTTTCATATTTTTAGCAGCAAACTCTCCCAAGATCTTTGATGGGAAAAGTTATCGTCTGTTAAACGAAAGGCGAATAACATGAAAATGAAAATAAATGAAAAAAATTAATTTATTTTCATAACTTTTAATTTAAAAGTTACTGAAAGACAATACGATCTATGAGTTTCGCAAATTTAAGTGAATTATATAAATGGATTATTTAAGTGGATTATTTAAGTGAATTATTCACACAAATGTCCTTGGGAAAACTATGAATCTTTCATTTTTCTCCTCATCTATGGGTTAAATAAATTTAAACATTTGAAGTTTTTTTCAACATATTAATAAAAATATTTATCCTATTATGATCAAATGAAACTACTATACTGATGAAAAACAAAATACATTTTCTCTGCTCAGTAGCAATAAGCATGAACTTGTTAATTAAAATGTTTAAACGTATTTTGCAGTTATTGAAATATCTAATCTGAAGTTTTAATTGCAACAAACATTGAAAAATTATCCGTAAAAAAATATTTTTGTGTACATAAAATAAGTTTGCGACTGTTTTTACATAAGTCACTTCCCACTGCCGTAGTTTCCCTTTGACATTTCTATAAATATTTTTTTGGTAATTGTTCTAATGAGATTTCGTTTTTGGTACCGCAACTTCACGAATTTGAATGCAGTAATAGATTGGCAGCTCAGTCTCATCATTGTACACTTAAAATGGTTAGATGGAACCGTAAGTTCGATGCTAATGGTTTCTACTTTCGCATTTGTGAAACTTTCTCCTGTCTTCTTGTTTCCCAGTCAATTTTGATCTTCAAAAATTTAAATGCCATATCAAGCGTTTTATGTCTTCTTAATTCCAATTCTTTCATTTTTCTCGTATTCTTTCACACTTAGTAGCTTTATTGCCTTGTTTGGGGTGAAATGATTAAAAGATTTTTTTCATTATTTTCACTTCTATCCGATTAGGCCGTATTGATGACATCATACCTGTCATAGGTAAATTTAAAATATGTAATATTTTATCCAAAAAATAAAGTAGCTACCCAAAGAATAATCCGATGTAAATGAATTCCTTTAACGATTTCTTTATCGGATTTTAAAAAAAGACTTCCTTTTTTTATTTATAGCGAAGAAATGTGAAATGTGATGTGACATCTGTGGGTTAAGATTTCCTGCTAGCCGGTCCAGTTACATAGGAATGTTGGACTATAATTAACTCCAAAGAAGATAAAGAAAACAAACAAGACCGATATACATGGGTAAACAAATATATATTAATAACAAAACAAGTTAAACAAAGACATGAACAGTTACATATTGTTTGTATGGAGAAGTTATGTGTGTGCGTTGTGTTGAGTGTCCGTACGTACGTGTATTGTTCTTAGCGTGTTCCCAGAATATGTATCTGTGAGATGTCACATATTGGCCTAAGTGAAAAAAAAGAAAGTTTTACCTCGCCTCCGCGCGAGGTTGCGGCCCAAGGCCTGCGTCGAAAAAGAGATCGAGGCGAAGGGTCAGCCAGTATTTATAGCCAGGGGAGAGAGACCCCTGTTGAAGGATTAAGGAAATGAGGAGGAGCTAACTCCGACACATGTTCCACAGTTGAGTTAAAAAATGACTAAAACCTGTTTTCTTTCAGCTACGTTTTCCATTCCAGTTACGTCAACATAAGATAACTACTTCATATAAGAAAAATAAACAATCCTCCCAAAAATATAAACACTAATAATAACTCTTTTACCCACTGTACTCTTTTATTACAGCTGAATAATTGAAATGTAGAGAATTATCTTTATGTCAATAAAGTTCGATACATTGCTGACAGACAAAACAGCCCGACCTTTTAGAAAATAGTTTTTAAAACAGAAAGCCGGAATTTATTTTTGTAGTTCATTTGATCTACCATAATTTTTTTTATTCAATCATCTTCACATGTTGTCGACCATTACGTGTTTTCTTCTTTTTTTTTGAGTTTTAAATTATACAATTTATCGTTGTGCATAGATAGGATACATTGAAAATGTTGAGACGCTGACATTTTAAACTTTTAATTAAAATTTTTCTTTTTTATATCATCCACAGACTCCAGCTCGTTAAACCATTTCAACTTTCTTGATAGGTTTTCTATTATCACAATATGGCAGACGTAAGTCATAATGGCAGACGTATTAATAAGTGATAAAAACATAAGCAAAAACAAAAAAAAGAACCTAAACGAAATTGTTTAGACTATATACCCTTTTTATACCCTTTTTTATACGCTTTTACATCTAAAAAAGAAGAAATTAAATTTAAAAGTTTTACAATTTTAGCGTTGCAACATTTTCAGTTTTTCTTGTCTATACAAAATCATAACCAACGTTTGCAATTGATATTTCCCCCTCTCCTTCATACGCTTATATACTAACACGAAGAAAAAGATCACTTTAGTCTGATGAAGTCCTAAAGTGAAACAAAATATTTTTCCACTTTCTCATTAATTTTCCTATAATTTATTGTATAAAAAGGGGTTTCCATATAAAAGGGGTTTCCATATAAAACAGGGGTTTCCATATATACAGTGGTCTACTATTTCATTCTATTACCATTATTATATAAAACAACATTCACGTGTATATGATGAACATGAATATTGTAAATATTTTAAATATCGATTAAATTATTTAAAAATCTTTAAAAAATTAAGAGCGTTAAGAAAGTTTACGATATGTTTTTTAACAGATCAAAACTGAAAGGTTGCTAACCAAACGCAATAGTTGAATTGGTATTGCAGTTGG
>OZ038486.1:107357252-107432252 GCA_964036315.1 Acanthosepion esculentum
CCAGAGAAAAGCGATAATAACAACAAAAATTGCAATATGAGCTCTGGTAAAAACATGCAATGATAACAGCAAAAATTGCAATATGAGCTCTGGTAAAATATGATGCTGAAGACATAATATCCAGATATAATATCCAGAAATTCATACACAGTGGATAAAGGCGTTAGTTAGATCCAGTGGCAGGACCCAAAGAGTGTGAGTTCAATACCCGGCTAAGGCAGTGGAGAACTTTCAGAGGGAAATTAACTGATAACTGACATCCATTAAACGTGGAACTAGAACTGTCTACCCCAGTTCGACATTCCAGCCACCTGAAGAAGGCCGGAGCGTACAACGGCCGAAACGTTGTAATAAATAGGGTGACAAAGATGAGGACAATAGTCCAAAAAATGTTCTCCTTAGCCATCTTTTTAATTATAAATGTTTGGGTAACTATCTGTCCCGGCGGTAAATACGACCAAGGTCGCCCATTTATTAATTTATGACATGATTGACGGTTTCATTTTTATCTCTGCATCATTTACTTTTACTATTTCGATTTGAGTTTTCTTTGGCTGAATAAAATTGATTCTTGTAGAAATATTCCCGACCATCAATAACATGGATTAAGTATCTCTGTTCAAATGTTTTCTTCGCAGTCACGACGTCTGATCTGAAATTGCTTTTGTTTTCTCTTACAATATCCATGTCTTTTATATTTGTATCCCACATTCGTCAGATACAAATCTTCCGTTTGTCCTTCTCTCGGTGCGACCTTTGCCTGTGATTTTCAATCTTTCTCTGCTTTATGTCATCCTCATATCTCTTGACATTTGAGTAGATATATCCTCTTATTCACTCTTTCTTCGTCACATGCAGTTTTTCATTTAAAGCTTTATTATTATTATTATTATTATTATTATTATTATTATTATTTGTCTAAACGGAATATTCGTATTGATATAAAAGTATTTATTTATTTTGCAATCTGTTATGTATTTTGCTTTCATTTCAGAGATCCTTTTCTGTTTGGGCAAATATTAATTGTATTAGATATATTGTAATTCTGATATCGATACAACCATGAAATCTGTTCCTAATTAATTGAAAAAACAAAATGTCAAAAAAGTGGCATTTTGCTATTTTATTCAAATACAGTATTTGTCGTATTCCCGAAATTAATACATTTTTGTTTTCATTAAATAGTGACGAAAGTAAACAAGTATTTTTTGTCGAAATGTTCTGTTTCAGGTGTCGAATGGGTTTAGTAATAACCAGAACGATTGTGTTCTATTATTTTCTAGCTTTGGTAATGGCGTCTTCAAATATACACGCATTTTCTCAAATGGCTCATTTTTTAAAAAGTTTTTTAAAATCTTTGTCAAGATTTCAATACATTCTCAAATCCACATTTATTACTTAAATAAATTGTATATTTCTTTTGCGGAGATTCCGTAAATTCTTAGGTTAGACCTCCGAAAATTATGTATAATATTTGAACAAAAAGGACATATGTAGTAAAAACGAGTAGAAGTGCTCAATGTTAAATACAGAGCCTTCAATATAATAATAAATATTTATGCTTCTTTCTTAGCACTTCGCAACTGAAACAGTTGCAGAGGGGTCAAAGAAAAGCAAAAATATATACTATTGTATATATATATATATATATATATATATATATATATATATATATATATATAATGTTGGTTTAAGGACTGAATCAAGGATGCGCTGAAGAAATGTAACATTCTTTGAGAGCACTAGGAAGAATGTGCATCTGAATTGAAATGACGCTGCTCAGAGTGGAAGGCATCACGTTGAAAATGAGAAAAGGAGGCACGCAAAGCTTAAAGGAGATGTGCGTAAAGGCGTCCCCGTTGAACTTCCTGAAGTCACCCGCAGGCAGCTCGATCTGACGTACAGATTGTGGTAGAGTATGTTTGTCGATAGCTGGTGTCACTTGAGAGCGCACCGACAGAAGGTGGCGATTGGCTATAAAATCGGAGACGTCCAGCAATTGAAATGTGATATTTGTGGTAAAATAAGCGGGCCCAGAAGCGGTTTCACGCGACATTTTAAATTGCATAATAATAATTGCTGTTGGACCTCTTAAGTTCTCTGTTTGTGCCAGAGTATGTAGTTGCATTAAAAAGTGTTCAATGCACATATAAGGAAAAAAATGGCCTATATTGTCTGAGGATACCGAAAGGTTGAAACCAAGGTAGCGTGATTGGCTGATTTGCATAGTCTGTTGAGTGCTGATGAGTTCGGTCAAGCATAAAATAGACTATCGCCACTCGATGTTGACGTCAGTGTCCACTTTAGTATTTACATACGTTCTATCCCTGATAGTGGGTTCTTTTACCCATAAATATTGCACACCTTAAAACTACAGGGTTATTAAAAAAAACAAAAAACAAAAAAACAATTTCATTACGCAATATTTTAAAAAAGAAAAGCAATAGAAAACTGCAGCCAAATCACAAGTCTTCTACTCACAGTCAACTTTTATTTCCCGTCTTACAAGTGTTCAATATGGCCACCACCTGCAGCACGCTGCAACGCGATAAGTGAATTCCTCCCAGACGCATATCAGCATATCACAATCCACTGAGTTGATCGCTGTTGTTATTCGATGTTTAAGGTCATTGAGGTTAATGGGTAGCGGTGGAACATAAACGCGATCTTTTACGTATCGCCACAAGAAAAAAATCACACGTGTTGAGATCTGGGGATCTCACAGGCTAAACAGAAAGTGCAAGGTTTTGGTAAGTGCCTAAACGAGGCGTAGTCTGTAAGGTTTCAAATGTAGACGTTTTCTTAGCACACCGCAAATAGTGGATTGAGAGATCACAGGCTCACGGCTAGCTCGATTTGTGGACTTCCGTGGACTCCTCTCAAACGCCAGCACGGATTCTCGCCACTTGTTCCTCCGAAACTCGTGCTTGCCCTGGACTTTTTCCTTTACACAGACACCTACTCTCTTGAAACTGTTTAAACCACCGTCGAATGTTCTTAGGAGAGAGAGGGTTAATGACGAATTGTCTTCGAAAAGCACACCGCACCGTAACAACCATATTTATTTTCGTGAATACGAGAACGCAGAACGCCTTTTGCTGAGGACTCGCCATTCTCGGGGTAAACAAACAACAGAACATTGTCGGAGTTACGACGCGTCTACACCACCTCTGTGGTAGCCATTCAAAACTTAGAAAACTCCTTTTTTAAATGGTCACTGACTCATTCCATGCGTCATGAAATCGGGGTTCATTCTTTTTTAATAATCATATATATTTTTATCAATATATATATATATATATATATATATATATATATATATATATATATATATATATACCCAGACAGACTATTTCGCTGTTTCGGTGTGGCTAGACATCTGATTGCTTCAAGCCGGGAACGAAACCCGACCGATTTGGCATAAGTCGGAGATCTTAGCCCATAGGCTATCGAGAGAAAAGCGAATTTTTACGTATTTATTTTTTCATAAACACGCCAGTGACCGAGAGAACTCAATCCAATTTGGAGAGTCTTGCATTATCAACAGTAATAGTGACTGTTTAGAATTTTGCGCTCTTCTCCCCACAGTGCTCGACCGATTTAATTATTTTTTCAGGATCTAATTTCTTCATCCACAGACAGACTGTTTCGGTGTTTCACAACTTATTAGTGTGGCTAGACATCCAATTGCTTCAAACCGTGACCGAAACCCGACCGATATTGTTGGTTCTAGTCGTAACTAGTCATCTGAAGATCACGTGAGTGTGAAATTCAGGTTATGCCATCCTTTCATAGGATTTAACGTTGTTAAACGCTTTTTTTGCTCGGTCTAGGCAATCTAGGCTTCGAACACTTTATTTTACTGAGTATGTATATTTGCCTTTAGGTCTTTTTTCACTATTGTCGTTTATTTGTTCTACCGACCTGCAGATCTCACTTTGATGATGCTGACTATCTAATCAGAACAGGTCAAAGGTTGAAAGTACAAATCACTCAATATATACCAGTCAATATTCACAAGGGAAAGGTGAACAATTATATAGGTTCGTTAATGTATCAACTTCAGCAATAGCTGAGTATTTGATAAAAAACCGACAGTGTGCCTGGCCTTGCATCCCGGACATGTTCTCAATGCTGATTAATGAGTAAATGTTTTGGAATCAGTGTACATTAAGTCCTACCAATTATCTCTCTGTAAGCAAAAGGAGTGGTTGGTGGCCTTAAAGTAATTAGCCTTTAATATTATATTTTTTTTTTGCATATAACATTAGTCTGGTGTTTTATATTTTTAGTCACTGTTCAGTGTTTGTCGTTGATTTTTGCTTTGTTGAGAGAGACCGATGAACAGCTTTGACTGTTTTTAAATCTTTATATTTTGTTATTACCAATTCACGGTAATATATTTTTTGTTATTACCAATTTACGGTAATATATATTTTATGTTATTACCAATATATATTTTTGTTACCTCTCTTTTTTGTTATGAATTCTTTGTTATAAATTGCTTTTTAATATGACTGCTTTTATTTTGCCCTAATTAATGTGTTTTTTTTATTAGAATGACTTCTATTATTTTGTGCCTTTTTTGCAGTTAGTCTTGTATAATATTTTCGTATTATCTATTAATATTTGTCTTATACTGTTAATAGTATCTTGGTTGTTTGGGATGTGATGATCGATATGAGCAGGAATAAGTGTGTTAAGTGTCGACAAGTGACAAGTCAACTTTCGAGACAGTGTACTGCATGTGTAACCAATGTAAGTATTTAATGTTTTTTTTTATTATTACAGACTAACTTTTCTTGCAGCGCCTTTTGTAATTTTAAAGTTGGCAAATTAATTTAAAAGTTGGCGAAAGAGTTTTATGTTAGCATGGATGAGCTTAGTAGATTGAAGCTCTAGTCCTCACCTCCCTACAAACGCTTGTAGTTTGTTTATTGGTTTATTATTGTTTTAAGACTTTTACTCTTTATAGCGTCTTCATCACTTCAACTTGCTACAATGTTAAAATTTGGATGATAACAAATTTATATGCATAAAAAGATTGACTTGCGTGTATGTCACATGACTAGACCATAAATTATTGAGGAAGAAAATTAGTCCAAAATCATTGTTTTTTTTTTTTTAATTTTTTTATGTTTTCAACCCCCAATTACTATGAGAAATCTAAATGAAGGATTTTATATATAATTTTTTCAAATACCTGATAAATAATTTAGGTCAATATTCTAACAGAAAACTCACATTACTTTATAATTTCAGAAAAATTAGCTCATTTTATTATATAATCGCAAAACCAAAGTTCATTACAGCAAATGACGTTACCATTTATATTATAAATACAATAACTACGGGCCTTTCTTGTCACGTATTGCAAATTATGCGCTATAAATGATTCAATGTGAAACAAATGTCGTCTTCGTGTGCTTTCAGGACATGGGCTCTCTACAACTTCCTTTGTCTAAGTAACTATTGATCCGTTAGCATTATTCTTTGTTTTGGTATTTATTTATTCAAACGCGTTAAGAATGTTACTCGTTGTTTTCCCCGTCTTTCTTGCCTTCAGCATATCCTGTGAGTATTAAATTCTCCGGACACTCTTTCCTCATTATGTACCCCAGAAATTTCAGTTGTCTTTTTATGCCAACAGTTTTCTTGTTTTTTTTTATTCCACTTTTTAAACTTTCTCGTTGCTCGTGCGTTCTATCGATGCTATGCTTAGTATTCATTGGGAGAACTACATCAAATGACCGCTGCCGTTGGGTGTATGTACAATAGAGTGAGTGTGTGTGTGTGTGTGTGAGTGAGCGAGAGAGAGAGAGAGAGTGTGTGTGTGTGTGTGTGTTAAATAAAAACAACATTATTTCAAATTATAATTCAAAATTGGTAAAATATCAAACGTGTTACATGAATTCTAATAAATTATGATTGTGCGAAGTGAATAAATTCAGACAATGAAACACATTTAAACGAATAAGTAACAGTTTTCTTGCTGTCTGATTGCAAATGCTAACGAAAATCGCAGGTTTACTTTTATGGTACTTTATGAGATAATAAAGATAAAATTATGAGCAATGAAACTACATTTTTTTTATGGATATGGGCCTCAGCTTACAGAAGTTTACATCCCAAGAAAAAACAAAGTCAACTTAATTGACTTTTAGCATCCCGCTACCACCTTTTTTATCAACATCAAAAAGTGGATCACAGAGCTTATTCAGCTTTATAAATATTTCCAGAAAACTTCAACTTCTGATTGGTCACTTAATATTTAAATCATGCCCGAATATCAATATCAATTTTTGTACAAAAAGTGGATCACAGAGCTTATTCAGCTTAATAAATATTTTCAGAAAACCTCAACTTCTGATTGGTCATTTAATATTTAATAACATTGACCTAGTTCTTGACCTAACCAAAAAAATAATTCCGCCAAAATCTCTCAAGCCTCTGTGACCCTAACACGTGACCAAAGTTAGCAATAAAATATGAAACGTCTTTCATCTTCGACAGTAAGCCGATCGGAATCCTTTGAACTTGTCACACAGCCCCAGGCTTTACGTTAAAGTTCCTTAACATGATCCCAGCCTGAAAGAACACTCACTCACAGAGCAATATTTTATCACGAACAATCAACTCAAGTTTTCCACATTCAACTTAATACACGAATCTTTTTCGTATGCTTTCAAGCTCAACGTTAATTATTGCAATTAACATAAACACAGATTGTTAAGAACGACTTACTCCAACTAGAATATTCTCTTCGAACAAGTGAAAACAAATCAAAGAGCGACAATTCCGTAAACTTTAAAGTAAGTCGTAAACAATCTTTATCTATTTTAAGTACAAACTTGAACAGTTTATCATTTTCTTAAATTAATTATAATAATACCAAAACACACTTTCTCATTATTGTACAAACCATTTAACAACTTATAATCTATCAAACCAGAACTTTGACAACATTTCAATCTCAACATAAAAGGACGTTTGAACTTAAAAAATAAACACTTCTTTACTTCAGTTGTTTTTATCTCTTGTTTATATAAATATTTTATTCATTGTTGTGCAAAAACTGTTGTCTCTCATCTTGTCCTTATTCTATGTTTGTTGAATACTAAAATTTAATGTGAGAGGAAATTGTTAATTTCATCACGCAGCCTAATTTACTCAACAATTTTTGATCAATATAATTTAATCCATTAACACAACCTCCACAGACTCTTAATTTTGTCACTGCTGAATGTATTTTGCGTATGTTGTAAACAAAAGAACAAAAAGCATCTTGTTAATATGAACACTTGTCGTCTTCTTTTCTTGATGTAATTGTAATGACAACTTTTTGTAAAATTAATGAAAGATGGATACACGTTTATACTTTCTGGTTATGTTTATTGATGTTATTTGAAATATTCAAATTGACACGAAAATTTGAAAAATTTTATTGCTACAAACTCATGAGATCAGTATTTAAAATGCGAGTCTAAATTTTAAAAATGTATATAAATACTTTTACATTTGCTCGTCTTAGTGTCTAATCGGCAGTGTTAATTTTTTATAATATTGGTTCCTGTGGGATCGACTTTTTATCTACATACGGCAGTAGAGTATCAAGCTGTTTCGAAGTAGAACAGGTCAATAATGGAATCGAATGCTGTCATAGTGAGCAATCAATATTTGGACCACGTGCACATGGGTACGGAGGAGAGTTATGCATATCGTCGAATATTGTTTTTTTCTTTTTGCCAAGGCCATGTTCATAGAGTACTTAGTTATAAACAAATTACAATGCCGAGCACGTAAAACAGCATTTTAAAAACATGTACTCTTTGTATATAAATAATTTTTATACGTGTCAGATTTTTGAACTCGTAGCAATTTTTCATTCCAACAATGTTGACACGAAACCCAGAAAAGCATTTTCTATGTTTGATATTTTAAATGTTTGAGTTTTTAGAAGAGTTTTAAGTTTTGGAAAAAATGTTATTGGAATAAACAGAATTATTGTTTCTTGTGTCGTGTCTTAAATGTAGACAAAATGATTTTTTTTCTGTGGCCGCAACAAAGAAAACAATACGATTGAATAGACGAAAACAAATCCAGACAGAAGAGAAATCAGTTGACTTAGTGTTAAACTACAAGAGGACTAATAAAACAAATAAGCAAACGAGAACATCTAAAATCTAAAAAGAATATAAAGAATAAAAATAGGAAGAAAAACTATAAAAAGAACGAGACAAGGAATGCATTGAAAGATCTTGCGACACTGGCATCGACTTTCATCAGAACACATGTGTTCCAAACATGTGACTCAATTGGAGTTCAGTGTTTGTTTGTCACGTTAACTTTGTTTTTATCTCATCCATCCAGTTCTTCTTCTTCTTCTTCTTCTTCTTCTTCTTCTTCTTCTTCTTCTTCTTCTTCTTCTTCTTCTTCTTCTTCTTCTTCTTCTCTTTCTTTGTTGTTGTTCTTTTCTTTTTTTCCTCCTTATTATCCTCTTCCTTTCCCTACCCATCTCAGTTCACTGAAATGAAGACACAAAGTCGTACGGGCTTTAATGACAAACCAAAGTGACAAAAAGAATTTTGCACATGTCATACCAAGAGTTTGTACCATTTGTTGATACCACGTGATTGTTTAAAATATCAGCGTGATATTTTTCTCATCCCAATATTACTCCATTTCGATTAAATGTATGGAGGTATCCCATTTACAGAGTAACAAGAGGAACGCTTTCTGTAAACGAGAGAAACTTAAACATCATTGGTAAAGCTTTGAACATTTCATGTTACTAATGTTAAACAACAGGAATTTGATACTAGTTCAAATTAGTAACATTGATCCACTTTAGCTTTAAGACTTTTGAGTATTTTGAGCTTTTCATTCGGAATTCATTAAATGTTTTATAACCACATGAAAAGATAGTTTTTTTTTATTAAAATTGATCATTTCTAATTTAATGTTAAGATTTAAAAAAAAACAAAACAAAATCTCATACGCAACACTTTGCCATCACTCTCAAGCAGGATTGTCACTATGAACAAAACTTAGTTTTGTACAACATAATAATACGATCAAACGCTGATATTATATTGTTCACTGACTCTTAAAATATTGAAGACTCAAGGTCAAGAAATTGAACAAGACCTGATGCTGCTCATTTAGCTTTCTCGAGGAATTCTCTCGTGAAGCGCAACAAAGAAAAATATCTAAAGTTTGTTCACTGCGTTTGATAGAAGAAGCAATAGAACTTCTTAAAGCACAATTTAGCAATAAGCACCAATTGATATAAAGTGTAGACTGGTATCAGCGATTGGTTCATTCCCGGCAAGAAGATTTCACCAGAAATATTTCTAACATTTGTCTTGTGCTAAGTTGTATATCACGTCTATCTATATTATAATAATTCCATTTTTGCATAGTTGTTTTCATTATCGTGACACAGCAAAAATGACACGTCATTTCATTAGCGCAACACAATTAAAAATAATAATAGTTGAATAATAAAGTAATTTCCAGTCTAATACGACCGCAGGTTTCCGAGTAATTATTAAGTTAAATAACAAAATGATTAAATATGTCTAAGAGAAATTAATCCATAGCTATTACCTGATAAGCAAAGAATCGTTTCCTCGAGAGACGACACTTTCATTATTTAATATGAATAATACTAAAATGTCAAATCAGATGCACGCTTGTCTGTAGAAAGAATCGTTAAATAAACTGTCTATGGATAAATGAATGACCACCATTTGCAAAGTAGTTCTAATAAAAAATGATATGATGAAATGAAAAATAGACTTGACTAAATTTGACTCCGAATTCGACAGTTGAATAAACTGAAAGCTGCTCATAGATTTTACCCGGAAAAATGAAGAAAATAAGAAAATAAGAAAGAATGATATAAAAATCAGGGCAATCAGTAAAACAAACAAACAAAAAACCCCCCAAAACACACAGCTTGATTGCTCTACGGGTTTCAGATGTCCACAACATGAACTGAACTGAAAAGCCATGTCAGGCATATATGTTGAGAGGATTAAATATTGAAATGGAAGCAATAATTATAATGTAAGATTTTTTATTCTTTCTTTCTTTCTCTCCCTCCCTCTCTCTCTCTCTCTCTCTCTCTCTATATATATATATATATATATATGAACTTGACGGTATCCCGAAAGAAATGTGCTCTTGAACTGGCTCCTGTTTCTTTAAGCACTACAACAAATGCCTTGATACTTCTTACTTTCCAGCTTTTTAGAAATCCCCTTCTGTAGTTCATGTTTTTAAGATTTCTGGTGAAACTTTTGATCCCACAGATTATTGTCCTATTATTTTTTTAAATTTCTTTTTTGGCAATGTACTAGAGGCTCTAATCAACTCCGAATTGGTTAAGCATCTTACTTCGCTCTCTCTTCTTTCAGACAAACAATATGGTATTCGCATCTCTAGGCCAACTGCCGATGAAAGAGTCTGCCAAGCAGTTGATAAGAATAGTAAAGCTCAGGATATCTCGAAGATCTTTGACAGGTTTTGGTATACTGGTATTCTTCACAGGCTAAAGGGCTATGATGTCTCCGGCCGAATTTTTGACTTGATTCAATCCTTCTTAACAAATTGTTTAACGAAAATTCTGTTGAACGGCTCCTCTTCTAGATCATTCCATATTAATGTGGGTGTCTCGGCATTTATTGTTGATAAAACGACTATTTGTTTAATCATTTCACCCCAAGCAAGACAATAAAACCACTAAGACGCAAGGGGGTTACCGAGGGTTAAAGAATATGAGAAAACATATGAGAACAATAAAAGAAAACAGGGATTGAGAAGACAGAAGATAACAATTGACATTGCGTTTAAATTTTTGAAGATCAAAGTTCACTGGGAAGCAAGAAGCCGGAAGAGAGTTCCACAAGCGAGAAGTGCGAGAGAAGAAACTGTTAGCATAGAACTTACGGTTACATCTAACCATTTCGACTGTAAAATAATGAATCCTTGCCACCAATCTAGTACTGTGCTTAAATTCATAATGGCTAGGTACCGCAGTGGGAATTTAATTTGAAGAATTACCATGAAAGTATTTATAGAAAAGGTACAGGGAAGTTACATTACGGCAGTGGTATAGTGAGTGAAGACGTGATGCCAGGTCAGGAACAATAACATTGCACATTTTTTTTGGATTTTATCAAGAATTTCTCAATGTATAGCAGGAGCATCAGACCAGATGTGGCAGCAATATTCAAAGCATGGACGAATGGTAATCTTATAAATATGTAAGCTAGATTCTGGCAAGAAAAATTGTCTATCACGATACAGTGAACACACTGATCAATCTTTCCTAGCAGAAGACCTAGCAATTGATTCAATATAATCTTTCCACTTTATGTCAGCAGAAAACGTTAGCCCAAGAAGGCGCAATGGGTCACTCTCCTGGAGGCTAGCACCAGCTATCCTGATGGAAGGCAAAAAGTGTTCTGTCAGACGACTAAAAGAGAGTAGTTTCATTTTAGAGGCGTTAAAATTAACAAGCCATTCCTTATCCCATTTTTGCACGTTTATAAATGTAACATTCGTCCGCGCATTGAATATTGCTGTCACATCTGGACTGGTGCCACTGATATATATCTCGAGATTTTTGATAAAATCCAAAGGTCTACTAATGACCTTTCCTCCTTGGTTCCTCAACCGCTTGAATTTAGATGTAGTACTAGAGTGGCAACAAGATCGAAACGTTTTACCGTTGAAATGGCGAGATGTAACTTTCATCTTCTAGCTTTCCTTTCACCTACGATCTTCAAAAGTTTAAATACAACATCAATCGCCATCTTTTGTTTATTTGAATCCTGTTTTTTCTTTTCTTCTTACTAATATTTTTTCTTCTTTCACTCTCAGTAACCCCTTAAGTCTGAATGACATTATCGCCTAGCTTGGGTAGAAACCGTTTATATATATATATATATATATATATATATATATATATATATATATATATATATATATATATATATATATATATTAGAAATTTACTAATTTAAAAATATGGTTCCATCGCTACACAGGAATTACCATGTTTCAAAAACAGAAACTAAAAACTTCAATTTCAATTATAGAATTAAATTAAAGTCACTAGTCCTGTTTCATTTTCAAACGAATTTTGCAATAACTTATTTGGAAATTTACTGAGTTTTAGTTTCTGTTTTTGAAACATGGTAGTTCCCGTGTAGCGATGGAACCATATTTTTAAATTAATAAATTTATAATATTTATGTTCTGTAGAATTGCATTGAGCACTGTTTTGTAAAAATTAAAATAATTAATAAGAACACCGGATTATATATCTTACTGTTCTTTCTTCATCATAATACATATATATATATATATATATATATATATATATATATATATATATATATAGAGAGAGAGAGAGAGAGAGAGAGAGAGAGAGAGAGAGAAAGAGAGAGAGAGAGAGAGAGGGAGAGAGAGAGAGACAGACAGACAAAGGGTGAGAGTGAGGGAGAGAGTTGTATCTGTGTGTAGCGGGGAGGGGTGGCATAAAATCAACACTGCATGATGATTGCCAGTTTGAGACCTCTAGCGATTTTCAGACAAACTAAATTATCTTTAGTTTGCTTCTTTTTTTATTATTTAAAATTTATTTATATCTTCTTTTTATTTATTTGTTTTGTATATTTTTCTTCTGTTTTAACTTTTGATACTTGAAGTCAAGTTTATTAAATTTAGGTTATGGGATTTTATTTTGGATTTCTTATTCATATGGTAGTTGTAGGTAACGTGGTAGGAATTTATTTAATATTAGCTCTGATCTTTACTTGAGGAGTTTTCTTTTTGTTCTTCTTGAAAGTTGATTATATTTATTTTCGAAAACTAAAGAAGTTCATATTACAATAAATCGCTTGGTAGACGACTGTATTCCATTCTAGATACGTGACCCGCTCAGCGTATTTTGTCTAATTTGACCTCTAACAGATGTTAATAAATTTTGTAATGATATCACCCCAGTGCTTATTGAGAATGGTTCGGAGGTAGCGCTGATGAAAGTGTTCAAGTAGACATAAGATGACCTATGATTCGTTGGTCAGAACGATAACTTATAGATTTTTACTTTTTAAAAAATTAAAGACGTTTGGCAAAATTTTTATTTCTTGTCTACCTCTGTCTTTGTCTGAATATATAAGACATCATAGTTAGTAATATTAACTTGAATTTTATTATTTTGAGATGAAGTATTGTCAGTTATTTTTATTTACAATTTTTATTATTTTGATAGAAAGCAACTGAAATTAAGATGAAAGAAACACTATTCATGAACAATTAATAATTGACATCATAAATAGATAATCTCTTGAAGAACTTTCAATTAAGTTTGACCATTGTGGATGGGGGATGGTGACATTCCTGCTAGGGTGAAAACTTATGGAGGATTACACCTTTTTACAGGTTGATTTCAAGACAGAAGAAGAATTCTGTAAACTTTGCAAAGCTTTCATATATATATATATATATAATTATTTATTCGAAAATTATAACATAAATATGTTATAAAATCACTAAAAATAGCCATTTTGTTTCAACACTTCTGGTGTATTATCAAGTGATGGTGTTGAATATCATATATATATATATAGCATAATGAGAAGCCACGTATACTTTCTTGATATGTATATAATATGGATAAAACAACTGAAAAGTTGCAAATTAAAAGAAAAAAATTGGGTGTTTTTTGTGAAAGTATTTATTTATATGTTTTTATATATTTGATATTTCAGACCGCCTCGGTCCTTCCTCAGAAATGAATTGAATGACTGTATTTGGGAGTTTGTTTACAAGTAGCGAACGTCGCAAGACGCGGACGTCACATGATGTGGAATGCAACTTTTTTAACGTAAATCTAACGATATTATTTTAGATGTTGTTTAAAAAGGTTTTTTTTTAACTATATCTAAAGAAATTTTTTAACTATTGAAATATTTATATAGATTTAAAATACCCAAGTCTTTGTTTAACCCTAGTTTATATGTGTCTAATTTTAAAATCCAGTATTTCTCTTTTTTTCTTCGTGTGTATGTTGAACTAAAACCTGAATCTATCAATAAACATTTACAGTTATCTAAAGAGTGTCTGGAGGAATAAGGATTGTTTTGACGTATGGATAGATTGTGGTTGTTGAAACGAAATCTAAAATGAATTCCAGATTCGCCAATATATCCACTATTAGGACATATTGTGCAGAATAAGTAGTAAATTATATTATGGCTATCACAGGTGAGGCGAGGTGGATGTATTTTGATTTTGGAGTTGGGTACAGAAAATACACTATCCGTTATTAGGTGTTTGCAAACTAGATAACGAGTTTTATTACATTTATAATTTCCTGTTTGGTTTGTATTATTTAGATATATCTAAATAATACAAACCAAATATGCAGACATATATTTACCTCGAACAGTCTTAAAGTGCTGCCGTAACGATCTTAAGTGTTCTATTCGTCTACCCTCGCTTCTGGATGATAAACACCTACAAGTATTCAAGCGAATAAATAAAAACTGAGATTTCCAAATTGCTTTTTTCTCTGTTGATGCCCAGAAATCGTTTCGCTGATCTCCTATTAGACGTATACAACTTTCGTAGGTCAGGCTTTTGTTTGACATTGTAAATGTAAGACTATCAAACAAAGAATTAATTGGCGAGATTGGAACGTATAACCAATTTTCATTGTCAGTCTGGCATATTGACACTGGAAAATCATTCGCAGATTACGCAAATGTATTTGATAAGGTACGGCATAAAACTGTTTGAATTTTGTTTTTACTAAATGTTCATAGAAATAAAAGATCCATACACCACTTATGGTAGAGGGCTACTATATGGAGTTTTGTATGAATATACGATGGAGGTTATGAGGATATGTAGAATAGATAATGTTTGACTTATTACTTGAAGAGGTTACGATCGTAGCAATTCTTGATTTATATAAGAAAGATATTAGAATAATTCAAAACATTTACTAGGAAAACCACCTGCATAGAAATAAAAAATGAGCAAGCATACAAAAATTAAAAGAGGAGTAAGACAAAGATATATTTTCCTGCAGGATTTATTGTCAGCGTCCATAGTCTAAACCAGTGGTTCCCAACCTTTTTTACATGGCGGCACACTATTGAGTTCTTTAAATTTTCGCGGCACACCTATCACAAAAAATAAATATTTTCCACTTATAAAGCCTTTTTGCAATAAAATAATAAAAAACAAAGAATATTATATAACAAGAATTTTTATTCACATAAATCAACATATCCTGTATTCAATATCGGGTATAAAATAATAATGGTGAATGTCAGTGGGACAGTTGTGCCTGGTGTTTCTTGACTAATGCTGCAATATTTGGGCGAATGTGAGAGACACACACTCTTAACTCTTCTTCAATATTTTTAAGTCTTTCACGGTTTTTATTTTTAATGTTGTTTAAGTAAGAAAATCCCAGTTCACATAGGTACGAAGTTGATAATTGCAGTAAGATTTTGATGGCTTTTTTATTTAGAGTTGGATACTCTTCCATAACAGAAATCCAAAAGGCGTCCAATGGCAATTGTGCGTACTTCAATTTCAGACCACGATCACTGGAAAGGCTTGCTAATTCTTCCTCTTCACATAACTCAAAATTGAAAAGGTTGATGACTGATAAATCTAGAAATTCGGCGATTTTGAATTGAGCGGTGACATCATGATTAAGAAATTGAATGTCTTTATTAAACAAAATGAAACTAAATGGCTTCTAGGTATTATGTCTTTGTGGCACACTAGTAATCATTCCGCGACACACTAATGTGCCGCGGCACGGTGCTTAGGAACCACTGGTCTAAACAACAGAAGATATATAAAATACATTGTGTTGATGGCGGACTCAGAAGGAAAATTGAAAGAATTAGAAATGGCAGCAAAGGAAAGTGAAAATAAAGGACGAAACATCAAATATAGACAACAATACATTTTCGTTAGCAAAAGAGATAAGTAAAAGTATGAGTATTTACACTATTTACATTGTTCGGACTGTTGTCCTCATCTTTGTTACCATATTCACGACGATTGGACTGTTGAATATGGCAACGACACTACCATTTACTCCTGTCTCAATAGTAAATCCGGCAATAAAGTTAACCTGGATGTTGGTCTCGAAAACGATCTCCAATCAGTGGTTGATTGGGGCAGGAAATGACTTGTAAATTTGAATGCCTCCAAAACGAAACTGTTCTCATTTAACCACCATAGAGAAACTTCCCTGCCCTCTATCAGCATGGTTGGTGCTTGACTTCACGAGAACGCTTTCTTGGCCCAACGTTTTCCACTGACCTACGGTGTAACAACTCCATTGAATCAATAGCTGCATCTACCACAAGGAAAGTGGGTTCTCTGTGTCGCGCCAGAAAGTTTTTTCTCATTTGAGTCCATCCGTCAAATCTACAAATCTACCATTCATCCTTGCATTGAATACTGTTGCCATATATGGTCCGGCGCTCCTACCGTTCATCCCGAGGTTCCCGACAAAATTCAATGTGATCGGTCTTGACTTGGCACCTCGACTCCACTCGCTTTCTCACAGACATGATGTCGCTTCCCTCTGTCTTTTCTACAAATATTTTCATGGCTACTGCTCTGATGAGCTATTTTCCCTGGTGGCCGACTGCATGAATTTAAGCATGCTACTAGGTTGGCATCTAGGTCTCACTCTTTTATTGTTGAAACAGTTAAATATAATCGCCTCTTCTACTCCAACAGATTCTTCTCTCGCACTTCCCGACAATGGATCTCCTTTTCTCATACTTGCTTCCCTGATAGCTATAATCTTCAAAAATTTAAATGTAAAGTCAATCGTCATCGTCTGATGCCTTGATCTCCGTTCTTCTTTCTGTCCTTTCCTCAATCTCCCCCCCCCTGCACAGTCTTTTCTCTTACCTTCACTCTCTGTAACGCCTTGCACATTAGTGGCACTCCGGTCTTGTTCGGGGGTGAAATGCTTAAAAAAAGATGACGACAACAATCCGAAACAATGTAAACAGTGTAAATAATTACAGGATCTCATCTCAGAAATAGAGACAGATAAAGTATGAGGTTCTAGTTGGAGAGATTAGAATCGATTAGGTACAGAAATAAAACTGGGAGGTGTAGTAACCGACGATGGAAAACTTGACTCAGAAAACCTGATCCGAATTGCGAAAGATGACTTCGAAAAACTAAGCAAAGTACTGAAAAATCATAAAAATTTCATTGGAAGCAAAAAAAAGAACTGAACATCTTTGTTATGTCTAACCTTACAGATGAAGAAAAGACGCGAAAAAACAGATGTGGTTCTGCAGACAGATGTAGAGAATTCTATGGACTGAACATGAACAACGACGAGATTTTAAAGAAAATGGGAACAAGAAACGTAAAATCAGAAAGAGACAGTTGCAATTATGAGGAAGGACGGCTTGGAAATTTCAATACTCACTGGAATTATTGAGAGAAGGAGCAGAGGAAAACAACAAGTAATGAGTCTATGGGAATGAATAGCGAAGATAGTAAAGAGTTTAACGTTGTTTAGAGATACAAAGGACAGGAAGCTGTGGAGAACCATGATCACCCACATCCTGAAGGGAAGCGGCATATAAATGATGAGTATGATGATCAGTAAAAGTAATAAGAAAACTAGAATTTTAGGAAACTTAAAATTTAGAATAATGTGAAAATAGGTCATTTGTATGACTAATTAGTCATGTTATAATGTTGAAGAAACAGATTTGCATGTACGAAAAAAGATTTGCACGTGAGAAAAAGCAAGTGTGTTTATGTGTTCCTACAACTCCGGGTTTGAAGACATTTTTTGTTTTGGCTTAAGATCAGTTTTAAAATTATTTATTTATGCATTAATGAGCAAAATCATGTCATTAATGTCGATGGAACAACAATTTCCCATTTTCTGTGCCATATTAACCGATATTTACATCACCACTAGCGTAATTATTATTATTAATAATAATAATCTCTCTATTTCTTTCTTTAAAAAATTAAAATCATATCTAGAATATATTTCTTCGTGTGAATCTATTCATGTCTACGTCACCAGGAGATTTTCCTAGAAACTAATTCAAAAAAATTCATTTATTATTATTCATCATAAAGAGTTCTCAGAGATTTCTGATAATGAAAATCATTGAAACATAAGAATTACTGTCGGAGTTATTTTTATCCTTTATAAAAAATAAAGGATAAAAATAACTCCGATAGACATTCTTACTGGTATTATCTGATTAAATTTCAAGAAAATGAGGTGGATGCCTACCAATTGTAAGAAGATTTAGGATTTCTTAGGAAAAGCACATTCTACATTTATGAAAGATTTGACCTCTCATCCAATCAGTTATTGAATAAATTATAGATGAACCTATGTGATCAGATTTGGAATTCATTTGTTAACCCAAATGAATAAAATAAAGCAAGTTATCTTTTTTTTCTTCTTCGGTTTCTTATGCTTGAAAAACATTAATTATTTACACAAAGAAGAGGAAGAAATAATTATCTTAAAAGAAAAGTAAACAATTTGCTTGTCCAATTTATTACCTCATCTAAGTCGGTAATGAACACCGGATTCAAGTTAGCCTTATTTTTTTTCCATGTATTAAATCATTTTATGAACAAACATCACTAATTTTTGTCTGCTACTATGAGTCAATGAAGAGAAAACAAATGCCGAATATGCCTAGTGATTTTCTTTTGCCTCTTAACCGAGTTTTAATGTCACCGAGAGAAAGGATTCATTTCATGATTATATCTAAAAACATTTGAGACAGGAAATCATAAATTTAACACTTCAAAATTTCTCGTACAATTTGTAAAACTGGCTGAGAGAATAAAGAAATGTCGTAGTAAAAAATAGAGTACATGTTTTTTTTTACACTTACAGACGTTTTATAATGTCCAATCATTCATTATTTATTTCTGTGTCATGTCAATTATAAGACGTGCTTTCATTAGAAAATATAAAGTGACAAAATATTACATTGTATTCAATATTCTGGCATTATGAATGAGAAGCTGTGTAGTGAAAGCTTAAGGTGTACAATAAATTACTCGTATTGAAATTCTTTCGTTGTCAACTTATAAAATGCGCTTATAAAACAAGTATTAAAGACCGGAACATACGTTTATCGCTTTGTGAACAAGTATTTTGCTCTAATTATAATTAAACATTTTTCTTCGTTCTTCTTTTCAGTCTCTTATTTTGAGCAAAGAAGAACGTAAATATGGAGATGAAGTTGGCGTAATTGTTAAAGGAACTAAAAGGGTTTCGGTAAGTCGATTTCAAATTTTGGCCGTGACTGTTTATCAAGCGAAAGGCATGAATCTGTTTTTACCTATTTGTGGTTGAAATAGGAGAGCTGCTTAAACCTTTAAACTTTGTAGGGCAACTAGTCCATGAGAAGTATAATTCTAAATGTAATACCAGTCTGAAGAAGGATGGATTCTGTCAGGTTCTGTTGTTCTAGACATAACCATTTCTGATGCAGTACACGTTCAACCCCAACAAAGACTCACGAGATGCATTCTTTTATGTAGAATTAATTCATAAAGATGAAACTATTATTTTACCGAGTTACGTGGGATTCTGTAAAAAAGACTTGCAACTTAGAGTAATTTTAAAAATATTAATTGAGATGTTTTGTGAAGACGAATGCAATGAGAGTTTTTCATTCTTTGAATATCTAAGCTTCATAAGCTTTTGACTTCAGATGAGAAATAGATTTTTACAAGGCTTCCCATCAACATAACAATGCTGAAGTGTTTCTAACCAAATAAAATACCAGAAATGAAGATTATCGCAGCCGCTTTTTGCTGCTCACTAAAGCAGAAGAGAACAGGGCATTACAGCATTGATCTTTCGATCGTGTTCCTTACAAGCTGGTAATTTTTTTTAGAGATGAACTAATTACCTTTTTAGTTCGCTGTTAATACGAACCTAGTCGTACTACGTCTCTAAGCGTTTTACACCTTAGTTTTCGCGTAGCAAATCTCTACTCATTTTTTAGAGAGATTTTTAGCATTTTAGTGAGGCCATTTCTGTTGTAAGTCTCCCTTAGCATAACACTGCGAGTTCTCGCCGAATTCCAGGTCGGTACTGACCGGTCGGCGCTGATACGGTCGGTACACAGGCTCCTGGCCTTTGAGTCCAGGATGCCGCCCCGGGCTGTGTATTAAGTTACGCTTCCATTTTTTTTGTCTGCCAACTGGACGCGAGTTGGAACTATCTCTCTCTACTTCACCTCTCTACTTCTGGCTCCTGGCCCATGTTCTACTCTCGGCATTCCACTCCTACTGGCTACCCGCACGTCGTCCGCAACCTTTCCTCGTACACACCAGTTGTAATTATTACGGGAGGTTTCAATATCGGACTCGACCAGCAGACCCGCAACGCCAGCACCAGATATCCGATATACCCAACAACATCGCAACGCCAGCAACCATCTGCAACGACCAGCAGCAGCAGCGATTACCAGCCGACCAGCAACGATAACCAGACCAGCCGGCCAACATCGCTAACTAAACCAGACGACCAGCAAAGTCCACTTGCGACGACTAACCAACCTTTCCCGTATACTATTGTTAGTAATTACTACGGGAGGATTTTCAACTCCAACCATCGACCCAACCGGTTCGTCCGCATCTTCAACCTTCAACCGTCGACCGGAGCGTCCGCATCTTCAATCTCCAACAGTCGACCCGACCGGAGCGTCCGCATCTTCAACCTCTAACCGTCGACTCAACCGGAGCGTCCGCATCTTCTACCTAGAACCGTCGACTCAACCGGAGCCTCCGCAACTTCAACCTCAAACCGTCGACCCGACCGGAACGTCCGCATCTTCAATCTCCAACCGTCGACTCAACCGGAGCGTCCGCATCTTCAACCTCCAACCGTCGATCCGACCGGAGCATCCGCACCTTCAACCTCCAACAGTCGACGCAACCGGAGCGTCCGCATCTTCAACGTCCAACCGTCGACTCAACCGGAGCGTCTGCATCTTCTACCTACAACCGTCGACTCAACCGGAGCGTCCGCAACTTCAACCTCAAACCGTCGACCCGACCGGAGCGTCCGCATCTTCAACATCCAACCGTCGACTTAATCGGAGCGTCCGCCGTCGACATGACCAATATAATCCACTAGTTTTCTCCTTCATGTAATAAACCTAGCGTAAATCATACATATCTTCGTTCTGTTGTCCATATTGTTTCACCTGGTCAGAGAACATATATATATATATATATATATATATATATATATATATATATATATATATATATATATATATATATATATGTTATATATATACACACACGCACATATATATATAAATAATTAATGCATTTATTTTTAATCCAACATTTTTATTATTTAAAACGTTATATTTAGTGGATACACGTATTTGAGTAGACGTCAGACTTTTTAAACGTCTCGGATGAGATGGTGGCATGTCATACAAAGGGAGACTTAGGTGCAAACACTTCAGTAGGACACATTTTCTTTATTAAGCTTTCTGGCAGGCCGATAGACATAATACATACTGTTTAAAATGGGGCGTCTACTCAAATACGGGTATCCACTAAAAATAATGTTTGAAGTAATATATATATGTATATATTTATAATTATGATAAAAATATAATATGCTATATTTATGAGTTAACGTGTTCCATATCAGGGATAGAACGTATGTAAATATAAAAGTGGACAGTGAGGTCAACACCTAGTGGCAAAGGTCTGCTTCATGCTTAAACACAATCTTCACTTATATAAAAAGTTACTTTTGTAAGACATTAGCTAAGAGTTTTTCGTTGATATTGTATATATATATATGGTTTCAATCTTTCGGTATTTTCAGGCAATAATGAACGCTTATTATTTAAAAATAAATCAATAAAAGCATGATGTGAAGTGTGATAGAAGAGGAGGAGGATAAAAGCAAGGATATTGGAAATGTATCGGTGGGGGAGCGCTAAATGAAATGAACATACTTTCTTTTCATCCTGTTTCATATGAACTCAAAAAGAAGTTTTAGTGTGTATGCAACGAGTTATAATTTCCGATCTCTCATTCAAAATTGTTTTTTGGTCTGGAAATATTATTATTGATAACTTTTCTTCTTGACAAAGATTGCAGATATTACTACGATTGTTGTAAGTTTTGGCGGTTTTTTTTTCATTTTCCAGTTTGCAATCGGATCTTTATTAGTTTTTCTTTTAATTTTCACTCATGGTTGGCTAGTCCGGTAGAATTCCTCAGGCTTTCTAGCTTGAATGCTGACTTGTGATTATACCATCTCTTCTTAAAGCTACCTTCAGTACACTCTATGTATATTTTGTTTTGGCAATTTGTATCTTCTGTTTTGTAAATTACTGCTTCAGTTTTGCAAACTCCATCTAATGGACATCTACTTTTCCTTCTACAATTAACGATGTTTTGCTGCACGTTAGTTTTGAAATTTCAGGCGTTTTATCTTTTTATTGTGGTTTCTAAATTATTGGTACCGTTGTAGCTTAATTTAACTGTGTTTTTATTAAATATTTGATATAATTCGGAATTTTGGAGAAGTGTTTATTAAGTAATTTGAAAAATATATTTCCTATTTTACATTTGACCTCGAAGTTAAAAGTGTGTGTGTGTGTGTGTGTGGGGGGGGTAAACCAAATAATATTTTTCTTTTCCTCAAATTGTTCTTCATTCGTTGTTTTATTTGAGGTTTGGTTTTATGTCCGATTTTTTAAAAGTCTTTTCATATTCTTTTTTTATCTTTGAAAATTATTTTACGAGAGCAATTTCTACATAACTTGGACTCTATTCCTTTATGGGTGTGCTTTATTATACTCGCAGTGTGGTTGAATTTAACATTCACGTATTTTAATTTTGTGTTGGATTTCATGTAGGGGGAGATACTTGTGTTGGGTTTCATGTATGGGGAGACACTATATATATATATATATATATATATATATATATATATATATAAAACTTATTTAAGATTATCGCACAAAATTTCATAACTCAATCAATTAAGTTATCAGACCCTCATACGTCGAAACCGCCAGGAGAGTCCATTATATATATATATATATATATTATATATATATATATATATATATATATATATATACAATTTAAGGAAAATTCTAGTCAATAACACAAAAATTCTTTTAAAATCACAAAATCGTACACATCTCATTATTAGAGAATCAGTATTTGATTAAATACCGCTCCCTTGCTATCAATCATACACTTTAGCAGCGGAGACGGCGTGTTAAAGGTTTTCTAAAAATAGAAGTGATGCCCAGTTCAACCAGTCACGCATAAAACGTGATCGCCGAAAAAGGCATACAGTCCGTCGCAAATCTCCACACAGCTAAACTACTATCTAGAAGACACACGTAAAACTCACCATACCAAAACAACATTGATAATGTCTATAGAACTAGTCGAAGGCGCTCGGAATAATAACAACTCCGGACAATTTTTATATTTAACCCTTGAAAAACGGAAAAATATTAGAATGCTGGAAAAACTCAATAAAAGTCTAATTAAATCTTCCATATCAGTCATTTTTAATGAAAGATCCTTGAAAAGAAGGTTGCTGCCCCCCCATATATATATATATATATATATATATATATATATATATATATATAAAGGTCTTGCTTGTTTATGCAACATTCATTCACTGTATAACAAAGAACTATTCTTCTGAGCAATTAGTGCTGAACTGAAATTAGCAGTAATGATGTTATCAAAAGCTAATAAGTAGACAGTGACAGAGGGCAAATATAAAAGACTGGAATTATTATTTTGATCGTTTCAATGAAAGAAAATATGTAAAATCTTTTATACAGGCATCGCGTCAATGTAACTTCTTTATTATGAACTCAGTTCACCCACAACAACCGGATAGTCGAGTACTCGGCGTAGTCATTCGTATCAGTGCACTCGGTTGAAAGTGAAATAAAATTGTCTATACGCAACAGATAGGTATCTCCTTCCTTCAGTGAATCGTTAAATTTAGACCGGGTACCATTTCAGAACTCGACTGGAACTCCTTTGATGAGAGCAAATTAATGCATTGCAAGAAACAAACGTTGCAGCTATATTACGTTTTAATTTACTTCTTTAAGAAAATTAAAATGTTTATCAAATTTGAAGTTTCACCATAACGCGCACGAAATGAGCAAAAACGAATAATAATAGTAAATTAGGTTTTCGGCGCCCAAAGCCGATGATATAAATTGACATGTGTTAATATTCTTGTTTTCATTCCTACCAAACAATAATCGTATAAAATCATCTCACTTTTAAAGGAAAGTTTCTAATGAGGAAGCTCATAAGTTTTGTTCATCGAACTGTTAAATTGTTCTTTGCTTTCAAGTTCAGTCTCAATCATCGTTGGAGAATATTTTTTTTGCTTCAAAGTTGAACACATCCTCAAAGTCTTTCACTAAATAGATTTTATTAACTTTGTCTTTCTCTCTCTTTCTCTCTCTCTCTTTTTTCTCTCTTTCACTCTCTCTCTCTTTCCATGCGTAATCTTACCATACCGGACTGCATCAAGATGAGTGATAAGTGGGTAAAACTGGCTGTATTGATGTTTCGGCAAACTTGGGTTTTCGTGCCTGTGATAAAGAACTTCTGTTAACGACCGCTAGATGGCGTCGCTATAATCAGTATATAAAAAAGGCGGCAAAGATTCACTTTATTTTTCATTTTTAGCCATAGAACGCCTTAGAGATAGGACGTGTCTCGTTTCCTTTCTTGAGTGGCGAGCCCTTTGGCCCCCAACGAACCACATGTCGCATTAAACAGAACACTGAACAGTATACAAAATATAACGCCATGAACATGCTTTGCAGCACATAGGCATATGCAATGTTTCTAAGACGTCATCAGATAAAGAACTCTTCCCAAATGTAAATCTGTCACAATTTTTGCACATACGTATATATACCTATATTCTCTGTATATATACCTATATTCATTTTACATCTGTATTCTTACTATTTAGTTTATTCTGTCTCTAATAATCTCAATAAAAATTGTAATCTCACAACACCATAAGTCAGAAATGGCGGTAAGCAATGAATGAAATATAAACTTACAACATAATAAGAATATGGATGCATATAAAATAAATTGGGGTGGTTAACTAACCTGAAAAAAGAATTTACGCGGGATTGAAGACGGACAAAAGCTGGAAATGAACGTCAATATATTCCAAGGAAGATTGGTAAACCAAAATGATTCAAGAGAATTATAACCATGCACAAAATATTGTCTCAGCAATTATACAAATGTCTGATAGAACCAAGATTCCTTTCGTGAAAATGGCGGCAAAAATGAACCGTACATTTCTGATAAAATCAACCATTGGCGAATTTCGCTACGTATGACCAGACGCGTAAACACGTACTTTAGAAAACTACTTCCAAATCTTTTCTTCGGCGGTGAAAATACAGAGTAAATTTGAAAGAAATATTAGAAAATATTTTGATTTTGCGAGAGAAGTGAAATTTCAGTATAATTTCATCATGACAGTTGTACCCCTAACTGTCTCTTTTGTGACAGTCCTGAAAAACCTTGAAAATACTTTGGGGAAAGTGGGAAAACCATCGAGATAACTGTAAAATTAATTCAGCCAGTTATATACCATGCGTCATACACGCTTAGGCGATCATGTATCTATGGAATTCGAACTCGGCTCTCAGATTCCTCAATCCGAGCCGCTATCCATTACTCCACCGTGCTCTGATTTAATTAGGATGCTAAAAAGATAGTTGAAATATTGAGAAGACTTGCTGTCACTTGATCTTCCGCGAAAGCCACCAATTACTACCGGTGTGAACTCTCAAATGTAAAGATCCCATCGTCAGCCGTTGGAAAATGCGTTTCAGGTTTCAAGTTGTATTTGTCGACTCCTTATCGGTTGATTTAAAGGTCCTGCTCAATCAGGAAATCTTTCTTAACTTGGGGTTAACCGACAGATGTTTGAATCCTGCGGTAATAGAATTTGTGCTTCTCAGCTAGGGGGGGGTATTTTTTATTTTATTTTTTACTCAGTTTACTTTCTATTTTAGCCCCCCTCATTTTCCAGCGCCCTTCATTACTTGGTACTGCTAGTGTCCTTGCTACACCACTGAATTAGTATTATTGACATAAGACACATTACTTATGATATTTTCTGTTGTCTGTTACGCGAAAATATTATTATTATTATTATTATTATTATTATTATTATTATTATTATTATTATTATTATTATTAATAATAATTTTGTTGCTGTTGTTGTTGGATAAAAACTGACGGTTATCAGCATTGTTATCTTTTGATACTTAACTTATTAATGTTCGAGAGTAATTAACTGTTGACATTTCTACGTATTTTATCGATGCTTTGAAATAAAGTATGAGACTAACTGAACAAATTACATCAAGGGTCAAGTTTTATACTACTACTACTACTACTACTACTACTACTACTACTACTACTACAATTATAATAATACTAATACTACACTAATAATAATAATAATAATTTATATGTATGAATATTACCTTTCATCTGGATATTTTTAAATTTCGGAAATGGAAAACTAAGTCATAGAAATGCGAAACTTTTATGACTGGCAACTAAGTGCATCCATTTTTTTTTGTTTTAATTTGAACACTAAAAAATACTGAAGTCGGAATGCAAAATCGTTTCCGATATTTTGAAGTAGAACTAAAAACAGATAGGGAGAGAAAGAGAGCGAGAGCGAGCGAGCGAGATAGAGAGAGAGAGAGAGAAAGGGGGAGAGAGAGAGAGAGAAAAAGAGTGAGAGTCATACAGACAGACAGACAGACTAATCACGGACAGGTATTTTGCACCGGATTAACACATTAAATACAAATTAAATTTCCCTCTTTTGAAAATTACTCCTTGTCTTACTTTGGTCCTCACCCCCTTGTGACTAACCCCTGCTTTTCCTTTACGAGTTAATCTGGAATTCACATTGCCTTAATATTGGCCTCCACATATTAGTGAGGGAAACAGATAAAAAGCAACGTGCTACTTATTGCTAATTTGCTCTTTGGTCGACCCCACTTTGAATGTAACTGGTTAATCAATTTATCTGTTACATTTTGTCAGTTTCAGTCAATTTAGAAAAATGAATTCAATCAAAATTTAATTTGTATAATCGATGATCATTGATTGCTACATAAACAGAAGTCCCGAAGAAATCAGTGTCCACAATTGGGTAGAACGATAGCACTTTTTTGTTCAGCAATGTCTACCGCCAAGAATGTATCTCTATTCAATGTCTTCTGTTCATCAATTCATATGATTATCCACCAGCGTTTCTTCACTAAACCGAATAATCTCTACTAACAAGGTTCGTTTTTATCTCTTTTGAACTGAACAGAACAATATCGAATATGCAGAGTCACCCCCTAAAGGAAAGGAGGAGAAAAGCAAGGGGGGCAGAAGGAAGGAAAGAAAACTCAAATCTCTATTTGCAAACCGACACGAAGACAAAAGAAAAGATTAAATATGCTTTATAAAATAAAACTTTGTGATCTGCTCTGTGCAAGAAGAATTTGTAATTTTTGGCGTGATGAAGAAAAAAGAAATTCTTCTATGGTTAAGGGAAAATTTTACTTGTTCTCCGAATGAAATGGCACTTTTTATCCCATGACCTGGACCATAGATCTGTTACGGACACCCTGGAAGGGTGGTGGTGGGGGGGGGGTCGATGGTCCGACGGCCTCCGTGTCGTAAAATGACGATGTCACAAGGAGCCCGCCACATTTTTACTTTGTGATCTAACCAGGTGAAACAATATGGACAACAGAACGAAGATGTGTATGATTTACGCAGGGTTTACTACATGAAGGAGAATAGTATATATATTGGTAATGCTGAAGGTTGGACGTTGAGGTGCTTACGTTCCGGTTGAGTCATTGGTTCGACGTTGCTGATGCGGACGCTCCGGTTGAGGGTTGATGTGTGGCTGCTCCGGTCGTGTTGACAGTAGGAGTTTGTTGAAGTGCAGCTGCTCCGGTCGTGTCGACGGTTGGAGGTTGTTGAAGTTCAGTTGCTCCGGTTCGTGTCGACGGTTGGAGGTTGTTGAAGTGCGGCTGCTCCGGTTCGTGTCGACGGTTGGAGGTTGATGATGCGGAACCTCCCGTAGTAAATACTAACAATAGTATACGGGAAAGGTTGATGCGGATGCTCCGATCGTGTCGACGGTTGGAGGTTGATGATTGCGGTTGCTCCGGTCGATTCGACGGTTGGCGGTTGATGATTGCGGTTGCTCCGGTCGTGTGGTTTGGTTAGCGGTGTTGGTCGGCTGGTCCGGTTATTGCTGCTGGTCGGCTGGTGATCGCTGCCGGTATTTGCAGATGGTTGCTGGCGTTGCGGGTTTGCCGGGTCGAGTCCAATCGAAACCTCCCGTAATAATTACTAACAATAGTGTGTACGGGGAAAGGTTGCGGACGACGTGTGGGCAGCCAGTAGGAGTGGCATGCCGAGAGTCAGAAGTATAGAGAGAGTTCCAACTAGCGTCCAGTTGGCAGACAAAAAAAATGGGAGCGTAACTTAATACACAGCCCGGGGGCGGCCTCCTGGCCTCAAGGCCAGGAGCCTGTGCACCGACCGAGTCAGAGCCGACCGGTCAGTACCGACCACGAATTTGGCGAGGAGTCGCTGTGTTAAGTTCGGAGAGCCACGCGACAGAAAATGGCATTTCTAAAATGTCAAAAATCTCTCTAAAAAAGAGTAGAGATTTCTATGCGAAACTTACTGTGTAAAAACGCTTGGAGGTGTATTACGATTAGGTTCGTAACAACAGTAATTAGTTAATCTCCAAACGAAATTACAAGCGTGTAGGGATCATGGTGGAAAGGTCAAGGTTGAAAAATCCCCTGTTCTCTTCCGCTTTATCGAGCAGCCGAAAGCGGCTGCGATAGATCTACCATATTTTATTAATAACGTTTTAATAAATTAGGCCTCTTAACAACTCTGGTTTGCTTGCTTATTTCTCACTAGACAAGACTTACATTTCATAACAGTCACGCGACAGATAGAATGAAGTTAATATAATGATCAAAGTAAATATATTACGAGTCAGAATGATTTGATTCAGTTTATAAAAGACGCGTATAACGAATTTCTTTTATAAAAGACTACATTTCTTTTTTACTTCATTATTTAATCGGTGTAAACGAGGGTATTTTATGTATGCGCCTATCAAAATCATTGATACGTGTAGCTTGGAAATCAAAAGCTTAAACATTATGTAGTAAATATCCACACTATTATCTGCGTAGGCTTTTTATTTTATAGTTAAGAATCTATTAAAATAAGAGAAAAGCAAGGAAAATATCCTATTCTGACGGTAAATATCTTGTAGGTCCCAGAATCAAACGTGTTGGTCACCTATTTTTATGTTTTTTTTGTCTGGCTTTTTTTTTCTTTTTTTTTTGAACGTGGACAGGACAAAATCACTAGAAATTATAATCTCAAGAGATATCTTAATCCAGGTAAACTTTAAAATTTAGAAGATATAATTAAACTGGTTTAACACTGATTTATTTGCATAATTATAGCAAATAATCATGCAAGAATATATTTTATGAATCAGTTTTGTCGAGAGTAGAGGTCAGTGGCTTCCTTTCTCCATTTTTATTTGTCTCAGCAGTACAAGGCCAACAGTCGAATACATAAGACGATAAATCGTGAGACGCAGCTGGGAACTAAGTACGAATCGCAGAGACATATGTTGACTCGAACAGCTTCTTGTTATTTCTGTGTAGCACAAAAAGGAAGGAAAGAATGAAGGAAGAAGAAAATAAGGAAGGGAAGAAGGAAGGAAGACACGTTTGTTTCTACGATTTATGAGAGCTACATCTGTCAAGAGTAATTAATTAAAGTAAGGCTAAATCACAGCGTAAAATATGATAATATTATCATGATCGTGACATGCGAACTACCACTTCCATTAACATTAATTTTTATCACCTCACTTGGGTGTATTTCTCTTGACCCGTCAACAAAACAGACTTTTCATTAGCAGGTTTATTGAACAATCATCCATTTCTTGATCATCTGATCATGTCGTACGCAAATAATGGCGCTTTGCCATTGCTTTCTAATAGTAAATTACACTATATTTTAAAAGTAACTGGTAAATCCATGAGAAATGAACTTTTTTTAAAACACCATTTCTGTTGGAGAAACAAGTATCATCAATCAAGTAACAGGGACTTAAATTTATAACTTTTATGCGGCAACCATGACATCACTTCGATGGGCGACTTCGATGTAAAAATAGTGACAGAAAATTTGGAATAAGAAAGAGAAATGAGAAAGACAAAATTTCTCGGAAAGATACAAAATGAAAATTACGAATCGATTTTTTTTTCAAAAGCGACGTGGTAGTAAATAAACTTGCAAAAAAAACTAAACTGAAGAGACCATAAAATCATAATAATTGATTTTATAATTGTTGACAAAAATGTAACTGTCATAAAAATAATAGGTTTGAAAATAGAATGGGTAGTTTGCAGAGTTAAATTTAACTTTAAAATTGAGAGAAACCACATGATTCTTATAAAATATATCCTAATTAGATCAGAAAGAACATCATTGACTTTCAGGAATAAATCAAAAACAAATTCCAGGCTTTTAGGAACGATGAAAATACTATAGAAGATAAATTGGTAAATATAATTAAGAATTCAGGAGAGATGTCTGGAAAAATATATGGAAAGAGTAATAATAAAGTGAAATAACTCAAAGCTAGCACTGGAACTGATAAAAAGTGGCGATACATAGTTATAAATACTAAGAGAGAAAAAAATAAAATGTAGAATTAAATTAATAAAAAAAGAAGTGACAAAAAAAAAAGGAAAGGCAGATTTGGAAAGAGCTATCAAAAAATATCAGAATCATCGAATGAATTACCAGAAATGTTAGATGTCTTAAATAGGGAACATTTTAAAATGAGCAGAAAAAAAAATATATCACATTTTTTTAATTTTTTAAGCTTATCACCCCAAGCAAGGTTGGAAGCCACTAGCATGTTACGTTAAGGGTTTACAGAAGGTTTGGAGGAAGAGCAAATAGGAGTGGTAAAGGAGAGGATGTGGAGAAAGATAGTGGATCGATCAAGGCAAGGGGGTTACAGAAAATTTGGAGCGAGAGCAGATAGGAATGAAAGGTGAAAGGATGTGGAGAAGGGAAGTGGATAGATCAAGGCAACTGGAGATGTCGATTGACGTTACACTTAAATAGTTGGAGATTGTATTTGTCAGGGAAACAGGAATAAGGAAGGGAGTTCCACAGGCGAGATGTGCGAGACATGAAGCTATTGGAGTAGATGCAAAATGAAAAAAATTAAAAAATCGCTTGAAAACATTCTCAAATGAGCATAAAAATCAAAGAAAAGAGACAGTAAAAAGCGGTCGACATAAACCAAAGTAAGAAAAAAAAAAAAATGAAATGATATCAGAACTGATTTAAAGACAAAAATGGAGGTATATTAGATGAATAACAATAGAGGATAATAGATGGAGCAAAAAGTTGGTTGGTTGATTGGTGCCTAATAGTAAACGTTCTTTATGTGATGCTCGTCTGTACCCATTCGTGTAGGTAGATGGGAAAACGATGATACTTGAAAGGCATTGAAGAAAAAAGATATATAAGAAAATGAAAAATAATACGAACGCTTTTTTTCTGTGAAGATGCATAAAAAGGCAAGAAAAGGAAGGAAGAAAATAAAACAGAAAGAGAAAGAGACGAGATAAAACAGGAAATAAATAAGTACATAGCAGAAAAAATGGGCCTAAATGAAGGAAGGAGTGAATGAAGGAAGGAGTGAATGAAAGAAGGAATCATATAAAGAAAACAAAGAATGAAAACAGGCAAAGACAATGAAGGAAAGATATAAGAGCGGAATGGTGAAAATAGAAAGGACAAGATTTATATATATATATATATATATATATATATATATATATATATATATATATATATATATATATATTCGTAATAATTATATAGACCACACTACAACATGTTTGACACACAGAATCACACTACACCTTTCTGATCATAGCTCAATTAGATCTCATTTAAATATTCATGGAGACATACCGGACACTATTCGTAACATACTTGTTGACAACACTAATATAATAGCATCATCTACATACAAAAAAGGCTAAAAATAATGGAAGCCTTATTAATAAAAACAAAAAAATAACAACACTTAATAATATTAACTTTGAACATGGACATAATCTTGACCATTTACTTAAATATTTGTATCTATAAAAAGAATGTATAAACATAAAATAAATAATTATCAAATTTTGCCAATAGATGTAGATATAACAGTGCTCGATGTGGTTAAACAGAGCATATATATATATATATATATATATATATATATATATATATATATATATATATATATATATATATATATATATATATATAAAATATAGCATATATATATATATATATATATATAAAACAAAGAAATAGAAAATTATATGTATATTAATGAAAGAAATAGAAAGCGAAAGGTAAAAAAATATTTTTTTTACAACGAGGTTCACCCTTTACAAGGACCGAGGGCCACTCAAGGTAGAGGGTTAAGTTTGGAGGCCATTTGTGCGGAAGATAACGGTTAAATCTAGCCTTGAGCAGGTTAAGATTGTAGTGATCGTGGAAACATCCAGTTGGGAGTCAGTTCCGCCGGGCAGTGTCTCGCGGGATGAGGCTGTTCGAGTGGAACTTACTTTTCATCGATGGAATACGGAGGATTTATGGTTGGTTTGCTACTATGAAAGTAGCATGACGTGTTCTTGCAAAGAAGGTTTGCTTCTGCGAGACCAGGGAATATAGTTAATCCGAGAACTTTCCATGTAAGTAGGGGTAGAGCAGTCAGAAGTTGGGAGAGAGGTTGAAGGGTGGAGAATAATTCGTCACCCACAAGGTCTTGGAGACGCTTTTGAACACTATCAAGGCTGGAGAGTGAGGTCTGGACAGCACCCGCCCAAATATGACGACAGTACTCCATTTTTTGGCTGATGTGACTATTGTAAAGATAGAGGATAGCAGTAGGGGGTCAGGTACTTTCTTCAGCGGTACAGAGAATCAACCATTTTACCTGCATCCTTAGCAATGGATCGTATGTAGGAGTTTCACTTGACTTCAGGTGTGAGTTTGAGGCCCAGTAGTCATTGAAGTCACTGTGCTTCCTCGAGAGGACCTCCGTTCATCAAGATTGGTGGTCGCTCGGGGTGAATGGAGAATAATTGAGAAAAACAGATGATATAAAAGGAACTTGAATAAAAAAAGTGGAAAAAAGATATACATTTCAGATAAGCAGGGGAATGTTGAGGAACTAAAAAGATGATTTCAAAATTCAATGAAAATATTTGGTATAAAAGGAAAAAGGGAACAAAATGAAAATTCATAGCAAACGAAAATGAAAAAAAAACTTTGGATGAAAAATGATTTTAAATGAATATTAACAGCAATAAAACGAAATTTAGGGTTCCTTCCCTTTTAAGAAAGAAAGAAAGAAAGAAAGAATGAAAGAAAGAATGAAAAAAGAAAGAAAGAAAGAGAGAAAATGAAAGATTAAATTAATGAAAACAGAATGGAAAATAAAAAAGTGAATGAAGAATGAAAGTGAAAAATGAAGAAAATATGAAGCAAAAGAGAAATGAATATGAAGAGAAAGAAAATCCAATGAAAGCAAAAAAAAAAGGTTAAAAAAGATGAAACGTGATCTTGTCAGTGTGTGTGTGTGAGTGTATACCCCGCGCGTACGTGTGTACATGCGTCTGTAAGTGAGTGAGTGCGTGTGTGTTTGTGTGTGTGCGTACGTACGTCTGTGTATTAGTGCGTGTTTGTAAGTATGTGTGTGCGTGTGCGTGTGTGCGTGTGCGTGCGCGCGCGCGTGTGTGTGTGTGTGTGTGTGCCCTCAATCTTCGACACAAAAAAATCTGCTGTTCCAGTTGCCTGTTCTGCGTTCTCTGCTTATGGCTATTATGTATTTTTGTATTGCTAGATGGCTTGAACCACTCGCTCCTCTCTCGCCCAATGACGGTAGCGTGGGATTCTAACATTTCTCGTATCCCACTCGGCAACTGTACAACACTTTTTCTCTCTTTCTATCACTGTACGCCTTCAGCGGGTGGTTTTCGCAGCGATCCCCACTTCGCCAAGCCCTGGGAACACAACCATCAATGCCCACCTAATTCTTCTCTCGCTTTCTCTTTCTCTCCCTTTCTCTCTCTTTCTCCTTTTCTCTCTTTCTCCTTTTCTCTCTTTCTCTTTCTCGCTCTTCACACACCAGAAAAACTTACATTTCTCTGGCAGAATACCTCTATTTTATGTTCTTTCTTTTTCTCTCTCTCACACTTTAATTCTCTGCAGATCTTTCTTTTCTTTCTTTTCTTTTTAAATATTTTCCTCTTTTTTCTTCTCTTTAAATTTGTTTCTATTTCGAATCCCCTATTTTTTCTTTATATTTAACATTTTTCTTTCTTTCTTTCTTTCTTTTTTCTTTCTTTCTTTGTGGATATTCTTTCTACATTAATCTCATTCCTTTCGTTTTTTGTTGCAAACTTTTCCTTCACAGTAAATCTCGAAAATAACTCTTTACTTCAAAAAAAGATTTTTCTTTGACTTTTCAAAAATTCTTTGTACATTGTTCTCATCATCTCTTTTCTCTCTTAATCCCATGACATTCTTCCATTACTTATATCCACTTCTTTTAAAAAGAATTTTTTTAAATTCGTAGCTTCAATAATTGTTTTAAAAAAACTTAAAAAAGAAAAATGATTTTGCAGTGTAACAATTATTGTTATTTATGGAACATATAAACACATTTAAATATGCAAATAATTTAATCAACAGTAATTGTTCGGGGAATATATTGAACGACGTGATTTCTCGCAATAATCTACGTCAAACGCGCTGACGTAGTAAAAGATATCTATCTATCTATCTATCTATCTATCTATCTATCTATCTATCTATCTATCTATCTATCGGATATATTTAGGCAGCAAGTATTCATCCAAAGAAGTTTGATTAAAAAGAAATGACCACATCTTTTTGTTTATTTTTTAATATCTTTCCAATTTTCGTGTAAGGTGCTGAGTATTGTACTTGAAGTTGTAGACAAACTGTCCGAAGTACATATTTTTATTTATTTTTTGTTCAAGTACTTTCAACTTTTGCAGTTATTATCAAGAATCGACCAGCACATCATAAACGATCGATGTACAACTATCAACATAAGATAAACACTATTAGTTAACACCAAAATACACTACAGCACCCAATACAAGGAAAGACTGAAAATTCTTGAAGCTATTATTATACAAAATAAAGAGACCACGTTAAATAAAATATTATTCACCACAGGAGAAGGTATTGTTGGGGGATTGTTATGAGTTTGATTTATCAGAAGGTTAAAATGGTAAGAAGGCTAGATAATGGGTGTGTTCAACAATATTAATCCACAACAAATATAAAAAAGGTGAGCATTCAAATCGAATCAATTGCAAGGTAATTCAATGAGAAACGACGGTATTTTAGGTTTCGATAATAATAATAGACATTTATATACAATTTATATGCATATAGTGAACTTGTGATTGAATAATGCAAAGTATGACTATGTATTGATTTGATGTCTTAATAATTCACAGTTCAAGATTGTTCATGTATTCAAACAGATTAAATTGTGTAGAATGAAAAATGTCACTTATATAGAAATAAATGTTAGTTTGTGTGCGTGATTAAAATAGGAAATAAATGTCTTAATTCTTCAGGAGTTGTTCACCTTTGACTGGTTTGAATTTGGTTGCTGATTACAATTTCTATTTTCGTAGTGTATATTATCACTTTTCTTAGAAATTTCTAGATAGAGTTTGAGAGAGAAATGATGATTACTGAGTCAGCAATTTGACGCGCGATAGGTTCTTTGGGTCAGTGTAATGACACGCGTGGATTCGTTTAGCATCTCTTGGAGGTTGTGTGACTGACTGCTTGAACTGGATCGAACGATCCTATTTATTTATTTCTTGAGTCTAAAATCGGCTCCAAACGTTGAGTGGGAAAGTAGATTTTAGACAATTGCTACACATTTTGTGTTGTCTCAACCAATGAAAAGTCGAAATTTAAAAACGTGAAGTGCTGATTGGCTAAAACTGGTTTGGTAGAAGAGTGTATTTTAATTCAGGGGTGAGTAGTAAATATGGATGATTCCATCAATACACCTTCGAGATTAATGGTCATATTAGTATGGACATTAATATGTGTAATATGTTGTGTATTTCGCAGGCCAGTGAACGTGCCTACCCGACCTAGTTCGTCTAGGTGGGTTAATTGTTGGTTCAGGTGTTGAGGATGGATGCGCATGTGAAGGTCCTGAATCAGGTGTTTGTTGTGTGATGAAAGGTTTGTCGTTGTCGTTAATGTATACTGTTTTCAATCGGTCAATACTGACCGTAGTGTGTTTTCCCGTGAAATCTATTATAAAGTATTTTGATGTTCGAGCAATGACTTGATGTTGTCCTGTATAATTTGGAGTTAGTGGTTTGCGAACTATATCTCTGCGGAGGAAAACAAAATCAGCTTTATGTAAATCGGCGGGGAAATAATACGGTTTATGGTATGCCCTGGTTGGCGTATATATTGTTTTAGTCATTTTTCGCCGAAGGTCACTGACAAACTGGCTAGTAGGGAGGTTGTCCGTTACAGGGCTGAAAATCTGTTCTGGCAAGGTTAGGGGTGTCCCACAAACCAATTCAGCGCTGGTACATTTCAAGTCCTGTTTGACAGTTTTACGTAAAGCCAGCATAATCAGAGGAAGTTTATCAACCCAAGTTTGGCCCTTCAATGATGCAGTTAGAGCATATTTAAGTTGTCGGTGAAACCTTTCCACGAGGCCGTTGGAACACGGGTGATAAGCTGTAGTAGAAATATGCTTTATTCCCAGCAGGTTAGTGAATTCGTTGAATAACGTTGATTGAAATTGTGAACCTCTATTGGTAGTGATTACTGAAGGGCATCCAAAAATAGTTATCCAGTGAGTCAAAATAGCATTAGCTACTGATTCAGCCGTGGTTGATTCTAGGGGAATAGCGACTGGCCAGCGCGTAAAACGGTCGATTATCGTTAAAATGTATTCGAATCCGTTCACGCGTTCAAGCGGACCCACTAAATCCGCGTGCAGGTGGGTAAAACGTCCGTCCGGGTTGCCAAATGTTGATGCAGGTGTGTCTGCCGACTTTGGTAGCTTGGTAACGTAGACACGTGCGGGACCACTGTTTAATATCAGCTGCCATACCAGGCCAGATAAATCTGTCTGATATGGTCCGCAACGTTGCCCTGCCTCCTGGATGTGCTTGCGAGTGAAAATGATCAAAAATCAGACAGCGCATAGTCGGTGGTATATATGGACGCTGGTTACCCGTACTGGTGCCACAGTAGACCGACCTGCTCGTAAATGGAAGCGGTCGTTTTTCGATGTTCAAAGAAGTATCTGACTGGACAGCTCGTAAAGTTTCATTCTTCATCTGTTCGTCTGCTAGGTTGTCAAAACTTGTATTTTGTGTTGTATTTTGAATTGCGCTGAGTGTTGTTCGAGATAGTGCGTCAGCCACAGTGTTGTTGGTTCCACTAACGTAACGAATGTCAGAAGAGAACTGCGCTATATAATCCATGTAACGGATGTCGCGCAAATTGTGTTTCTCAGATTTCGTATGCAGGGCGTACGTTAGTGGTTTATGATCAGTGAAGATGAAAAATTCACGTCCTTCCAAAATATGCCGGTAATGTCAGATGGCCAGATAAATTGCCAACAGTTCACAGGAGAAGGTACTATATTTCATTTGGGCCATATTAAGTTTGACAGAGAAAAATGATAACGGTTTTTCCACACCGTTAACGACTTGGTGAAGCACTGCACCGATTGTATTCGACGACGCGTCAGTGGTTAATGTCAGCTTTGCGTCGGGCGAAGATGTTACGTATGACAGTTTGACACAGTTTTGCAATGCTTGTTTATCTTGATGAAAGGAATCCAGTTCATCCACGGACAATGTAATTTTCGGGTTCTTCCCTTTGTGTTTCGATAGGAGGTTTGTTAGTGGGAGGAGTATGACAGCACAGTTGTTTATAAACTGACGATAGTAGTTTATCATTCCTAAAAATCGCCGTAGTTGTCGCTAGGTTGATGGTGGTGGAAAATCACTAATAGCCTTGACCTTCTCGTCCAGGGGGAGTTAATCCGTTTTTATCAATTACATGGCCGAGAAACGTCAATTTAGGAACAGCGGATAAGCACTTATCAATATTTAATTTCAGTCTGTACTGTTGCAATCGTTTAAACACTGACTGGAGATGGTCATGATGTTCATCCGGAGTTTTGCTAGCTATTAGGACGTCATCGATATATGCATACGCATACGGTAGACCACGAAGGACCTCATCTATGAGAAGCTGGAAAGATTGTGCTGCGTTACGGAGTCCAAAAGGCATTCGGGTGAACTCGTACAAACCGAATGGTGTTGTTATAGCTGTCTTGTGAATATCGGACGGTTCAATTGGTATTTGATAAAAGGCTTTTCGCAGGTCCAATTTAGTGAAGATAGTAGCACCTTCCAAGGACAAAGCGAAGTCCTTAATGTGAGGGATCGGATATTTGTCCGGCACGGTCTGACTATTTAGGAGTCTGTAGTCTCCACACGGTCGCCAACTGTCAGCATCATTCTTCGGGACCATATGGAGCGTCGTAGCGTAAGAACTAGAAGATGGTCTTATTATGCCCAGCTTGAGCATAATTTCAAACGCGACCTTAGCTACCCGCAGTTTGGTTGGATGTAAACAGCGAGGTGATGCGTGGACTGGAGATCTAGTTGTCTTGATTGCGTGTGTTACATTGTGTTTTACAGGTTCCGCATGTGTGAAAGGTGATATTAGTGATTTGTATTGCTTGAGTAAGTCTTCACAGCCGTTTGCTCCGGGGATAAGCGCAGTTAGACCAATTGTGGAAAGTTTGGATAATACTCCACGGCGTCGTATATCTGTGCGCATATTAGTAAGTGTACAAGACGATAATTCGACGGATAAATCGAAGTGTGCTAGGAAGTGTGCCCCTTGAATGGGTGTCTCAACATCGGCTATCGTGAAGGTCCAAGTGAATTCTCTTCGTAGGCCAATCTTGAGAGACATAACACGCTCGCCAGACGTGCCGTTTGCAGCCTGTAATTTCAGTCGAGCTTGTTTAGGTGTTACTGGTAACTTGTTACAGTAGCTCAGCGGTATAACGCTGATCTGAGCGCCTTTATCGACTAAAAAAATTCAATTTGCTGTTATAGTCAAATATGTAAAATAAGCGATTTTCATTATCAGCCTTGGCAGCCAACGCCTTTAATGCGTGCCAGGCTGGTCATTTCCCGCGTTTTGGTAAGCACATGGTGACTGGCATTTCTTAGCGCGCGCGCCGAACACTTCGTGATACCCGCAATAACTTCTCTCTGGTGGTGACGAGTTTGCATCGAGGTTGATCGTTATGGATTAGTGTTGTGCCGGTTAGTCGAACTGCTGCAACTTCCTCTGGGTACACTCTGGATTTCGTCGAGGCGTAAGGAAAGCTTCCTTAGTTCTGACGTCAAAAATTGTAGTTGTTGATTAATATCCGGAGTCGGAAATTTGGCAAGTTGGTCTGGTGTCTAATATCTTATCAGCAATCGTTGCCAATTTTCGAACGTCGGCCTCCTCAGTCAAAGCGGCTAGTATTTGCACTATGCCTGGTTGTAATTTATCCAACCACATTTGTTTCAAGACTGTTTCGGGCATAGTGTTTTCGCCGAGTAATGTTAGCATTTTTCGCAGAAGTTGGAATGGTTTGTTGTTTCCGAGCGTTATATTAGTCAAAAGATCCTTGATCTTACGCTCCTCTGAACACCCTGTCCGTTGTAAAATAGCTTGTCTGAGCACCTCAAGCGATTTTTCGGGCGGGAGACTGGTAAGAATATTCGCGACTTCCGCAGGCAGTTTTTCCACTACGAACGCGAACATTGATTGTTGAGATGTTATGTGTCTTGCCTGAAAAATCGCGTCGAGCTGAATAAACCATGTCTGTGCATTTGTGTTATAGGTAGGGAGCTCTAATCTCAGTACAGCTTCGGCTGCCATGTCGATTGAAATATTTGGAGCAGCGTGGTAAACAATTTGTTATTGCTGGTTACCAATTTAGTTGGTAATTTAAACGTCGAGTTTATCAATTTTGTGTAGTTGGTTTAAACGTCGTTGGTTTCCAATTTTGTTGGCACAAACGTCGGGGTCATCAATTTTGTTGGGGATTGTTATGAGTTTGATTTATCAGAAGGTTAAAATGGTAAGAAGGCTAGATAATGGATGTGTTCAACAATATTAATCCACAACAAATATAAAAAAGGTGAGCATTCAAAACGAATCAATTGCAAGGTAATTCAATAAGAAACAACGGTATTTTAGGTTTCAATAATAATAATAGACATTTATATACAATTTATATACATATAGTGAACTTGTGATTGAATAATGTAAAGTATGACTATGTATTGATTTGATGTCTTAATGATTCACAATTCAAGATTGTTCATGTATTCAAACAGATTAAATTGTGTAGAATGAAAAATGTCACTTATGTAGAAATAAATGTTAGTCTGTGTGCGTGATTAAAATAGGAAATAAATGTCTTAAGTCTTCAGGAGTTGTTCACCTTTGACTGGTTTGAATTTATCTGGTTGCTGATTACAATTTCTATTTTCGTAGTGTATATTATCACATTTCTTAGAAAATTCTAGATAGAGTTTGAGAGAGAAATGATGATTACTGAGTCAGCAATTTGACGCGCGATAGGTTCTTTGGGTCAGTGTAATGACACGCGTGGATTCGTTTAGCATCTCTTGGAGGTTGTGTGACTGACTGCTTGAACTAGATCGAACGATCCTATTTATTTCTTGAGTCTAAAATCGGCTCCAAAGCGTTGAGTGGGAAAGTAGATTTTAGACAATTGCTACACATTTTGTGTTGTCTCAACCAATGAAAAGTCGAGATTTAAAACGTGAAATGCTGATTGGCTAACACTGGTTTGGTAGAAGAGTGTATTTTAATTCGGGGGTGAGTAGTAAATATGGATGATTCCATCAGTATCTTAAAGTGCATGTGATAGAATTAATATACGGTAAAAATAAAATTAATGCACGCATATATAGTATATTAGTATTTAAAATATTGAGGAGGCACGGTGAAATAATGGATGGAGACTCGGATTGAGAAACCGAGTTCGAATTGCAGTGAAATCCATTACATTCACTTATGTGCTAATACCCCTGGGAAAGGTATGAATCCACTTCTTCATACCCACAGCTATGGGTAAATAGCAGGACAGACCGGCTTCTATAGCCTTGGACCGGGTTTTATAGCCTTGGAAATAAATGGCAGCCTACTGCGGGAAAATAATCTATCGAAAGGTACATGATCGCCTAAGCGTGTATCACGCATGGCACATAACTGACTGACTGTATAAAAATAAAATTAATGTACGCATATATTATATAAAATAAAATGTAATAAATAAAATAAATAGATCGAAATCTTTTTTTGTGCGGCCCTGTACCCAATAACCTTTACACATGACGTGACGATTTCAAACATCCAGCTTCCCAGGATGCAGACAAAGGAATTCTAACAACCACACAGGCATCCATCCGGTTCTTGATAATGCCTGCAAAAGTCGAAAATACTTGAACATAAATAACAAAATACGAACTTCGAACAGTTTATCCACAACTTCGAGTACAATACTCATGATCACCTTTTGTCTGAAAATTGGAAAAATATCATAAATTTAAACAGACAGACCTTGTCGGCTCTTTTTAATCAAACTTGTTTGGACGGACGGACGGACGGACACACACACACACACACACACACACACACACACACACACACACACACACACATATATATATATATATATATATATATATATATATATATATATATATATATATATATCGTAACAAATATTTTTTTGGTGGGGGGTTATTTTGCGACCGGCTTCTCAGAGTCATTTGACAAGTGTTTCCGCTATCGGAATTTCGGCGTTGATTGCGGCTCATAAAAACTTTGTCTCGAATTTCTAAATTTCTTTTGTTGGGGACATCAATCCAAGTATAGATATTTTTAAAAACTGGACTCGGTTAGATCTCTCCGTCTCTTCTTGGATCGATGTATTTAATGCCATTTTATATGCATAAACCGAACGAATAATCCAGCAACAATATTTTGCTACCTGCTCCTTTTTAGACAAATATCTTGAAACTTCAGACAAAGAAACAGCAAATATGCGTTTGTGTTTCTCCATATTAATCTCCGTCTCTTAACGATGGAGTATGCTAGATAGGGTGTTATCAGTTATGGTTGAGTTGTTTATCTGTTCCCACCATAGATCAATATAATTGATTTGGATGGATATTGGCCTTGTGTAGTGATTAAAATAAAATGTACCAAGTGTTGATAAATACAAAATAAATCTTTATATAACACAATATAATAATATAGAAGGATAAGGTGAAAGTTGAAGTTTCAAGAGTTCACGTGAAAAAGTCCTGACGCATACGAGAGAGAGAGAGAGCGAGAGAGAGAAAGAGAGAGAGAGTGAGAGAGAGAGGGGGGGTCGGGTGGATGTAAATATATTTATGTATGTATCCAAATGTAGTAGGCGCCGTTTGATAATGTGGTGAAGGAAGATATGTTTGCTTTCAGTGTAGCAAGGACAGTTAACCGTCTAACCGTCTGCAGCTAATTATGCAAATATATTTTATCTTTGAGTATGTTACGACCACAGCATCGGAGAATGAACAAAATTAATTTATCGATTCATTTTGATTGATTTTCCATTTGTTTTTGAACACATCTGTAAATCCGCTTTGAAAAGGTGCTCTACTTCTCTTTCGCTTGCGGCCTCTTGTGAAAGCTTTCTGATTGGTTGGTCGAACTATGACTTTGTTTGATTTTTATTATACGTCTATTTTTAGAGATAGTGGAGTTTTGGTCTTGTCATTTGTTTTTATTTCTTTATTTCTTTATCACCACAGGGGATACATATTCGAAGAGCACCAAAAGATGCCTGCAATCGTGGATAATACCAAACCCTATATATACTATGATTTCATTTATAAATTAGGTACGAAAAGAGATTAACAACAAAAGTAATAAAGCAGGAAAAATTACAATAATATATCGGGTTGGAACAACAGTTCGTGGCGTTTTTAAATGAATTTCGAAGACAATATTCAAATCTTTGTACATAGATTTAATCAAACTCAGATATGTGCCATTTTGTTCCACTATCTTTGGCCATCTTTGATTCACACTGCCAGTATTTAGCATCTTGTTTTTGTCTCATTTGTATTTACAGGCTTTCATAAAATTAAAGATCTTCCCATTAAGAGAATTTTGTAGGGAACAAAATAAGTGGTAATCTGAAAGTGCCAGGTCAGTTGAGGGCGACGGATGTAAGAGGACATTCTATCCGAGCTCTACTAATTTCTGGTGAGTCTGCAATGAGATGTGAGGTCTGATATTGTTCTAATGGAAGACGACACTCTTTCGACCCGGACGTTTTTCACCGACTGTTGTCTTTAATCGGCCCAATAATGCTTATTATTTGTCTGAATCCAACGCCTGATTTTGCGGAAGGAGCACGTAATACACAATCCCCTTCCAATCCCACCAGAGACACAGTATTATTTTCTTCAGATGCAGATCAGATTTTTGAGTTGTTAAAGATGGCTCATTTTAATTTTACAGGAAATTTTTCACTCCACTTTGTTGTATACAATCGATTTTTCATCGCCCGTGGCCGTTCTTTTAAAAATGGACCGTTTTCTTTCATTTGACCAAAGAATCGCAAATAGAAGTGCAGTCCATTTTCTGTTAAATAGAGTGGCAACAACCATACTAGCAATTCACGTATCCAAGTGCGTGAATGCTTTACAACGCCCATATGAAATATGTGGAGCATCTTGCAATGTTCCTTTGCTTCTAATCAGTGTTTCAATTTTGTCATCATTTCGCTCACGTGTAAAACGAAATAACGTATTCATACGCTTCCTATTGATAAATGCTACGATTTTTTGTTCCTACCCAATATTTTAATAAAAGTTATGTGAGGATAGAAGATTCATTCTTATTATATATCTTAAACCATTAACTGTGGATAAAGGGTATTTCAGTCATTGCAATTATGTCTCAAGTGCAAATGACTGAAATTTCCACCCGTCATACATATATAACTATAACCCAATGCGAATTTCCGTGTTATTGTAATTGATGGAAACGCAGCCCCCTCTGAAGGGCATCAAATAGACAATCTTTTATTTGTGGTAATATTCAGTATTTAATAAAGTAGCTAACGTGTAAAGATTTCAGAGGAACGTCAAAAAGCCTTACAAATTGGGGGGGTCTTAACATACACATCATGCTTATGTATATATGTATAAACATCAGACTCCAGGAAAAAGCAGCGAAAGGCATAAAACCTAAAACATGATTTGAAATTTTGAAATTTGCGAACGTACTAGAAATTAACAAGGTAAAAAAAGAGAAATTTCAACCAGTAAATCCAAGAACCTTCAGGTCTCTATCTCTTGGAAGCAGATGAATAAGAGACTTTGCAACATGTCATTGTCAGTCAACTAAAAATATCACCTCGTCAACAGAGGTCTACATTAAGTGACTTCATTTACCCAAAGAGATAAGCACAGCTGTTTGAGAGTTTAAATGACTCACCAACACTGTTGGTATCTCTAACAACAGGTTTATTGAATATAAAGAAAAAGCTAACTGAATAAAATGTCTTTATTATCTAATGCAAAATCAATTTCTACTTGAAATCTAGTCGCTAAAGTAACCAGCCAGGCGACTCTTCCTCAATTCTTCAAAGTAATAACCAGTTCGTCGAATCTCACTCAATTCTTCGAAGTAATAACGAGTCAGTCGACTCTTCCTCAATTCTTCAATCATACGTGCGTCTGTGTAATTGTTTCGGTCACAGGAAATGCAAGTGTGCTCTTTAGCAACAAACGTCTTACGAACAATCCCGGGCCGCTCCGCTCCGAGCTGACTTATCCTGGGCTCGTCTACGCCTGACTGTGTTCGTTTTTCGCTCTAGAAATGCGATCGGAGCTAATCTCTGGCGACCATCACTGTGTCTCTGCTTGGGGAGTTCTTGTTTATATAGATCCTCTCCCACCAAAATATTGACATTGATATAAACTATTTCTCCACTGACCGTCTTAATTTTAGGAGACGTTGTTAAAAAACATCTAGTACATTCTTTGTTTAGAATCTTTCTACATATTTTTCTGTAGAGATAATTGTGTTCTTGGGCGATCAACATAAACAAATCCTAATCTTGGGGATTGAGAAAAGCCAAGTTTTGTTCTTTGTCTGGAATAATTTGAATCATTCTTTTCTCTGACAACACACGTTTTAGACAGATAGCCTAATCTAAACAAACCTTCGAATTTAATTTCAAAATTCTTTTTTGTCTAGAATGATTTGTAAGAATGCACGCGTTTCGGACCGATAGTATAATGTAAATAAACTTTAGAATCTAATTTCTTAAGATCGTAGAAATCGAGCAACACGTTAATCATGTCTTCTTCTTATCGACAGGAGGCGGATAGGGTTGAGAACCTTGGTTTTGCTCAATTTTACTGAATCTGGTTTAGTTAATTCTTGGAACTGTTAAGATAATGTTTTATTAGTTTAACCAATTTCTTAACCATTCAACCTACTCTCCTGAGAATTTCAATAATTATTATCAAATTAGTAGACCCTCCAAATCATATCCTGTGATTTCATGCAATTAAACGTTTAAACAGGATCAGTGTCCTGTTATATTTTACCATTGCATTCTCCAATGGTTTGGAATCCAGAGGCTAGAAAGCCGAGTCTACTCAGCTATATAACTCATATCTTGAAGTGGGGGAAGAAATGCATTTGGGCCTTTCACAACGGCACTTGTGCGAAAGTGAATGCAAGAGGATAATCCGAGATTTGATCTCGGCTTGCTACTTTCTACGCCGATAATATTTTAATCATACACCACCTGAACATCCTTTTGTTTTCGAGGTGCCAATGTTCAATGGGGTTCAATGGGTCCTGTAATTCTTATCAGTTCTCGCGGACAGCTGCGATCGCCATCAACAGACGAGCCCAGTGATCCCCTGTCTAGATATTTTTCTTACCTGTAGAAATAAGAAACATAAACCCTGCTACTTGCACCGACACATATATGAAGTGATAATCTGATGACTGTTTTTTTATAAGATACATTTAAAGCTACGCACAAGTTATTGTTTAGCTTAGCTTAGTTTGGAACAAGGCCAGTGAGGATCAAACTCACTACTCATTAACAAAGATTAATCAGACTGGCCCGTTAACCATTATACCCAAGCTTATGCACAAATTAAAAAATTCACTTAATATTTTTCATTATCATTAAGCTTTCAAGTCGTTCCTGTTTCATCTTAATTTTTGTTGCTCTTCATCGCAGCGTCTCAGGCCCACATTCTATGGCTGTGAATAAACAACGCTGATAAAAAATCGGAAACTTGTTCGTTATTTCTAATCCGCAATGCTTTTTAGTGGCCATAAAATCAGTCTGAGAGGTTGTGATAAAATGCAATGGAAATTAAAACGAAATATGTTTCGAATCAAATGTATTTCTTGTAGGTGAATTTATTGTAAATGTCGTCATAGAATCTGTAGCCTCACATGCTGCAGTCCCTTGTTGTAATAACGGTGATACACAAGCAAGTAAAATAAAGGCAGAAATGTTCTAAATTTGGTACAGAATCAAATACCACCTCTTGCAGGAAATACACATTCTTCATCATCGCAAGATATTCTGGCGTTATTTTCCAGACGCATAAAGTCAGTCACCTGTTGCAACTGAGATGTTGTTGATAGGAACGGACGAAAAAATATATTCTGGTGTTCATGGCATGGCACGCATATTTGGACATTACAGCTTCTCGACAGCCTCCCTCCCCCACATTTTGCTTCTTTTGAGAAGTTCGTCGCCTGGTATACGTGTAAAGACTTGTTGTTTTCTGACGTATCTTGTTTGAATTTAAGAAATTAGGCCAAGCAATTTGCAGGTTTCTAAGTCTTGACCTGCAGGCAGTTTTGTATTTAAAAGCTGTCATTTCAGCGCTTAATTTACTTGTAGAAACTTGCGCGTATATCTTTGTGGTAGGGGATAGGGGAACGAGTATGAAAACGGCTGTGATTCTAACTGTAGTCGTGCGTTCATGAGAATTATAAAGGGTAAAAGTTTTGAAAAAAAAAAAGAAGAAAAAGTGAAATGTATATCATTGAATAAGTTATCAATCTACGATCGTTCGATAATCTATATGTGGATCAGTGATGAAAAAAATACGAGTTTACGCCGCTTGTTTGACTGTCATAGAATAACAATCAAAAGTAATTGAAATTAAGATGAAAGAAAGGCGACTAGCCCAAAACTAACATTAATGACAAATGTTTCATCTAAAGAAATTCTACAACAATTATAACCCGTGATTTATTTTATTGCCGTCGTCACATTTTTTGGTATCGTTAACGCAATTTGTTTAGTTTAGAGTTCGTCAGGGAAGAACAGTTATACATTATGAAATGGACAAAGTCCGAGAATTATTTTAAGACATTTTTATATTTAACATTCTTTTTATAGATACAAATATTTAAGTAAATGCTATGTTTATAATAAACTGTATTAAACAATATTTACCGGCCTGAATTTCCGAGAGATTCTCATAGAAAATATTCGTCCTCCGACAGGAATCAAACCTGAATCCTATACGAAACCGTCATATAGCCTGACGTGCTTTTTCTAATTTCGCCACAGAGGAGCGTTTCGGTTAGCAAGGTCGATTTTACTGTTTTTAAACTACAATTTTCCATGAATTTCTCTCGTACATTCATATTTGCTTAATGCGTATCCAAATGTAAATAAATGACGTCACACATTATGAAATGGACAAAGTCTGACAGTTATTTTAAGACATTTTTATGTTTATACGTTCTTTTTATAGATACAAATAGTTAAGTAAATGCTCTGTTTATAATAAACAGTATTAACGACATTTACCGGCCTGAATGTCATATGACGGTTCCTTATAGGATACAGGTTCAATTCCTGTCGGAGGACGCATATTTTCTATGAAAATTTCTCGGACATTCAGGCCGGTAAATGTTGTTAATACTGTTTATTATAATCAGAGCATTTACTTAAATATTTGTATCTATAAAAAGAACGTATAAACATAAAAATGTCTTAATAAAAACAGTTATGTAAATAAATGCTAAATTCTACAGGTTGCTTTATGATTAATACATCGGCTTCAAATAAAGTAAAATCGAGGACGACTGATATGAAATACGCTGTTCTTGTTGTTGTTGTTATTTTTATTATTTTCTTTGATTTCTGGTGTATACTCATTTCTCTTCGGGTCCCGCCCAGAGACCTAAGGTCAGAAATAGCATCATGACATTTTCCACTGAGCAGTTTTTGAGGAAAAAACAAAAACAAAAAAACAAACAGACGCCTACACATATTTTACATAAGCTAAAGCGACCTGCATAAGGTATGTGCCGTATTTGTGACTACGACTTTTTGTATTTCTTTAAGGTATGGGTCACCAGGAATCCCGTCAATGTGTCTATTAGAATCTTTTCTAATCAGTCCGAGGGCTCCAACTAGAACAGGAGTTGTGGATTTTTGAGATTACGATTTCAAGGTCCTTGTATTTTGATAGTTTTTTGAAGATCTTCAAAGATACATGACAGTTTGCAGGGACTGCGATGTCAATAAAAAGGCATATTTTGTCTTTGCGGTCTGTAATCACAATGTCTGGCCGATTACCTTTGATTGTTCTCTCTGTGTGTGTAAAATCCCATCAAATTGTTCTAGGACCTATTTCTGTAATCGGGTCTGGGTGCTGCTAATAACAATTTCTTGCAGTTGCCTTTTCATAAAAGTTGCAGATTTTCCAGAGCAAATATTAGCCCACTCTGTTATGCCGGGTTTTATATTCAGTGGGTGTCAATACCGTGCAACCCGATACAAGATGGTCAATTGTTTCTGGATATATATCACAGAATCTGAATTTGGGGCTAACATAATTTTTCAGTATGTGTGCTTGGTAATTCCTAGTTAGCAAGCATTGGTCCTGTGCAGCGAGAATAAAACCCTCGCTTTCAAATTTTTAGTCCTGCACTACGTAGCCACTGATTTAATACGGGTTGAATTTTGATGTGAAGAAATTTATTCTGCCATCGTTTCTGTATCTGGTCGATTGCATTTACCTTTTCTTCCTTTTTTAAATATTTCTTTTCAGTTGCAGAATGTATATTATGTTTTATTTGCATTTCTTTACTCTCTTGAAACTCCATGTTGAACTTATTGGCTTATTTTATTACTGAATAAAATTTCTTCTTACTCCTTTCATGTTGACACAGATCATCATCCAGCATTCTGTAGTTTTCAGGTATCTTTAAAGGTCGATTGTTGTACTTTTGTAAGACAGTTCTAGATGAACTAAACCTCTGCCTCATTCGGGTCTGGTCGCATACAGACGGTCAACATCAGCCTTGGGATGATGCATGCAGTGGCAAGTCAAAAGCTTTCTCATTTTGGCGTCCATTCGCTTAATGTCACCTATGGTCCATCTAAGGATGTTGAAACTGTATCGCACCATGGGGGACAGCCAAGGGGTTTACGGCTGATATTCTATTTTTTGAATCCAGCTCGGTATTCAGTACCAGACACGAACGCCTGTAGTATTCTTTTCTTACTTTCTCTTACATTTGGTTATGCTGTATTCCATCTCTTTCGCTAATCCCTGGGTACTTACAGGCTTTTTCTTGTTCCAGTTCCCTAATCTTGATGACAAAATCTAGATCTATTGAGTGTGTTTCTGTAATTGTCCTTATCTTGAATGTTACTTTTGAACATTTATCTAATCTGAAATCCATACCTGTGTTGTCACTGAAACATTTTACAGTATTGAGGAGACCCTTCAACTTATTGTCGTCTTTGGCAAAAAGTTTGAAATCATCCATAGGTGATTGAACAATTTCTTTTTACTTTGTATCCATACTATTATTGTTTAGTTCCTGCGTAAGGGGGATTAAGGACAGACAAACAAAAGGGGTGACTGTGAGTTTCCTTGAAAGATTCCTCGTCGGATATTCAGCCGGTTGGAAGTGGCAGTGCCTATGGTGTGATTTAGGTATAATGTTATTTTCCACTTTCCCATGCTGTGTTCAAGGAAATTTACTATCACCGAGGAGACTTTGTGGATTTCCAATGTTTTAAGAATGCAGGAGTGTGGGACTCTATCAAAGGCTTTACGGTAATCTATCCTTGCTGTACTGAGATTTCTACCTATTTTCCTGCAATTTTCCAGGGTCATTTTGTTTATCAAGAGTTGATCTTTGCAGCCATATGAACCTCTTTTGCATCCTTTTTGTTCCAAGGGAAGAATGTTGTTTTCTTCGAGAAAAGAGTAAGTACAGTTCGTCAGGACAGACGTGATCTATTTATATGTGATGGACAGACATATTATTGGGTTATAATTTTTCGGATCATCTGTTTCACCCGTATTTGGCGGGAGATATGTAATACTTTTAGTGAAACATTCTGAGGCTTCATTGGGATTACTAATAAGCATTGACAAAGTTTGTGCAAAAGTTTTATGGATTAATGATAGATCCAAAAATTGGATCCCTTGTCATTTCCTGGGGATTTCCATTTTTTTTGGATTTCGTTAGAGCTTGCCTTAGATTAGTCGGGGTTATATTTTCCCATTTTTATACAGGTTTGTCCCTCATTCTTTCTTCTCTTTTGGATCCACTGCGCATTCGGGTTTTATTCCTTTGGGCAATTCAAAATATTTTCCCCAAATTTCTGCATTTTTTTCAATAGATGGCGGCTTTTTGACACCTATAACTGCTTTTCCAATTTCCCTGTAAAAAATTTTAAGGTCCACTTCAGTGAGTCTATTTGAACCTTCCTCAATCAATCCGAGGGCTCGAACTACAACTGGAGTTATTGATGTCTTCATGTGCCACATTTTGGAGATTTCTACTTCAAGATGCTTGTATTTTGATAATTTTTCGAGATCTTCAAAGATACATTACAATCTGAAGAGACTGTTATGTCAGTAGGAAAATGCATTCTATTTTTGTGGTCTTTGATCAAGATGTCTGGGCGTTTAACTTTGATTGTTCTGTCTGTGTGTATTGTAAAGTCCCATAAAACTGGTATAGATTCTATCTCTGTAAGCGTTATTATTATTAATTAAGTTTGAGCTTTATTTCATAATTATTTCATGATTAATATATAACCACAGTGCGTGTGATAAATTTCAATCATGTTCTGTAAGTTGATAGTACAAGGTAACCAAAAAAGTTCTGTCCGTTTTTTGATTAGTCATTGAATGAAGTTGAAATATATACGAAATGCGTGTAGCAATTTGTTTTCAAATTCGGACAGCCGGGAGTAGGAACATCAGACGTTATAAAAAACACGCGCACAGTGCCCGGCCATCACTTATAAGCCGGACAGCTGTGAGAAGGATGGAAGTGTATAGAGATCTCGTTCAGGGCTGTTTGCTTTACGACGTCAAAGTAGGCTTATCAGCAGCTGCATCAAGTTGCTGCATATGTGAAGCGTTTGGGGATAATGCTGTGGATGAACGTACTGCAAGGCGTTGGTTTCGAAAATTCAAGTCGAGAGATTTGTCTCTCCATGATGAGCCTCGCAGTGGACGACCACAGGTCTTGAATGACGGAGTCCCGAAGGCGGCCATTGAAGATGACAGTAGTCTAACGTGTGGTAAACTTGCAAGACAGTTCAACGTTTCCGATGAAACAGTTAGACTTCACCTGCACCGCCTAGGTAAGACGTATAAACTGAGCAAGTGGGTTCCGCAAACGCTGTTGGAGGTCCACAAGGGACAACGAGTGGCAGCCTGCGTATCGCTGCTTTCTCGCCACCGTACCGCATCCTTATTCAATCGAGTGCTTACCAGTGATGAAAAGTGCGTTCTGTATGAAATTCCCAAGCGTTCCAGACATTGGTTGTCTCCTCAGGATGCTGTCCCTCACACCGCAAGACCGCCTATGCACCCACGCAAGATTATACTTTGTGTCTGGTGGACAGGTCATCAAGTGGTTCATTATTAACTGCTAACAACGGGCCAAACGGTCACTGAAGACCTATACTCGCAGCAATTGAAACGTGTGCGACAGGCATTGCGCCAGAAGGAGCCAACACTGGTGAATCGCAAATGTGTGCTTTTCCTCCATGACAACGCCAGGCCGCATGTCGCGCGAGTGGTCAGGGATACCATACATCAACTTGGGTGGGAGACTTTGTGCCATCCACCTTACCTTGCGCCATCAGATTACCACCTCTTCCACTCCCTGGATAATCATCTTCGTGGGAAATCCTTCACCAATGAAGCAGACTTGCGCAAAGCCCTCACGGACTTCTTTGCGTCAACCCCCCACGAGTTCTACTGCAAGGGCATTGAACAGCTGCAGACACATTGGCAGAAGGTGCTGGATGCCGATGGCGATTACTTCGAAGACTAAATATAAGTTTCACATACTGTGAAGCGTTTTCTTTTTTTCCTTTAAAAACGGACAGAACTTTTTTGGTTACCGTGTATTATAATAAGTTGTGATAATATTAAACTGGGACGGAATTTTAGGTTCAGTTTACAATTTGGTAGTTATTCTTCTGTTAAAACCATTTGTAATCCTTAGTTTTTATATGTAGTAAGAATAAATTCAATTTAAACGTAAAAAGATCAATGATCTTTTATTGGAAAGTAAAATTTACTTCAAAATTTGAGAAAAGTGAAACTTTATCTTAAATAAATTTGCTTTAAAAACATTATGATCTTTGCTTTATGCTTAAAAAACGCTCAATTTTGTATCGAATTTGGGTGACGCTTACCAGCCTTCCAAAAAGTGATAATAATAATAAAAAAAACTCTGTGTATCTGTGAATGTCTTGCCGTCCAGCGATGATTAGCATGTTAGTGTCACATATCAATGGTATTGCAACGTTCGTTCCTCGGTAGAACGGTGGCCTTAGACCAAACTAAACTAAACTAAATAACTATTCAAACTAAATCATCCTCACGTACACTCTCTTTTGCCCCAAGCGTACATATGTAAAGAAAGGTACGCTCACTTACGTATCTAACCAAACACAGATATGCACACACAAAGACACTCATCTGCGCATACGAATACACACACGCGCACATAGACACACACACAGACATTTATCTGCAAACGTGTGTGTAGACATTTATAAAAGAAGCTGTTGCTACCTGCCAACTTGTCTCGATTACTATCGTCTGATGATGTAATATTATAAAGCAGAGGTTATTTTACCTTGTGGTAAAAGGTTATTCAGTGCATCATAAAAATTCAGATTTATCTTTATTTTGTAAAACAATCATTTCCAATTGGACAAACCAAATTACTAATAAAGTTCCTTTTTGAATATTTTCGCCAATATATAATCTGTTAAATGTTACAGTCTTCTTTATATAATCTAAACCTTTACAGGCGCTTAGATCACCGCAATAATGTATTTATAATAACATCATTAAAACTGATTCAATGAACAGATTATTTTTACAGAGTATGTCAATTGTCATCCTTTATACATATCAAGAGCTACGCTATATACATACACTTGCTGACACAATAAATCGTAGCCTGTTGGTAAGGTCAGGTCTTCAGACAAATTAAGATTGTAAATAGGTTAACTTTGTATAGCAATGACAATGGAGATATGCGATTTTCATGATGTTATGTCGCTGTTGTGTACAGAATATAGCGGTGATGTATATACAATAAATAATTTGTGAGTATTTCGTAAGCTCTTACTTGGAAATAAAGGAATGATTAATTTGCATGTAGACAGAATCAAACAGACGAGGTTAAGAAATAAACTTCATTGTTAATCGAGAGATGTGCAGAATGTACGGCGGGAAACGGCAAACACAATATAACCTAGCAAATGAACAAATTAATCAAATTTCCTAAAATAAACTTTTGGGAAGTACCTCGCATATATATATATATATATATATATATATATATATATATATATATATAAAATTTCCTAAAATAAACTTTTGGGAAGTACCTCGCATATATATATATATATATATATATATATATATATATATATATATATATTTATATATATATATAATATATAGTCAAACCTAATGAGCCAGACACACCTACCAAGGTTTCACTTAGGCAGATCTGCCTAAGTGAAACCTTGGTAGGTGTGTCTGGCTCATTAGGTTTGACTAGGTTTGCTCTACGTTTGTATCGAGTTCTTTAGTTAGTTGTTTACTCGTATCGGGTTTTTTTCTTTGGGCCTTGAACCTGTATCTGTGCGATTATTTTCGACAGACTTTCATGTTCCTGGCTCTTTCTTTTTTTAAAACCTTTTTTTCCTTCGTGATTGATTTGGCTATTGCTAAATCAAGAGTTCGAAGGTTTTTCGACACGAGTATAGTTACCTATATATATATATATATATATATATATATATATATATATATATATATATATATATATATAGAGAGAGAGAGAGAGAGAGAGAGAGAGAGAGATTATTTACATTATTCGGACTGTTATCCTTATCTGCATTGCCAAATACACAATGTTTTGGCCGTTGTACGTTCCAGATTTCTTTAGGTGACTGGAATTTCGAATCGAACCCTTTATTTCGATCACCGGAGTAGATTGTTCTTGTTCCAAGTGACATGCCTCTTCCGGACGTCTTATATACTTCCCTTTAGCTCATTTTTCCTGGAGAAAGCCGGAGCGTACAACGGCCGAAACGTTGTGAATATGGCAATGAAGATGAGGATAACAGTCCGAATAATGTAAATAATGTAAGTGATCATAATACCTCATCTCAGAGATATTTGTTATCGCACATTGAGTGCTGGTGTTAATAAAATAGTACCCGATGCAATATAACAGTGCTATAAATTTAAATTAATTAATTTTTTTTATTATGTAACGGTCAATCTTAACTCAGCACCTGAAGAGTGCGTTATGAATGAAGTACTGAGTAGTTTGGGCAGAGAGATGATGAGCTGCTAAAGATCGCTTTAGGCATGAAACTAACAGTAAATAAGTAATGTTGATTCTATGTCCACAATCTATCTATCTATCTATCTATCTATCTATCTATCTACCTATCTATCTATCTATCTATCTATCTATCTATCTATCTATCTATCTGTGTGTGTGTGTGTGTGTGTGCGTGCGTGTGTGTGTGTGTGTGTGCGTGCGTGTGTGTGTGTGCATGTGTATGTCGCTCATTTATGACAGCGATAAACAAAACCTAAAAAGTTAAGCACATTGGAGTAATAGACATGTCAGATAAATGGATATACAAGTGTTAATACATTTATTTGTATTTTCCGTCTCATTGTTTCTGGCGAAGTGGGATTATCAAGTTACTGTGCTGAAGAAAAAAGAGATTATTAATGATTAGTGGAATTAAGCGTTATTATCAGAATATGGCCATTTTAAATATCAATTAAGTACACTTACTAAATAACGATAAAAAAAATGAATCTCTTATGGCATCTGTGGGGTGTCATTTCTTCGGGTTAATTTAATGCTACAATGTAACTTAAAAAGACATACGGAAAATTCGCTAGTTGGGTAAAGAGATGTTGTATAATTCATGACAGAATAAAAGCTTTGACGCGATAAACGATTCCGAAGATCATTGAATAATGAATAGATTTCACGGGAAAATGTTATAACTTGTAAGAAAATAAGAGAAACTTAACAAAGAATAATATAGGAAATGAAAGAAAATGAAGTGGAAAAGAAGAAAATATGGAAAGAAAAAGAAACCATTATCAGAATCAAGGATTATAAATGCCGAGAGACGTGAATTGATCAAAAATCTCTTTAGCCAAGATCGTTTTTAATAAATCGTTTCCGGAGATCTAAATCTCCATGAATCTATTTTTGGTGCTCTTGTGAGAGTGCAAGGCTAAGGTAATCGTTGTATAGCCTACTGATGAAACGAGACTAAATCTTCCATATGCAACATTATTGTTTATTCAACTCCGAACTTTATCTATTACTATTAATGAGTTGGTGTGTGTCTTTGGGGCCTTGTATGAATGTATATTCTACATTCACGCAAGAATGTAAGAAACTCTTTACTTTTTCCCTCTCGGGTGGGTGCTTATATATCCTACTGTAACCATCCGAGCCACATTTGCATATCCCAAGCGCTAATAGGTCAACCACAAGTTTACAATGTCGGGAGCTGCCGCTGATATCTAATGAAGGTTTGGAGGCTGGGATGTCATTTCTCAGCTCTACCCATTGATGCACCTGACCTCTTTGACACTCTGGTATGCCGCTGAGTACAAGATCTATTCTGGCATCATCTGAGGTGAGTCACATACTACATAAGATTTTAATATGTGAAAAACGTAGAGAGTGGAAAGATGTTTTATTAGCCTAGATTATCAGAGTGTCTCGGAGTAGTTTTATAGCGCATGAAGAAGATAGTAGTAACAGAATTTTCTTGGTGTGGTAGAAGATATCTGGAATACATACAGCAGAGTAATGCTGTCATAAAAGATATGCGGGAAAACTCTAATGCACTTGTAACTTACTGCTACTAATGTGCAGGGAGAAACTCTACGATGACTAACAGAACATCTTTAAATTTTTGTCTTTCCTCTCCAATACTGAAATAAATATTTAAACTGTGGGTTGATAATTTTTTTAAATTTAGCCGAGAACACCATCATCGAAAATTATAAACGCAACTTGATAAGTGAATCGTATGAAGTTGAAGGTAGGTGAAAAGATTCCATTTCCTCTTGCAAGGAGACAAAATTGTCTCTGATGTTAAATTCTAAGATTCTAGTGCACAAAACTCCTTTTCTCTCTCTCTTCCCTTTTCTCTTATCCAAGTGTCGCCCAGTATCTAATGTAGGTCACGATAATAATTGCTTCTCTTTGCTGGAGTCATGCCAAGTCCTAAGTTAAAAGACCGCATAGTTTGCTACCAATGTCAATTAGGAATGTCATTTTCAATTAGGAAGTTGAGTGATGACAAGAATTAAACCACGTATGTCATTTATTGCCTACTTTTTTTTAGGACGCGTAAGAGACGGAGCATGGTGAAGAGGTCAACACAAAATATTCGACATCTTTATAAAGTCAAAGTACGTAGGTCTTTTTGCCTGAGATTTCGAGATGAATAATTAACATTATATAACTTATTTAAACAATCCTCAACTTTCTTGCTTCGGTCGGTTCATTCTCCGATCCTCTCTGAGTTAAATTTTGTCTGGTTCCAAAAATTGTTTGGGCCTATTAACATTAACCTAAAAACTCGAGTAATGTTCATAAATGGTCTCGCCAGAACGAAACTTTCATATGGACCCCATGCATGACGCCAAGCTAGTTCAGGTATATCTAAACTGTCGGCTGTATGCAACCGCTTTCTCAGATCGATGCTTAAAAATGGCTTCGTGCGAGTGAAGTGTATCTCTCTCAGCTTTGACCATCCTTCTTCGAGCTTCGTGGACTGAAGTTACAGAATCACAAAGAACTGTACCTGATAATCAAAACCAGATTCATTTGTGGCCTTTCAATAGAAACAACAGCTAAAATCAGTGTCCCGTGTAATTCGAAGAGAGAATAATGACATAAAATGTTGACGTTCCACACAACCTCAAACAAGACAAGGAAGGAAACCCCAATCAATACTTGAAAGAGCAATAACAGCTACTAGGCTTGAGAAACCTATTTTCCTGAAAAATGTTTTAATAGAATTATTTCATAAATTTCAGCCGACAACAGTACTGACTGGTCGGTCAATGAATGCCGAATGTTTCCTTATAAGCTGTTTAGACAGTGTATGTAGTTTTCTGAGTAATGTTTAACATAATAGATATTTGTAATCGTTCTTAAATTTTGACAAAATAGCCATAGCTTTAAAGTTTTAAATCTATCATCGTTTTGATTCTTTTTATTAAGTGTTTACATGATTTTTTGTTGTTATTTATCCAATTTCTATTTTCAAATATAACTGAAGCGGTTTGAAAACCATCACCACTTCGATAATTATTAAAACACCTTATTAAATGTAAGATTTTCTTTAAATATTTCATTGCATTTTATTGGACAGATGTCTTTTTGATTTTCTTTGATTTTTTATTACGTTTAACAGGAAAGCTAATTGAATTAGTCAACCATATTTTTTGTTGATTTTAAAATATAATCTCGCTGCGTTAATCGCCTTAAAAGTATTAAAATTTTATAAGTGTAGAATGTTTAAGTTAAAAAAGACGTTAGGGGAAAGAAGCACAAATACTTTAAGAAATTGAAACATTTTAAATATTCAACGGAGAAATGCAAATGGCAGTTACATAAATATTCCCGTTACTTTTAATAGAGAGAGAGAGAGAGAGAGAGAGAGAGAGAGAGAGAGAGAGAGAGAGAGAGAGAGAGAGAGAGAGAGAGAGACAGAGAGAGAGAGAGAGTACATGGTGACTGTCAGTTTCACGTTTCGTGTAGCCATGGCCGTAAAATATTCTATCACCGATATTGAGAACTCTTCCTGATGGAATTAGCGACTTTTTAAACAATATATAATATCCATATATAGGCGGGGGTGCGATGGGCAAATTGTCGGCATTTTATATTTTTAATTTCGCGCATGCACGTCGTTTGGTTTTGGTTTTGTTGACTTCACAGCATAGTAGGATCAGTTGGGCACCGTTTGTGAGTAAAAGAGCAACAATGACACAATTCACTCTGCCAGAAATTTAGAAATGACATGCTGTACTGCTTGGTATTCATGCCGGAAGTTCCAATACAAATATTTCAGAGTGTTTGGGTCTCAATCTGAGGAGAGTGCAGAAGATTAGGAAAGAGTTGGATGAGTCTAATGCTGATTACGAAGGTGTTTGGAATGATCAATATTGATGGCGATGTTATGATTCGATTCATCTTCCGATAAGGCCTAAGACTCAACACTAAAGCCTACATCAAGTGTTCTGGATCAAGAGGATTGGCTGCTAGAAGACTATATCTATTGGACTCTACACCATACCACACAAGCAGAAGAAACCAGTCATGGCTGTCAGATAATTTCTGCGACTGTATCACCCCTTACTTCTGGCGGCCTAACTCCCCAGACTGAAAGCCCCTTGATTATTATGTGTGGGGCGCAGTTGATCGAGAGACCAACAAAATTCCTTCTAATACCAAATAGTATTTCAAGATATTTTTTGTATAATTTTGTTAAAATGAGACGTCAGTATTATTTTCATTTTTGCGTCATTTAGACGACAATTAATTCATCGCAATCAGTGTATGTATGTATGTATATATATATATATATATATATATATATATATATATATATATATATATATATATATATATATATATACGTATGTATATATATATACGTATATATATATATATACGTATGTATATATACATATATATATTATATATATACACACGTATGTATATATGTGTGTGCGTGTGTGTTTGTGTGTGTGTATATTATGACTTTAAAAGTTATATTTAGTGATTACTCAAGTGTTTGAGTAGACATCCTTGTTTTTTAAACATTGTAAATCCATTTAAGAGTCTTAGATAGATAGATAGATAGATAGATAGATAGATAGATAGATAGATAGATAGATAGATAGATCTACCTCTCGTCCGATCCATACACCTTCCCCATCTTTTGAACAGGAGTATAGGTTTATCCTTTGTTTCATGTTTAGGATGGGGTTTCGGGTTCCTTCTTCTAAGGCTTTAATAAAGGTGGCTGTCATGAATTTTTGGTGATATGACTGGATGTAGGTTACGACTCTTCATATTGTGGGTTCACCATGTTGACAGTTTCCTGCTTGCTGCATCCCAGCGGGTAGTAAGGAGCCCGAACAATTAGGTTAGCCCTTAGAGAGATTTTTCTTTTATCAATAGTCGTATAAAAATCGGGGTTCGCATGGATAGGTGTCTCTTCAAGAACTTCGAGTGGGCAATCCCGTGGTCACACTATGCTGCAGTCTGCTCCATTTTCCAGTCGGTTCGTGTTGGCTTTGACAACCGTCAGCTACTATTATTCTTGGCCTTTTCCACTTTTAAAAATATAATCATGACCCAAAGAAATAAACCAAGTAAAACTAATCCAGTTTACACAAAACACCTAAACCATTAACCTTTCCTTCTCCAACATTCATAGCATTCATAATTAATATCTGCAGTGTAGAATCATTTCTCTTGGGACTTTCTTCAGGCATCCCAGCTTTCACTGTTAAACTCAGTCACGTATTTCTTCTTCCTTTATCGTCCCTTTCATGACTGTTGCTGGCTAGAATGACTTTTGATAGTAGAGATAAGGCCGTCTCTCTACACTCGTCTGCAAATATCTTTATATTCGGCGACTTCAAAGCCCACCATGTGAGTTCATCACTCCAATGCCACTGGCTTCGCTGGCATCCAAACTTTGAACTCCTCAATTGCCCAGTCTCTCACTCAAATAGCAGACCTCTTCATTTTTAGTAATTCTGACGGACACGCTTCTCTATTTTATATCTTCCTTACCTCTCCCCATGATTTATGACGTGCTCTGCAGCTGTTGGCAATTCCGACCACGTTGTAGTGTCTATAGCTATATCTTCCCGCTCTCCTAGTAGGCAAGAGCTCCTTATCAACAGAACACTTTTCTGATTGGGACTCATTTCGGGATTTTCTTCGCGATGCCACTCGGAATTATATTTTTAATCATCCTGTTAAGAAATGTTCCACTTGGATCTCTTTTTGAGTGAAAACCGGCATCAAAGCCTTGGCGCCAGCACGAAAATACCAAGTGAAACCTCAGTCTTCTTCTTGGTTCTCTCTTACTTGATCAGCCGCTATAACCCACATGAATGACTTCTTCCGGTTATACCAGAACGACTTGGCCAATTGAAACAGATGTCTTTTTGGCACATGTTGTAATAAGTGTAAGCATGTCCTCAAAGATAGAATGAGATACCGTATAAGCCCTCACAAGTTTAGTTCTGCAAGAGTGTGCTGAACAAAAGCAAATCCTTAATACCTCCTCTTTTCAATCAATTTGAAGGGTTGACATCTACTGCAGATAAAAGAAAATGTTTTGCTCGAAAATGCTCTTCCAACTCCACTCTCTAATCATCTGGAGTGTCTCTGCTCGACTCCTCTCCTAGAGCAGTCTGTACTAAGTGATATGCACATAACTCCGTTCATAGTTTTTGTTATCATTTGTAAACTAGATCCCCACAAGACTTGTGGATTCGACGGCATCCTTGCAATCGTCTAAAAGAAATGTGTTCGTGAACTGGCTTCTGTTCTCTTCAAATTTTACAGTACATTGCTCGCTGTTTTTTCTTTCCAACTTGTTGGAAGTCTTCCTGAACAGTTCCTATTTTTAAGAACTACGGGGAACATTCTGATTCCTCAAATTATTTTCCTTTTTGGCAAAGCACTTGACGCCGAATTAATTAAGCATCTTACGTTATAAGGCCTCCTGTAACCAATATGGCTTCATTTCCGCTGGATCTACCGCTGATGTGTTAACGGCCATCACTGAATTTGTCTGTCAAGCTTTAGATAAGAACGGCAAAGATCGAGCTTTGGCTCTTGATATCTCAAAGACGTTCGATTGGGTTTTGATATGCGGGCCTTCTTCACAAGCTCAAGGGCTACAGTGTCTCTGGACAAATATTTGGCTTAATCCAATCGTTCCTAACAAATCTTGTAATGAAAGTCGAGTTGAACGGGAATTTCATATGAATGCAGGGCCTCCCAGGGCTCTATCCTTGGACCTACGCCTTTTCGGATCTTCAGCAACGACCTTCTCGATGTCATCAGATCTCGGCGAGGTATTTATTCAAATGACACAACATTAGTCTTTGTAGCAAGTCCAACAGACCAGACAAAGCAAATCCAGCAGCTGCTCTCGAAAAGGACCTCCAATCTGTGGTTAACTAAAGCAACGAATAGCTTGTAAAGTGTAACACCTCCAAAACAAAACAGATTTCATTTAATCCTAACAGAGAACCTTTTCTGTCTGCCATCAGCAGAACTGATGCTAAACTCCAGGAGAGCGCAATATTTTACGCCTTTTTGGGATCACGTTTTCCACTGACATGGATTGATTATATTAAATCAATTGCTATGTCCATTACTCGGTAGGTTGGTTTACTGTATCGTGCCAGACAATTTCTCTCGCCAGAATCCATCTTGCATATTTATAAATCTACCATGTATCCGCGCATTGAATATTGTTGCGAAATATTGTTGGTCTGCTGCTTCTACTATATATATCTCAAAATTCTTGAGAACATACAAAGAAGGATCTGCAATATAATCAACCCTGACCTGGCATCTCGACTTTAGTCACTCTCCCACCCACGTGACGTGGCTTCCCTCTGTCTTTTCCACTAAATATTTTTTCACCGACTTAGTTGACTTAGTTGACTTAGCTAGATGCAATTGTCACATATATTCTAATAGTTTCTTTTTCTCGCACTTCTTGCTTCTCTGTCACCTACAATCCTCAAACATTTAAATGCAACGTCAATCGCCATCATCTGTCTTCCTGAACCTTGTCCTTTTCATCACTTCTGACTAAAGTCTTCTCATTCTCTTTGTCTTTCACTATATATAGAGAGAGAGATAGAAAGAGATAGACAGATTTGCGCGTGTGTAAGTCAAATCTATATAAGGTTATCATATAGGTTACACATACACACCTACTCACACGCCTACGCACACACACACACACATGGTAAAGCGAAAGTTTACTCACGTGAAAGCATATACACATGTTTCTAGTTCAATCAATCGACACGATATTTTACCATATCTGTTGCTGTTGTCTGATCTTAAATGATTATTTTGCATTGAAGTGGTGTATGAAGCCTGTAGGGAGAGAGTGGATGGAAGGGGTGAAAACGACCAGAGGTCGTGGGAGTATGTCAAAGGTGTCAGGAAAAAGGTCAAAATGGGGTTAAGTGGCTGGCAGAAGAGCTTTGCTTAAATAGGGAACTTGATTGCGGAAAAATCTTCCGTAAAAGACAGTTCACATATTTGAACTCGGTGTGTGTGTGTGTGTGAACCAATAATCATCATTCGTTTGTAGAACAACGATGCAGCAGCTATCAATTCCTGTCTGATCACATATATCCCAGTCTGTTCATATCTATCTATCTATCTATCTATCTATCTATCTATCTATCTATCTATCTATCTATCTATCTATCTATCAGTCTGTTCATTATCTATCTATTTATCTCAGGCTGTTCATATCTATCTATCTATCTATCTATCTATCTATCTATCTATCTATCTATCTATCTATCTATCAGTCTGTTCATTATCTATCTATTTATCTCAGCCTGTTCATATCTATCTATCTATCTATCTATCTATCTATCTATCTATCTCGTTTTCTGTTCATTATCTATCTATTTATCTCAGCCTGTTCATATCTATCTATCTATCTATCTATCTATCTATCTATCTATCTATCTATCTATCTATCTATCTCGTTTTCTGTTCATATCTATCTATCTATCTATCTATCTATCTATCTATCTATCTATCTATCTATCAGTCTGTTCATTATCTATCTCAGCCTGTTCATATCTATCTATCTATCTATCTATCTATCTATCTATCTATCTATCTATCTATCTATCTATCTATCTATCTATCACAGTCTGATCCTATCTATCTATCTGTGATTATTCATATTTACGTAACAATCAATTCTTCAGTTTTCTCTCTCTCTCTCTCCCCCTCTCCCTCCATTCTCATCATTTGTTGTACATATGCAATAAATAAATAAAAATAACATGACTAATTCTTCCTCTCTTTATAATCTATCTATATATTTATCACCTTTGTCTCCTATATTCACAGACATATGCATTCATACAAACGAATTCATCGCACGAGATGACCCAAACTTATGCCACTCATACTATCTGCATTCCAACACCAAGCAACTCCAACACATACACAGTACGTATAAACACATATATCTTTGTACACACACACACACTTACACATACACACACTTACACATATATATACACACACACACATATTTATATATACATACATATATATATAGTGATTTTCTAAGCGCACAAGGCCGAAAGTATGGAGCACCCAGCGAGACAACCTTGCTAACCATTATACCACGTCGAGGTGCCCACAGTGATTTTCTAAACGCAGCTTAGATGTGGCACAAGGCCGAAAGTATGGAGCACCCAGTGAGGATCGAACTCGCTACTCAGTCGTAATTGTTCTAGCGAGACAACCTTGCTAACCATTGCACTACGTCGAGGTGTCCTTAATTGACAGTAATGCTTGAATTAATTCTTGTTCATTTTTGTCATGAATGTTTAAACTAAAATTCAAATTACAAAACTCGGTTGATTGACAATCTTCTTCTGTTTCTGTCTCAAAATATTTCGTTTACATCCGTGAGGAAAATCGTAAACACAAAATGTGTGAAGAAGGTTTAATAATATTAAAGTGATAAGGAAGGCGAAAAAAAAACTTATTCCCATTTCGCAGCATTAATGCAGTCAGTGTTAAAAACAGAACCGTAACTATTCCTCCTTTCATTGCGGGCAGAGTTTGCTGTATCATCAGAACAAAATAAAAAATGTCTTTTCAAGTGTTTATTTTTCTCGTAAGCCGACAATATGCTTGCACAGTGTATATTTATACGCGGTTTGCACCGAAAGTAATGCTTCTTATTTTATCCCGTTCGTCTACGACCTCAGAGGTGGTTATGGTAGTAGAGGCTGAACCTTCGCGCCAGTTGTCCGAAATTGTTTTTGCCTTGTTTCAATCAGTAGCCGAGCTGAGCGACAGTCTGATAAAACAGCGCCTGGTATGAAAATGTGCAGAGCAGAAGTTGATCATTGAATTCCTCCAAAAACTTTAACTTTAATCGAGAAAAATTCCCTCATGTCAAAAGGAACCAGTCCGGCTGCGGGCAACTCGAGAGGAAACCCGGCCGTTTGCTTCGAGTTTTCATGGTTCATATTATATATACACCTTCTTCGTGATTCGCTACATCTAGATATGTTCTTATATTGTATATAACGAATGATCACATTATTTTGCTCTTTAAAAAGGTAAGAACATATGTACGAAATGTGTTAACTACTGCAGAATCACTTTGTTGTACACACATACAATATATATATATATATATATATATATATATATATATATTATAAATTAATAGATTTAAAATATGGTTTTACCGCTACACAGTGATGACCATGTTTCAGAAATGGAAGCTAAAAGCTTTAGCTTCCATTTCTGAAACATGGTCATCACTGTGTAGCGGTAAAACCATATTTTAAATCTATTAATTTATAATATTAATGCTCTGTAAATTTAAATTTACATAGAGCACTATTGTGTAAAAATAAAAATATCTATAAGAACACCGGATTTTATATCTTACTGTTCTTTCCTTTTTATTTATATATACATATATATATATATATATATATATATATATATATATATATATATATATGAAGAAATATAGTCTTAAAGTGTGCTATATTTATGTGATAAAGTGCTCAATATCAGAGATAGAGCGTGTGTAAATATAAAAGTTGCCTGACGATTGCATCTAGCATGAAACAAACTGTCGCCTCTAAGTGTTGACTTCTATGTTCACTTTTATATTTATATATATATATATATGTGTGTGTGTGTGCGTGTGTGTGTGTGTGTGCGTGTGCATGTTTGTGTGTGATAGCGATATATACTTTTACATATCAAGAACAGTATTGGGAAATTTTATGACAAAGTGAAAAAAAGTTTACTAAATTTGTTGTGTTGGTAGGACTACGCATGCGCACGGTAGAGAGGTGCTTGGAATTTTTTTTTTTTTCAGAAGAATTAATTTAGATTTTTTTCTTTTTCTTTCCATCACTTTTGTAAGCAGGTATTCCACACTGTGATATTAGAAGATCTGCCAGGAATGGCGAAATGTTGTAAGACCCAATGCGCAAATTAACTGGAGATGACCTTGCGATTAAAGCACTCTTTAGACATTTACATGATAGTGAATTATTTTTGACTTTGATCATAGTGGCATTTTTTATGTCAAAGCTGTGGTCAGTCTCGTTACAGTGGGCAACCAATGCATTTGATGCATTATTTTGTAAAATGTCCCTTTTGTGTTTATGTAATATTTTATTTAGATTCCTTGAGGTTTCTCCTATGTATTTTTGTGACAAATATTACAGGTGATGGAGCAAACTCCTCCATCAGGTTTTAGCTTATTGTTTTGCTTAGTACTGACTATTATTTTGGATGTACTAGTAACGACTTTTATGTTGAGTTTAGATAGATTCTTTTCGATTGTAGATGTGATAGAATTAATAGGCTGGATAATATGTTTTTTTGATTCATTGGGTTTCTCAGAAGGGTCATTTTTTTATTTTGGGAATATTTTGTGTTTTTTTTTGTTTCGAATTGAATATAAAATAATGAGGGCACTGGAAAAGTTTGAAAATGTTTTCAATGTATTCCTCTTCTTCGTGTAAATAATCCAAGCTGCATATTGTTAGAGCTCTTAGGTAGAATCCGATAATTATGCTGGGTTTTATTTTATTGTTATGATGGGAATAGAAATGTATTCGGTCATTTTTGTTGGTTGATTTCCAGTGGACACCGAGTTTTAAACTGTTGTTAATACGGTGTAGCTTGATATCTAGGCAGGGTAAGGAATCGTGTTCTTCCATTTCGGATGTAAATTCTATTGTGCGTTCGACTTTGTTTTACTTGATCTACTTGGTCAGTATCACGTAAGTAAGTCAGTATCACGGGGACATATAAGGGCATCATCAGTATTACGAAAGTATGTTCATTGTTTGGGTAAAATGTTTTGGAAAGGACCGGATTTGAGAAATTCTAAGAAGATACACGCCATGACTCCACTGAGAGGTGATCCCATTGGTAAACCATATTTTTCTTTGTAACAATCATTATTAAATATGAAGTAGCATTGATTGATGATGAGACGGCAGATTTTTATTATTTTAGCCGTGAGTAGAGAGAATTTTATCTTTGACTGTGTTAGATGCTTTTTAGGAGATTTAGCCATTTTTCGACTGAGACGTTAGTGTAGAAGGATTTTATATCTAGGCTTGCCAGGCGTTTGTCGGTCATGTTCATTTCCCTTAGTTTTTTCAATTCGGCTGCCTGAGTTACGAGATGAACTGATTGTTCCAGGGAGAAGGGTTAGAATTTTTGTTATGGATTTCGCCAATTTGTGGGGAAGAGGTGCTGTATATTCTCGAGATAATGGAGCGCATTGTGGTACCAGTTTCATGTATTGCATGTCCTGCATTTTACCTGTGCCTACATTGATGGTGTGTTTATAATCAGTTCTACGTAGGAACATATACAGGAATTACAGTTCGTTTTATACATTTGGGGTCGTTATCAACCCTGTGAAGGGTGAATTTAGAAAATCAGACGTGATTTCTTATGCCAACACATCAGCTATGCTGGAATTTCGCCTTGCCCATCTAAAGTGGAAGCTATTTCACAAATCCCATAACCTGATAGCATAAGAACATTTTTAATGATGGTAATTTTTTTCCGTGGATTTCTACTCAGCTGTGGGCAGATTGTGAAACCTTTGATGGATATTTTAACAAATGTCAAAAATTGTGAAGTAGTTCTGCCGCTGCCTGTCATAGCAGCATTTCACAAAATTAAATCAGTATTGTCCGATGTAGTGAAATTATCTCATATTGTTTCAGGCAAGTAATTGGGATTTGCGGTCGATGCCTCTTCCATTGGTGTAGGTTCTGTACTGCATTGGAAACCAATTTCGTTTTTTTCTCCAGAAAACTCTCAACAGGTCAGGTCCAGCACATTTGGATGGGAGCTCTTGTCAACTTATTCAGCGGTTCACTATTTTCGACATTTGTTGGAAGGGCGAACTTTCGACAAACTCACAGACCATAAACTCTTACTTGGTGAGTTCCAGACAAATTTAGGCAAATATGCACCACGTTAAACCAGACATCTGGATGCAGTTTACATCAGATATACACTTTGTCAAAGGAACCGAAAACATCCCTGTAGAGAAATGATAATGATAGAATATGGCACATGACGCATAACATTATGTTATGTCGTCCTTTTTAATGTATCGGACGTTAAAGGTGTCTACTTAAATACCTGGTGCACTCTATATGGAAGAGAGATAATTAAATTTGGTGATATGAAACAAAGGTCTAACATAACTTTGATGTCATACGCTGCACGTACGTGTGTGTGTTTGTGTATGTGTGTGATAAGAAGAAGAATTAAGGAATGTCAAAAGTTTACTTTGTACTTTGATAAAAGTTGCACGGAATAACAGAATCGTTTTGAAAATTGATGACAGCGAGAATGATTTTGTTTAAAATGACTCGATCACCACTTGGCAGCCCTGAAATGTCCTTGCGTCAGACTTCGTTCAAGTACATAAATAAACGCATATCTTATGCATCGAGGTGCTTTTTACTCATATCAATTAAGTCTTAGGGAGAATAGGAATTTTATCTTGTTCACAAGTAGACGCCTTATTTGAGAGTCGGGAAACAATTCATTCGACTCGCTTATGTGTAATATTGAATCTTTCTTTCTTTCTTTCTTGCTTTTTTTCTCGTCTGTGGGATAAGGGGAAGGGCCAGGTGGCCAGTATTGCTGGCGGGTGGATGAGAAACTGGTTTTGCTGTTAGTGAAGGAGAGGTCAACAATATAATTCTCTGGTCCCTAAGGGGAAAATCCTTTCATGGCATTTGGTATACAGCGCGGTAGAATGTAAACAATAAGCATTTTGCTGGCTGTTAGTTTTTGGCAGGTTTTTTTTAACGTTCTACCCTGTTTAAAATGAAGAAAGACATGAAATGCGCGTTTAACACGTACACGCGCACGGGCACACAAAGAAATGACGGTGGGGAAGGAAGAATTTTAGAAGTGTAGAAGGGTGTGGTGTGTAAATTTAGAGAAGAAAACAATAAAGTTGGCTAAAACTACTGGGGATAGAAGTGCAAAAAACAATTTTGACGCAAAGAAGGAAACCTCGGGATGAAAGAGAGAGAGTAGAATAAATATTATAAATTGTTGAGTGTGTTGAATGAAGTGGAGAGAGAGAGAGAGAGAGAGAGAGAGAGAGAGAGAGAGAGAGAGAGAGAGAGAGAGAGAGACAAACAGAGGAAAAGAGAAGTAGATATGCAGTTAGAAAAAGAGAGAGGAAAGGATAAGAAAGAGATACAAATAGAGGAAAAAAGAGTGAGAGAAGCAATTACAAGAGAGAAGAAAGAGATGCAAATAGAGGAAGAGACAGAGGAGAGCGAAAAGAGATAAATAAAGAGGGAGGGATATAAATAGAGGAAGAGAGAAGAGACAGGGAGAAGATGCAAGAGAGAAATAGAGAGGGGGAAAGAATGAAATACATATAGAGAAAGAGAGAAAGGGAGAGGTAAGCGAGAAATAGAGAAAGTTATCTCGTTTTCGTTTAATCTGTGAGAAAATACTCCAGTATTCACTGCCATATAGGAGGATTGATATTATATAGCATCTGTACGCTCTTTTTTGTGTTTCGAATGAAATTTCTCTGTTTCTTAATACTTTGCTTAGCTTTTGGAAGTCATTTTTTGTTATTCCATAGCGCATTCGGATTTCGGATCACATTTTCCGTCCTCTCTTAAAACACTTCCCAGATATTTAAATTTTTGTACTTGCTTGATTTCGATATTTCCATTTCATAGTTCACATCCTGACCCGTTCCTCTTGCTGACAACCATACATTTCGTCTTCTTACAATTGATAGTTAGTCCTTTCTTCTCGCTTTCCTTTATTACATTTTCTAGAAATTCCTGTAGTTTTTCTTTTGTGTTTACTTTCAAAATTGTTTCATCTGTATAGATTGTGCTCAACAATAATAAACCCTTGTGCGACTTCGATTAGGATTGCTTCATGTTGAATAACTCTGGCGACAAGATGAATCCTTGCCTCACGCCCCTTTCTATTTTTGCGTACATAATCTCGATCTATTTTCTGTCCGCATGTAGGCGGTTTGATCCCAGTTACTGAATCTATATACAGTAATTGTATTAGGAGATAAGATTAAGTGCTACAACAATAATCATATTAGTGCTTAATATAAAATCACTTCCCTGAACCATAAAGCGGATCTTCAGTCCGGCTCGTCAACTTAGAAAGTGAGAATTGTATGCAAAAGATTTTAAGTAATTAGTTGTCCAATTACGAGCAGATAACAAAATAGTGTTAGCTTTGAGACAGAATTAACTATTTAAGCTCAAAGAACTTGATGCCAAGTACGACAGTGCTGAAAAGATGTCAGTCTCATTCTGGAAACTATTTTGTCACTGTAGCTGGAAAGAGTTTGTGTTTTTATATTGTGAACAGTGTTAACTGTAGACATTTTTGAGCTTGTTCAAAACCTAATTTTTACAAATCTCGTTCGAAATAATTGCTGAGACACAAGTGATATGCTGGTAATGTGATGAGTTTGGACAGATGGATATGCAAAAGCTCTTACTAAAGAAGATGTCAAAATGTTCCGACCAGAAATGATAATGAGTGAATACTTCAAAGATGATTTTGTAGTATTTTTAGTGGTACATTTTGGAACGAAGTACCGCTGTTGATGAAACTTGGTTGCACCAATCTGATCTCGAAACAAAACAACAGTCTGTACTGTGACGGCACTTTGGTTCATCGCGTCCAAAGGAATTCAAAATTCAAAAGACAACAGAAAAAGTCATGGTCATGGTTTGAGGGGACAAGAAAGGTATTTTTACGACAATCTTCAGAAGGGCTAAACAGTTAATAGAAAATGATACTCTAACCACTGTGTCAATTAAAAAATGCATTAAAAGAAAAACGCCGAGGGAATCTGCTAAAATGCGTTGTCTTTTTGCAGGACAATTCACAGGGTTGGCAAAAAGAATGTGGGATTTGTGTGAATCAACATCCACCCTCCTCACCAATAGTCCTGGGTATGACGATAAATTACATCCGGCAGCAAGGACTCTGATCGGGAGATTGGCGGTTTTGAGGAGCGTGGAACCACCTCTTAATTCCTGTTGTTCTCAGGTCCACCCTCATCCGGGGTGGTAGCATCGGCTAGGGTTCCAGTTAGGGTCAATTCGTGACACCCCAAACAAAAACAAAACACCAGGAAAGTATAAAAATACATTTTTGTATAAAAATACCAGCAATACATTTTTATATAAAAAATTACCAACAATACGTATTTATAGTAAAATGACCAACAATAGATTTTATCTGTAGTTGAAGGCATACAATTGCGTTCAAGATATATTTATTTGAAGCCATAAATTGTGTTCAATATCTTTGGATTTCGTCATTAAATAACTCATAGAGGTGTTGATATGCCGCTAAACAAAATCAATCAACCCACCAACCAACCAACATACTCACCAAATCTTGTTTAAACTTTTTTTTTTGTTTCCAAACATCGAAATGTGTTTTCAAGGGAGTCATTTTTTAATGCTTCGTAGATAATAGTAGCAACAGCAGAGTATGATCAATAGCAGTATTTGTGATTATATCCAAGGACCAGGGCCGGCGCGTATTTATGTCCGACGACGAGGGACAACCCTGATTGTGGTCCCTGGGTAGTATTTAGTGACCCTCGTTATCTTATCAGCATTTATTTTTCTACCTACATGTATATACATTACAAACTAAGCACAACTGATGAGTATTAAAGGATGACATTTGTTTTACGGATTTTGACGTAATTCTGGGTCCTTTTTTTGTCCAAATCCGTGTCCAAACATTATATAAAATTCACTAGTTTTTATCCATAATATTGAGCGTATTTGTTAAATTATTTAACTTTTTAACAATAAAAATCTCAAGTTCATGTTAAAAATTACCGCAAAACATTGTTGGTTTAAGATGGAATGATCTATTATGATATGTCTCTAATTTGTATTTAGATACATTGGATTTATTTTCAATTTTTCTAGTTGAATTGTTCACCTTTATTGCATATGATTCAATATTGTGTATAATTAGGTTACAAGAAAGTTTGTATTTTATATGTATACTAACTTATAACAGTTGCCATGTACTAGAGCCGGTGGCCCCGTATGATAGATTAGAGGGGTCCTGTAGCATAGATTCAGTAGTGTCCCACGAGATTTTTGTATCGGCCCTTCCAAGGATTTTGGGCGTAAGACAACCCGATTACATCCCCTGTCTCATGATCTGTATAAGTCAAACCGTCTTAGCCAAAAGAGCAAGACTTTTCAGACTTTTCAATAAAGACTGTTCAATAAAGACTGTTCAATTATGGACGAATATCTTAAACCAGAACGTCTCGACTTGGACTCTGCAGACCCGTCTTCTACTGACACCTGGCAATATTGGAAACGATTATTCAAAGGATTCTTGCTTGCACTGGAAAACAGTTCACTCGCTCCAATTATTGATGCGGATAGATTTAACCACGTTTCCATATCCGTAATTTACCAATATTTCTCACTGCATAACTTACCAGAGTGACATGGACGTTTTAGGTGAAATTTTTGTGAAGAGACGAAATGTAATCTTTTCTCGGCATGTATTAGCAACTAACCGCCAGTCCTCTGAAGAGGGATGAGAACAGTTTGTTCAGATCTTAAAAATCTTAAGTCGAGACTGCGACTTTCAAGCAACGATAGTAGATCAGACAAAGGACGAATTTATCAAAGACTCTTTTATAAATGGATTAGAATTGAACTATATTCGTCAAAGATTGCTGGAAAATAAACTAGATTTAGATACTGCTTGCGAGCAAGCATTTACCGTGCAATCTCGTTCATACCGACTAAGTGTTGCAGAGGCTGCACTAAATACTCACACTCTTACTAGTCCACCAGTTCAAACGACCCAAACAAAGAATAAAGACAGTCCTCTACGACAGTCTTCCTCGTTTGTGCCCGCCCCCTTCACCAATTTCAAATCTTCTCTCTCTGAAAGACACTGCATACACTGCTAGTGCTGCAGCTAGACGAAAATGTTATTTTTGTGGTCTCAAACTACACCCCAGGTCTTATTGCCCAGCCAGGGAAGCTAAATGCCATAAGTGCGGGAAGAAAGGACATTTCTCTAAGGTTGGTCGATCAAAATGTTTTTCCACTTGGTTCGAATGCTCCTATTGCGACAAGGCGACATGTATCATATCAACTGCAAATCCTAAATGTCTTTCAAAGGCTCTATTAACGGTAAAAAATAAACGGGGTATAAATGAATGCTCTAGTCGACACAGGAAGCTCAGAGAGTTTTCTTAGCGCTGATATTGCAAAAGGAAAAAATCGTACATTGTAATAGTCATGTGGCTATGACGAACGCTTCACTATCTTGGCAGGTTAGAGAATATATTTTGGCTGGCCTAGTGTTGAATCAAATTATCTACACTAACACCAAATTTTTTGTGGTGCCAAATCTGTGCTGTGATGTCATACTGGGTCACGATTTCCTCATACAGCATTCAAATATTAATCTCCCTTTTGGCGCTCTAAAGCGGCGTTGAACATCTGTGACTTGGACGCTATAAATGTACAATACCATTCTCTTTTCGAAAACTTAACCCAAAACAGTAAACCAGTTGTTACCAATTCTTGAAAATCTTCTCTTGAAGACAAACCATTTATTCAAGCAGAAATAACAAGAATGTTAAGAGAAGGAATAATCGATGAAATCAGATTACCATGGAGGGCACAAGTATTAATAACGCCCTCTGATAATAATAAAAAAGGATAGTCAAAGACTACTCCCAAACTATAAATAGGTCTACCCTCCTGGATATATACCCTATACCCCGTATTCACTAGATGATAAACGAGATTGCCAAATACGGAATATTTAGCACGTTAGACCTGAGGAATGCTTACCACCTAGTAGCTATAGATCCTAAAGATAAGCTTTATATGAATTTTGAAGCGTGCGGACGACTTTATCATTTCCGACGGATTCAGTTTGCGGTCACTAACGGGTTTTCCAGTTTTCCGAGGGTCCCCAATAAAATAATTTTTGAAGAAAATTTACAAGACACTTTTCCCTACACAGATAATGCGACAATGCGCGGCCATGACTGGGCCGACCACAATCGAAACTTAAAACTATTTTTTGGTGGCTGTCAAAAATATAATCTTACACGCAACCATGACAACAGTTCTTATGGGTTGACAGTCATCAGACTACTTGGATATATTGTGGGTAAAGGAATCATGAAACCGGACCCTGAACGCCTAAAACCACTGATATAACTACCTATTCCCAACATCATAACCGCCTTGCGACGAACCATGAGTATGTTCACTCATTATTCTCAATGGATACACTCCTTTTTTGAAAAATACCCCCACTTACGAAAATTACTACATTTCCTTTTCCTTCTTCTGCCGTTAAAGTCTTTGAGGAGTTAAAAAGGGATATTGCCAATTCAGCCATCACTTCGGTGAATCCTGACATTCCCCTTGAAGTAGAGACCGACGCTTGCTACCACGCCATAGCTGCCGCGTTAGGGCAATCCGGGCGTCCTATAGTGTTCTTCTCGAGAACATTGTCAAAATCTGAGGGCAGACATTCAGAGTCTTATGCCGCTAAAAA
>OZ038486.1:107437252-107454752 GCA_964036315.1 Acanthosepion esculentum
GTAATGTTTTTGCGGCTCGAAATTTTTTTTTTTTGTTTCCGGTGGAATTTGAACATAATCTGCTTGTGGCTTTTCATTTTCAAAGGATTATTTCTGCCTTCATTGGAGTATATCTATAAGTCCACACTATATTTCTGTGAATTGTGAAACAAATTTGTATGCTTAATTCTAAATTAAAATAAATGTTATTGATGTTCGTTGTTTCATTTTTATGCTTATGGATTCTTTTATTTGCAGTGTTTTTTGTTACAGTTGATGTGGTATAATATTTTTTTGTATTATACTTGTCGGTTTTCTTGTGTTTTATTGTACTGGTTGGTGATATGCAATTTTATTAAGCTATTAGCCGATAAATGACAAGTTAACCAGCGCGATTATGTAGTGAGTGTGTAACCAAGGTATGTGTTGTCTGAATTGCTATTATTAGAGAGAAATTCTTCAAGTGGGCTAGTGAATTTGTAAAGAACATTATTGTTAGAGATTTTTTTGTTGTATCTTCAATAGTGATTATTTTAAAGATTTTTAGTTTTTGCAGTATAAGTGATTAGTTAAATTTTATGAATAGATAATATGCATCTATGCATTTGTTTTTTTTTAAAGAATTTCTAGTTTGTGATTATTGTGTAGTTGGTTTCTATAGAATTGTTTAATAGTGTGTTTATGCTTTTATTATTATTATTTATATTATTGCTATTTTTCTAAGATTAATTTATCTATTATGTGTTTAGGGAACTTATCCTTAATAGCTGTTTAGTTAAGTAGACAGGTTTAAATTAATTGTTTTTTTATAAATGCAGGCTTTAACATTTTTATTATTCAAATCAATGAGTACGTCTCAAAAAGGGAATTCTGTTTTTGATGGTAAGTTCATTTTTTAATCATTTCACCCCAAGTAAGGCAATGAAGCCACCAAGACGCAAGAGGTTATTGAGTGAGAGAGAAGATGAGAAGAAGAAAACATTATTAAAGAGAGAGAACAATAAAAGAACAGTAATTAAGAAGACAGAAGATAACGATTGACATTGCATGTAAATTTTTGAAGATCAAAGTTGACTGGGAAGCAAGAAGTCAGAAGAGATTTCCACAAGCGAAAAGTGCGAGAAAAGAAACTTTTATCATAGAACTTATGGTTACATCTAGCCATTTGAACTGTAAAATGATGAGACCTTACCGTCAATCTAGCAGTAAGCTTAAATTTATCAAGTCTAGGTGCCAAAAAGGAAAACTGATGCGGACAATTACCATGAAAGTATTTATAGAAAAGGAACAGAGAAGCTACGTGACGGCGGTGGAAAAAATGACTGAAATTCAGATGCCCCTGCCCGAAGGAAAAATAATTCCCTAGTCTGTGGATAGTGCCAAGCGTATGTGTCCGGTTTTCAAGAACGCGGGTGATCGCTCACCCCCCTCTCAGTATTGCCCCCCTCAGTCTCCTCAGTTTCAGTAACAAGCTTTTGGAGGTTATAACCAAGAAAAAGGTTATTGACCACCTACATAAGAACAGCCCTTTGAGCGACAAGCAGTATGGGTTTTAATCGGCCCGATCCACTGCTGATGTCCTAACTACCATCACTCACATAATCAATGAAGCACTAGACAACAAATACACCCAAGAACCATAGCATTAGATATTTTAAAGGCGTTTGACAAGGTGTGGCACAAAGGTTTACTGTTCAAGCTCTCTAGCTATGGAATTACTGGAAGATTCTTCGCAATAATAAAGTCCTTCTTAATGGTTAGGTCTCTGAAGATAATTGTTAACAGCCAGTCCTCTGAGGCCCTAGCAATCAACGCAGGCGTCCCCCAGGGGTCACTTCTCGGACTAGCCCTCTTTTTACTTTACATAAATGATCTGCCTAAGAGTATACTCAGATCATTTGTGTATATATATGCCGATGATACGATGATACATGGGTGCACCTCCAAATCTCGTGATGACCAGAGATTGGGGCTGATCTCTCATCCGATCTGGCTCTAACATCTCTGTGAGGAAAAACTGACTGGTTACATTCAATGCTTCGAAAACCAAACTGTTTACATTCCATCATAACCGATCGGATCCTGAACTACCACGAGTCACGATGAACGGATGTCCCCACGGGTTGGCTTCGTGTCTTGAGAGACTATTGGACCTTAAACTCATCCCAGACCTCAAGTGGAACTCGTACATACGATCCACCGCTAAAGATGCAGGAAAAATTGTTGATTCTCTATGCCGATCCAGTAAGTGCCTGACTCCTCTGCCCTGTTGTTTTTTCACCCATGTGTTACAGTAATACAACACATGAAAAAACAAGTCAAAACAAAACAACAACAATAAAATTCTCCGGAAGAGTGAGTCCCACTTCATTGTTCACTACTCATCTCGTTGATAAAGGACACATGCGTGTCCGAAAATTCCGACTTTCAAATCTTTCTCTTCGTGTTTCGGTTTAGTAAAAAAAGGCTACTAATATAAAATAAATATCATCGATCTTATTGACAATATTTTTTATCATTTAGTTGTCTTTATATTTCTCGGATCTCATTAACCGGCATATTAAATCTACATATAAGAAGCATACGTAGACCATCTTTCGTTATTATTTAGTGTATATTTCAGTCATGATGTTCCGAACTACACCCCCCCCGGTCAAGGTAGGGGATTAGGAGGTCAGCCCTTTTTCACTCTCGATATCTTATCAACAGTTGCTTTTTCTCTACCTCCATACGCGTTACATATTTAATTAAGGACAACTGACTATTAAAGGATGACAAATTTTCGCGGATTTTAATGTCATTCTGTGATTTTTTTTCCAAATCCGTGTTTTTTTCATGTCAAGTGTTGAAAAAGAACTTTATAAAGTATATAGTTCTCTACTTTTATCCATAATGTTGAATGTATTAAAGTTATTCAACTTCTTAACAAAATCTCCAGTTGATGTTAAAAATGGCTGCAACACATTGTTGATTTCTTTAAGATGTAATGATCCATTATGACATGTTTATAATTTGTATTTAAATACATTGTATTTAATTTTTCTAGTTGAATTGTTCACCTATATTGCAAAAATTAACCCGCGTATCATAGAATCGGGGGATATCATAGAATCGTGGGGTGTATATCATAGATTGCGCCGGCTTTGGTTCCGAGGATATGCGAATAATTTTTAAATTATTAGAAAAAACAAATTTTATTTTTTTTAATCAAAATACTACTTTACAATAAATTTATCTTTAATGTATCAATAGACACACAGACAAATAAGAAATTAGGAAAGGCTTTAGTCAGAAATGGCGATGACATGGTTTCAAACCAGAATTTTTTCTTTTTATTAAATAATTTCTGGTTATGAGTATCATCAGATCACCATTTATCTCACTAATCGACTTTTCAGTATCAGTGTATTGAGAATATTGACGTATTTTTCGAATTTCTATTAGATATACAAATATAACTTTTGGAATGCTACTTGGACCGGTCATCCATGGTCTACACCCACAGTCTGCTTCGTACCTGATTTCCAACTACTTTCAATGATCCCAGATTTTAAAATGTTGATTTTTAAAACGGTCTGGACGGCCACATTTAGATGATTGGTGCAGTACAATAACTGTGTCTAGCTAAGGAATTATTGTTCTATCCTCGTAGATTTGGAGCAATGTATTTGTGAGCGTGATCTGTGATTTAATCAGGTGTTCACGTCATATTTTATAGTTCTAACGCCAGCGATCAATGTGTCCACACTTTTCTGTAAGGTTAATGAGTACACCTTTCTATATGTGACCATATAAGCTTCCACACATTTCTGTATTATCCCTTATTCGTATGTGCTCACTTCTGTCTGAGACCTTGCTAGTGTACGTATTTCTGTGTGAGCTTTTGTGGATATAGGCGCTGTCTTTTTGCTTGATCGAGACGCATCTCAGAGTCTTCGCTGGTATGAGCGCAGTTTTGTGTAAATCCTTGTTGATGTCTACATATTTATAAGTAAGTCTTTGTCGTGTAATCATTTAGGTGTGTATATAATTGTGAATGCATGTGTAGCATTATGCCTTTATACATGTGCACGGTTTGAGATTGTGTTTCTGGACAAAAAGTTATGCTTGTCATGCCCCTTTATGCATTCATCAACATGTTAAGTTCACATGATGCATACATATACATACATACATATATATATATGTATATATACACATACATATATATATATATATATATATATATATATATATATATATATATATATATATATATATATACACACACACACACACACATATATATATATATATATTATATATATACATATACACACACACACACACACACACACACACACACATATATATATATATATATATATATATATATATATATGAATGCCTATATGTGAAAGGTGGCTCTGTGGATTAGAGCGTTTGTGTATTTCATTATGTGTTTTGTTTTTAATCTTCTCTGTTAACTGCAGATGTACACACGCATCTGTGAGAATTCCATTCTGTGTTAAAGCAAATAATTAGACTTACGTGACTTCGGCGTCATATATATATATATATATATATATATATATATATATATATATATATGCCTGCGTCTATATGCATACGTTTTTAAGTTCTTTGTGTGTATGCATCCATCTATGTACATGCATCGTTCCATCTAGATGTGTATGTTCGTATGTGTGTACACAAATATGTGTGCGCGTGTACTGGCATGTAAACGTGCTTGTGAAAATTGAGAAGATGGGAAAATTCAGAGGCTGCTAAGCGGGGAAAGTGTTACAATACAGGACATATACGTAGTAGGGGTTGGGGAGTAAAACAGTTGAGGACAAGGGACAAAAAAAAGACATAAAAGACAAATATATATATGTGTGTGTGTGTGTGTGTGTGTGTGTGTGTGTGTGTGTGTGTGTGTGTGTGTGTGTGTAAATGATGACGGAAAAGCAAAAAAGGATGATAGGAGAAGCGATGTCGTGTACAAATTGCGACAGGGTGATGGTAAATTTTAGAAGATGGGGTGGACGAGACCTGTCTCTGCCTCGATAAATAATAAGCCCAGCAGCGGTAGGAGGAGAGTGGGAAATGGAGGGGTTGAAAATATGTGTTCAGAGAGAAAGAAATAGATAGATAGATAAATATATATATATATATATATATATATATATATATATATATATATATATATATAGAGAGAGAGAGAGAGAGAGAGAGAGATAGATAGAGAGAAAGAGAGAGAGAGGGAGAGAGAGAGAGGAGGCTGATGTAAATAACTTGTTAAAGAGCGGAGACATGGAAAAGAATAAAAAAAGTGTTGTAAAGAAGAAGGAGAATTCGAAGAGTGGAGGAAAAATATGAATAAGTACATCTAGAACAAAAAGAAAATAAAACGAAAAGAAAGAAGAGGAAGAAAAAGAAGATGCTGTTGTAAAATTAAAAGTACAAAGAAGAAGAAGAAGAAGAAGAAGAAGAAGAAGAAGAAGAAGAAGAAGAAGAAGAAGAAGTGTGGAGAAGTAACTGAGACCCAGCTTAAGAGATGTGATGTGTTGGGTGATTTTAAAGATCCTATGGTTGAGTTATGGTTATATCGGATGGTCTTAATATAGGAAGGTAAGATGTGATCGAGGCAAAAGTGAAGCCTGAGAAGGCGGGGAAGGCGTATGTCAGGACAGTGGACCTGTTGAACGAGAAATCAGAAAGAAAAAAGAAACAAACACATCAAAAATGAAGGGGAAGTCAAAGGGGGAAGTATGGAAATTTAGAGGAAAAAATGAAAAAAAAAAACGAAGAAAAAGGCATTTATGCTTTAGTGGAGTTTTTTTCAGACGCTTATTTGATTTCATTTTTCGTGTTTTTATACAGTTACTCACCCTACATTCCTTTTTACTCCTATTTTTTTTATACCCAGCATATTTTTCTTAGTTTCATAGTTGATCATACCCCCACAAAAAATGTTCTCCATTTTTTTTGTTTCTTTACACATATTTTGCTTTACTTTTTCTTCCTTCCACTTGTAATTTGTTTATTTTTTTCGATGTTTTTCCCTCGCCGTTTTTTTTATCCTTTATCGTCTGCTATTCTTTTTGACAGACATTTTCTTCTCTCTTTAACCGAAGTAACGCATATATGACCCGATTTCATTGATGTTAAGTGTCCAGATTTTAAAAAGAATTTATTCCAATCGGAATCTTACGTAGAAAAAGATATTGCAACATTTCTCTTGAAAACATAAAATAGAAGACCATTAAATATAAATTATTTAAGAGAAGGAAAGGTTTAATTTAAAAATAAATGCCTGAATAAATATTTTGCACATAGTGAATATAGACAACACTGAATACAAAAATGATGTACATTCAGTTTAGTCTGACATAAGTCCAACATAAGGAGAGAAAGATTGACGCCAACCCCTACCAATAGAAAAACCTGTCAGTTTGGAAAAATCAATGTTCGATATTATGGCATTTAATTTAGGTTCAAATTGCAACTAAAACACCCGTCGAAAATGCGAATCCAACACGGCTCTAAAAAGAATTCTTTTTAAAAAAATTTGTGATGGTTGATGGTGATCATGATGATGATCATGATGATGATCATGGATATGTTCAGTACTGAGAAGATCTTGGTATATATATACTTTTTAGATAAAATGTCATCGTAGACATCTTACGAATGTTATGTCCCGATTTAATACACACACACACACACACACACACACACACACACACACACACACACATACATATATATATATATATATATATATATATATATATATATATATATAGTTGGTTAGTAATAAATAAAATAACAAAAGTGCAGCAATAACAATCCGCAGTCAAAAATCTTTTCTGACGAAAATAAAAGAGAAAAAAGTGATTGACAATTAATCATCCAGAAAATTATTCATAAACTGACTTTATCTTCTTTGAAGTGTTTATTAAGGAATTTTGACTGAAAATTGTTATGATGTGGATTCAATAGAAGGGTGATGTGAAGGGAAAACGCCCGAAGCTTGGGAAATTCTCAATTGCTTTGCCCACCACGACCGGGCTTTATTCGCGGTTGTTTCTATTCAAACATTGTTGTTGGACACAAGAATGTAAAACACTCTTAGGATATCACCCCCACCTTCAAATTAACTTTGTCTTGAGTAAAAAAGGTTCTTTTCTGTTCTCTAAACTGAAATGAAATCCATGTCGTTCCAATCAGCTGTAATGAAAAAGAATATTGAAGATCTGTTTCATTTTGTACTGTTCACAAAAGCATGACTAATTGAAAATCACCTGACCGGCCATAATGAATTTGTAATGAAAGACCAATATTTTGAAAAGTTCTCAAGTTTATTCAAAGTAAATGTTATGTTCATACTTTACTAAAAAATGCTTGTATAGTTATTTACTAAGCGTAGGTTGGATGTGGCACAAGTAGGAAATTAGTGAGCACCCTGTGAAAATTGTACTTACTACTCAATATTAATCGCTTTATCGAGATAAACTTGCTAACCATTACATCACATCGAATTATGTATTACGCTTGCATTATATATTAATAATATATACTAATTTTGATTATATTTTATGTCTGGTGCCCCTTCAGGACGTGGGCGATGATGGCTCTTCACAACTTCCTATCCTTTGTAGCTCTTATTAAGGTTTCTCTTTTTACTATCCCTTTTAATCCCTGCCAACAATTTGCAAAAGCTTCTTTCCATTTTGCTTAAAACTTCGTCGTTACTCACATGTTCGGTCTATGGTATTCTCAGCATCTTTCTGTAGAGCCATATTTTTGTTGCCTCAAATTCGTTCTTTATATATCAGGAGATTGTCCAGAAGATTGGGGACGGGTTTTGGTGAAACTGGAAGCTTCTAGTCCCGAACCTGCACGTTTGTGGCGAATTTAGTCATCAACGCCAGCATCAGAAAGGATGCGATTAGCAATGAAGAAATTAAATTCTTGGATGCAAAATAAAGCCGATGACGACATATTAGCTTTTGGTAGGCGTTGATTTGTTTTTGACTGTTTCAGATTCACATTTTCTGTCTTCTGTTAAAAACTTCCAAAATATTTAAATGTTTTGTACTTGATTGATGTTGTTGCCTTCAACTCATAATTAGCCTCTTGGGCTGCTACTTTTGTTGGCAGCTATACATTCTTCTCACAACTGATGATTACTCCTTTCTTTTCACTTACCTTTACTACGTTCTGTAGGAATTCTTGTAGTTTCTTTTCCGTGTCTGCTATCAGCATTGCATCATTTACATATCTTATGCTGTTAAGATTGTGGCCGCGAATAATGAACGTTTACGACTTCAGATTCTCACGGGATCGCCTTGCTGTAAAGGTTGAATAAGTCCGGTGAGAAAACACATCCTTGTCTTACGCCTCTTTCTATTTGCATTTACTAAGTTAATTTTCTATCCTTATGCAGATGGTTTGCTCACCGTATATGTTCTGAGTTATTCAAATATATTTCCCAAATAAATCAAACTTACCGAGTAGTTTAAACACTTCTTTGTGTCGCATCTTTTCAAACACTTTTGTCTAATCTATAAAACATAAGTCTACATTCGTCTGCATTTCTATTACTTTTCCTCTTACCATTCTGAGTATAAATATCACATTCTGTGTTCCATTGACTTTAACGAAACCGCACTTTTCTTGTCCTATTTCTGACTTAATTCTGCTACGAACACTATTCATCAGAATTCGGATCATAAGCTTTGTTAGGCTGATTGTCCGATGGAGCTCGCATTCATTTGCACCTGGATTCTTAGGAAGCGTTATGCAAATGGATCTACTAAGGTATTCCGGTATATCACCACTGTCTATATTTCATATTTTTATTTCTCTAATTCCGGTTTTGATTTTAGCCATGCTGTCAATGAGAACATCCCTTTCTCCAGTTATTTCTCTTATTCTTTAATAGCCTTTCTGTAAGGTCCATTTTTTTCTATTTCTACACACTTTTCTTTCAGCCATTACTCTTCAGCCTGTCTGCATTTCTTTCTGATGTATTTCTATGATGTATTATCTTCTTCTTCCACTACTTGAAATTGTTTGCAGTTTCCTTTTTATAATCTCCATAATTTTATTTGTCATCCATTTTTTTCCTTGCCTAGTTTTCTTTGGGATGATCCCGTTTGCTGATGTCACTGAAGCTTATTTTAATATGTCTCATTTAGTATTTCCATTCTCACTTAGTTCATCGTATCTGCTTTTAATGCTGCCAGTATACGCCTTTTTATACTTCGTCTCATTCAGGAGTGGGTTCTATTCCAATTTGTGCGCTGTGTTGGCCATCTTCACCTTCCATAGTTTCAATCTAAGATTGCATATCAATGGAAAATGGTTACGCCTGCAATCTGCACTTGTGTATGCTTTACAGTGTAAAACTGCATTCTTGAATATTTTATTGGTCGCTATGTAGTCAATTTGGTTCCTAGGTTCACATCCTTGGTTTCTCTATGTCCATAAACAGTTTGAGTGTTCTTGAAACCAGGTGTTGGCTAGTACCTGGTCGTCCACCATTGAAGCCATTTTTCTCTATGTTCATTAAGGGTTCCTAGTCCGAATTGCCAACTATTTGATCATCTACCTTACTTTGACGTTCAGGTCGCCCATTACAATTGCAATTTCCTCTAATATGCGTTGAGCCTTGCTTTTCTTCAAGGTGTAGTAAAATTCCAATCACTTCCTCCGTGCTTTGGGGGCTGTTGGTGCATATGCAACAACAATGCATATATTAAAAGGATGCCCATTTAATTTAACTACAAGATAATTGACATTTACTTCAAATGAGTGGGCATCATATATATGTGTGTATGCGTGGACACACATATTATATATATATATATATATATATATATTTATATATATGTGTGTGTGTGTGTGTGTGTGTGTGTGTCTGTGTGTGTGTGTGTGTCTGTGTGTGTTGGTGTGTGATTTACATGAAATATTCAAAGAATATAAGATTAAATACGTCAAAACCAATTGAAGGTTTATTTTTTTTTATTTTCTTGTTGATGCCTCGTTCTTTTTACGAGAGCATTAACAAAACACAAGTGAAAAAAATCTAAGGGAAATGCAACCCAGCAACATTTTGATCAGTTTGGCAAATTTTAATAGTTAATGAAATTAAAGAAATATATTCGTGAATTTTTTGATTTTTAAAAATTTATTTTGCAAAAAATGGCAAAATGAAAGCTGCTAAGCATGGAGGTGAGGGTACAAATTGAAATTTTATTCAAAGAAGGCTACTCTCAAAGACAAATTGTCACGAAGTTAGAAATTTCTAGACAAATAGATCTTGGAACTTGGTGATAATTTCTTAATTTAAAGATATCGACTGGATAAAACATAATTAGTTTTAATGTTATTCTTTTGTTGAACGCGAAGCAAATGGATCAAATATAGACTTCAGTGAAAATAATTCTCCTGTTGAGATAATACGGTAAAATTTTGACTTTTAACGTCAATAAAGTCGTATAGTGACATATTTATTATTGGCACAGAAAAATGTGGGAAGAGAAGATTTTAATAAAAAAAATAATTAATTAAAAAATAATTAATTAAAAAAATAAGTAAACAGAAAAAAGGCAGGTGTGAGGAAGGGCGATATTTCCAAATAATATTTATAAAGGAGACAGAGATCTAGGCATTTAACAAACTTAGTTCAACAAGTGTCAGGTTTTGGTTAGTTGTTTTGGTTTATCAACACCTCTGTGGGTTATTTAATGCCGAAATCAAATATTTTTGTACAGAATTTATTTTTTATTTTTGGCGATAATAATGGTTTAGTGATATAAGTCTTACTAATTAACCCATAGCTGGGGGAGAAGAGATAGATTCATACCTTTCCCAAGAGTATTCATGCTTAAGTGAATGTAACGAACCCGACTGGAATTGGAATCAAACTTACAGCACCTGGTATTTTTAAGCGGTCGCCCATCTAGTTACTGACCAGGCTCGAGATTGCTTAATTTCAGTGATCGTACGGGAACCGGTGTTTCAACGTAATGTGGCCTTAAACCGCAAGCGTAAGGAAAAAGGTCTAAAATTTAAACACAAACCTTACTCAAGAATGACTCAGTAAGTACAAGGAAATATTTGCATTAAAATAAAGAAACAGTAAGGGTGAATCTTTTTGGCTACAATCAGTCAATTCGTTAATGTGAAAATTTTCCGAATTGAAAATTTCTGAAAATAATTTAGAACTACAATAAAAATACATTTTATTTTAAGTGAATCAAAATATTCCCAGATCATTACAAATGCTCTCAAAAAGCTTTAAAATGGCTTCTTGTCTGTATTTGCCCGTTGAACATTGATTCTCTAAGCGTAGCTTAGATGTGGCACAAGGCCGAAAGTATGGGACATCTAGTGAGGATTAAACTCACTTTTCAGTCGTAACTGATCTAGCAAGACAAGCTTGTTAACCATTACACCACGTCGAGGTGCCCAAATTTGCCCGTTGAATATATGCCTACGAAGAGGCATTAAACGTTGTCAACCAAAATAAGTATTTTTCAATGATGGTTTTCTAAGCGTATTTTAGATGTGGCACAAGGCTGAAAGTGAGAAATGAACACACTATTTAGCGGTACTTGGTCTCTAGCGAGACAACATAGCTAATCATTAGAGACCACATCGAACTGTCCAAAATTTGTATTTCAGCGATCAATTCAGTACCACCTGGTAGAAATGAAGTCAGGAACGATTATGATAACATGTGTTTTACGTAACAACTGACTGCATAGTGTTGCGAAATCAAGTCACATTTGAATTTGATTCACGGACTCAACAAGCAACGCAGTGTCGTCAGATTGGAAATAGCCGTTAAAATATCAGTTTTGATCTCTATGTTGTCCTCGAGTAATTCTTTCCTGGTAAATCTCTATAGATTAGGAGGCAATCATGTACCAATGTAAATAATCCTGACTGTTTTTAGAATTTTACCAACCTTTTTAGTATCAATATAGAAAAAGGGCGCTAACTCTTGTTCAGACTTAGAGTTGTCCTTCTTTTAATGACTTTACAGGCATTATGTGGTTGACGATTACATTCGCTTTTAGTGCAAATCAATTTAGTCACAATCAATGATGTTGATAAAATTTTCAGGATAACCCTATATTTATATAAGCCATAAATCATGTGAGCTTAAGCTTATAATTATATCTGTTCTTATCAAAATATTAACTTATTTGTGAATGTCGGACTTTATTAAAAAATGCTGGGGCAACATGAATTTATATATAAATCTAAACGATATTCTTTTTTATGAGCCTTGCTTCTTCAGGGCCTGAGCGATCATAGCTCTCCGCAACTTCCTGTCCTCTGTAGCACTAAGCAATGTTTGCTCCCTTACTATCGGTCCTTGTTCATTTTCTGCCATCCATTTACACAAGCTCATTAGACATGTTACTCTCTGCTTCTTTTCTGTCCTTTTTACCTTCATTATTAAAATGTTGATATTTACTCATTAAAATTGCTTTCTAAATACATACATTCTGCGTATATTTTTCTATGAAAGAAGGGAACACAATACATTCATAATCCTATTTATAATGACACCCCCAAGCAGTTTATACATATTAGCTGTCTCTTGGTTTATGACAGAGTGCACGTATTCCTTGTGAAAGTAAATGTATTAAAAAGATCTCATTAAGCCAATGTTGGTCATTAGAAAATTGAAGAAAGAAGACGACAAACATCAATAACAGTTTTCAATATTTTTATATTAACAACAATATTATTTTCTGCGATTCAGCCATATTTACCTGTTTCTAAAAACGAATGTCAAAACTCGTTTTTATCCGAAAGAATCATATTCAAATGATAAAAGGAACTGAGTATATATAGCAATATTTTTTCTGCAAATAAGTCTCGAAAAATCAACCTGCTTTACTTTTAATTTACTTAATTTTATGTACACCCCTGGTCAAAATATTAAGACCAGATACAAAAGGGTTAAAAATATATAAAATACTGTTACTTTAATCAAAATATATTTGCGAAACATTTACATTTTATTAGAAAATTTAGTTTATTAACAAATAAGTGAAAATTTTAAGCTTTTAATTGATTAATTTAAACAAACATTGAAAAAAGAATTTTTTGGTTGGTCATAAAAATAAGACCATACAAATGAAAATAGCAAATACAGAACAAATAAGTCAGAAGGACAATTTAATTCTCAGTATAGCCTCCATTTTTGTGAATTACTTCGAAAATTCGCTTTGGAAAACTCATTATTAACTTCTGCTTGGGATGCTCACCCAGGATGCATAAACTGCAGCACGACGAGCATCCACAGCTTCAAATTGCGATCCATGTTAATAAACATCGTTTGCCATCCATCTCCAAACATTCTCGATTGAGTTTCAATTTGGTGAGTGTTGTGGATTGCAGCATTGTCCTACTGGAAAATCCAGTTTTCTCCACATAGATGAGGGCCTTCAGTAATTAGCGATGCCTTTCTTAACATGTCAATGGAACTAGCAGCTTTTTGATGACCTTTTACCTCCTTAACTCAAGAGTTCCATTGTACGAAAATGAACCTCAGACCATAATTGATCCACCGACACTGTGTCGTGTTGAGAAAATTTCTTTTGGGACATCTTTTGCATGCCAGTAACGCTGAAAACCGTCTGGGCCATCAAGATTGAAGTTTTTCTTGTCTGAAAACAACACTTTCTTCCATTTATTCACATCCCATGTTTGATAATCGGAAGCGAATTGTAAACGGGATGTTTTATGGCAAAGAAGAAGGCGAGGCCACTGCAGCCGTTTCAAGTTCTTAAACCCTTTCTTATTTAAATGCCGTCGAATTGTTCGAGAGCTGCATTCAGCATCTGTATTCGCTTTTATCTTATTTGATGTTAGGCTTGAATCTCTTTTCACTTCCCGCCTAATGCGTCTGTCTAGAGATGGTGAGATTTTATTGGGGTGACTGCGTGATCTTTTTAGAAGCATACGCATCCAGATTTTTAATGAAGTTAGCAATGACGGTTCTGCTAGGGCCAATTTCATTTGCAAATGGCTCGTTGCGAAAACCTCCATCTTTGAAGTTCAACAATGTTGTCCTGTTCGAACTTTGTTAGTTTTACTCTTAACCATTGAAAAATCTGAAATTTAATGCTGGAAATGAGCTACGTAGATGTCTACATGATTGAAGCTATGAGCACACTGACTCGTCCTAAGATTTTGGTCCAGTAATTTGTTTTTTTCACACATGGTCTTCTCTTTATGACAACCAAAAACATTCTTTTTTTTCAAAGTTTGTTTAAATTAATCAATTAAAAGCTTAAAATTTTCACAAATTTTTCATAAAATGTAAATGTTTCGCCAATATATTTTGATTAAAGTAACAGTATTTTATATATTTTTTAACCCTTTTGTATCTGGTCTAAAGATTTTGACCAGTGATATATATTCATTTTTTTTTCTCGAATTCATTAGTTATCAGTATGGTATAACCGAATTAGTATATTGTTGGGTTAACTTTTCAATTAGTATGTACCACGGTTGACCAAGTCATATAACCATTAATGGCCAACCAAACAAACACCTTATTGACAGAGAATGTTGTTTTCGGGTAGACGCCAATAAAAAAGCAAAAAATGTATTCCTGACGAATGGGAGAACACGGCCTCTTGTATCATGACGTGTTGTACTTGTGAGTAAAGACATATATTGTAGCAACCATCAGTTTTCCTCTTCAAGATAGAAGAGAAGTCATATAACACAATTCTTTAGTATCAGGAAATTAACTTTTTGCGGCATCTTGACAAAAATCTGCAGTTATTCATAACAGTTGATCAATTGACTAGTCGTTTTTTTCTATAATCTAGTGTAAATTTATATCCATGTGATATTAGTTGTCGTTTAGTAATCTAAATTTTATTCATTACATGATCTTATGTGGCTAACATATTTGCATTCATTATGTTTTCTATCGTGAACTACGGCTGTGCTGTAGTGTCTTTAAAATGAAGAAGTTCTTAATGGTCGGCCATGATTATCAACCAGGAAAACGCATCCGGCATACAATAACGTTCAAAATTTCATTGAAACTGCTTGTAATAATTTTATACTAATGTCGTTGGGAAAGACAAGAAATCTATTTTCTTTGACCTCTCTTCCATCGCTAATTACTAAGACATGAATCCTTTCGTTAATATATCAAGATGATAGGCAAAAGATTTAAAAATCTTGCATTATTACTTACACTCTTCGTGGTAGCGAAATAAATATTCTACTCATGATCAAGTCTCGTAGTTTGAAACGCAGTCGTGGATGCATTTTCAGGGCTATGATAATATGGCGTCGGTAATATTTTTTTCTTTGTCAATGATCAATATATAAACATGGAAAGTTCTCGGACGAACTGCATCTCCTGGTTCCACCTTCACAGCTAGGACCCGCCATGCCACTTACATAGTAGTAAACCACACACATTCCCTCCGTATTCCATTCCACTCAGACAGCTTCTTCCACCACAGCCCTATGGACTCATATAGATGGTATTTCACCGATCACTACAATCTTAACCTATTCAAGTCTAAAGTCAACCGTTATCTTCCCCTCCTATCCATATAAGCTACTCCTTATCGTAGCCCCCTAACTCGAGTGGCCCCCGGGTTTTGTACAGGGTGAACCTTACGGTAAAAGAAAAAAAAATAGCAAGGTCAACGTGCAACTGTTATCGTTTTATGGAAATCACATTTGAAAACTTTTCGACATTTAATCCCAGTTTTTACAACGTCACATAAAAGTCATAACCGAAATGATTACGTTATCTCCCTTAAATATCCAGATCTGTTATTACCGTGATACATCAAAAGATTCGATTTTCATCGAAAGATTCGATTTTCTTTTTCGAAGGCCACCTTATCAGATCTCATTTCAGTAAAAGGAAATCATTAACCAATGTTCAAATGTTTCAAGCGTTAAAAGCTTTTCGGGAAACATTTTATAGTCTTTTTGATATCTCTAACAACAAATATTAAATAATTATTCAATTGTGATATAAATAGCTAATTATCTCTAAATGTTAGTTTTATATTATAAAATGCAGCTTTAACTCAGATTAAGAAAAAAAGGTCAAAGGTCTATTAATTTTAAAATGGTTAGAAGTAAAGACAGGATACAATTTATAAAAAAACGTCATATGAAACTTTTAAAAACTTCTTTGCTCTGATTCTCAAGGCAATTTCCTAGTATGGAATGCAATTCTAAATAGGCGCCCTACAGCTATGGTCTTGTGCCAGACTTAGCTAAGCTTTGTCAATAACCAATATTGAACATTTACTGTGCTTCAATGGTTCACCGCAGTTTTTTTAAATATTGTTCATAAATTTCCACAAAAAGTCAATAAAGAAAAGGCTTTTTAGTTAGCAAAATAACATTGCCATAATCGAGTTTTACATTTCTTTTTATATCTACATAAATTTCTTTTCCAAATACAAAGCTAAAGAGTTCCACATTTGCTGATTTTGAAGACAGCAATTTTTTCTTGGTGTCCGAAATTCAGATATTATTGAATTTGGGATATTGAAGTTTCCAGAAGAAGCTTTTGAATTCTTCAAATATGGTTCGATTCACTATTGAAAGACAAAAATGTACCTGGAAATATTGCCTTGACAGTTCACTTTCATTGGTCAAATAGTATGCCGTCTGCTTTATTGAGATGATAGCGAGTTTTATTGTCTTTATAGCAAATACCAACAATAAAGACGGATACTATTTAGTCGTTATTCTATGCAAAGGCGTCGAAGGAAACGAATGCAAACTGAAGTAAACGTTATTAAGAATGTCTAATAATGCCCAAACCGAATCGTACCATCAATCTTTTGATTACATTAATACACAACCTGGTTTGTTGCAGCCCAGAGGGATGAATTTGGAGGACACACCAAACAATGAAAAGCTCGGTTTGCTGAGAATTGAATTTCACTGTTTATAATTTTATATATCACATTTTTTATTCAAGGAAGAATTTCTATTGTGTGTAATTTTGGGAATTATTAACATTCCAAGCTTTGTTCGGACAATTAAAATTCTTTGCGTTGTTCTTGTTTGTTGCCTGATTCATTCTGTAGCCTTTTCTAAAATTCGTACGGGAAGAGACGTCCGCATACCAACAACAACAATAATATTAACATATTTCGCAAAAATAGCTACAGAATGTGGTAATTGTGCTGATTTGCATTGTACCAAATATGACTTCATTTATATTTGGTTGAACAACTGAAAAATTAAAAATATTTAGTGGCTACAGGTATAATGTCCGACAAAAGAACGCGGTATCAACATTTTACCACAAACGAATGCAGTATTCATTATACATCTTTCAATTCTTAAAAGGCATGAAAATGATTACATATGCAAATTACTAATGTACCGCACTCAAAAGGGAGAAATGAACAGAATGACGGGAGAGTTCCATAATATTTATACTTGACTCTTTCATTATGTGTTCTTACTAATTAATCAACTGACGGATAATTTCAAGATG
>OZ038486.1:107457252-107674752 GCA_964036315.1 Acanthosepion esculentum
AAAATTTCCAAACAAATCAATTTCTCCCTAAGAAAGCATCAATTTTAATAAAGGAAGTACCTTGCCTCCCACCACGTGTTGTCCACACATACACACTCACACCCGATACCCTTGAAAAATTAATTGAATCATTCAATTATTTTGAAGTTTAAAAAATATCTTAATTAGATTATTTAAAGTTATCAGTAATTGTATTGAAAATTTTGAGAAAAAAATTCATTATCAGGATATTTTTTCTTGAGAATTGTCAAACAGCGTAAAAACGATAAAAAGCAGATAGACACAAAAAATGGATCGTTCAACTTCTGTGCAGATGATACTCGCCAAAAAGCTTAATAATTTTGATAGTGGTCGGTCGGAGCATTTTTATATGTTGTAAGTTTTCTTGATTTTTTAAAATGAGTACACGAGATCTGACAGGAAAGGAGATGGGCGTCGGTAGTGAAGCAGGAAATAAATAAGAAAATATTGAGACGCCAAGTCTGAAAAAGACATGAGAAAATGAAAATGGTAGTCATCTATAATAATAATAATAATAATAATAATAATGGGAAAACATCCTGTTTTTTTTTCTGGATGCAGTCAATTTTTTTTTAACAATAGAAAACTAACTCTAAAAATCTCCAATAATACAATACAATACAATTTGTTCTATCAGGCATTTTTGGTTGTTTGTTTTTTGTTTGTTTGTTTTTTCAAACTATTTTATCGTTCCTTTCCTCTTCATAACTCACACGATCCATTGTTTGCTTGTATATTGTTTTTATTCATAGTATTTTCCCACGCTCAGCTGCGACTGAATAAGAGCTAGCTACCCATTACATTATTGGATAAGATTATTTCTACCAATCAGCTTCCATCTGACGTACAAGAAGAAGAAGAAGAAGAAGAAGAAGAAGAACCCTTTTCAAGTAATTCTTTTAACGTTTGTTTTTTTCTTTTTCTTTTCAGTGTGTGTGTATGCGTGTGTATGTGTGTGTGCGCGTGTCTATAACAGCACTATTCCCATTGGTAGGACTTAGGTCAGCCAGGGAGCCCATACTAGCAACAACTGGGCCACCCCATCCCTCGACCGTGGGAGCATAGCACTACGCAGCAGCTGCTAGCTACTATAACGAATACACTTAGAGTCTTTTGAGCATTTGAGGGACAATCACAAGCACACAAATATACTTTCAAATAACATATAATCTCTACGCGCTTGTCTCTTGCAATAATACTCTTCTTCTTAAATAAAGCAGGACTCACTTTCTTACGTGCAAATAACAACACTGACCATTGACCTGAGTTTCAAGCCCAAAATTGCGTCACTTCGAAAGAAAAACAGATCGAAGTTGCAAAATACATTGCCTGCGGTTAGAGATACTACCTTGCCGGTTTGTTCAGCTACACACTCCTTGCAACCACGTTTCTTCATGGTTTGATACTTTTAATGAGATTTAACTGGAGTAAAGTTTAAAAAATACAGAAAGCAACAGATTCTGATATTTACAAAAAAAAAAAAAAAAAAAAAATTGTAAAAACTAAAAAAAAAAAAGTAAAAATCAAACAGTAAGCCTTTTCTTGTTTTCGTTTTTCTCTGTTTAATCCGCGCGTATAGATGTTATTAAGACAAGCAACAAATCATACAGATTAATAAGTGGTAAAAATATACCCTGAAATACTAAAAAAAAGTAATACCCTAAAAAACGGTATTTTTCAAAAAAACTGTACATAAAACGCACACAATCCGAATCGTATTTGGACTGGGAATTATTAACCTTCTTAATTGAATCATTCAACTTCAGTCGACAGGAAAGACAGAAAAAACGAAAAAGTACACCGACCCACAAGGTAAATCCTACAACTTCTTCAGCTAGTGTTGTAAATATTAAAAAAACGTTGCACATTGAATTATTATTATTATTATATTATTATTATTTTATTATTATTATTTAATTCTTTTTCTCCAGGTATATTTCCTCCATTATTCGTTGTACTCTTCATTGGTTTGCTTCATCGAGTAAGCGACGTCTTACTTACTACCTGGATATTTAATACGTATATTAATGATGAGCCGTTCAGAAATGCAAGGAACACCCCAGTATCCTTACCAAAGAGACTTCCAAGAAGCTGTCAAGAACGGTGATACCAATGTCTTGCAACAAATTTTGGAAAAACGCAAGGGTAAAGTGAATGTTAATTTGTACGATACAGAAGGACAAACTGCTTTACACCAAAGTTGTTCGAATGGAAACCTCGAGTTGGTGAAACTGTTAGTGAAATTCGGAGCCGACGTTCGTCTTGCTAATCGAGACGGCTGGAGTGCACTGCACATAGCCGCCTACGGTGGTCATCAGGAGATAGAAAGCTATCTTATTCATGTCAACAGCAGAGATTAAAAACAGCAATAATTTTATTTTTTTTCTTCAATGTGACGAGAAAAGAAAAACGTGAAAAAGTCGTAGGTAGAATGAAAAAGAAAAACTTATTAATTAATTATATATGAAATATAGTAAGTTTTTTTTTCTTTTTCAATAATAATTTCGTAATTTATGTGGTTGCAAGTTAAATTACACAATCAAATGCATCTAAATTGTTACTAGTGAAGTCTTTGTTACTTGTAATTTAAATTTCAAATTAACTGCAGGACAACATTTTGTGCTTTCAATTGAATTTAATTTAACACTGGCTACTTTGTTACGGAATTCCATGTTAAAAAACTGATCCTTGACTTTCTATATACAGAATAAGTTTTTTTTCCCCAAATCTTAAGCTATATTTTAAAAACTCAAACTTAAGTCATTATTTATAAAGCTATTAAGTCAAAATATTTCTAGATACATTTTTTTTTCTTAACTGCTATAAACACAACAATATGTATCTACCTCAATGTCTGTCAAAGTTGTAAGGGAAATCTGTTGGATTTTTAAAATCCCATCGTTGGCAGGGGATTTTAAATTTAAATAAAAAAAAATAAAAATAAAAAGCAGCCATTTGTCTGCCTGAAGGGTGAAGGCAGATGCATAAGAAACCAAAAAGCATATATTATGCTTTTAGACGACAAGTTTTATTTGATCTATAATTATAAATTTAATCAATTGACAATGATTCATTTAACCACTTACATTCAAACAAACAGTTTCGTAAGGACCAAAGGTGGTTGTAGTGGCCAGTATCCGTGGTTAATTTTTTAGTTAAATCTTTATGTCTTTAAATTTGATATTTTTTCACTGAAAATTCCGTTTGAATGCCAGTTTATTCATTTGTTTTATTTTTTAATTATTTGTCGCTGACGTTGATTCTTGTTAAAAAAAAACAAAAAAAACCTTCTTACTTTCTTTAAGGAAGGATAGACAAGAAGAGATATGTGAATAATTGCCATTAAAAAAGAGGAAACTGTGGAGAAGCATGATCTCCCACATCCTTAAACAGTATATAGCATAAAAAGAGGGAGAGAGAAGCTAGAAAAATTTTTTTCTTAATTTTTTTCCTTATCTTCAATGTTTGTTTTTTTTTTTTTTTTTTTTTGTGTATTATTTTTACGGCAGGAATTTTTTCTGTTTATCTGAGTTTTTTTTTTTAATTTAAAAAAAATCTCTTTCCTTTCTGAAGAAAGAAAAGAGGGTGTGTATGTTGTCTACTAAAAGTAAAATGCGAATTCCACCCCCCTTCCTCGTTAAAGATGTTGCATTCATCTTCTTGATGCTTTAAAAAATGATTTCTTTTTTTCAAGTGGGCCATAGTAAAGTAGACCAGTTGTCTGTTTCATTTCCTCATTTAAGTTTCTCTTCCTTCACCTCAGCTATTTCATTCACGTTTTCTTTCTTTCTTTCTTTTCCTCATTCGTCAGTGAACCACTGGACTGTGAGAAACACGGATTTTTAATCTCCCCATAAACGAAGATTCTTGATTTTGACTCGACTGACCTAGACGGTCCTAATTTCTAATTTAAGTAGAATATCTAGGAAGAACTTAATATTTATCTCCCAAAATTAAGTACAGCAGTTCGACACAAGGCCGACATCTCTGAAATCTTGTCACTTTGAATGACAAATGTTCATGTTAAAGGCAATCACCCGTTAAAACTTTTTTTAACTCGTATCGCTCTTCTTAATCTACAAAATGTATATGTTCTCTTTCTCTCTCTTCTGATGTATAAGGCCGGCTAAAGTTTTATACACCTCTACCTCCTAAAATAAAACACACACACACACACACACAGAGACAGACACACACACAAATTGGATATGTAGTATTTAGTTGGGTACTTATACACCCCCATCCGGTCTTTAAATCAACAATTATTCCACTCTTTGAATCGTCAGGAAAAAATAAGCATCTGGTGAATAGTCGCTCTACTTCAGTAATTACTACCGTAATAATCTGATAAACAAGCAAATATCTGATAGGAAAATAAAAAAGTTGTATAATGACATAATGATAATATTCTTACCAACTTAATATAACATTTGCAAGTTAAAAATTGCACTTTTTTTTTCATCGTGTTTCTGTGATAAAAAAACAAAACAAAACAAAAATCAACGAACATTTTTCCTTTCAACAAAGAAACAAAAAAAGATCATTTAGGTTGTGATGATGAAGGATGATTCTCCCATTTTGCTTTCTTGTGCTGAAGTTTTTTTTTGTTTTTTTTTTTTAATGTATTACGAATTTCTATTGTCAATAGCTAGAATTAAGCAGATTGTCATTTTTTGTTGCTTTGGTATCTGAAAAAAATCACTGTTTTCTGTTAATTTTAGCGCTTCTTATGCTCTTGTTATACATTTTTTTAAATAAGTATAATACAGCAAAATATAAATTAAAAGTTGTAAGAAAAGAACATTTCAAAATTGTGAACACATTTTTGGGGTTACTTCATTGTACAAAATTTGTTTGCATCAAAAGAATTTACGTTTACGATGATTTCTCTTTTTTATTCTCTCTTTGAATTCTTCAAAAGTTCTTTATCAACAAGAGAAATAAGTCAGCAAAATGCAGATCGCAAAATCATATTTTTAACAAATAAATCTCGAAGAGATTCCTCTTGCCTATCGGTTGTATTAAAAGTCTTACCAATGAAACAGATACAGATATTTACAAACCTAGTCTGGCATATGGAGCATTGGAAAGAAATGAAGATGGTGAAAGGAAAGTTATTTACTTTGCCTTTTTAACCTATCTGGAGATTAAATCAAGTTCTGAATTTTAAGATTGCTACAGAAAGAACGCTCGAAAAGCAGGAAATATTTAATCTTTTGTCCTTTAAAAGATATTTAATCTTTACTCAAAATCATTCAGACGCATTATTAAACCTTTTATTTTTAAAATCTAAATCTGACTTTTCCTTTCTTCATAAGAATTTAAATATCTATATACGAGGAAAGATCAGTAAGTCCTTAGCCTGGCACTGTTGTTGAATTTTAATCTGAAATTTTCTCTATGTTCAATTTATTCCATTAATAAAGAAGAATTGGTTTAGGTGCATTGACAAAGAGGATTACATTGAAATATAAATATTGTGCCAAACAAGTAATTTTTTCAGGTATAGACTTATTGTTTTACCTATATATATATATATATATGAGATAAAATTATTTCAATAGATTTATTAAACATCTGGCACTTAACAGCGTTTTTGGGCGCGAAACTCTGGAGCCAGTCAAGAAGATTCGTCCATTGAACTTATATTGATTTATTGAATACATACATACATACATATATATATATATATATATATATATATATATATAATGTACTTTGTTAATAAATGAAGGTGTCCATCCTATGGTCTATATGCTAAAGACTAGGAAATACGTAAAAGGTTTAATCTTTGAACATCCTAAAGAAGCATAAAAAAAATGAGTAAATGAAGAATAATTTGAAATTTTCAACACTAAAATTCGTCTTCAAAATTTGGTGTATTTAAACTTTGCCTTTAGTGTAAATACATTGGTGCTTAAATAAACAAAGGCACTCATCACAGTGAACGTACACACACACAAACATACATACATACATATATATATAGATAGATGTTATATATATTTGTGTGTGTGTATATATATATATATATATATAACAACTGAAAATGTACATACAATACAAGAGTAATGATTTGAAAGCAGATGTCTTAATTTTCTTTTTAAATACCAAAACAAATTTCCTCATATTCTCACTGACCTTTTTATTTTTTTAAACAAAATCACCCAATGTAAGATATGTATATATTACTGTATATCCCTTGTATATTTGTAAAATACAAAAAACAAAAAAAAACAGAAGTTGAAACCGAATTGTTTTTGTGTTTCTCTTTCTTTTGCGCCATGTTTGTTTTTTTATTTCGAAACTGAATCCATCTTTGTGTGCCGCCATTTTTGTTTTATTTCGATTGGAATTCACTTGGTACTTTTGGTGCATCACTAATCACAAAGAATCTAGAAAAAGTATCAAACCTCAGAGGTATTCAATGTATGCTGTACAATACATTCAAGTAATGAAAACTTAACTGATCAGCAAATAACTGTCTTTTTTTACACAACAACCTAAAAGTACCGTGTCTTGGATCAGGACTTCAGCGTAAGATAAAAGTACAATATCGGTTACTTTCCTTGATCGTGTTCCAATCTGCCGGCACAAAGTGGTTTACTCACGGGGAACCCAACTCTGGTCCAGGAAGTGGGAAGGTCTTAGTATTCTGTGACATGGCTATACTTACTGTGAGTCCCCACATTACACTAATCATATGTCACACTGTACCCCAATGGCGAGATATATGAATATCAAGTCGAGAATCTGTATTGGTATTACACATTAGACTATATATATATATATATATATATATATATATATATAATTTGTGTGTTTGTGTATTTGTATTATTTTTAATTTCTTGGTTCTTTTACGACTTGACGCTAGAGTGGATAGCGATTAGAGAAATTAGGAATAAAATGTATGAATGAATAAGTAAAATCGGAACGTTGCTTCGAATCGCCAGATACTGAGTATTGCTAACAATGGCTAAATTGAATATATAAAGTTTTAACTTAGTTTAAGTCTCATCACTTTTACCTAGATTAAATAAAATAATAGAAAATGAAGTATTCAGAAAGCAAATGTTGCCATAACTTTTACCGCGCCTCCCACCATTGCTTGTTTATTTTTTACTAAAGATAATGTCTGACTAATGGTTGAAGACATCCCCGTCAAAATTTTTCTTTTCTTTTTAGTAAACATATCTTCCGATGATATAATAGTTTATGAAAGTACTTCCAAAAGCCAAGATGTTCAGAGAACAGCTGATCTCTATGCTGATTAAGCTCCAACAGCTCCAACAGGGGAAAATTGGCTTGTAATTTTCAATAACTTTAAAATCAAGCTAGTATCATTTCATTTATAACCGATTCAATGCTTCGCCTTTATTCCGTCACAATGAATGGTGAAACTCTCAAAGAGATTTCATGCTTTGAGCGTCTCTACTGGAACTCAATTCAAACTTCAAGTGAAACTCATATATACAATCCATTGCTAAAGATGATGGAAAAATAAATGGTCGGCTCATTCTACCTGACACCTTCTGCCATGCTTTTACTTTACAGGAGTCAGATTAAACCATAAATGAAGTACAGTTTTCCTATCTGATCAGTCCGTACTTTTCAGCTTTGATAGAGTTCAAAATGGTTCACGCGGTTTTGTAAGGGATTTTAATTGTTTTCCACTCATCAGTGACTTCCCAAATTGACGTAACTTTGCAAGCTTATCACTACTCTATCGCTATTTCCATGGCAAATGTTCAGATGAGCTCCACTGTTTAGTCCCACCAGTTTACATCCACGGTTTCGAATCAACTACATTTAATCAGTATTTCAGTTCTAAGGAGGAAGTTTCACACAGCTTTTTCCCGTGAACTGTTATTTTAAGGAATAAAGTCCCACGTGGATGGTTCCCTGGATACAACAATCTTAACCTTTTCAAGTCAAGAGTAAATTGTTATCGATCTTTCGTTCTTAACGTACACTTCCTTCTACCGTCTCTTGCATCATTCATATCACACACGTCATTCACTAACACTCTATCATAAATGACTCACCTTGGGGAAACTTTACTAACACACACACACACACTGTTTTATATATATATATATATATATATATATATATATATGTAACTGCACAAAAAGGCTTATTCGCGAATATGAAAGGATCCTATCAAGAATAAGTAGACAACATGTCTAAATTATTTAATGAAACCTGTCTTTCTGAAAATATGTTGCCGAAATATACGCATATATATATATATATATATATATATATAAAACAACGAAATTTACCTACTTCCTCCCCGTCGGGGGTCGTTGTAACCCGGTCGTCGTACATCTAACCCAAGGATAGAAATTGCCCAACCTCCTCAACCACTGTAACGCCGCTGGCATCAGTATCAATCAACTCTTTAGGGAAATAACGAAGGTGAAGCCATAAGATTGTAATCGCCGGGGTCAATCTCCCCCCCCCCCCATAATTTAGAGGTGGAGGTAACTGATTCTATATTTTGATCCGAGGCTGAAAGGTTTTCTGTCTTCGATACTCTTCCCAAAATCTGAACAAATGAGCTAGCCTAATTTTGGAGCAGAGAATCCCTTCTTGAAATTCTGCTTGTGTTATTCATTTCAAATAAACATGTCTAGCTATTAAGAAAAAAGGTGATCATTTATCCTCTAATTTATTCGTACTGTCATTGCATTTGTCATAATGCATCATAGTGCTGTGTTGCTTATCACATAGCTGTGTTGATTTTCCACAAAAACCGAGATTAAATTAACCAGTAAAATGGCAAATCAGATTTATTGAATAATTTAAAGAAAATCTTTAACTTGCATCATAAATGTTTATAATATGATTGTTTCAAACATTCTAATTGGAAATCCTTTTAAAATACAATTTATGGGTTAAGTGTTAAGCTTTGTGTAGGCATTAACAACAGGAAGGGACTACAGATCTTTTACAGTGTGACTACAGATCTTTTACAGGGTGTCGAGAGATTTATTATTTGCGGGCGGAGTTAAAGAAAAAGAATATTTATTTTTAATAAAAAATATAATTTATTTAAAGATAACAAAAAGACACGGACGTTTTTTTGGATGTTGTATAAAATTACCTGTGGAAGATCGATATTAGCATGGGCATTTTAAAATGTTCTCAAAAATGGAACTTTCTTTTCCGCAGAAGTGTCCGATATTAACCTTCAGTTTATCATTCATTAATTATATTTGAAATGCTAATTTTGATTATTCGAACCTTAAATTTAGATTTTTCAACATTTAGAATTCAATTTAGTGATTGGTGAAAGTAGCAAAGCAGAACAGTTTATTTTCTTGTCATTGATGATTTCTTTTTGATGAGGTTTGATTTAACGGCGAAATTTAATTCTTTCAACTTCGGGAGAATTCTGTATTCTTGCCTTTTAAGGCAAAAAATAATGAGGATGTACGATTTAGATGAAATTTCACGAGGAACATTAAAACACCTTCTGTGATTGGTGGGCGTGGCTCTTTTGGTAAGTACACTAACTTTATTGTCTCTCTCTTTTCTTCCTGACAGTTGAATATCTGCTCCGTGTTTGAATGTGGAAATGAGATATCTTACGACATTCTCTACACTTTCATTCATTGTATATCATTTAAGAAGGTAAAATAAAAAAAACAACATTCGAAGTATGTCCGAAAGGTTTCGAATCATCTAATATTGTGTTCGCTTTAATCTCATCTATGGCGTCTCAACAACGATTTTAGCAATGGGAAAAGTCATCGTAGGTGACAGACGTGGGTGAGGTGATGTTTTGCCAAAAACCCCTGCACGAGACGTGAAGCCTCGACTTGCTCTCGATCATTGTGGATGTAATGGTCACACAGTACACAAACTCATTGAATAATGTTTCGCTGTCAACTACGTAACCTCAAGGGGGCGTCTGTTGACGTATTCGTAGTAAGGCTCCTTTTAATTTGATGCCAAGTTACGTGAAGGCCACGCAACAAGTTCTCGAGCTATTATACAAAATGGCTGCATATATTCCAGACAAACCACGAAGGATTCAATAATTCTCTATCCAGTTGTATAGCCTTTCTATAAAAATTATTCTTATAAATATGTATTCAGTGACATGGTTAAAAGCTAAAAAAACCTTTAAATTTGATTAAGTCTGGTTGGAAATTTTTTTTTTTATTTCTTCGTAATTAAATATTGGCACAGTTTATTTTACTATACAAATGTTTTCTTGAAAGATAGAATAGGTATCAGTTAAAATAATCTCAAATTCTGATTAAATCTAATTTTATAAATATAATGAAAGACCATAGATGTCTTATTAATTTCATCCGAATTGTAATTAATGTTTATTTTGTTGTCCCAAATAACAATAATCTCGAACTTATGAAAAATACGAATTTTTGTTTAGTATTTCTTCATGTTCTACTATTTGTGAAAACTCATCAACTTATTTGTTACGACTCCATTACATATTCGGTCTAGTATCCCAATCTTTGTTGTTCTTATTACATTATTGCTGCCGCTGTGCTCTTCAGCCTTCACTTGGGAGCGTGTTATATGAAAGCAATTTTTCAGTGTCATCTTATATTTTGTCACCATCTCATCAGTTTGGACAATTTTCAGAACTGGAGCGTTGAAGAAAAACAATAGACTGGAAATTTCAAGAAGAAACTAAAAATTGAATAAATTGCAAATATTTTGAATAATCAAAAATTTCTACTAAACTCTTTCCTTGGAATATACAAACTTCAAATCTGAAATTGGATTTTTTGTATGATGTAACGGAAGATGGGATGTGTGACACCGAAATCCGAAGGCTTATTGGAATAACGAAAGATGCCTTCCAAAAACTAAGTAAAATATTAAGAAATAAGAAAATTTCGTTAGAAACAAAGGAAAGTACTAAACTGTTATATAATATCAGGCCTCCACTATGGAAGTGAATGTTAGACAATTTGCTCACAGATAAAGAAAAGATCTGAGACAAGAAAAATTTGGTTCTACAGAATGATACTGAGAATAACGTGGTCTAAACATGTGAATAATGAGTAAGTTTTAAGGAAAATGAAAATAAAAAGGACGCTTATACTTAGAATCAGGAAGAAAGTTGAAATTTCTAGGATGCATAATGAGAAAATATGGCGTGGAGAATGGAACTCCCCGAGTCCATAATAAAGACAGGAGGGAAAGAGGAAAGTAGCGAGTAACCTACTTAATATGGGTTTGTGTAAATGGATGACAGAACAGAGATTGGTAGAAATGACTAAAATACAAACTTTATTAAGCGTCAAAAAGGTTAGGAATTTATAAAGAACCAATGCTCACCTTCGTCTTGAAGGGACATCACGGTATAAAGAAAAAGAGAAGTATACAATATTTTTTCTTCCACAAAAACTTCGCGACTTTTAACGTCAAGAATTCATAAAATCATTATCTTAATTCTGTAGAGATTTGTTCATGATTCAGTCTCTAAGCTCAAAGCCTTTCCATCGTTTTATCATAATTCTTTTTCATTTTAATTCTGGGACGTTACGTCTTGCTTCAGATATTTGCTACCATATCTTTTTGGAACGAACACTTGATTGGGATGCTTTTCCTGCATCAGATTAGATTTTCTCCAGTTCTTTCATAAACTGATAGCGGAGAAATCTGTCCAAGTCGATTAGACAACTGTGTATTTCTTATCAGTGACATTGGTCGGTGTCCGAGTTTAGTTAAAAACGAATATTTCGAATAACTAGATTAAAATTAGTTAATATCCATAATATAAAATTCGTTTCCCGTATCGCACGATCCATGAGGCAATTTGTCTTTCTGGAGACCCAATTATTGTAGCAATTGTGGATTTTTACGGAGTGGGGTCTCGGTGCTAGCCGGACGCGAAAGAAGAACTGCCTTATGGGAATAAATATCTTCAACTAACCTGCTATTTGTTCACAACTGGATTTGTAAGAGAAGTAGAATAATGCCTTTTCCCAGGGCATTAGTTCGAAGTGGGTGCAAACAGGAGTTTGAAATGGATCCGCCGATTCCGTTTTGGATGTCATTAAGTGTATTCCACCCAAACCTCCCTTGAAAACTTACAGGTACCCCCAAATTTGTTACACGCGTAATTAAGTAACGTGTTATCTAAAAACCAATTCCTCAAAAGCATTGAAAACCTACAGCCCACCATCACGTGATATTTTTTTTCTGTCCCTTTTATAAGCCACTTTTGTTGTGAAGGTCACATTTTCATTCAGTTTTCATCCTCAAGACAATTGAACTTGCTACGATCGTCGTACTATTTACGGAAATACCGTTTACAAAACTCTCACACGATGCACAATGAATTCGACGTAAACAGAGTGCTGTGAAATTGTTAGAGTTTTTTCCTTCTCTTTTATTTTCATCCCACGATCGACATGTATTCTTAGCCATGGCGATAATTATTTCACTATGAAACTTTATACTTCAGTCAGTAACGTAAATAAGGAATTCTATCTAAAGTTCGGGAAGTTAACATGAAAAATATTCACCCCTCCCCTGTTTGCTGTTTGCGCACCAAGGACCCTGTTCATAAGGGATAACGAAAAATAACTCTTAATTAACTTGTCGTTGTGATTCGAATGAGGATTGAATATGGCGACTCCTAGCGTTATTTTTGCAAACCATCAGATTCAAGACGAAATGCACGTCACTTCTCCGATGTACTGAAGTTTGTACGCTGACAAAAGTCGCTTAGTCATGCATAAAGCAAAAAACATATAGAGAACATCCAGTGAAATTTCACATTGTTCTTATAAATTGGTATTTGGATAGAAAGAATGCAAAAGGTGATCTACTTCGTGGTTGAAATGGTTGCGTATTTCTTACACGTGACAGTTGTTAGAATTCGAACCCAGGTCAAAGACAAAATTCTAAATGCCGATTTTCTAGGCAAGTAGGCTCTCGACACTTAGAAGATTGACGTAACACAATCTTCCTACTTCCCTAATTCTTCCCTCCCATTTAACCTTGTAAATATCAAAAGGGTGAACTCTTATGTCGAAAGGAAATGCCACGTGTTTGGATCGCGAGAGACACTGGCTAAGAGTACATTTGCCATATGTCCCGGGTTAGCTAGGACTGTCACGGTTTGAGGCGCCTGACTTGTTCTCTCTCTGTGTGTGTGTGTGTGTGTGTGTGTGTGTGTGTGTGTGCGCACGTGTGTCCTGAAGTTTAAGAAATGTTGTGTTATGAAAACATTATATAAATAAGAACCTAAAGTTATAATAAAATTTAAAAACTGTCCTGGTTTGAAGCGTGCAACAAATTATCGTAGGCCTAGCTAAGAGTAAGATAATTCATGCATATGAGCAGCCTTATACCCTTTGGTCCCACACAAACTTTTCTGCTGTATTCGTTGTTAATGTTTAATAGCAGATAAATATTCTTACAATTTTTCCCTTCGTAGATACTTTGGAAATTAGCATTGAGGCATTGTCGCTTAATCTAACAAAGATCCCTAAAACGTTTTAATGGTCGTTAGATTTATTTTCAACTAAAAAGTACAAAGTCGATCTGACAAGTTTTTTGCTTTTCTTAACGAATACTTGTACAATGAGCTGGGGCTCTTTTGATATTGAGTGAAGTGTTTAAAACTGCTGAAGTATTCACGTTTTTGTTGGATTCAACTTTTTCTAAAGGTTTTCAAAATTTTCGGGTGTCGTTGTAAAGAAAACATTCAGCGTGGAGAAAGAAATATACTTACAGTTGTCTATATAATCCCAAATTAGAATAAAATTATTCATAAGAAGGGTTAACTAATATAGATTGTCATCATTTATTGTGGTAGGAAATTGGAACGATTTTTAAAACTCTTTTAAAACTACACATATTCCATGTGTATTCATTAATAATTATATAAGAAAAATGACATTAAGTAAAAATAAAATGTTTTATACTTATTCCCTACATGTGAAAATCAGTTTGAAAATAAATCATTAGATGAAGTGAACGTGTGGAAAGGGAAAACATTTCGGTGAATTTAAGTTTTGGCTTAAAATTTGCATTCATATTGATTTCGACGGTGAATATCATCCATTTTCACATTAACAATATATTTAATAACGACACCTTGTTAAGCTACCAGCTTATGTGGAATAAGCCTGTTCTTTAAAAAATTGCCCTTGTATGTAACTCCTAAACACACAGATAGACAGTCACGCACACACACACCTAACAAACATTATGTATTTTCCTACAAAATTGATGGGCGCATTCCAGAGATATGGAAAGTTGAAACCAACAAGAGGATTAAAAAATAAATGAATAAATAAAAATAAAATAAAAAAGGACGCTACATTTTCTGTCATTTGCAGACGATTTTTTCCGAAAAAATTGAAGAATCGAACTATAGCAAAATATTAATATATTTCCCCCTTAAACAAGTAGATAACATTTAACAAAATATTTACCAAAACATATATTTAAGCAATGAATATTTACATAAATATTTATTTGTAAACATGATGTCTTTTGAAATACGTTAGCAACGTTGATCCTTTTTCTCCTGAAACAACGTTTGCCTCTCAAGCAGGTAGACATTTAAAATAAAATTAAAACTTTTTTACATTTTAATCTGTTTTTTAATTAAATGTATTTAATGTTAAAACTAATAGCTTTGAAACAGTCAATACGATTAGTATCGTATACCAAGGAAGGTGACAGTATCTTATACCACGGAAGGGGACAGAATCATATACCAAGGGAGGTGAGAGTATCATATACCAAGGGAGGTGAGATTATCTTATACCAAGCGAGGTGACAATATGATATACCAAGGGAGGTGAGAGTATCTTATACCAAGGGAGGTGAGAGTATAATATAACAACGGAGGTGGCAGTATCTTATACCAAGAGAGGTAAACAGTATCTCATACCAAGGGAGGTGGCATTATCTTATACCAAGGGAGGTAAACAGTATCATATACCAAGGGAGCTGAGAGTATCTCATACCAAGGGAGGTGACATTATCTTATACCAAGGGAGGTGAGAGTATCTTATACCAAGGGAGGTGAGAATATCTTATACTAAGGGAGGTGGCAGTATCTTATACGAAGGGAGGTGAGAGTATCTTATACCAAGGGAAGTGGCAGTATCTTATACCAACGGAGGTGAGAGTATCTTATACCAAGGGAGGTGGCAGTATTTTATATCAAGGGAGGTGACAGTATCTTATACCAAGGGAGGTGACAATATCTTATACCAAGGGAGGTGACAGTATCTTATACCAAGGGAGGTGACAGAATCATATAACAAGGAAGGTGACACTATCATATACCAAGGGAGGTTACAGTATCTTATACCAAGGGAGGTGAGTGTATCTTATACGAAGGGAGGTGAGAGTATCTTATACTAAGGTAGGTGAGAGTATCTTATACCAAGGCAGGCGGCAGTATCTTATACCAAGGGAGGTGGCAGTATCTTATACCAAAGGAGGTGAGAGTATCTTATACCAAGGGATGTGACAGTATCTTATACCAAGGGAGGTGACACAATCATATACCAAGGAAGGTGACAGTATCATATACCAAGGGAGGTGAGAGTATCTTATACCAAGGGAGGTGAGGGTATCATATCCCAAGGGAGCTGACAGAATCATATACCAAGGAAGGTGAGAGTATCATATACCAGGGGAGGTGAGAGTATCTCATACCAAGGGAGGTGACATTATCTTATACCAAGGGAGGTGGCAGTATTTTATACCAAGGGAGGTGAGAGTATCTTATACCAAGGGAGGTGAGAATATCTTATACTAAGGGAGGTGGCAGTATCTTATACGAAGGGAGGTGAGTGTATCTTATACCAAGGGAAGTGGCAGTATCTTATACCAAGGGAGGTGAGAGTATCTTATACCAAGGGAGGTGGCGGTATTTTATATCAAGGGAGGTGACAGTATCTTATACCAAGGGAGGTGACAGTATCTTATACCTAGGGAGGTGACAGAATCATATAACAAGGAAGGTGACACTATCATATACCAAGGGAGGTTACAGTATCTTATACGAAGGGAGGTGAGTGTATCTTATACGAAGGGAGGTGAGAGTATCTTATACTAAGGTAGGTGAGAGTATCTTATACCAAGGCAGGTGGCAGTATCTTATAACAAGGGAGGTGGCAGTATCTTATACCAAAGGAGGTGAGAGTATCTTATACCAAGGGATGTGACAGTATCTTATACCAAGGGAGGTGACACAATCATATACCAAGGAAGGTGACAGTATCATATACCAAGGGAGGTGAGAGTATCTTATACCAAGGGAGGTGAGGGTATCATATCCCAAGGGAGCTGACAGAATCATATACCAAGGAAGGTGAGAGTATCATATACCAAGGGAGGTGAGAGTATAATATAACAAGGGAGGTGGCAGTATCTTATACAAAGGGAGGTGACACTATCTTATACCAAGGGAGGTAAACCGTATCTCATACCAATGGAGGTGACATTATCTTATACCAAGGCAGGTGACATTATCTTATACCAAGGGAAGTGAGAGTATCTTATACCAAGGGAGGTAAACAGTATCATATACCAAGGGAGCTGAGAGTATCTCATACCAAGCGAGGTGATATTATCTTATACCAAGGGAGATGGCAGTATTTTATACCAAGGGAGGTGACAGTATAATATACCAAGGGAGGTGAGAGTATCTTCTACCAAGGAAGGTGATAATATCTTATATCAAGGGAGGTGGCAGTATCTAATAGCAAAGGAGGTGACAGTATCTTATACCAAGGGAGGTGAGAGTATCTTATACCAAGGGAAGTGGCCGTATCTTATATCAAGAGTGGTGATAGTATCATATACCAAGGGAGGTGAGTGTATCTTATACGAAGGGAGGTGACAGTATCTTATACTAAGGGAGGTGAGAGTATCTTATACCAAGGGAGGTGACAGAACCATATACTAAGGGAGGTGACAGATTCATATACCAAGGAAAGTGACAGAATCATATACGAAGGGAGGTGACAGTATCATATACCAAGGGAGGTGACAGTATCTTATACAATGGGACGTGAGAGTATCATATACCAAGGGAGGTGACAGTATCATATACCAAGAGAGGTGTCAGTATCATATACCAAGGGAGGTGAGTGTGTCTTATACGAAGGGAGGTGACAGTATCTTATACTAAGGGAGGTGAGAGTATCTTATAACAAGTGAGGTGGCAGTATATTATACCAAGGGAGATGACACAATCATATACCAAGGAAGGTGACAGTAGCATATTCCAGTGGGGTGAGAGTATCTTATGCCAGGGGAGGTAAGAGTATCTTATAGCAAGGGAGGTGAGGGTATCATATACCAAGGGTGGTGACAGTATCTTATACCAAGGGAGGTGAGAGTATTATTATACAAGGGAGGTGGCAGTATCTTATACCAAGGGAGGTGGCAGTATCTTATACCAAGGGAGGTGACAGTATCTTATACCAACGTAGGTAAACAGTTTCATATATCAAGGGAGGTGACATTATCTCATACCAATGGAGGTGACATTATCTTATACCAACGGAGGTGAGAGTATCTTATACCAAGTGAGGTAAACACTATCATATACCAAGGGAGGTGAGAGTATCTCATACCAAGGGAGATGACATTATATTATACCAAGGGAGGTGAGAGTATCTTATACCAAGGGAAGTGGCAGTATCTTATACCAAGGGAGGTGAGAGTATCTTATACCAAGGGAGGTGGCAGTATATTACATCAAGGGAGGTGGCAGTATCATATACCAAGGGAGGTGAGAGTATCTTATACCAAGGGAGGTGACAGTATCTTATACCAAGGGAGGTGACAGTATCATATACCAAGGAAGGTGACAGTATCATATACCAAGGGAGGTGAGAGTATCTTATACCAAGGGAGGTGGCAGTATCTTATACCAACTGGACGTGACAGTATCTTATACCAAGGGAGGTGACACAATCATATACCAAGGGAGGTTACAGTATCTTATACCATGGGAGGTGAGGGTATCTTATACCAAGGGAGGTGACAGTATCATATATCAAGAAAAGTGAGAGTATCTTATACCAAGGGAGGTGGCAGTATCATATACCAAGGAAGGTGACAGTATCATATACCAAGGGAGGTGAGAGTATCTTATACCAAGGGAGGTGAGAGTATCTTATACCAAGGGAGGTGAGGGTATCATATACCAAGGAAGGTGACAGAATCATATACCAAGGAAGGTGACAGTATCATATACCAAGGGATGTGAGAGTATAATATACCAAGGGAGGTGGCACTATCTTATACCAAGGGAGGTAAACCTTATCTCATACCAAGGGAGGTGACATTATCTTATACCAAGGGAGGTGACATTATCTTATAACAAGGGAAGTCAGAGTATCTTATACCAAGGGAGGTGAGAGTATCTTATACGAAGGGAGGTGAGGGTATCATATACCAAGGGAGGTGACAGAATCATATACCAAGGAAGGTGACAGTATCATATACCAAGGCATGTGAGAGTATAATATACCAAGGGAGGTGACATTATCTTATACCAAGGGAGGTGACATTATCTTATACCAAGGGAAGTGAGAGTATCTTATACCAAGGGAGGTAAACAGTATCATATACCAAGGGAGCTCAGAGTATCTCATACCAAGCGAGGTGACATTATCTTATACCAAGGGAGATGGCAGTATTTTATACCAAGGGAGGTGACAGTATCATATACCAAGGGAGGTGAGAGTATCTTCTACCAAGGAAGGTGAGAATATCTTATATCAAGGGAGGTGGCAGTATCTTATAGCAAAGGAGGTGACAGTATCTCATACCAAGGGAGGTGAGAGTATCTTATACCAAGGGAAGTGGCCGTATCTTATACCGAGGGATGTGAGAGTATCTTATACCAAGGGAGGTGGCAGTATATTATATCAAGGGAGATGACAGTATCTTATACCAAGGGAGATGACAGAATCATATACCAAGGAAGGTGACAGAATCATATACCAAGGGAGGTGACAGTATCATATACCAAGGGAGGTGACAGTATCTTATACCAAGGGAGGTGAGGGTATCATATACCAAGGGAGGTGACAGTATCATATATCAAGAGAGGTGACAGTAACATAAACTAAGGGAGGTGAGTGTATCTTATACGAAGGGAGGTGACAGTATCTTATACTAAGGGAGGTGAGAGTATCTTATACCAAGTGAGGTGGCAGTATCTTATACCAAGGGAGGTGACACTATCTTATACCAAGGGAGGTGAGAGTATCTTATACCAAGGGATGTGACACTATCTTATACCAAGGGAGGTGACACAATCATATACCAAGGAAGGTGACACTATCTTATACCAAGGGAGGTGACAGAATTATATACCAAGGAAGGAGACAGTATCATATACCAAGGAAGGTGACAGAGTCATATACCAAGGAAGGTGACAGTATCATATGGCAAGGGAGGTGACAATATTTTATACCAAGGCAGGTGAGGGTATCATATACCAAGGGATGTGACAGTATCATATACCAAGGGAGGTGACAGTATTATATATCAAGGGAGGTGACAGTGTGTTTTTAAACTTCAGCATTCTTAATGTCCGGATTTCTCCCCTACGAAAAGTCAGCATTTTTTACAAGATATTGAAATTGATCGGTAAAAAAAGAAAAGCAATTCCTCTTTGGATTTAGCTACAGTTATTCTGGTTTAATAAATGTCAAGTCAATACAGAGATAGAGTTACTGTAATTAATTTTGTGTTGAAACATCCCAAATGTACGAAAAAAAAAAGAGCGGCTCTTATTCATTCCAAAAATAAATTTGGCTTTTCTTTTTTTTTCAACATAAAAACCGTTGCGAAGATAAAAAATTAATTTAAAATAAAATTAAAAAATATGGCTAGTTATGTTATAAGAAGTCATGAAAATTAACATTTCAAAATCTAAAGGCTTACATTTTTTTCAGAAAAATAATACACTGATTTTATTGCGGTGTAAGCGCTGTTATAGAATGACATGTAGAATGATACGTAAAATGACAAATAGAATGACATTTAGAATGACACGTAAAATGACATACAGAATAACATGTAGAATAGAATAACATGTCCGAATCAATCAACACAGAACCAAATAACAATTTGGAAATGCTATGTAAGTGACGTTTTTAGCAGAAGGGATAATCCTGCAATGTGTTCTACATCATTTACAGTTGTGAAACAAAGAAAAGAATACTGTACTGTTACGTAATGTCAGTTCTCCAATATGGCTGTGAATGCTGGACAATCTCTTCAAAGAGGATACTGAGAATACCATGGATCGAACATCGACTGAGAAACGACGAAGTTTTAGGGAAAATGGAAACGAAAAGGACACTTATACTTAACATCAGAAAGATACAGTTTAAATTTCTAGGGCACATAATGATGAACGAGGGCTTGGAAATTTTGATACTCACAGCACAGAATGAAGACAAGAGTGACAGAGGCAAACAACGCGTAACCTACTTGGCGATTTTGAGTAAAAATGGATGTAGGAACAGAGTTTAGGAGAGATAACAAAAACACAAAATTTATTAAGAGTTTCACAAGACAGAATATTGCAGTGAGCCATGATCGTCTACGCTCTGAAATGATAAGTCAAAAAAAAAAAGAAGAATTTGCTAGCCATACACGTAACCAATTTTGAATTCAGAATTGCCTTCCCCTTACCAACCAAGGCTATAGATTCCAGTTTGCCCTACTATTAGTTCCTAGCTTGAACGAAATTGATTCATACCTTCCTAATGATATCTGTTCGAAAGCGATGGTTTCGCTTGGAATTTGAACTCGTCTCGCCACCCTTACTTTAGGCGCCGATAACCGCTACGCTATGCGTACACTCAAGATGTAATGATGAATATGACACAAACAATCAATAAATACAAAGGTTGTTTTCTGGACGAGAAAAAATAATAACAGTGCTTTCAATATATATTTCTTAAGTTCATTGAATAATATCTGAATAATTCTAAAATAAAATGAAAAATAATTGCTTATTTAAGAAAATGAAACCTAGAAATATTTATTCTAGAATTTGCTATGAAATAGATGCCTAATAAATATATGCCTAATAAATATATGCCTAATATATGAAAATATATATTTTAAATGCCTAATATTGAAAACGTTTTCAACCATTTAATATGATTCGATTTTTTGCACCTGGCAGCCGAATTCAAACCCGCGAATTTTTATTTATTAACATTTGGGAAGTAATTCTTTTATCTAAATTTCTTTTGCTTTTCATCGATATTTTCAGATCGTCATTCTACGATCGTTAGAAAGTAGCGAATATCCGCGCTATAACTGACAATCATAGAACAGTGATTGTTGGATTTTGAAATGAAGGCAATTTCATCCAAAAATTAATAAGTTTTGTATCTTCTCTGTAAAATGCAATTTTTTGATCGGGTTTCTCCTTAATGTAATGCATAAATTGCTTCATTAATTCCGAATTAAGGGAGGTAACTCACTTCGTAAAAACTGATTTAAGAAATTAAATAAGTTTTTAATACATTTTTTTATATATGAAAATGAATTATTCAGTCACTATTTCCGACAAAATTATTGAAGTAAAACTTTCAGAGATTAAAAGTTAATGAAAGTTTTACGTTTGGGTTTAGAGAAAATGTTGCTCAGATTTAAAATGCATACCAGGATCGAACTTGCTGTCAATCAATCTTAAATTCATTTTTTTTTTATCCGAAGTGTTCAAGAATTGTGATGAATTAATTCACTGCAATAGAAGCATAAATGATTGGACGAAGACACGATTTTTACAATAACGTGATTGTACTGGAAAAAACTAAATTAATTATTCTTAAAATCATTTATCTTATAATTTTTATCGGTTAAAATTTGAAATAGAGCTTACTAAGGCTATGAGGAACTTTGAAATTCACATGATTTTGGGTTGAAGGTAGCACTCGTGATAATCGGTGTGGACCAAGGGTCGATTTATGATCAGCCAGGTTTATCTATATAAACGTGCACAGAAATCTGTTGACACAGTGGTTGGCTCGTCTGCCGTCGAGTGCAGTCGAGCTGGGTAGAGAGAAGTCGGAGACTGGAAGTGATGTCAGAGATTGGAACCAAACACCAGTTAGCATATTTTGTTGATATAAGTACAAAGAAGCGAATTACTCCTCCAACAATCTAAGACTGCTACTGCTACTATTATTACTACCACTGGAAAAGGAAACGTCGAATAAGCTACAATAATCAAAATGTTGTTTTTGGCTCGTCTGTCGTCGAGTGCAGTCGAGCTGGGTGGAGAGATATTGTAGACTGGAAGTGACGTCAGGGATTGGAACAAAACCCCCGCTAACATGTATTGTTAATATAAGTACCCATGCTTCTGCTACCGCGAAGATTACTACTACTGTTACTACCTCCGAGGAGGAACGCAACTATAAACTTTAAGCCGTGCACATAAATCTTTATCTCTCCATCGCAAGAGTCGTATATCGTTCTGAGACGATTTCACAACAAACTAATCACAACCCACTCTCTCTCTCTGTCTAGAATCCAGTGTATGAGTTTTTACGTCAATTATTTTCTTTTCTGTAACCCGTTTCTTTTCTATACTATTATTTTCTGCTATATAAAACACATTAACAATTCAACCATTGAATAGTTGTTTGTCCGGCTTTCTGCATATATATATATATATATATATATATATATATATATATATATATTTTTTGTGCATTCTAAATTTCTTAGCACAGACTCTTCAGCCGTGTCTACATCTTCAGTCGACCGTGAATGGATGAACATCACTTCTGCTTTTTGGATCAAACCAAACACAACGTGGGCAGGAAGCAGGATTAAACCAGTGGACCGGTCGAATGATCTACGTATGCTCAGGGGACCTACGGCCACTCGGTTACGACCGAGTAGACACTTCAACCCAGAGAGTAAGACGTCGAAGGGGCTGGGGCGAAAGTGTTAGACAAATGACGCAAGTTGCCGTCATTTATGTTCAAATGCTCAACTGCGAATGGCAGACATTTCTTGTGCACTTAACGACTGAAGCTATAATATCCATTTTGTTTGTCTTAAAACCAATTTTTAAGTAAAAGGAGTTCATACGCGTCTCTCTCTCTATATATATCTTGTAAGAGCGTTGTTTTTGCTAGCGACTATTAATTATATAGCCAAATGGGTGAGTTTATTAATTATAAAACTAAGACTGTCAATATATATTAGTTAAAAGCGTTGTTTTTGAGCCAGTGAGTATAAAATGAACTCACAGAAAATATTCCTTGCTACTGTCCAACTATTCATACAATTTAAAAAATACATTGATATTGTAGGAAGCTACAATGGAAACCTTTAGAAAAGTAGCATTAAAATGAGACATCTGTTATAGTCACAAAATGGGAGACGTGTAAACTCGACAATAGATCGCTTTTTATGTACAACAATAAAAAGCTGTTCTTTTTTGCTATCGGATGTTTCTGTCCATCCAAATGTTTGGTTTGAAATTAACTAAGCTAAAATTTGAGCCAAATTGTGCAATTGTAAGATGACACACTCCCGCTTAGAGGAAGCCATGTTTAGTCGCATTTGCTGCCAGCAAAACCTGAGCGCTGATAATAAAGACTACAGTCACTTCGATTGTCGTGTGATCGACAATGTTGACTCTTTCCCACGCATGAAGTTGGATTCTTGTGATATTATTATTTGTTATAGCCGGGCAGCAATTGATATATAGTCGGCTGGCTGAAATTATTCATTTGGTCAACAAACCTCCTCTATTGAAACGTTTTGACTGGTGAAAATATATATATATATATATATATATATATATATATATATATATATAGGGAGAGAGAGAGAGAGAGAAAGAAAGAAAGAGAGAGAGAGAGTGTGTTGAAAAATTCTCGGCACAACTCTCTTATCAAATTTTGACCAAAAATAATATTTTCATATTTACTTAGACATGTCGAGAATTTTTCAGCTCTCCGTAGTGTGTGTGTGTGTTTGTGTGCGCGCGTGCGTAGAGTGCGAAGAAGAGATTATGTGGTTGACGATGAAGTGGGGTCGTTTGTTGCTGTTAATTGATAAATTGATAATATGTGGAGAGTGTCGACGAAGCAACGCTCATTTCGAACTTTTTCTACCCCAAGGAGTGGGTCTATGTTCCGTTGCTCTCATCATAAATAAATGGAAACCAATTATGAGGTAAATGTGAATAAAGTAACTGCACTCATCTTGGCTCTTATAAATTTATGATAAAACGTTGTAGTAAAATGGAAAATTAGATATTTGAAACGCTTGATAAAAATTAAGTAACATTTTCTTTATACGACGTGGGAATAAATTCTAGAAAGAAAAGGTCAAGAAGGAATTTTAATCTCTTTTGATTTATGGTTTCACATAACAAGAATATTTTGAATTTCGCGTTTCTTTTTTTTTATGTGGCATGTCCTTTCAGGACGTAGGCGATCATGGCTCTCCACCCCTTCTATCCCTTGCAGCTCTCAACAAGTTCCTTTCTTCTGCTTCTTTTCACACACCAAGTTCTGTTATCCACTTACTTAAGTCCGCCAGGTATGTCAGGTATTTTTTCCCTTGTCTCTCTTTCCCTCTATGCGACCTGTGAGTATCAGATTCTCCAGGGCCTCCTTCCTCATTATGTGTCCCAGAAACTTCAGCTGCCTCTTCCTGATATTAAGTATAAGCCTCCTCCTTGTTTGCAACCTCTGTAAGACCTCTTCGTTGCTCACACGCTCGGTCCATGATATCCTTAGCATCCTTCTGTAGAACCGCATCTCTGTCGCCTCGAGACTAAGAATGTCAGATTTTGTTTTCACTATTGTCCCACATCAATTTTTATTCCCTTATCATTTGTAAATCTCCAGAAACATAAATAGTTAAATATTTCATCTTATAGGTTAGAATCACCTCTATTTTAGTAGTATTAGTAGTGATTTTAGTGGTATTAGTCAGGGCCGTCTATTTGCCCTTCAATTAAGAGTTGTTACTAATATGCAAGTCCCGAGGTCGCTAATATTGAGGTAAAAATGTAGTAATATCGTTGGTGGAAATGGGATAGGAAAATTCTGAATAGCGAATAAGATTACTGTTTCTTTAAAATGTCGTTGAAATGGTCGTGGTAAGTTCATGACGTTAGGGCGAATTCGGATGTAGATAGACCCGATTAGTGTGAATGAATTGGTGTGAACAGAAATATCAGCTTCTGAGTTTGATGAAAAAAAGGATTAGCAAAGATGCCAGTTTCCCAGAACTGCTGTCAGTTTTGACTCCTAATCTTTTTTTTTTTATAAAGACGAAGTGAATCCCAGAAGAAGCTAAAATCAACAAAGACTGATTGGTTAAAACACTTTTTCTGATGGGAAAATATAATAAGCAAGAACGATATGTAATATTTACCGACGATATTGTAATTCAATCTCTTATTTAACACTGTTTTATTTCATTTCTCGCTTTGTTAGTTAATGTCGATCAGTGTGAGTGAGTGGACACGTGAGCCTCATCTGAAACGTGCACCTGAGATTTTCGTCTGTGGTATCTGAGGGAGACTGTCTTTTCTAGAGTGGGTGTTTATCTATCTGTGATACGATTCTTTTCCACGTGTGAATTCCAGTTGTAGCTGTGACGATCACAATCATTCAGCGACCAGAAGTCATATGTTGGGTCAATCGTTCACCTGATTTCTCTGACGCCAGGCTGTGGGCAAAGTATATTCTGGCATGATCTGGAGTGAGACATATAGTACAGGTAATATATATTAGGATTATATATTAGTGAGCAAATTTTGGGGGATCATCACTTTGTAATTTTTTCTGTTGTATGATCAATTTATTTCTTATTTAGAAAAATTTTAAACTTCATTATATATATATATATATATATATATATATATATATACAATACTGTTCGATAAAAGTGACTCACCTGATGTTTTTTACTTAAAATTCTTTTCGCCTATTGTTTTGGGGGTCAAACTAATCTTTAATCTAATATAAAGACCCCTTCCCGACCACCTAATAAAAAAAAGTTTACTCACCCTAAGGTATTCTATTGATAATTATAATTTTGGATATAAATGAGATTTAGGGAAAAACTCTGTGCAAAAAAAGTGACCACTTATTTCCTACAACTAGTAATCAATACAAAAATAACCGAACAGCTTTAAATAAAGAATAATAGAGGTATAATTTATTTACAATAGGTAATATACTTCGAAATATTTCATAATCTATGGGTCCTCCTTTATTTTGAATAACCTTTTCAACCCTTTTTGGCATTGACTTGACGAGGTTCTGGCAAATCTCGTCTCCAAGCATTGAATTCCATTCGGATATGAAATTCACAATCAGATCGTCTTTGTTGCTCAACTGTTTTCTCGAGAGACTGTACTTTATAATGCTCCATAAGTTTTCTATGGGGTTGAGGCCAGGAGATTGGGGCGGCCATGTCATAACACTAATCTGCTTCTCATCAAAGTATTCCTTCATCAATTTTTATTTGTGACAGGGAGCATTACCCTGCATAAAAATGAGCTTGGTGGGGTCGATTTGCACCCTTTCAGCAGAAGGGAGCAGACAAGACTCTAAAATTCTCTTGTACTGCTCGCTCCTAAGGGTCTTTTCAATAGATTTTAAGAAACCAGTTCCATGAAAAGAAAAACATCCCCAGAACATTATACTGAACGGATGCTTGACAGTACTTACTGGTAAATTCAAAGAGATTTCAAAGCTTCTTCGGATTTTAGATCGCTTATCCTTTGAATTTAGCTCAACTTTCGTTTCATCGGAGAAGAGAACATTTAGTAAAAAAAATCAGGTGAGTCACTTTTATCGAACAGCACTATATATATATATATATATATATATATATATATATATATATATACATATATATATATAGAGCTTATAATAAAATTTTACGCGAATAACGATTCTGTTTGTCTATTCATCTGCTTGTATCTCTTTGATATACACGGAGAGAGAAAAATGTGTCCGTGTTATCGTCTTTGATAGCACTAAAGACCCATTCTCCAGCCACAGAAATAGTTAAAAAACACCCTCAGAAATGAAAGGTATACACTATATATATGTGGTCATATACGAGATGTACATTGTTGCCATTTACCTTTCAAACCGCGAATTTTCTCTAGTCATAATGAACGGAAGCTATTATCAATGGAACCCTATTTAAACGTCTAGTGGGTCTGAAGTTCATGCCAGACCTCAAATGGAATTCATATATACGATCCATTCTTAAAGATACTGGACAAATGGTCAATTGACTCTATCGCTGCAGGAAGTATCTGACGCTTTCGCCCATGTTGGATTTTTATAAGAGACAGATCAGTACATTATTTACATTATTCCACTGCCTTAACCGGGTATCGAACTCACACTCTTTGGGTCCTGTCACTGGATCTGACCAACGTGGCGAACTTTCAGAGGGAAAAATTAACAGGAGATAACTGATAACTGACATCCATTAAAACATGGCACGTGGAACTAGAACAGTCTACCCCAGTGAGCGAAATAAAGGGTTCAGTTCGACATTCCAACCACCTGAAGAAGGCCGTAGCGTACAACGGCTGAAAAGTTGTAATAAATATGGCGACAAAGATAAGGACAATAGTCCGAATAATGTAAATAGTGTACATAATACGTCATCTCAGAAATATAGACAGATACTGGAGGGCCGAAACGTTGTAATAAATATGGCGACAAAGATGAGGACAATAGTCCGAATAATGTAAATAATGTACATAATACCTCATCTCAGAAATATAGACAGAGACATATCAGATTTTTGAAAAAGAGAGTACTGCTGCCATATTTAGGTCGAAGTTACTTAATCCTTACTTTTCCGTCTTAATAGCGCTCAGAAGTGTTTATTTGCTCTTTTGGTGGATGACTTATCTTCCAATCTACAACCTCTTTCCACAGATGCAAATGCTTCAAACATGTTCCACAATTTAGTTCCAGTAGTTCAGATTTTTCACACTTAGGGCATGACATCGCATTGAATCTCCCTTATTTTCTTCATGTTTCAATTGTAAGAAGGACATTAAACTAAGCTTTTTCTCAAAGAATTTGTAGGATGGACTCTCGCGTGAATTGTTCCCCGAACACTCAAATGTTGATTTCTTCAAGTGAAGAGTTAATTAGTTATCTATCATACTTATCCTCATAATCCCCACCTCCTACCACTTTCTCTTCCCTTCATCTCACACACACCTCACTTTCATCTCACACACCTCACTCTCATCTCACACACACACCTCACTTTCATCTCACACACACCTCACTTTCATCTCACACACACACACCGCACTTTCATCTCACACACACCTCACTCTCATCTCACACATCACTTTCATCTCACACACACCTCACTCTCATCTCACACCTCACTTTCATCTCACACACACCTCACTTTCATCTCACACACACACACACCTCACTTTCATCTCACACGCCTCACTCTCATCTCACACACCTCACTCTCATCTCACACACACACCTCACTTTCATCTCACACACACCTCACTTTCATCTCACACACCTCACTCTCATCTCACACACACACACACCTCACTTTCATCTCACACACCTCACTCTCATCTCACACACACACACACACACCTCACTTTCATCTCACACACACCTCACTCTCATCTCACACATCAATTTCATCTCACACACACCTCACTCTCATCTCACACCTCACTTTCATCTCACACACACCTCACTTTCATCTCACACACACCTCACTTTCATCATTAACATTACGACTGCCACACCCACCAGCTTTGTATTTGGTAATATTTAGTAAAAACAAAAATGAAACTTAGCGCAATCTTACGATTATGAGGATCAAGTGAGGCCCAAACTCAGTATTCAACAGTAAAAGTTAACAAGACTCGCTCGTTAACCATTACACAGGCTGGGGCTGCCACGGTATGTTTAATTGTTGCTGGATTACGCAAAAGTTGCTTTTGTTTTTGTGGTAGGATCCACCTAATCTGCATAGGTGACTATCAACTATATAAATAATGGTTGGTACCGGAAGACGGGAGGAGGAATCACGAGATCCAACTAGAGACTCTGATCGACTGCGACTAGTCAACACATTCTCCAGGAACGTCTTCCCAGAAATATACAGAAATACTATATGTACTTATTGTTTACACTTTCTTGTTATAATACATTCTTGTTCTAAGTACATTTTGTGTTGCATTATTATTCCATGCATTAGGCGAGATTCAACAATGAGTCAAGACTCAACAGTTTTAGACTTAACATTTGACATCTGGCAATTTTTGTTTCTTAATTCCATTTTAACGTAAAGGATAATCAAAAAACTATTATTATCTTAACTCTAGCACCTACCCTTTTGCCTCTCTGGGTCTAAAAGGAAGGCTGACTTCCTTTCAGACCCAGTTCATGCAGGTCTTTCGAGGTACCAAATTTCCATGTTGTATCATACGCCTTTGCAAGTCAAAAAGACTGCCGTGCGATGTCTCCTTCCTTTAGAATGGTTTGCAGGCGTATTAAGTGGTCTATTGTGCTTCTTTTTCCCCCTAAAAGCGCGTTGGAAGTCGCTGATTAAGCCTTTAATTTCCAGGTACCAAGTCAACCTGTTGTTGACCATGTTCTCCATAGTTTTAAATGCTAATGTTAATGTTAATGCTATCGGGTGTGAAGTTTTCAGGCTCTGTGTCATCCTTTATCGGTTTTGGAGTAGAGATGATTAATGACTTTCTCCACATCCCTGGGAACTTTCCATTTGTCCATATCTTATTATACATTCTTAATCAGAGTTGTATTGATTTGTTGGGTAACTGTTTTAAAAAATTGTAGTGGATATCATCTGAACTCAGAGCTGTATCGTGGGCTTTCTTTAAAAATTTGTTTAGTTCCTGCAGCATTATTTGATTTAAAGTTTAGTTTTTGTTTTTCCGCCTTTTGTTTAAATTTTAGAAATTGTTCGCTACCATTTTTGGTAGATTAATTTTTAGAGATTGTTTTGTCTAGTTGATCAGTAATATCATTCTCACTGGTTATTTTAGAGTTTTTTTTTATCGAGAGGGGTTTTATAGTGTTTGGTATTTACCTGCTATTTTCTTTATATTTCAGACGGATCTTGTTTTTGTAGCAGAATTTGAGTCTGTTGCCGTAGTTTTTCCGGCATTCTTTTTTTTAGTTTCCTTAATTATTGTCCGTGATTTTGCTCGGAGTTGCTTAAATTGCAGAAATTAGAGGTTGTAGGTTGTTTATTGAATTTTCTCAGAGCTACACTTCTTAATCTGGTGGCTTTTCTAAACATTTATCATTGAAACAAGGTTTGTTTTTTGGTGCTGTATTTTTGGGAATGCATTTCTCATCTATAGAGATGAGGATCCCGTGAAATGTTTCCAATCCTTGATACTTCTTCCTTCAGTCAGTTTTAAAGAACGATGGTTTTTAAATTCTTTTCAATTCGCTCTTCCTATTTTCCAACGGTGAGGATTTTTTCATTGTGTTCTGAGTTTTATAGGACGATTGGCGTGTGATCGCTATCGCATGTATCTGCCATTACCTTCCAAGAGAAATCCATATAAATTGATGGATCACATAGGAATAAGTCTATTGCCGAGTAGCTGCCAGAAAATGAATTTATTTAAGTTGGGGTTTTGTCATTATAAATGCATAAATCGTTGTTATAAATTATTGTTTCTAAGGATCTTCCTTTTGGTTTGTGTTTTTACAACCCCATATGGTGCTGTGACAGTTAAAGTCCCCTAGCAACATAAAAGAGGCAGGGAGTTGCCTCATGATTTTCTTAATGTCAACTTCATTTACTGTTTCATTCAGATGTTTCTTAGCCTGTAATAAAGTCACTTTAACAGCAGTCAGTTGCAACGTTGTTAATTTTATTTTACTTTGAGGTACATCATTCCTAACTAGAATGGATGTCCCACCTGACATTCAAAGCCCAGTGTCACGTGTTTAGTTGTATTAATGGTATTCTTTTATATCCAGTTTGTCATTTTGCTTAAGGAATGTTTCCTGAAGGCAAACAACTGTCGGTGACAGGTCTGTTATTAACGAAAGCAGTTCATTTATATTTTCCTTTATTCCGCAGCAGTTCCATTGAATTATTTGATAAATGATTGCTAAATGTTTTATAGTTTTAGCTTAGTATGTGGTTGTATTTGAATTTTCTGAGGTTTTGAGTTTGGAGATTTTGGCCGTTTGTGAGTTCTGGTTCTCCACCACCATTTCTTTCCAGCTTGTCAAATCGGTTTTGGGTAGGAATTTGGTCACTGAATTTCTGGCTTTTGTTTGGCTGTTTCTGTTTTTTGGGAAATAAGTTTTTAAGTCTATCTTTGATGGTTTTTGCTGGACGGATAGGAGATCGCTGTGACCTTTGCTTTGTAGGATATTTTGTATTTTTTGGAGGAGTGGTTTGTTTTTTCTTTATTTATTATTTCAGTTCTTTCATTGGCTTTCTTTTGTTGATCAGTCTGTACTGTCTCCTTGGAGTATATGTCTTTCAGGTAGTGATGAAACTTGGGCCAGTCATTTGTTTCTAAGTGTACGAGCTTATTAATAAGGGCTCTGTATTTTTCAGGTTGACTGGTATTCGTTTTAGTCGTTATTTTTGCATAAAAAGGGCTTTTCATGTAGCTTTCTACTATTTGCCTTGCTTCTAGGAATGAGGCATTTCGTTTGTGTTTCAACTCGACTATCTCATTTTCCCTTTTCGAGATGTCGCATAATCATGAGTATGCTGGATGGTTTTACTGGCATTTTCTTAGGAGTGACCAGAGATAACTTTCTGCTTCTAATGACTCCCTTCGAAGTATTCAGTCTTTCATGAATTTATTCTTCATTATTTTGATATAGAAAAAAATTCACTGCCTGTTCTCCCCACACACCTCGGAGCTCGACATTGGGACGTGTCAAAGGAGGAAACACAGTCGCCTTGACAGTTCACGGATACACAAACCAGTATACTCGCATTCGAGAGAGACTCGTTAAAAAATTTATTGCACTTTCCAAATAAGTGTAAAATCTGGTAAGTTTACAGCCATGTCTAGGATCTTTTCAAACCGATTGACCCTCAACCACCTCTTTCTAACGCCTACTGTGATGATACTACGCCGATACCTCTGAATTAAAACTCACTAAATCCAGGGAAGTTAATTTGTTATAGTGAACTATCTCTCTCCTTCCCTCTCGCTCTCTGTGACTATTACCCCTCATTCTCTCTGTGGCAAGGTAAAAGCATTCAGGCAAAAACCCAAGGAGACTAAAAGAATTGACCCCTAGCAACCATATCACATGGAGGCTAAAAATAACTATTCACGTGGAGTCACCTGACTCAATATTCAAACTGCGCGCGAAAGAAAGAAATGCGGCAAGTAAGTTGGGAAAATCGAGGAAGTCAGACCATCCATGAAATTGTCATGAGAATGGATTCACCGAAATCAAGAGAACGGATGCCGTTCCCACCTCACATAAAGTCTTAGTTATAAGAACACTTGTGTAACCAAATGGTCCTACCCAAAATTCAGTGGAGTCAATGATGATCAACACGATAAATATCATTTCTAAATGGAAATGAATCAACCTTATGCAAAAGAAGCATAGGAAGAGAAATAACATTTTTCCACGTGTGAAAAGAATAGAAAAAACAAAACCCTGAAAATATAAAAGAAAAGAAAATAAGATGTTAAAAGAACGGTAAAAGGAAAAAGAGAGAGGAGAAAAAAATGTATTTGTTTTCAATCAACTGAAAAAGCGAACTGTTTTTTCCGTATTCATATCACACACACCCCATACATTTTTTACATTCAGACATTCTTGTTTTCAAATTGTTTTATGTACAATTAAAATTTCGTTACACAATACATTTGTGTTTGTGTCTGTTGCTTTTCTTATTCACGTGCTGTTGACCCTTTGAGAGAAATTCACTGTTGTAGTGGAATTCAGGTCATCACCTTGGCAACTGATCCACTCCATGATTTATTTTGTTTTTTGTTTTTTCTTATTTATGTTGCGACTCTCGCGGGTCGTAAATTGAATAGGGATGGCATTTTAACCCGGCGTATATTTGGGATATTTGTATTTAATTATAACGTCCTCCGTGAGTTGATATAATTACAGACGCTGGGGCTTGGCATGACCAGCCGATTAATCGTGTCGGACCTCCCCGACTATCCGTCTAGTCCAAGTAAGGGCCAAAGTGGTGTGTTGGAAATCAGAAGTATCTAACCTGACTCCTGAAACCCTCAATCACCAGGATCCCGTTACCAGACGTGACGGATCGCCACCCACGTCAAACAGGTGGCCTCGTGGGGCGGAGGGGTCTTACCCTTCTACAGAGGTGCAGTCGGCGTATTCTGAAGCCCTAGCTGACAGGGCGTCATAGTAATTGTAAGTTTGCTGGGTCGGGCTGTGTGTTGAAACGGAGTGAGTAATAATTGGGCAGGAATAAATAAGAACTAGACTAGATTATCCCATTAGAAGTGGAACGCAGATTAAATAAAGGGTTCATTTCGAAATTTCCGGTTGATTATCCAGTTTGACACACACCTGAGTAAGACCGGAGAGTAGACGGTCGTAATGTAGTGATAACAACAATGAAGATGAAGACAATTGCCGCATGTAAATAATAAGAATAAAAATATTGCCTTTGGTTTGAAGTGAAAGCAAGACAGAATATCAGCACCAAGTCAACTGTAACGTTTTCAACATTTTCCGTCGAATCAGGGAAGTTTTTTTTTTTTTTATCAATAATTGTTTTTCTTTTAAAATAGACGGTTAGCTGACACAAACATAATAATTCGTCTTACAATCGCGTAGTATTGTCATTTCTTAAAATTTTATTTTAACTCATTTCGTATAGATTGTATCGATTAGATGTTACAGCAGGAGAATTTAAAGTCCGACCAGAATTTATTATCAGTGAATAGAATCTAAACAACGTAAGATACGCAGATGTGACAGTGCTGACGGCAGACTTAGAAAAAAGGAATTCTACGACAAAGTAGTAAAGGAAAACTGGAAGAAATGATTTACCATCGATTATAAGAAGAAAGAATATATGATCGTTACCAAGAGGGTTAGCACAAGATTATTTTTTTACAGTGAAAGTCTCCCTTTACAAGTCCCGAGGGTCACTCGGGGTAGAGGATTACGTTAGGAAGCCATTTGTGTGTATAGGTGAGGCTGATAACGATTAACTCTAGTCTTGAATACGTTAAGATTGTAGTGATCGGGGAAACATCCTGTTGGGAATCGATTCCACAGGACAGTGGCTCGCGGAAGGAAGCTGTTCGAGTGGAATTTACTTTTTACCGATGGAATACGGAGAGAATGTGGGTGGTTTGCTACTATGTAAGTGGCATGGCGTGTTCTTGGCATGAATATTTGGCTCGGCGGGACCAGAGAATGTAGTTCGTCCGGGGACTTTTCATGGAAGTAGCGGTAAAGCAGCGAGAGGCTTGCCACATCCCGTCTATGGGAGAGAAGTTGAAGGGTGAAGAATAAATCGTCACCCACAAGAGCTTGGAGACGCTTTTGAACTATCAAAGCTGGAGTGTGAGGTCTTAGCAACTTCTGTCCAGATATGATAACAGTACTCCATTTTTGGTCTGATCTGGCTCTTGTAAAGAATAGGAAGAGGAGTCAGGTACTTACTGCCGACCATTTTTACCTGCATCCTCATTACGAGTTCCTGTACGAGTTCCGCTTGAAATCAGGCATGTGCTTCAGGCCCAACAGTTTTTTACGGCATGATGCTTCTCCGAGAGGACCCTCGTTCATCATGATTGGTGGTAGTTCGGGGTCAGATCGGCGATGATGGAATGTAACTAGCTTGGTCTTTGAGACATTGAAGGTAATCAGCCAGTTTTTACCTCATTGTGTAGTTTTTTTACAAGCTCAGAAGAGGGATCAGTCGCCAATCTCTGGCCATCGAGAGTTTTAGAGGTGCGCCCGTATATGAGCTACAAATTGGAGATGACAAAATGAAGTAAGTGCAGCAATGGAAAAAGTTTTAACAGACGGCAGATAATGTGACACTAACATCCGAAGATGCATTGGAATGGCGAAAGATGATTTATAAAAGCTAAACAAAGTATTAGGAAATAGGAAAATTTTATTAGAAACAAAGAAAAGAATATGTAACTGTGGCGTAATATCACTCATCCTATATCGCAGTGATTGTTGGAGAATTTCCTCACTGATTAACATGAAAACTTGATCCAACTGAGATGTGGTTTTACAGAAGGATGCTACGAATACAACGAGGAAGTTTTAGGGAAAATGAAAGCAAAAAGAACACTTGTCTTATTTAGATTCAGAAAGAGACAGTTGAAATTTCTAGGATACATAATGAAGAAAGAGGGTTTGGGGAATTTGATACTCACAAGACATATTGGAAGCAAGAAGAGCAGAGAGAAACAGCTAGTACCCTACCTAAAAACGTTGTGTAAATGCATGGCAGAACAAAGACTGGGAGGGACAGTCAGGAGCTTAGAGATTACAAATGGTAGAAAGTTGTAGCCGTTCTGAATAGCGGTAAACTATCAGGTTCTATTACTATAAATGACCTTGAAGTAAATCTTACCTTCATTGGCTCTTTACAATGAACTTTGCTTCTAACTCTTCATTGGTCGACAAGGGTCGACTCTATCTGATTTCATTCCTCTCATAGAGCACATCTCTTGTGATATCTATCACAATACGGGAAGATTCCAGACAAATCAAGTCTTAAATTTACGAAGGTGTTATGGTGATACACACGTTTCTATAGTTATTAGACTCTCCCACCTAATATAAGTAGGAGTAGTAAGAGGGACGAGGGTCAGTCGATGTCGGACGACAGTAGTCGACAGTTAGTCGAATACGAAAGTAGTCAGCGACCACAACAAGATTACTCTGCGTAATACCTATTATATCAAGTTCCTAACGTTTGGTACGTCGAACTTATTTAGGACCGATTTTAGTACAAATACAAGCCTCCACTGCGAAATAACTCTACAACAACTTTGGCGACGAGGATTCGCACTCATACGGAGGAAGAAAAAATTCGCTCGCCACAATAACTTCGGTGACAAAGTCTCGGATTCACACTTAAAAAAAAACTTGGCAAAGTTTGTCGCAAGCCAAAACGTCAACTTAGTGACGAAAAAATCTGTCGAGAAAAGAAATATTTTTCTCGATAATACAATTTGCTCGAATAGGTCACGAATTGCAAATTCGTACGACCCCCCCTCTACAGTATTTAGACATTGTGTAAACTTTTTGCGAAGATAGAGGAATGCAAAAGTCTATTCCAGTCGGAACAACAGACAAAATATTAGAGCAACAAACAACATTCCAGATGCAGCTACAGGAGGAAACTTTCAATAGACAAATGCAATTCCAACAAAAAATGGAACAGATGCATAGGGAGTTTCAAAACAAAATTCTGGAAATAACTGAGAAGAGGAAAGAGAAAAATCTACAAAATGATTCTTTCCCAGAGAATACAATATGGAATTCAATTGAAAAATTCACGTGCAGACGGCACATTAACCAGATCAGACGACACTCTTCAGACGTGGTTGACAGTGATCCCGCGGAAGAAACGCCTATGGAGGTGATTTTCGATACGTTTGATCTAACAACGTCAGCAATGATTTTACCTGAGGTACGCCGATCCAGGAGAAAAAGAAAGGCAACTGATCATTTAAAAGTGGATCCAAAACGTAGGAGATACGCTACGATGTTCCTAAAAAATGAAGTTTTTTTTGTTTGTTTTTTCTTCATATTTCCTGTAAAAAATAAAGATAAAGAAAACTGTTTTACTCCTACGCAGTAAAGTTTTAGGAGGAGGTGTTATGGTGAAACACACCTATTCTATAGTTATTAGACTCTCCCACCTAATATAAGTAGGAGTAGTAAGAGGAACGAGGGTCAGTCGATGTCGAACGATAGTAGTCGACAGTTAGTCGAATACGAAAGTAGTCAGCGACCACAACAAGATTACTCTGCGTAATGGTACGTCGAACTTATTTAGGACCGATTTTAGTACAAATACAAGCCTCCACTGCGAAATAACTCCACAACAGAAGGTCACTGCTTCAGACAAAATTATTATTCTTGTTATGAAAAACATTAGCCTAGATTTATCTCCAATCTAGGCCGAGTTGTTTAGCTGCTGCCTGAAGGAGAAATGTTTCCCAAGTTTATGGAAGGTGACATCTGTTTAGCCTGTCTTGAAGAATGAGGATTCGCGCTTACTACTCACTCAGTATTGACCCAACAGCCTTCGTGGTGTCATCTGCAAACTATTTGAGTCTAGGATCAACAAGAAGATTGTTGATCATTTCAACAGAAACAAACTCCTGAGCGACAAGCAATAGGAATTTTGTTTCTCTAGCTTCACTGCTGATGTTCTAACTCTGCTATTACACACAAAATAAGTGAGGTACTCGATAATAAACTCATCATGAGAACGATTGTCTTAGATATTTTAAAGGCATTACACAGGGCATATAGGGTGTTGCTGCAAAAATGTTCTAGTTATGGGATGTATTTTCAATTATCAAGTCCTTTGTATCAGGTAAGGTGCCTGAAGCATGAAATTATTTATAGAAAAGACAGAGGGGAGCTACATTACAGCGGAGGAAAGTGACTGAAGTTGAGATTCAAAGTCAGGAGGGTCGATTACATTACAAACTCTTCATTGGATTTTGTTGGGATCTCGAGATATATAGCAGGAGCACAAGGCCTGATATGACAGAGATATTCAATGCACGAAAGAATGGTAGTATAATAAACATGTAAGATGGATTCTGTTTAATAATCATTCTATTTCATGCCAAGAAAAATGTGAAACCAAGAAAGCACAATGAGTCGCTGTCATGGAGGCTAACATCAGCCATACTGATGGAAGGCAAAAAAATCCTTTGTGGTGATTAAAAGATAGCAGTTTCGTTTTGGATGTGTTAAAATGTAGAACCCATGTCTTACCCCAGTTAATAAATAATTAGAATAATTTTCTACAGCAGCTGCCAGTTTTACTTTGTCGGATCTATTGGACTTATTATTAAGACAGGAGTAAGTATTTGTGTCAGCAGCATAAATACCAAATTGGTAATTGGTGACACCAGGAAAGTCACTGATGGCGATAAGAAACAAGGATAGAGGCAAATGATTTATTAAGAATTATTGGATTAAGACAAATATTAGTCCAGAGAAACACCCTAACCGAACACCTTCGAAATTGTAATACATGTTTAATGTAGTTTGAATGTAGAAATCCGATGTGATAATTAATTTGTTCAATGAAACAGCACCAATGTCTCGTAGCAGCTATTCAGCAATTCTTAAGGTCTCCCATATCAGAGGTTGGCAGTGGATATTCGGAGAGAGTAGGAAAACGTAGTTCTGCAGGTCTTTTCATCTGACAGGTTAGCAGTGGATATTCTGGCAAGAAAACAAAAACAAAATGGCCGCCTTTATACACATCGGATTGAATATTTCAAGTCTTCTGATTGGTTAACCTTCTATGGGTGGACTATAAAATGAGACAGCTCATTTTGGTTTGCTCACTAGTTAATAGGTACACAAAAAACTGTAACACCCCCTCTTTTTGGGGTACATTATGGAATATTCTTTCAAAATATTAGTAAAGTCAATATTTATATGGAACAAATACTTTAGTATTAATAAAAGGAATTTTTTTCTTTTTTTTCTTTCTTTATTTTTTTCTTCTTTTTTTTAGCATTCATCAAATAATTATTTTTTTAAAATTTATAATTTTTTTTAAATGAAAAATTTATATCCACAAAAATTAGTTATATCATTTGTTCACTGTTAAGTACTTTAGGTTAATAAACATTAACAACAATATTATAAATTTAGGCTGTGATCACAACAAAAAAAGGTAGAAAAAGTTGTTATTTTACACATAGCTGGGACCCATTAAAACAGACACTATCACTCCGGGTCAGAGTGATTGTGAGAGCTATTAGGAGGAGGATCGGGCTAAAAGTAGGTCTATTCATGTTTATACTCCAATATAGGACAAGAACTAATGGATGCAGTTTTACGTCTTACCCAGGACTATAAGACAGTACCAAATATGAGAGGAATGAAAGCCCGTAATTTCAATTGTAATTGGCTTCGTAAACAAATCCGACACGTTATTTTCCGATTGAACATATTCAATCTGTACTGTTTTCTTTTGTACCTGATCTCTAACAAATTGATATTTAATATCAATATGCTTTGATCTTTGTTGTATTATTGGATTTTTAGCCAAAGCAATACTAGCCTTATTATCACAGTAAATAGTTATAGGCTCACTTATTATTAGTGTTTTAAGAAAAATAGCCTCTTGTGTTGCTTCCGACAATGCAACATATTCCGCCTCACATGTTGAAAATGAAATCATCCTCTGTTTCTTAGGTTTCCAGCTAATTATTGGATTATCTTTTGCCAATCTAAAACAATAGCCTGTGATACTTTTACAATTTGGTGAATTTGCCCAATCAGCATCACAAAATTCTTCCAGTTGTAGTGGGTTTTTTGATTGTCGAAATACTAGGCACTGATTCTTAGTTCCCTTTAAATAACGTAATACTTGCTTAGCTCCTGTTAAATGCACAGTCCTCGGTTTATTTAAATTTTGAGACAACTTAGTAACCGTATAGCAGATGCCTGGCCCTGTTGATGTCATGACGTAAATAAGACTTCCAATCAATATTCTGTATCCTTTCTCACACGCCGCTATACCATCTTCATTATTCATAATTGTGTTTAAATCCATTTCACATGGAGTAGTCCGCGTTTTACAATTTCGCATGTCGAATTTTGATAAGAGTTTGTCGATGTATCTGGACTGATTCATTGTAATAGTGTTATCCTTAAATTCGAAATGTATACCAAGAAACCATGATAGTCGACCCAAGTCGGTCATTTTAAACCTTATATTTAAGGAATTTTTAATTTTTAATAGAGTAGCTTTACATTTTGAAGCAATTAACATATCGTCGACCCAAATAATCAGAATTGCTAATATTTCATTATTAAATGTCCTTGTGTACAGGCACGGGTCCACCGGGGAGGGCTCAAAAAGTTGTTCAATTAAATAGGAATGTAGTAATTTATTCCACGTTCTTCCGCTTTGCTTCAGCCCATATAGTGACTTTTTGAGTTTCCATACATAATTGTGACCTTTTTCAAAACCTGGCGGTTTATGTATATTTCATAGTCAATCGGTGCATTCAAATATGCTCCTTTGACACCCACATGGTGTATATCCATGCTATAATGCGCAGCCATTTGCATTAAAATTCTTATTGTTGTCATGCTTGTTGTTGGACTAAATGTTTCTACATAATCTTCCCCGTATATCTGCAAAAAATCCTCTAGTTACAAAACGAGCCTTATACACTGGCGAACCATCCTCAGTTCGCTTTACAGTATAAACCCAACGGCAGCCGATGATATTTTTATCATCCGGGGCTTCTTTTCAATTCAAAAGTATCATTTGATATTAAAGATTCCATTTTCTTTTTGCATGGCGGCTATCCATCGTTTGAAATTATCAGAATTTATAGCTCCTTAATAGTTCTTCGGGATACATTGCACCGAATAACAACAGTCAATGTCAATAGGACATTGATCCATTCCAAAATAGTCTGTCTTTCTTCTAATTCTAGTCGGATAACGCGGAATTTTTCCTCCTCTATATCTTCTGATATAACACCTTCCCCTTAATTGTGGGTCTTGAACCAGTTTTCTATTTATAGGCCTTATCTCATAATTAGGCCATACTGGTTCGTGTGGGACCAGCTCCTCACAATTAATATTCTTTTCTTCGGGATCCTTTACTTGCTCAAAGGAATCTGTAAATCAGACGCATCTTATTTTCCTTATTATTTTACTTTTTGGGAAATAAATCATATAGGCCAGACTTGCCCCGTCATAACCAATAAATTTTTTGGATCAAATTTTGCCCTGTGGTCGCAAAATTATACCAAAAATATGCATACCACTAATGTTGGGTTTGTAATTCGTAACAACGGTTTCTTATATATACGGCGGTATTTAATGCATAGACCCACCGATTTTTGGGTAACTTAGATTCTATTAGTAAACATGTAGCCATTTGGAAAGGCGTCCTCCAACTACGTTCAGCGATTCCGTTCTGGTGGGGCGAATAGGGACTCGTCTTCCCATCTTTAATGCCTTCATTTATTAGATGATTTCGTAATCATCAGAAGTAAATTCTCCACCATTATCTGTTCTAATTATTTTCACTTTTCCATAAGGTGAAATATCAGATAAATACATGTGTCACAATGTTGTAAGCCCTTTGAAGATGTAATTTTCATTCCAGTAACGTGTTCTTCTAATCTTTTAAAATCCGAATTATTACAGTGACCTAATATTTTATGGCAAGTCGCTAAGTGGTGGGTGGCTGTTTTCACAGATTTAATACTTTTCAAATAATATAAACGTCCATTTTGTTGTATATTAAATTCAGTTCTGTCTGGGTATATTAACTTTGAATTGTCTCGGTGAAAATTAACTTTAACACCAGTTTCAACAGCAGACTGAACCGAAAAAATATTTTGTTTAAATTTAGGGATCTATAAAGCCCTTTTTAATAAATATTTACAAATATTTCCATTACTATCTCGTAAATAAATACAGGCATTGCCTCTTTTAAAACCAAACTATTAACTCTAGTTCCGATAGGGGGTCAACATTTTTAAAATCGCCATTTCGCACGTATATGCCCGACTTTACTACAACGAAAGCAGATGATATTATATTTTCTATTATTATTATTATTATTCCTGCTGTTTTTGTTGTTGTTGTTTTTAGGCCCCCTATTTTTAATATCATCATTCCTGGTCAGGTAGGTTGGAGGAATTACTTTCTGAATTTTTTAAATGATGTCCTTAGTTGCATTACGTTTTTTTTTCCTTGATTTGAGGGGTTGCACATTTTTCCAGTTTCTTCATAACTACGTAATGCGACTTTAAACTCAGAGAAAGTTAGACTTTTATGACTGTCGTGAATGGTCTAAATGTCCATGGTAATCCCTTTAAAACTATGGCTATTAACAGCCCATCTGAAATAGCCTCCCCTGATATTTTTAAGCCCGTATAATATAATCTGTTACGGATTCATTCTCCCGTCTCCTTAACGCAATTAGTTCAGTACATAAAGCAATAATTTTAGGCTTACCTTTTGGTAAGTAGTGTTCACGCAATATCTGTAGCGCTCGGCATCCATTCCTTGGCTTCTCGCATTATTAAAGACAAACTTCTGTCATCCAGACATTGTATTAATTCAGTGAACACAGTCGCATTTCTTTCCATAAAATCATCGTCTTCCTTCTGGTCATCTTGGCAAAGTCATGAAGTTTTTTGTATTCTAAGGTAGCCTAAGAATTTCGTTTTCCACAATTCATAAAAATTGTCCATTTCCGTCAAAATACAGTCGTAATCTGCGCTCATAACCACTGTAATACATGTTTAATGTAGTTTGAATGTAGAAATCCGATGTGATAATTAATTTGTTCAATGAAACATACCAATGTCTCGTAGCAGCTATTCAGGAATTCTTAAGGTCTCCCATATCAGAGGTTGGCAGTGGATATTCGGAGAGAGTAGGAAAACGTAGTTCTGCAGGTCTTTTCATCTGACAGGTTAGCAGTGGATATTCCGACAAGAAAAAAAAACAAAATGGCCGCCTTATTACACATCGGATGGAATATTTCAAGTCTTCTGATTGGTTAACCTTTTATGGGTGGACTATAAAATGAGTCAGCTCATTTTGGTTTGCGCACTAGTTAATAGCCACACCTTGAAACCTTGTGTTGCTAGTGTTTGCTGGAGCGGTTCGTGAATGAAGCAAGTTTGTTACATTTTACTTATTTTTTCAACTCCTTTTGATCCCTTTTGCATCCTCAGTTTGTTTTTTACGTTTGTATATTTTTGCCTTTTTCTGCGAATACCCTCCCCCTCTTTTATTTTATTCATTTGATTTCGTTTGTTTGTTGACTGTTTATTGTTTGTTTTGTTTATTTGCCTCGGATTTCGGTCCGGTTTTTCGTTGTTTGATTTCTTTTTTATTTGTTAAGTTTTTGTTTTAAAAAAGAAAATTTTTTCTAAAAAAGAAAAAAAGCCAAACAAACTGTTTCTCCGACGTAATAGTACATATTACTATTATGGCGGAGTCGTCTCAAACACCGGTTACTCAACTGCCGGTGGCAACCGAAAAAATAATACCCAAAAAATCGGTCTGGACTGAAGTTCGGCCCAAGAAGGATGCTAAGTATTATGAGGAGTTCAGGGAAAAATTTGAGGAATTCACCAAAGGAAATGAGATCCTGACAATTAAGGAGGCGTTCGACACTGTGGACGTGAAGACTATTTCCCTGCTGACGTCCGATATTAAAATTCGGAGTTTAATTGGTGTCAGCAGGGAAGCAATGGAGGAGGCCCTCAAAGCCTCAACATTACGCCGAAGATACTGGCAAGAAGGACAAGAGCGCTTTGGGATTTACTGATGGCATCGGAGGAAGAAGCCAAGAAGCTGGCCGGTAGTGTCCTGATGTCGAAATCCCTAAAACTCCAAACGGAGTATATGGGCACCCGGAAGACTAATGTGACGGTGCATGGGGTGCCTATAGACATCACAGAGGATCGGTTGGGGGGCGTTTTTTGCCCAGTATGGAGAAGTAGAGAAGGTGGAAGCAGTAGTAAGAAAAGAGGGGATCGCGACAGGGGATGTGATAATAGAAATCATATTGACCCAGGAAAATTTCGCTAACATCCCAAACACAATCATATGCAGGAAAAGAACAATGTTGGTGATAGTTGAGGGGCGGAAACCCCACTGCTGGACGTGTGTGATATTGGGTCACATGGCCAAGGCGTGTCCCGGTAAAAAGGTGACCACACAAACAACAGCAGCAACAACATATTCAACAACAGAAGCCAAAGAGGCCATAGAACCCAGCAAGACTCCGAGTGATGGGTGGAAGGAGGTGGTGACTAGGGGACGGAAAAAGCGGGCCCCTCATCCCCCTGAAGGAAGTCCCACCGAAGCAGCAACAGCAGCAGCCACCCAAGAAGCTGGTGGAAGAACAAACACAGCAGGAGCAACAGCAGCAACGGGGGCAGCAGCAAAAACAACAGATGCAAAAGAGTCCCAAAAAGACTGATAATGATATGGAGGTGGAGGAGGTGCCTTCTGCACGGTCCTCTTCCTCAAAAAGGAGCGGGAGGAAGAAGTGGGCGAGGAAGAGGAGACACAAATAAAGAAGCACACTGGACAAAGTAGGGAGGGGTGAAACAGAGAAAAAGCCATGTGCAGATCTGCCCCTGCTTCGCCAGTGAAAGACAAACCAGACACTACAGCAGATAAAAGCCTCCCTGCTACCCTTTCTAATATTCCACTCCCTCTCACCACTCTCTCACCTCCACACACACCAATCCCCACAGCCTCTGATTCATCACCCACCCAACCATCCCCCGCTGTACCTACCCTTTCATCCACCTCCAACCCGCCACACCAAGACAGGGAGAAAAAGAAAAAAAAAGAGACTGTTCCACAAAATAGAAGACATATGTAGGGTGAACAGAGAGGAAATTGAGAAGAATCTCTCCACCCGAAAAAGATCCCTCTTAGGTCCTTTGTTTAAGTTGTCCTCAGTTGACAACAAATCAGTAGAGGACCCAAAAAACGTTCCTAGTGCCTCAGGGGTTATTGGCCTTATTAGGGACACGGGAAAATATCTGAAAGTATGGACCCATCTCTTTGAGGCCAGAGAGACCTTCCCTGATATAGGATGGTAGAGTTGGATTCGCAAGACCTAATTAAAATGCACTGTTTTTGTGCAGGGAGGGTCCCGGTGCGTCTCCATCCCTCGCTATATAGGACACTAAAACTCACTTACCCCATGGACGTCGGCGGGATTGTCTCGGAGGGACGGATGACGTCGGAGCTGGGAACGGGAAGCCTGGGACAAACCGTCGGGGTCCTTTCACCTGCAGATTTCTGGCCCGTCTGTAAATAGGTTTATGCACTTTTTTCTTTTCTTTGCAGGCCTAGAAGATGGCAATGAAGATAGCCAGTTTGAATGCGAGGGGCTTGAGGGATCGGAGTAAGGCTGCCCGCCTGCTTCGGGATCTCTTGTCCTTCGGTGTGGATGTTGCCGCGATCCAAGACACTCACTTTGTTTGCAGCGTCGATGCGTGTGTGCTGGGGGACGACTTTGTCGTTTATTCAGCATATGGGGACCGGCTTGCCAGAGGAGTTTCTTTGTTGGTCAGACGTACTCTTGATGCGAAAGTGGATCTTATGCATACCGATGCCGAGGGCCGGTTAATCGTAGCTGATATTGCCGTGAAAAGTGGTTCGTTTCGAGTCGTTGCGTTTTATGCGCCCAACGACTGGGAGGAGCAGGTTTCCTTTTTTCGGCGGTTGGGGCCGTTCCTAGTTTTAATGGGGGACTGGAATGCCATCCTGGACCCCAAGTTAGACAGGGGGCGGGGTGCTAGCGGGAGAAGGGGCGATCGTAGCCTGGTTGATCTGATCGTCGATAGATACCGGGTCGATCATCCCGGGGGAAAATGTGGACGTGGGCTCTTAATTGGACTTCTGACAAGGTGGTTAGAAGAGCCGATATAGATCTGTTAGATTGTCCTACGTTCCACTGGGTAGGCTACTCGGATCATAAACTTGTTTGTGCCCGGGTGGCGTTAGAAAATAGGCCTAGAATGGCTGGTTACTGGAAGTTCAATCTGTCTTTACTGGACAGGCGGGACTTCCAGGAGCAGCTAATTAGTGTAGTGCAGCGGGAGCTAGTGGAGGCGGTTATCGGGAATAAGTGGTGGGAGAGACTTAAGGATAGGATTAGGTCCTTCACCACTGATTTCAGCAAACGGCTCGCTCTAGATAGAACTGAATAGGTGAAGACACTTAAGGCTAATTTTTCCCGGGCGGAGGCTGGGGGGATCCCCTAGAGATAGCCGTAGCTAGGGAGGCCCTGGAGCGTTCGAATAGCGAGCGCTACATGGGCCAGTTAATTACACATAAGTTAATCAAGATGTCTTCCGAAGTTGTGAATATGGGCGCAGATCTGCGCAGGGAAGAAGTCCGCCGAGGTGGTGATCGTTACATCCGTCAGGTCGATACCCCGGGGGGACGTACTCTTCGGGCCACTGACGACTTGTGCGAGGCGTTTCGGCGGCATTTCGATAGCCTCTTTACCAAGGAGCCTGGTCTCCGTGAGAAGGAGTTTCGGAGCTATTTGGCTGAGTTTCCTCGGCTTTCGCCGACTGAAGCGGCTAGCTGCAAGGGAGAGATCACGGAGGGCGAAGTCTACGTTGCATTGAAGAAGGTCGGCAGAGGCAAGTCGCCCGGTTTGGATGGTTTGCCCTATGAATTGTACTTGAGGCTGTAGCACATCTTTGTTCCGATTTTGACTGCAGTGTTCAACAACTAGTTACGGTCGGGGGTCATCCCCAACCGGATTTCCAGGGGTGTGATCACTCTGTTGAAAAAGGGCAAGGGTGTTGGGGGAAGCTAGATGACTATAGGCCCATAACTCTGCTAAACACAGAGTTAAAGATTTTGGCCAAGATCCTGCAGGAGCGTTTGCAGTCAGTTGCCGAGTCTCTGTTGGGACCTGAGCAGACTTGTTCTGTGAGGGGCCGAACAATTCAGAGCAACCTGCATCTGATCCGCACGATCATAGAGGGTGTAAAAGACGACGAAGAAGCCGCGCTGATCAATTTGGATCAGTCCAAGGCATTTGATAGGGTTGACCATCGCTACCTTGCTACTGTCCTGCATGCCGCTGGATTCGCACCCGACTTTTGCCACTGGATTCGCACCCGACTTTTGCCGCTGGATTAGCCTTCTGTATCGCTCCCCCCAGTGGTACAGGTGAACGGAAAGTTGTTGGGCGCTTTTGTGCTGTCTAGATCGGTTCTTCAGGGTTGTCCGCTGTCGCCTCTCCTTTATGCTTTGGCGTTGGCGCCTTTCCTTCGCCGGCTGAAGGACGAGACGTGCAGTCCGGCCCTACGCGGGATCTCCGTTCCTGGAGGGTCTCGAGCCAGGGTTTCCGCGTACGCCGATGAGGTATCTGCTTTCGTGTCGTCCCGCAACGACATTGAGGCGGTACAGAAGGCGCCTGATCGGTACGAGAAGGTGACCGGGACCAAGATAAATCGCGACAAGTCGGCCGGCTTGCGGTTAGGTGCCTGGAAGATGGTCGATCTTCCGGGCCGCTTCGGTTGGACGGACGGTCCTGTCCGCATTCTTGGAGTATGGTTTGGACCCAACCTCCAGCTGGAGAAAAATTGGTCTGAAGTACGAGCAAAGGTCGATTCTGCCGGTCAGATTTGGAATCGACGGAGGTTGTCCGTGAAGGGCAGGGCGGAGGTGTGTGCTAGATACATTTTCCCTCTTGTCATTTATCGATTGTTCGTACTTCCTCTCTGTGACGACCACAATAAGGGGCTCGAGCGATCGCTATCCTCCATTTTATGGAGGGGACGCATGAATCGGGTCGACAGACGAGTCTGCACTAAAAGTCCGTATCATGGGGGGCTGGGAATGCCACACTTGAAGAGCCACATTCGTGCCTCTCGGTTGGCTTTCCTCCGATTTTGGCGGGGATTGTTAGGGATGCATTCCTTTGCCTTACCATCAGTCCCCCCATCTCGCGGGTTGAGCGCCGTCGTAAACCCCGGGATCAGTCGGATTTCCTTTGCGAGTGTCAGTCGGCCTTGCTGGCTGTTCCGCGGTCCAGTGACCTTTCACGGCCTAGGAAGGTCTTCTATCGGGAATTAGTGGGGGGCGCGAAGGATCCCCTACGTGATACGCTCTGTTTGTCGGAGGAGGAGTTTTGCTCCTTCTGGTCTTGGGCGCCAGCGGCGGATTACCTCAGTAACCCTGAGTTTTCGCTTACCTGGCGATTGGCTCGGAATCGGCTGCCTCTCAATGACAAGGCTTTCATATGGGGCTTGGCGGATTTGCCAGATTGTGAACGGTGTGGCCTTGGTTTAGAAGAAACGGCTTTGCACGCCTTCTACCATTGCCCTCGGGTCCGCCCCTTATGGGACCATGTCGGCGAGCTGACGGTTCGTCTCGCTCCCGAAGAACTCGTGTCCATTGATCGCACATACGCGTGTGACAATGTGTCGCCCCCGTATTCCGGGTTGAAACGAATGGTGTTTCTGACGCTGCTAGCCACGGCTCGAATGGTGATTTGGACGACGCGAAAGGAGGAAGTCTTGCGTGGCAATCGTCTTTCTCATCAGGATATAATCTGATTCTTTGTGCATCAGCTCAAGATGAAGATTAGAACTGATAGAAAACGATTGCATTCGACAGTCTTCAGCGAAAGGTGGGTAAAAGATGCGAGCTTGGTTCGTTTGAACGGGGCTATCCTTGATTTTCTCTTCTAGGTCAATCTAGGTTACATCGGGGTGGTTTCCTGTGGATCCCTCCCTTGGTTAGGTTAGACAAGCTTCAGTGTACCTAGTTAATGTGAGTAAGTGTTGTTCCTGGCCTGTTCCCGGCTATCTCTTTTGTTATGATCCAAGTCGAGATTCCCAACCTCCCCAGTTTGTTTTGGCCCCCTTTTTATCTCGACTGGGTCAGCCTTTCATTTCCCCATGTCCGTGTTATTTTACTCTTTCCCACTCCCTTAGCGAGAGTGCTTCTTGATTTTGCCTTATCGGCAGAATACAGCAGCCTCTCTGTTTTGAGGGTTGGACGGGCCTTACTAACATCAATTATGTTTAGTTTATATTTGTTGATATTTAGTTGATTATTGGGTTCATCTCCCTCCCCTCTCATTTTTTCATTATTAGATTTTTATGTATTTATTATCATCAAATTTTTATGGTGTGGGGCGCGTTTTGTAGGTTCCCCTATTGAAGCAATATTAATTTGAAAATGATAATAAAAGGTTATTCTTATGACCTTTGACTGTTAGAGAAAAACCAAAGGAAATTTCGATTATTATTAATTTTTGACACGTATTTTTTTGTCTGAATTTCAGTTGCTTCTTTATCGGAACTATTTAGACTAGCGTTCTACAGCCGTGAGTAAACAACGCGAATTAGTAATAAGAGATAAATTGTCAGTGTATAAACATGGATCTGAGTATTTTAGATAGATACAGGTCTTATCTTGGGACCTGTTCCCATATTGATCACCTTTTGCGATGATTTACTGTCATCCAGTTATGTTATCCTTGCGTTTAATCTAGAATAAATTGAAATATATTTAGGGTGTTTTAATTTTACTTCCTGTAAATATATATATATGTACGTATAAACTAAGACGGCTGGAGATTTTGTCAAATCTCAACAAGAAATAAACAACTCGCCGTCAAAACTTAAAACAGAAAAAATACAACACTCAAATCTAAATCTGGAGGAACGATAAAATAAAAAAGAGAAAATGTGTATTTTACTATTAAAAATTATGCATAAAACACAGAAAGAATTTGATAAAGCTCCATTCTCTAGGGTGTAAAGTGTGTAGTGAAAGAGAAATAAATAAATAAAAATAAACAGCAAGAAAATCAAAATTTCCATAAGAATAGAATTATAATAAAAATCGCCAGTCAAACAGGGCCATAGTTCGACCAACTAATCAGAAATCTTCCACAACGAAGTTTTTAAAAGTAGATAGTTTGATCAACCAATTAGAAAGCTTTCACCACCAGAATATAAGGCCACGAGCCAATGAGAAGCGAGCAGCCTTTTCAAAGTTGATATATAGATGTGTATATAAACAGATGGACAATCAACCAAAATTAGAGGTGATAAATTTTGTTCATTCTTCGATGTTGCGGTTATCGTAACATACTCAGAGACGAAATACAACAATTACACGACTACCTGGCGACCTTACACGGCTAATCCGTCCTTGTCACATTGAAAAGAAACGTGCCTTCGTTTACCACATTGTCAAGTGTATCTTTCTTACACCTGAAGACATTTACACTTGAACTCTTGTCCTTCTGTATTATTATATTATTTATATTTTGTGATGTATAAAAAGATCTATTTTAATTTTTCAACACTTTGTACATTATATTATTACAAGGCCAAATCTATGCGTAAAACAAATATGCCTTATAGTTTAAGAAATAATTCAGATCAAAATAAATATTTATTTCCTAAACATTTTTACGACATTTTTTTTATTATACTAAACAACTAATACAATTAATACAACTATTACAATTTAAATGTAAACAAGATTTTAAAAAAAGAATTAATTTCAGGTTTCATATTTTTTGTGAGCATTAAACTAGTTTTTCTAAATGGTGTAGGAACGATCTAAGTTGAAATAATTCATTTTAATGTCTTTTTTATTACGTTACAAGGAAATTTAATTTTATTCACGCTTACGATACTTGATAACATTTTATGTAGTGGGTGATTGATTTTGTTTCTTGATGTCAAGTGTTTGGTACAAACAATCCTAGAATAATTCACACGCTCTTCTTAAGCTGGACACGATCTTAAGAATCTGGCCATTTGTTTCATTTATCTGATGTCATAAAAGATGGAAGGGCAATTAACGTAACGGCTACCTGCAAGGAAAGAGAAATCAGTGGATCGAGTTTAAATTTTAACCTTGTTTGTTGCGTTCACTTTCGAACCAATACTCTTGATAAAGGCGTGCACCTTTGTCGTCTTACCATCTCCGACTATGGGTTAAATAGCAAGATAGACTAGGCTCGTTAACGTTAGGTCGGGTATCTAGTCTATGTATATATCTAACAGCGGGAAATCATCTTTACCAATATATGATGACAATTCACAGATAATAAAGAAAAGTAGTCTTTGAAGAGCTACGATTGTCTGTGTCATAACGTAAGAAAATAGAAAGAAACCCTTTATAAAAAATGGTGTCTATCTGATCATTAATCATTGGGTTGAAATGATGCCAACTACCTTTTCTTTTCTTATTGTATTCAATTACCTATACACACACACACACACATACACACACACACACACACACACACACACACACACACACACACAGACAGACACACGAAAGTGTCGGATTAAAAAGAATCGGTAGGATCTGTTTGTCTAATGTTTTATTGTATTTTTCTAATTTTCGGATAAGGTGTTGATTATGTACTCGTTGTTGTGAAAAAACTGTCCGAAGTTTATATTCTGCTATTGTTTTCTTTTTTCAAGTACTTTCGACCATCCATGTCATTTTCAAGAACGAGTGTGCTGTCTGTGTGATCGTTAGAATTCCTTTGTTAACATCCTGGTATTCCTTGGAAAACTAGAAGTTTCAAATAGTCTCCAGTGATGCCAGGTGTAACGGTATATTGGTAACTAAGCTGCACAAAAAGAATACGATTTATTTATTTTTTATTATTTATAATTTATTGCTTTCATTTCTTTATTTCTTTGTTTTCTTTTTATTCTTAAGACTATTTTCGTATTATCCAGTAATATTTGTGTAATTTTGATTGATGTGTTTTGGTCGTTCGCGAGGTGTTAATCTATTATTTGCACGAATTGCACTGTGTTTCGACAGGTGACAGATTAGTGAGCCTTCCTACATGCATGACAGATGTACGTATTTAACGCTATTTTTTTTTATTAATAATGTTGGCGAGAACAATCTTCCTGGAGGCATGAGAATTTATTTACGAGATTTTTTATTTTTACATAGCGGGGATATTTGAAGTACGATGTTGTTGGTAATATAGATGTTTTAAACTTTTCATAGTAGATCTTAAATCTTATTTGATTGCATCATTGAGTGATATGCATCGATGAATTATATTCATAATTATTTTTTCTTCCTATTTATAAAAATAGGGTGCATCTGCTTCCAATAGAAGATGTTAATGGACGTTTTACTTTTGTTTACATCGGGGGGGGGGTCTTACGTAATTTTTTTCAAAGGCTAATTTTAGTTATTCGTCGGTGGGAAGTTATTGTTGATTAGAGTTTGTCTAAAGTTGCTAAGTTACTTACAGAATAATAGATCCGAAAAAGAGATTATTTGAGTCCGGTAATTCATGATTTAACCAAACGCATCCTGTCAAGTCTTTTTCAGGCAAAAGCGTCTGATTCCTTCTTTCGTTGAAAATATTATGTTTTATTTGTATTTATCTTAAATGGATGACTAAGTCCTGTCAAGGTTGGCAAGAGATGTAACAGTTGTCTGTGACTGCCTGGGGAGATAAAGTAATTATGGGAAAACGATTTGTCCAAGTCATAGACTTTTCAAAATATCTGGCGGTGGGAGAGAATGCAAAAAAGGTGGATTCCTGCCTTTACCAATGGTATTAGTGAACAACTGGAATTCGAACATGGTTCGCCGATTTAGATGTTATAAGTATTATGATAACTAAAATCCTTCTCAGTCATATGAAACATGCCCCTTCCTAATTCCGTTTCCTTTACCATTTCTGGGTTTTCATCCGAACACACACGCGGCCGGTGAGACTCAACCAAAATTCACGCACGGTGAACCTTTTTCTTAATAAGGTTGATTATATTTGATTCATTCTGCGAACACTTACTATTGTAAGGTTGTTATGATAAATTGGTTTGTCCAATTTTTCAAACTGCCACTCATTCATTCATTAAGCGTCAAAATGATTTCATTAACATATCTAGTGATATAATGCATCGCAGGGAGAAGTGGGTTTATGCCTTTAACAAGAGCATTAGTACAAAATGAATATAATAAGCTTCGACCGAAACTCGAACTCGCTTCATCTATTCTACTTTCCATACTGATAACGTTCCTCGTCTTCTTTTATGAGAAATGTATCTTCCGAAACATGGGCTAACATGGCTCTCCACAACTTCCTCTCTTTTTTTTTTTTACTGTTTCTGTTTTTTAATCTTTATGATCCCAGCACACACGCACCGACAATCTGAACCGAAAATGTACACAGTCTGAACATTTGTCAATAAGATTGAGTATGTATTATTCACTCGAGTTAGGCAGTGCTTTAAATGATTTGCGTTTCGTAAAGAGGGGAACTCCTTTCATATTAAATGCGCCAAGAAGAATATGACCCCCTGTTGAACTTTGTTAACGACAACCACCAACATTATCATTTTGGTCTATATTGATCATTTATGAAGATAAAATTTCCTAAATAAACCAATGCATGCCTATACATTTGGAAGTAATGATACGAATATATTAATCATTTTAGAGACACGGGCGTGAATATGAGTCTATTGACTGCGTGTGAGTTATTACGTCTATATATTTGGGTCGGTGTGTAAATTTATTGTATATTGTAGGTTCTGTATACGACTATATGTTTATTATTTATATTACAAATGAAATAAATTTAAAGATTGTGAGTGATTGTTAAATCGCATACCTGAGCGACTCTAAGCGATATTGTCAATGGCGTTACAATGTTTTTTAAGTTCTCTTCTACGCACTCTCACGTACATATATGACCTACCGCCAGCGGCGATTCCATAATAATTTATTTTTATCTATTCATCTCGCTCACTTTTAGTCATTTCCCAACCCATTTCTCCCTTTTCAATATGTCTAGCCTGAAATAAATTGCAACGAACAATATCTAATTAATCAGAGTAAACCTTACTCCCACATGTATTACACATAGGCGTGAGAATTTGCAGAGACGTATTTTTAAAGGACAAATATTCACAGAAATACAAATAATACAGAAATATAAGTGAAAACATATGAGAAAAAATATGAAAAGATGAATAAATGAATTTAAAAAACGGACCCGAGAAAACATTTTGTTTCAAATTTCTCGTGTTAAAAATGTTAAGGAAATGTGCGAATTGCTTTTTAGCTTAAAACATTTCCTAACTGCTTTTAAGTTTAAGACATTGTCTTAATTGTTTTTAAGGTTTAAACATTTCCTAACTGCTTTTAAGCTTAAGACATTGTCTTAATTGTTTTTAAGGTTAAAACATTTCCTAACAGCTTTAAAGCTTAAGACATTGTCTTAATTGTTTTTAAGATTAAAACATTTCCTAACAGCTTCAAAGCTTAAGACATTGTCTTAATTGTTTTTAAGGTTAAAACATTTCCTAACTGCTTTTAAGCTTAAGACATTGTCTTAATTGTTTTTAAGGTTAAAACATTTTCTAACTGCTTTTAAGCTTAAAATATTTCTTATTCTTGTAAACTGACATAAACTGTTACATTTTAATTGGTATCCTCATTTTGATTATAATTACATTGCAGATGTTATTCTCTTTGGCTTTTTTCGATGTTCGCTATATGTAGAATAAAACTGAACCTTTTAATGGAGGCTTTAAAAAGCCACTACAGGTTTTAGGCTCCCAAATCATTCTTCTGATTCTGGACAATCGCCGCTGATTATGTGTATGCAGTTTATGAACAGTGGTTGTAACTTGCAACTTTTGTCAGTGAAACTCTAGTTTTAGCTGCGGTTAGAAGAAGCGACATGACAATGTTGAATTAACTTACAAAAATTAACCTCTGATAGCATCAGGTTAGTGAACAGCAAAATGTGAACAACCTACTTCTATGGATAAAAGTTTCTCTTAAAGTATCTCAGAAGATTACTGAATACAAAAGATAACTTAAGAAGGTCAGAAGTTACAACATCTGAAAAATATGTGATTGTAACAATCAAGACACCAGTTTCAAAATCAGTGTATAATAATAATAATAATAATAATAATAATAATAATAAAAATAATAATAATAATAATAATAAATTCATAAATTTATACAAATGTATTTAAAAATTAATGAAAATAGGCAAAGTCTGAGAAGTTAATTTCGCATACATTTTTATTGTATTAGGTTCGAGTCATCCTGGGAGGGAGTCAATTGTCTATTTACACATATGTCTAAAATTTAAGGTTATTGAAGTTGTGACAAGAAATTAATATTATTGGACGCCACGCCCTCAAATTTCAAATAATTCGTTTTTTAAAGTAAAAAACTCGTTTTTAATTTGTTTATTTGTTCATTTTTAATTCTTCTTGCCAGAATACATTTATTATTTTTGAGTTGATTTTCATTCGGGCGAAAAAAACTGACTTGCTTAGATTTAAATTTTACCTTATTTTAAAGAATTACTTCATATATTGGGTTGAATTTTAATAAAATAAAATCCTAAATCTTATGGTGTTATGTAATTCTTTTAAAAATCCTTGCTTCGTATTTTAATAGGAAAATTCTGTGGATTACTTTTCTTTGCACACATTGCCAGGCATGAATAATTTGCATTGTTTTAGAGTTTCTTTTATCCACAAAATAAAATACTCAATTATTCGGGCTATTATCCTTATCTTTGCTGCTTTTTCACGTAACCTTTTTCTTAACTCATTCCCCAAGCGTATGGCGTATTCGGTTGAATCTCATCCACAATATTTTTACATTTCTACTCCAATTAAATCAATTTCCGAACCTCAGTGATTCGAGCGACATTTTAAAATGACTGAGACTCCGGAAATGTGCCAACATGAAATAACATATACCAAGAAAATCCTTTTAAGAGGTAAATACCCACCCACTTATATAACATTGAAATCTCTTAGTAAACAAAATTAACTAGTAGAATACAAACCACAGGGTCACCTTACATATGAGGTGTGGCGGTAAAAATTCTGAGAATTTGTATTCAGTATGACATCATGGTAGATGACTACAGAAAAATCTAACCTCCACATAATAATTATGAACAAGAACTGCGCGCACAATATCTCATGAGGTTGAAGTGGTGGATGTAATAAGAAAAAAACAGCTGATATTAAAAGAGCAGCTTTAAAAAAAGAGCCAAAAATCGTGGAGAGTCCATGAAATCAAGCGTGCCAGACCTTATATGAAAAAGAAATGAGAGTGTATTCTCCTCTATAAATCGCAAGTACACTGTATAAGACCAAGGCTATATCATTTAAAATTTGCCCCCTCCCAAATAGTATATCTTGGTTGAGAATAAGCAGAGACGGCGCAAGCTAACCACAAAACGCCTGACTGTGGGATCCCTAAGCCTGTTTGGAGAAACCGGAAGTGAAGGGCTTCAACAGTGATATGAGGCTGAGGAGGAGTCTCAGCAAATTTTATCAGCATTTACTTTTATTTTACCTACATTATATTTTCTGTCAATTATAATAATACACATCGTGTGTTGGTTTATATTCGATGTGTGACTGGTGCAAAGATTAGTTCCACGAGAAATCGGCGAGCAGGGTTCGAATTCCAGTCGAATTAGTCAATTCGCGGAAATAAATAAAGTGCATTCACTTTCGAGCAAACTGGGAAGGCTTGTATCCATCTCTTCTATCGTACCCCAGCTATAGATTAAATAGCAGGGCAGACTGGGCTTTACATACTTGGTTGGCAACCAGCCTAGGAGAATTTATTTCGGCTGCTGTCAATCTTGAAAGTTACATTATTGGATGGCCTTTTTGCGATAAAATTGCTGACACAGTTCGCTCACTCACATCTAGAGTTAAAGTAACCTCCTTCTTGGACTAAAAAAATTGTTTACAGTGGAATTTTTTGTGAGTATTTTTTTAAATCATCCAAACGCTAAGTTTTGTCTTTGAGTCAATATGAACTCACTATTCTTTTTGCGCAGTTCAGCAAATGGTTCTAATAAGTCGCTGTATTTTGGTAGGTACTTATAAAAATTAATCAATCCTAAAAAGGATTATAATTATTTTTATTAGTAGGTATAGATATTTTTTTTATTAACTTTGGATCTGGTTCAATAACATCTTTTGAAATCTGGTACCCTAAATATAATATTGTATCGCAATCAAATTCACCGAGGCGAATATCATCTTGATAAATAATCATGTTACTAATCTCGTCAGTTAACACGTTTTCTATTGCTCTCTCTCAAAAATAGCACTTGCCGTTTTCATTCCAAAGGCGTTTTCGTCTATCTCAATAATCCTATAGGAGTGTTTATTGTGGTAATTTCCCTGAATTTATCATCAATTTGTATTTGATTATAGCCATATTTAAAATCATTTTTTCAAAATATTTCATGCCCGATAATTTGTGGATAGCGGCTTCGATTTTGGGAATAGGAAAATAATCCGAGTATATTTTATGATTTACGCCTATTTTAAAATCACCACATATTCTTAAATCTCCATCTGATTTTCGCAAAACTACAATGGGAGAGGACCATTTACTGCAACCTGGATGCATACGCTCTAAAATTCCTTCCTCTACCATTTTCCTTAATTTAGCAACTGCTAAGTTTAGAAAGTGAATAGATAATTTACGGGATTCAAAATAGGAGGGGTACTATTACCTATTAATTGTATACTTGCTTTATACCCTTTTAACATTCTCGTTTTCTACTTTTTCTAAATTTACACTACTGATTAATTTCGATTTATTCAACTTTAGAACATCTATTCCCACTAGTCCACGACTTTGTACATTCTACTAATGTAAATGGAATAATTGCAAATTGGTCACAGGTTTCAAAAATTCCATTGAAGTAACCCAAAGTAATTCATTAAGGAACAGAAACACTTTTTGTTACATTTTTCCCATTAGCATGTAAAATAACACAAGTATTTTTACTGTCTTTACATATTTTAGAAAAAGAACTTTTGGTACTTCTTCAAGATAGCATCCAAGAATCTTTTGCTTGTAGACCCCCTATGAATAAGTGTATAAATGAACAGAGATTTATTTTTTGCTGTAAAGGCATCCATCATAGTGAGGTGAGTCTTTTGTTGTCAAAAACAATTTAAAAACAAAACGCAAAAACAGTTGTTTCTTCAGTTAATCTAAACCGGCTTGACATCCTCTAACTACACTATTTTGTTTGTAGTAATAATTTTATATAATGTCCAGTTAATTTATTTTCGTATATATTATTAGTTATTTTTAACATTTTCACAGGACTAGTATTCTGGAGAAGAACCGAACTGTCTTTATAAGCATTCTCAAAAAGGCTTATACTTATTTCCTCAACAAACATTAAAAAAATCTTACGCAAAATTCAAATTATCTTCAACACCTTGTAACGCTGTTTTATACTTTTATATATAATATACCATTTGTTAAATTTTTGTTTTCATTTTTGACACTTGCCACTAACCCCTACACCAAACACCCACGCTTAAAGTTCAAATGAGAACAAAACTTGTTAATTATTTTTCTGTTGAGAAGTTTTTCCGGGCGAACCGTCTGATTCTTCTGTCGGCCTTCTACCTCTTTTTGGAAAAATGCTCGACGCTCCAATCAAATCTGAATTGGTTAAACATCTCATCTCACATAGTCTTCATTCAGATAAGCAAGATGGCTATTTTTTGAGTTTTATTGAATTATTCCTGGTAATATTCAGGATAAATTTTCAGTTCATACTTGATATTGCATAAATATTTTGCTGAAATAACATCTTCAGGGATTTTTTCTTTATATCACTGTAAAAATATTTCGCAAACAACTCCCCAAATGAAAAAGTACACACGATATACCGAAAAGGGGTGTGAAACTAACTTACAAAATATTTCCACAAAGTTTTCTAATAAAATAACTTATTCAGTATAAAATTCGTTCGTTAAGTAATGAAGTAATAAGTAATGAAAATTTCGCTTGATTTTTCCCTGATTTTTGCCATTTCTTTTAAACAGGAGGTAGCGAAGTTTTGCTTCCATTTCAATAAAAAGAATCGCATCGATTTTTGTGGTGACTAGTTAATATCATAAAATGTATCAAGCAAAAAGCATTCATTTCAATTTTCTTTGCTCATAAAAATCCAATGCGTCGTCGTCTTGAGAAACAAGAATAATTTTTTAAATATATAAATAATTTAAGCAATCGGCTGTCAAATTAAAATGTAATCAAAATTTAAATAACCTTTTCATTGACTTGAAAAAAAAAATAATTGAAAAAACAAATAATTGAAGTGGTGATATTTAAAAAAAAATAATTGAAAAAACAACCTCAAGAATGGATCTAGCTACACGCTGGGTTCCAAAAATAAGGACTACACTTTATATTAACGTTATCGTTTTATTTAGGAAAGATAGCAAATAAACTAGAAATAAATAATAAACATATCTCTTAAAAGAGAACTGGACAAAGTAGAGTTCAAAGAAATACACAAACAAAGGAGGCACTTTTCAAACAGAAACAATAATTTGGAACAAATTCAAAGAAAGGATAAATGGAGACATGGTGTCTTAGACACGTATTTCAACTTTATTAGTATTTACCGTGTCGCCTTTTAGACCAACAGTCCTTATGGAGAAAATAAGTGATAAATGTCTATCTTTCATTTTATGGAACATTAAAAATTACTGTCATACTAAGTAGCAAAGTGTCTAAACGTGGTAACACATATACCGGACCCTCCGGCGACCGCTACAGTGGGAACATATTTGGAGAAATCTTTATGGATAAAATCAGTCGCTTGCGACATCACCGGTTCCAAGCAGTACCAAGCTCTGCCCTTCTGGAAAATATCGGTATCGTACTGCATGTATACTGCCAATCTCTCATAGGAAATTTCTGTCCCAGCCTACACGTTGCCTCGCCTGAACTTGACTGATAAAGCAGTCGCTCACTACCACCAGCAGCTAAATCTTAGAAAGACTCCCCAGGCGTAAATCCACACGCTCTCGAAAAGGACAGATGCCACATTGATAGAACAAGGCTATTATTCGTTGGTAGTTGCTTCGATATCAAAGATGTGTTTGAAGTTAAATCAATTTTTTCCTTACTTTGTGCATACGCTCTGGTGGCTGCTGAGGACAATATGAGACCTGCAGGACCTTCTGCTGTAGCTGCAATAGACTATCTGGTCTCTAAAGGATTATGCTTGGGTGCTGTTTTCATCCCATTTTTATTTCCTCTGGCCTGGCGCGGCAGCTTGCTTCAAAATTGCTTGCAGCCTGGTAGATTGTGATGCGCCAAGTCTGGTGGTTCATATTTTATATGGTCAACAGGTGGGCACTGATATTACTCAGAGTAAGGCTAATTATATGTATAATGTAAACATGTTAATTGTGTTTTTGTTTGTTTTATTCTTACTATGGAATAAGACTATTTTATGTATAATGTAGTTTCGTTGCTAATGATTTTACTAAAGGATTGGATTGAAAACCAGCAAATATGTATAATAATCTTTTCGAAGTGAAACTGTAATTATGCTATGTTGATGAGTTGTTTTTATTTTATTGTTGTTGCAAAAATATGTTTAAAATATGAAGACAATTCTAATATTCTATGCCATGAAATTTAAAATTTGTTTTTGTTTAGTATTAAATTAACTGTACTGTGGAACTTTTTTTAATATTTATATTTTTATGAAGGGTGGACTTAAATATTAACAAAGTTAAATTCAATAACTGTGTGTCAAGTTCGCCAGGCTAAATGAAATTTAAATCTTTTAGAAATTGTGAAAAATAGCGATAAACTGAAAGAATCGAATTTTTATTAAATCACCAAAATGATCATCGCTAAAAAGAAGAAAAGAAAAATCTTTAGCAAAAGTTGATTTTAATTTGTGTGACTATAAAATTAATGACAGAATTCAACTGAACACGAAACTCCGTGAGTGCTACGAGGTGGAGCTGAAAAATTATTGGTTCAATTTACTTCTTAAAATTTAACCAAATATTATAATTTATTTTTGAATCCCTTCTTGATCGGGTCGAGAACTTTTCAGCAGACGTTTTCTCAAAGTCTGTTAGTCAACTGGAAACCCTTCAAAGGCTGTCCGTCGTCATAAATCATTTTACAAAACTGGTTCGTGAAAGTGACCCAAAGAATCTCTGTATGAAACCGGGGGAGGGAGATTAAATGAAATTGTAAGTAATGGTTGTCGCTGGTATGAATTAAACTATTTGTTGTAATCATCAGAAATCATAAATACAGGTGTAAAAATGTCGTTTGTTGAAATCTTAACGCATTCAACTTACCTGAAAAGAAATGGCAGATTTGTATCTAAGCAAATAATTGTTAAAATTTTATGACGCGTTTCCTAAACTTCAACCCCCACCCCCACTGTTAGCAAGGCGCAAGAAATTACCTAATTTTTAAAATATTTTTTTAATAAGTGTTCTCTTACAAATTCATTTGAAATCATTAAAGTAGAAACCATTTTTAGCTTACAAATGAGCATTATTTTCATTTTATTTTTTCATTTTTATCTTTTATTCGTTTAAAATTGGCGTCCTTATCAAATTTACGGTAAGATTAAAATTGAGTTCTTCAAATATTTTCTTGTTCTTTAGTCATAATAATAAATAAATCGATCAATATCGTTCAATATCGATAAAAAAATAATGATTATCAATAAGATACCACAGCTTTAATTGATTCTTTGTTTTATTACACCGTAATCTAAAACGTTATACAAAGTTTGGTTAAATTCATTTCTTTGGTTCACTGACGAATGAGCTCTTTTTCTACTTTCTAAAGCATGGCGTTCGCATGTGTCTTCCAAAACCTTTACCTATGAAGGAAATCAACCTTATCGTTCATCGTTCCAACTCAGCGCAAGGCTGACTTGAGCTCGACCATTATAACCATGCTTATCATGATTTGTTCAGGCTTACTTCTGGATCAAAACTCTCTTCCTCTTTCCAATGCATAGTGTTCGAACGTGTTTTGCCGGAACTCTACCGGTGAAATAAGACAAGTTTTAATTTGGTCATTTCAACTCAGCGCAAGGCTGACTTGAGCTCGACCATTATATCCATGATTATCCTTACTTACCCTACCTTCCGAACAAAACAAAAAGGAAACGGACATACCCAAAAGACATTGAGAAATGTGTTTCCCTACAGTTTCTACTATAAAAAAGAATAAGCAGTCTGTAGTATAAACCGAAGTTTTTGTATGCTTTTTCAGAAATGTTTACCTATGTACACGCCCCCCACAATATACACAAACACGCAACGTTTAAATTCTATAGCATCTTCATGTAACAGCTCATGTTATCGCTTTTTTACGATCTCTTACCTGTTATGAAAAGTTTCAAACTCTTACGTTAGTAGTTAAGAATTTAACTGAAATTTTCAATGTATTATGTGTGATTAATAATCATCATTAAATTAAGCACGCTGAAAAGAATGGAGATTACACACACACACACACACACACACAAACATATACACACACACATATACACACACACATTATTTGCGTTTTATTTTAAACATTATTTATTTTGGTTACCGTCCTGCACATTCGAGAAAACATTAAAAAAAAAACGCCTAATGGCATGATTCGAAACGATAGTTTTTACCTGAAAAGCGAGACGCAGGTTTGAATCCTACGGAAGGACACATTTTTTTTACTAAGTTTTCTCGAGTGTGAAGGCCGGTAGATTGATATAAATAAAAAATAAAATAAAAACGGAACGTCTACTCAAATACGGATATCCACTAAAAATAATGTTTGAAGTAATAACAGAATGTCGAATTAAAAAATAAAATTCATTATTTTTTTAAATGGATATGTGTGTGTGTGTGTGTATTTGTTTATTGATCTGTTTGCTTGTCGCCTTACTGTTTAAGGTCGTTATAGAAGAGTATTCTTCTCCTTAGCCATCAGCGTTTGTGTCATGAAGAATACGTGAATTTCTTTTCAAGATATCAAATGTTGGGTTGTAGACCTGGGTTTGAAATGGATTTATTTTATGTCTTTTCTAAGAATGGATATTTTATGATGTACTTAATGAAGATAAACAGCGCCAGTCGAGATTCGATCTTGCTTCAGAAATCCCATTTTCCATGCCGGTATTTATCTACCTATCCAAATATGTACATTATCTATCTATCTATCTATCTATCTATCTATCTATCTATCTATCTATCTATCTATCTATCTATCTATCTATCTATTTCATTCTTTTCATCTCTATCCATCCATCTATCTATCTATCTATCTATCTTTTTATTTGGTATTGATAAACCTTAGCAGTATTCTTTTTTGAACAATTTTTCTTTTTTTTTTCTATGGGCAGTGATCATTAATGAATGAGATTATATATATATATATGTATATATATATATATATATATATATATATATATATATATATATATATATATATATATATAAAGGCGGGAGGATATTTGTTTCTGTTCACACATTCTGAAAGTCCAACAGCAAACATTCCACCCGTTTATCAGTGACTGCCCTAAAAAATGCTTTGTAACTCCTTGTAGACTCCCGCCAATATCAATAAGCATTAGAAATGTGGTGCCTGCAGTGAAATTTGGTGAACCGTTGGGGTGTGGGACGTGCAGTTTAGAATGGATGAGAAAAAACGTGTAGAACTTTAACTGACCTGTGAGTGACATTGATCATGAGAGAAGTAAATTGATGTTGGATATGGGTTATTGGTAGGCGAAGGATGGACGGAAACACGAACGACAGAAGAAAGAAAAAGTTTCAAAACAAAAAGAAAACGTAAAATAGAAATCACCTAAATAGGTCACTAGGAGGGAGAGAGTGGTGGTAGTTGGTAGAGTTGGTCTTTAGATGGAAGCTGGGAAAAGAGGTCAGTGAGATAGGAAGAGAAAAGAATCAAGAAGACTTAGCGAGAGAAAAGGACGAGACGCGTTTGTAAAAAGGAGAACAAAACTTGTCTTTCGTGAGAACCACGGATTACTCTTCTCACACATGAAATGGTAAATTCGGCGAGGAGGGGGGGAAATCTTTTTACGACATTCTCTTTGAAGTGAATCAAGTTTACAAAGATAGTGGGTGTCGTATATCAAGCGATAATGAATGAATGCACATACATACATACATACATACATACATACATACATACATAAAGTAAAAAATAAACGAAAATGAAAAATACTTAAAATGATTTTGATGATGCTACAATTTTGAAATACCAGGCGACAATAACAAGAGCTTCTCAGACATGACAGGCACCACGTGTAATATTAATAGAATATTTCAGGATAAAAAAAGTGATTGATTAGTATATGTGAACTAAGAACGGTCTCTAATCATTTCGCAGTCACTTCCTTCCCCAAAACAGGTTTTTTTTTGTGATTGATAACTATTTGATGATTGTAATCTCCCTTCGAATACATTTAGTGCGTAAGCAAAACGAAAATGAATTTTGGGTGTGTGCTATAGAATATTTTCTTCTGTTTATTAACACGGGTATATACCTAAATAATGTGTATCCATCAACTGTCTGTAAACAATTCTGATATACACTTGGCATTATTATTCGACTGGATTACCCTTAAAAATGACACCATTTGTTTTAAATTAAGGTCTTACTATTTTCACGTGTTATATTTTCCCAATTGTTGTATTCTGCCCTTACTTGGTGTCGTTCTTTTCATTTCCTGAGTTTGTAAATATTTTCGAAAAGTTAGCCATTTTAAAGATATTGCCAACTGATGTCACCATTGCAAGGTAGATAACTCTAGCAGAGAAAACATTAAGACAGTACAGACAAAATCTTGACAAATATTTTATAAAATATTTGATTTCCAATTAAAGAGTAGGACAAAGTTAGATGTGAAAGTGGAAAACAAAACTTCCTTCATCTGTTTTAGAATTAGAGGCCATATTTCTTTTCCAATTCCATGTTGTAGCTCTCTTCCATGGCAATTGTTTTGACTTTTGATGAAATATCCTTCTTGATGCCTCGACTGCATGAATTCATGTGTGCTACTAGTTTGGCAATTAGGTCTCACCTTTATATTGTTGAACTAACTACATGCAACCGTCTGTTCTATTCTACAAGTTTCTTTTCGTTTACTTCTTATCAATGAAACTCCTTTCCGATTTCTTGCTTCTGTTCCACCTAAAATCTGCAAAATTAAAATTTAACGCTAATTGCCACCTTCCGTCTTCCTGAATCATGTTCTTTTATTTTCCTTTCTCCTCACTTCTCCCCACTAAAGTCTTTTCTTTCTCTTTCATCCCCTGTAACCACCCCCTTGCATCCTAGTAGTTTTATCGTCTTGCTTCGGGGAAATGATTAAAAATGTCATGTTCCTGAAGTTCTCAAAGAAGAATCGAATCGTCGTTAATCGTTTGCAGCACAAGTGTTAATAAGAGGAACTTATTAAACTTTCACTTTACACTTCGTTAAAACCCATTTTTATTAATAATTAGCATAATACCCTAAAGATGACACTTATTTATAATGTCTGGTTTTATTAGGTAAGTCAACGTTTTCAAACAAAAAAGTATTAACCAATCGAAGAATATAAGATTTTCAGAATATATTCATGCGAAATATATCATATGAGTTTCAGTTTACAATATTTATCCATAAAAATATTGATAACATGTTTTGAAGGTGTCAAGTTTTATGATGTAAATAAACTGAATATAGCAACATTTTTTTTACTTATGACAGATTCAAAACTTATAAACCACAGAAATATTGATTTAATTTTCTGAAATCTCTTTTTTGACGGCTTTTTTCTGTTCTTGTTAAAGTTTTCCAATTGTTTTACGGTTTTTCTTTGTTCTATATTCAATATTTCTGCAATATGTTGACGGTGATGATGATAATGAAAAACATGATGATGATGAACAATCCTCGAGTTGCTTAATAAGTTTATATGTGGCTTGGCTGCTTATTTCCAAGTCGCACATTCGAATTGGAGTTGGATTCTCTTTTCAAGTTTATATCTCACTGCTTTGACATATGACAAAAGTTACGGACAGAGAAAAAAAGAAATAAAATATATGATATTAGAAATGAACAAAAATGGATGGCACGAGTTGATTGGGAATATTTTTTAAACAAACAGAATTTGATTCGTCATTTGAACTCGTTTTTCAGACATTATTAATTTGCATCATAAAATAACTTAATTTCAGTCATACTATCCCGAATAGGGCAACGCAGGCGGTCCGGAAGAAATCTCAGTATATAGTTTTCATAAAAATACTCAACTCTTAAACTTTAGGCTTAAAACTCGGGGGAAAGTGCTTATTACACATGAATAACTAAAATGCAGACATCGATCTCTGACTCTATTGAAAATCGGTACTTAACTCAGTGATGAAGCAGGCCACCATAGTTTAATCAAGTGCGAATCCACATATATGGGGTGCTCAGTGCAGATCGAATTTACTGGGATATAAGAATAGCTTACGCATCACTACGTCAAGGAAAGACGCCCAAAACAGGGATTTGTGAAAAATAAGCAGAACGCTGCACTTGTAGATGGGTGTTATACAGTCAGGATAGACTCTTTCTATCAGTAATTTGATCTATGAAACGGTCTTGCTAACCAGTGTGCTACGGGCGGATATTTGCCAAACTTATTTTACGACTAATGTGGATCATGTCATAAGGATTGAATTTATTACAGAAGCAATGACCGAGCTCCTTAATCATAGTTTGGTAGTGAGATTTATCAATTTAATACCATCACTTTACGATATCAGCAGTTTTATTTTCTATCATTTGAATCATCGACAAGTTTAAGAGAAAGCAAAAAGCGAATAATGGGTAAGCACGTCATTTTGTTTTGTCATAATCTGTAAGTGGCGTCAAGAATCCATGAAATAATTCTAATTAAAGATGCCTATGTGGCTTCCATATCTCAAGCCATTATTTGGCAACCATTTTATTGCTGTCATGATGACAGTTAAGGCAATTATGCACGAATGAGTTGCACATACTCAGAGGGTCTCTCTTTTTTTGTCTGGAAACGATCAGTATAAAAATAAGTAGACGTAATATGTCTATATTATTCAATGAAACATGTTATTATTTATTTGCATTTTAAAATACAAAATGTGCCACAAGGGCTAAAAATGGGGAGGGGGTAAAGACTGGTCTTCTCTAGTCCTACCTGAAAACTATCTAGTCTCATTCGTTGACCCATTCGTACTTACAATTTTCCTTTCACCATAACAACACATTTACTTTCACAACACAATCACCAAAATACCACATTTTCTCGATGAAAAGCCCTAACATGAATTTTTATTTACAAAATCATCGAGGGATGGGGAAAAAATCAAAAGCCCAATGTTTATATACAATGTAAAATATGTATGTACAAGAAACTAAACAAAACAATATTAGTAGTAGGACCCTTCCAAAAATGTGACAGAAATCTCTATTAACTGGGATGAACAATTCCAGAGAACAGAGACATCTGTCACGTAAAACGTGGGGAGGGGTGGAGACAAGAAACTAAAAAGGAGGACAAAAAAAAACAGGACTTATGTACTTGCATGCTCTAGCTACGTTGAAAGGAAAATATTTAGCCCTGAGGAGGCCAAAACTGAACATGAAAATGTCCTATCTTACCTTAAAAGCCTGGGATGACTAATGTTTCGGTTCGAGGCCCAAAATCCTCTTGCTTAAGTTGCGTCCAACAACCACTCTAGGTCAGCACCTCTCACTCGCACCAAGCGCGAAATTTTCACCCACCTTTCAATGAAACATGTTTGAATGAAAATATACTGCCTATATATATATATATATATATATATATATATATATATATATATGTGTGTGTGTGTGTGTGTGTGTGTGTGTGTAATAGAGAGAGGCATACACACCCACACACACATGAATGCACACACGCAAATATAACTTTTATTGACTGGAAATGGAAGTAGTGTGTATATATCAAAATACAATTCGAGTTAAGATGTTTGTTTACCGATGCAGGAGGCGATGTTTTAAACCTGGGTCACTAGTAAACAATGGGGATGGGTGAGATACTTGGTTTTGTTTAACAGTATTTGTTTTGATTAAAAGGTTGAATCAATGTTTAGATATCCCAAAGTATAATTTTGGTGAAGCGAGAAGAACTCGTGATTGAGATAAGGTAAATAATTGGAGTGAATCTAGGTAGCAAAATTAGATCAGAGCAATTTTGTTTACGGATGGGAAATCTGATCTCGTCCATTTGGAATTGGGTCATTACAAAGACAATGAAATGATCGGAGTAATTTTTATCGGTTAAAATTTGAAATAGAGCTTACTAAAGCTATGAAGAACTTTGAAACTCACATGGTTTGGGGCTGTAGGCAGCACTCGTGATAATCACGTGCCGGGCCGAGGGTCAATTGTGATCAACTGATCCTTTTCCTATATTAACTCGAGATTTTGCTAATAAGCAAGAGTCGGGGGAAAAAAGACTGTCGTCGAGAGAGTCGCGAGACTGTCGTCGCAGTGAGTCGAGAGATTTGCGGGAGAATTTTGGAGGAGAGAAAGAAGACTGCCCCCTGTTCTCAGAAGTCTGTATGAGACTGGACTATTAGTCATAAACCTACCCCAGGCGATTCAATACGCGTTTATCACCCACAAACCCTCTCTCTGTTGGGAATTCGCTGGATGCATTTTGTCTTTTTGCTTTTTTTTTCATTTATGTTAAATGTTTTTATTCTCCCTGTAACCTCTGTTCTGATGTTATTTTCTTATATAAACGACGTCAATATTTCCCCTATTGTTGTCCGGCTTCTGCAGATATTATTTCTTGTTTTATTTTGCCACAATCTAATCTTCCTAGGGCCAACTCTCACAGCCGTGTCCACATCCCCAGTCGACCGTGAACGTATGGACAACACCCCGCTTACTGGATCTAAAAACTAACACAGCGTGGGTAGCGAGCGGGACTTGACCAGTTGACCGGTCGAAATAATCTACGGATACTCAGGGAGCGTACGGCCAGTTACCCCTAAGTTTGTTATATCTATGTTTTATAAAATGTTACATTTTTTTTGTTTCAAAACATGGACATAATATCTTGACCGTGTTTTGAAACAAAAAAAAGAAACATTTTATAAAACATACATATAACAAACTATTTCTAATTCTAACAGTTAAAATATAATCCTTGAAAATGGCTAAATGTATAGCCGAAAGCGCTCGGATAAAAAGAATATTCGGGCAGTTTTTATATAATTTATCATCCGAAAAGAAAAACATTATTAGATCGTATGAGAAATTGTATAAAAAACTAAATAAAAGCACCTTGTCAGTCGTTTTTAATGAAATGTGCATGAAAGAAGGACTGCTGCCTAAATACACACACACACACACACACACACACACACACACACACACACACACACATATATATATATATATATAAATATTGGTGATGTCTGTTTTTTGGCTTTGTGTATTTTGCAAGCTCGTTTTTTATCGTTGAGGATAAAATGATGTGGGTAGTGGAGAAGTTTGAAAGTTTTCTCAATATATCTCTCTTCTTCATTTAGGTATTCCGGGCTATATACCTTAAGAACTCTGAGGTAGAATTCTGTGACTAGTCCAGATTTTATTTTTTGCGTTGTGGTGGGAATAGAAGTTGATTAGGTCATTTTTGTTTGTGGGTTTGCGATATAACTTAAAATCTAATTTCTCATTGTTGCGCATTAGTAACATGTCGAGGAAAGGCAGAGAATTGTTTATTTCAAATTCGTGCGTGATTTCATTGGTAGCTTCAACCTTATTGAGTTTCATTATTATGTCCAATAGGTTTATATCTAAATGAAGAAAGATATACTGAGAAAATTTTCAATCTTCTCCACTACCCACACCTTTTTATCTTCAACGCAAAAAACAAGCTTACAAAATCCACAAAGCCAACAGACACCACCACCAACTCTTCTAACAAAAATGACACAAAATTCATAATCTTGCCTTTCAACACTCTTTCTACTAAACTCGCAAACGCATACACACATCTATCTATCTATCTATCTATCTATCTATCTATCTATCTATCTATCTATCTATCTATTTATATCAGTCTGGTCATATCTATCTATCTATCTATCTATCTATCTATCTATCTATCTATCTATCTGAGTCTGGTCATATCTATCTATCTATCTATCTATCTATCTATCTCTCTCTCTATATATATATAAAAGTAAACATTGAAGTTAACACTTAGAGGCCTATAAGTGTTGATTTCAATGTTCACTTTTATATTTACACACGCTCTATCTCTGATATTGAGCACTTTATCCCATAAATATAGCACATCTTAAGAGTATATTTCTTCATATATATATATATATATATATATATATCGGAATATATGTGTGTACACACCGGAACGTGTTAAAATAAGCAAACACATGTACTTTGAAAACCTTTTTTCTACAATTTACTACAGTTTACAATTTTCTACAATTTTTCTACAGTTTACTGTTCAACATCATTACACCAATTAGAACTTAGTAGATGACGAAATGTTAATCTTTTAAGCTACGGGTTTATCAGATTTGCTATCTTTTTTGTGGAATATCTAACCATGTTACATTGAAAACGAAAATACTTCTTCTTTGTGAAAGTTTTTCTCGATGTTCGCTTCCTTTTGTCAATTCAAAATGGCCGAGATACGTTCGATCAAATTCATGTCAAGAAACTGACTTGATCATGAAAATCACATCCTGCCATTTTGAGCAAAGTTATTCTCAATTTATTTCCGCCAGAGTATCAATCTCGATTCTCTTTGAAAAGGTGAGAGATTTTTTTGTTTAAATAAACGTCTAGTAATATCGGCAAAACTTTCTCTTCTGGAATTTCTAATTTCGATAGTATTTAATATTAGTTCAGTCCATATTTCCAAGACAAACTCTTTTTATAATTCCGAAGCAATGATTCTCAAACGAGAGACATTTCGCTTCCCGGGAAGGAATTTCTAATTCAAAAGGAAGAATTTTACTCGAGAGACCGAACTGTGTGGGGGAGTATGTGTAAGTCAGAAGTAAAATGGTGACAAAATTGCAAGATGATAATTCAAAATGAGCAGGAATACAGGAAGCCACCAGGAGAGGAATCTGACTTGACTCTCATAGGACCATTTCTTTAAGTACGTGGCATTGAAAACTGTGTGCGTTATTGGCTTTCTTGGGTTTCTATTCTAAACTAAAAAGTTGTCAATGAGTATAATGGGGAGCGATTTACTCATGTCATGCCTCAGTACCCAGGAATTTCAATCTAGATTTATAATTTGGTTGTTAATAAAGACAATACTTATTTTCTTATTTTTTTAATTAAAAGGAAATTTATCAACACAAATTAAATATAAAGACTTTATATTTAACAGATCATCTCAAGTGTTCAGATTGTGTGTATGTGAGTGTGTGGATGGGCGTGGTTGAGAAAATCTTTCGAAGCTTTTGTTTAGCAAGTAATTACAAAGTCCTGCTCTGAAAGGTGCAGAACATAATAGATACTCATTAAGCAAGATGGTTGTCATGTAACAGATAAGATGAAATGCGACCCTAATTATCTAGTTGATAGGACAACTTCAACAACATTCGCTTCTAACGGATATATATATATATATATATATATATATATATATATATATATATATATATATAAATATATATATATATATATATATACACACACATACATACATACATGCATACATACATATATACATACACACACACACACACACACACACACACACACACACACACACACACACACACATATATATATATATATATATATATATATATATATATATATATATATATGCAATTAATAAGTAATTGGATGTTTATTTGGTCATTATTCTTTAGACGACTCTTGTCCTTGAATGTTATCTTCCACAACGACACTCCTGCTGGTGTTTTGATACATTCTAACAAAGCAAGGTTCCATTGTAGGAAACATGAAAAATGCCTATTATGGGACCAGCAGCATTCAACTCACGCTTAAATACAATTAAATTGCGCAAAATCTTAATTTAATATAAAAAAGAATTTAATTTAATTAATTTTTCAATTCAATTGTGAATATTTGGAAGAGTGTTTTTAATGAAAAAACAAAACATTGTTAACTTTTTGATGTCATCGAAATTTCATGGAGGACAACACAAGGTCGCAGAAGCATTCGTAATAAGAAATGTTCTTTTAGGATAATAAAGCTGTTCATTTATTGAAACTTGGATTTTCACAAAAATCAAACTCACTACGGCAGTAATAAGTTGTTAATTGCTACTTCACGACAAATCGTCATCGTTGTTGTCGGGACTCGCTCGCATTCAATCATCGGGACTGTCATTTCCTCTATTCTGATTCCCCTTTCTCTCCCCTACCCTGGTGGTGGTGACAAAGATGGCCGTGAAGAACCAGCCCACTCCTGAAGAGTCGTCAGCAGGATTCACAGAGGAGGGTGGGTGGTGGGCGCGGCTGGGCGTGTCGGGCCCTCCTGGCAGCACCTCCTTCTAACTCGAGTCTCATCCCCTTCTCGCATGGTCCTACCGGTTTCCCAGGTCTCAGGGTCGATGTTGGCCTGTGTCAGAGATGTCTTCAACTGATCCTCGAAGCGTCGGCTTGGCCCTCCGCATAACGTCTTGCCGCTGGCGAGTTCTCCAAGCAGGATAATACGTGGGAGTCGAGTGACCCGCTAAGCAGAGACGATGTTTCACGACAAATAGGTCAAACGTAATGACGTATACATACATATACATACATACATACATACATACATACATACATATATACATATATATATATATATATATATATATATATATATATATATATATATATATATATATATATATAAGACATATTCTTTCAGTGACATTCGTCTTCATTCTTGGTAACTGACAACCCTTTCTATGTGTTCAATAAACAAAATATAAATTCAGTGATGAAATTTGTATAAACAAATTTTAGATAAAAATTCCTTACTTAATCATCAATGTTTTTTTTGTTTTTTGGTTGCCAGACACATTTTTTTTTAAGCAACACCAAGAGTAACCGTTAAGTCAGTGGCTAAAGAAAAGCCGAAACTTTGCTTATGTCAACTGAATTCAGTGCATTTAATATTGCCCGCCCCCGCTTATCAGAATTTGTGTGCCCTTAGAGTGAATCAATAATTCCGTAACCTGATACGTAGCGATTAACTGAATTTTTACAATTTTCACTATATAATGTTCAATTTGTATGATTAATATCCACTGCTGTATTAAGTGCATTAACAAGGAAGGATATTATGTTGAAAAATATTCATTGCACAGAAGAAATACTTTCTTATCATTAGACCACGGACTTATTGATGTACATACGTCTATGAAAACGGATGCAAATGATACCTTATTTGTTTAATTAATCCCAGGCAAGTTTATTAATATTAACAACAAGCAGTTAGTAAGCCGAACTTCTATGGAATCCACTGCGGATCAAATTCACTATAATAAGAATAAACTGTGAGGCGATCGGGTTGGTAACCGCTCACTGAGGAGGCGCCCAAGAGTAATTATAGCAAAAAAATGTTAAACACCATTTTTTTCTTTCTGCGTAACAATTTTTAAGTTGTGCCGGATTTGCAGTTTTACTGAATGAAGATGGCGCGAGGAAAAATGTCACGTGGTTAGTGTCATTATTTTACAGGCAACTTACAACTTTCTTTTAAGAAACGCAACTGGGTGCTTTAGCAGGGCGAACGGTTAGCGTATCACACTAGCTGACCCCTTATTAGCGCGTTCAATCTTCATTGGGGGCTTAATAAATTACAAGTGATTATTTACATGGCAGACTTGGAGTCGTATTTGAACAATTTTGTTTCTGTTCGAATTTGTTTTTACGCTGACCTGTATTTGGTCTGTTCAAAAGTTTATACTACAGTGTTATAAAACAAGGTTTTCTACTTTTTATTCAACATCTCGAACGCTGGTAATCTAAGATACAAATTTTGAAAATATACATTAAAACATCACCAGGGTATTTAAAAAAAAAATATCGATGGCAATCATTACATCAAAATAATATAAAATCCTGTTTCGGAATAGTATGTGTTCAAATAGTGCACCAGAGAGTGTTTATTTCAAACGTTTTTATGGTGTAGTGATATCATCTAGAAATACTCTTAGGGACCCTTTTGTTAACTCAATGGTTGATGTCTGGAACTTACTGGTTAGGCATTAATGTAATAAGAAAAGAAAAAAAAATTATTGACTGTTTAGACACATTTTAAAAAGACCACGTTCGGGCAACCATAAAAGTTGCTCCCCTCGCATGAATAAACGCATCGTTTTCAATCATGGATATTATAAAATCATCCAACGGAAAACCTACCGTAACGCAACAGTCAACAAACTCTTCTCGCTAATCTATATTAATTCAACTCTCCTTAACGACTCCATTCCAAACTGCCATGTGCCAAACCTAATCTAAACTTAGTAAATAATTAGGTCTGTTTATCAGAGTACAGCAAGATAAGCAAGACCAATTTGCTGGCATAATGAGTTCGATCCTAACTGGACGCTACATTACTGTGATCATGAGCCAGACTAAACGAAGCTTAATAAAATAAAAAAAGGGCTTTATGGCAGACGAAACTTAGATTAATTTTTCTCATGGTGTTTACCGTATAGCGATGGTTATAAAATTAGATTGCTAGCCTCTTGAGTTTGACTCTGGTGGATATCATCTGTGATTATGCGAGGCAATACTTATTAAGGAACTAAGCCTGAACATCCTTTTGCTATCGTTACTCCCGGATTTATTTCATGGAAATTTCTGTTTGTTCTTCTTATTTTCTGTCTTATCTCTTTACACTCCTCTGGTGAAGTTTGAAGATCTTAGCAAGCAGTTTGCACGCTGTCCTGCCTAATCTGATTGACACAAACAAAATAAGTACGACATACATGACAGGCTGCAGAGATGTGGTTTTCTTTAGACCCTACAAATCAGGCGAAGGACAAAGGAAGAGAGAGTTTCTTATTGAAAATATTTTTAAGACGCCAATCAGCTGCTTTAGCTACGAGACTGCTGGCCGCTGCTACTATGTATCTTCTCTACAGCCAATCATCTGCGTCAGAGCCTAAACTCACGTTTCGTATCCTAACGAAAACAATGACAATTTTTTAGGAAATACATTAAACCTGATATATTTCTCATTTATTTGTTTAAACGTTAAAAAAATAACGCTTAACAAAATAAACTATATATATATATATATATATATATATATATATATATATATATATATATGTATATATTCTATTAAAGTATTTACACGGCCCATTCACAGAAGTATTTCCACATTTAACCCTAGAACACTAACCATCAATTAAAGTTACACCCCTACTAATCATGGGTATATCATACCCGATTTTCAAAATATAAAAAAATATTAAATATAAATCTTTATTTGAAATATTTTACATGCAGGCACTTCAAATTTTGTACTTTGAGTTAACATTAATAGGAACTGAAAAACATATTATTTAGGTAAGAAAATCAGGTACTGAAAATTGTAATTAAAAATAGGAAAATTTACGTTGGGTACTATATACCTATGGTTAGTGTTCAAAGGGTTAAAATCCTTTTTAAAAAATACGGATTGTTTAGCCAAAATATCTGAAAATGGCTTCAGAATATCAATTCCAAGAAATCTAAAATTAAATAAATGAATCTTACGAATGTAATATTGATCGAAGAAAAATCCTTACATCTTCATTTGTCTTCCTTCGTTATTTTTATTTATTTTTGTTGCGTAAATCACGACAATTTCGTCGCCATTTTTTAACTTGTTTACTTACTCTCTCGTCTTTTTTTTTTTATATTTTAAACATTTGTTCATCTTAAAATTTCATAACACATTATTGTAAATGAAATACATAGGCCAATCAGTAAATCCTCAGCTTAATAATGAAAAACGCATTTATTTTACACAACATATATTTATTTTTCAATCCAATCTCCTTCATTGTTTATTCACTCAACCAATGAATCACATAAACCTAATCTTTCGCCTTCATGACAGGCTGCGAGCGTATTGATTAAGAGAGGCCAGAGAAGAGACTGGTCGAAACATTGTAACAAAAATACGGATGTTAATGTCACAGTGAAGACAAAAGAAATTCTGATTTCATAAAATAATTTAACTTGTTGGTGAACGAAAGAAAAAATGAAAACTTTTCAGCCACATTCATTACACGAAAATATAGAAATATAGTCTTAAATCTTTCTTTCCAGAAGAGAGACGAATTTCAAATTTTTATATATCAACACAGCTGGTAAAAGGCCTACCAATGCTCTCTATTTTAGGGAACTGGAGTGAGTTTAAAAATAACATGTCATTTGAAGAAGGGGTGGATTTGAAGTGCTACCATCAGACGAGCTTAGAGGTGCAAAATGTATGTGGGTGAAAGCAAAGGAGTCAATAACGTCACATTCCTCAATAGACACACTTACACTACACACACTCGGATGCTTCGCTACCAGGAATCCCATGAAGTAATCTGTCCGCTTTGTAATAATGCGAGATAATAATAGCGTAATTACTGACAAAAAGAAAAGAAAAAAAGATTGCTTTAATGCATTTTATGTTGGAAGAGAAAATTGAATGACACAAGACCTCGTTCTATTTCAAAGGTTGTATGGCTGAGTAGAAATTAAAATAAAACTTATTTCTATTTTGAATTATTTATTTTTTAATTTGTTACTATGCAAAGAATCCCCGTTTTTCTTGCAGGCATCGTGTTCATCTGACTTGTAAACTTTATCATAACAGAAAAATACTTATGTTTGTAAACACATTTTTCGGTAATAACTCTGGTTTTGTCGAAGATAATGTGGAAAAACTAATACAGAACTAAAGACGAATTATACGTGGCGCAATGGTGTGAAGATTCGTCCTTTTAAACGATTCGCTCGTGTTGCAAGTTCGATTATTACAACGGAATAAAAAAGCTAATTTTATAAAAAACGGATTATTCAACCTGTGCGCTGTAAAATGCAGAATATGTAAACGGATTGCGATTCATCCACTTAACATATTTTCTTCTTTTAAAACACGCCCATTTATTAAAAAAGAAATTAAAAAAAACATTCACTCGAGATTTATAAGACAATTTATAAGCCTCTTCTTCGTCTATTATCAGTTTTTCGCTAGGACACGGGTGATTATGGTTCTCCACGACTTCTTATCCTTTTTAGCCCTGTTTGTCTTCCACTCCCTGCCATACACATATACACAAGCTCATTAGAGAGATTACATCACCTACAATATTTCCTTTTAGTATAAAACTCTACAAAGCCCTCTTTCTTTATAACACGTCCCAGAAATTTCAACACTCTCTTTTGTAAGTGTCCTTTTACAAGACATCAAACGTAAAATCCTAGGGAAGCACTTTTTTGCCCGGATAAGCAAAAGAGCTCAGGTATTAGGCTAATATCGGAGATTATTCGAGGCGGTGTAATGGTTAACAAGCTTGTCTCACTAGAACAATTACGACTGAGTAGTGAGTTCGATCCTCACTCGGCAACCCCTACTTTCGGCCTTGTGCCACATCTAAGCTACACTTGGAAAATTACTATTCGAGGTTACGAGAGGTCATCAAAAATACAGCATTTTAGTTCTAGATAAATAAAACAATTTCTAGGAGAATGAAATGTGATATTGGATTTACTAAAAGTACAAAATATTTTTGACCTCACAAATTTTAGGGTCAACGAATTTCATTGAACGTATATTTAGTTTGTAACCTTTTAACCCGTATTGCAACCAAACAATTTATTTTTGGGGATGCAAGTTGGTGCCTAAGAATGAACTATCCAGTCAAAGATAACAAATCATTGTAACAGGGATCTGACCGTTTTCAAAAGTTTAATTGCATGAAATTACAGAATAATGATTTGGAAAGATTTACTAATTGGATAATAATTATTCAAATTTTCAGAAGAGTACGTTGAATGGATGAGAAAAAAAATGAAAAAGAAATGCATTAAGAATTATGTTTTAAAACAAGAAAATGAATTCAAGAATGGTTCCAAGGAGAATCGAACCCAGAATTAACTTGTTAAGATTCAGTAAATTTGTACAAACCAAGAATATCCACTTCCCACTCATAATAAAAAGACATGATTAATGTGTTGTCCAAAATTTTTGGTTCTGAGAAATTAAATTCGTTGTTTTGTATGCATTAAACTATCTGTCCAAAAAGTTTATATTCTTACAAAATGTATCTCAGAAAAATAGGAAAAACCTAAATTTGTTTAGCGGAACTGACACATATCTGTCAAGTAGCTTCATATTCATCTCATCGAAGAATTTATTATAACTAGGATAGGCCCCCCCCCCAAAAAAAGTGATGTGTTTATTCCCAGGATCCCCAGAATTTCAATTGCCTTAACGTTTAAATTCAAGCAACTTCAATTCCCAGTGACTCTCTGTCTTTCCAAGGTCATCAACAAAGCAGAAGGACAATTTCTTAAGATCGCTGGCTTCAATTTAGCTTCTCCATGTATTTTTCCATAACCAGATTTATGTTGGTTTTTCTAGGTTTCGATTTCCAAACAATCTTTTCATTCTTGCATCTAAAATGAGAGAAACATTAATGTTATCTATACATAGACATTGTCTATGTCAGGGGCTATTTTAGTTAGAATATTTTTTCAATAACACTAACTTTTCCATGTTTAAATAAAATATAAATAATATTTTATTCATTTCTTATGTTGCATAAAAAGACGCATATTAAAAAGATTTTTTTCCGTGTTTTTATATTGTATTTTCCCAGGTAATGATGGGTAATCCTGCGAATTGAAAACTCCGTGAGGTATAACTTGTTAAATTATAACAAAGTTACAGATGAAATATCCTATATTATTCATGTAAGAAATTGAAGATTTCTAAAAGTAGCATCACATCGTTAGAACAGAGTAAGTATTGGAAGTCCAACCAGTATGTATGTATACGCACATGTGTGTGTGTGTGTGTGTGTGTGTGTGTGTGTGTGTGTGTGTGTGTGTGTGTGTGTGTGTGTGATCGCCCCCATCTCTCCGCCCTTGATCTGGACATAGAGTGTCTAACCAACTAATGGAGAGTCAATTATATATTTCGTTTGGATCGTTTCGTTAGCATAATTAAAATACGTGGAATATAAATTATAAACTGGCGGCAACTTTTGTCAAGCGTATCAAAGCCCAAGACGAAAACAACGAAGAATTCATAATTTAACATTGAAAAGAATAATAATAACAAAATCAATCTGCATTTCTCCTTTGGTTCGCTGATCTTGTTTAGTGGTAAATCAACACCTCTATGGGTTATCTAATGCCGAAATCTAAATATTCTGAACGCAATTCTATGGCTTCGACTAAATATATTTTGAACGCAATTGTATGCCTTCCACTACAGATAAAATGGATTATTCATCATTTCGTTTTAAAATTGTAACATTGGTAATTTTACTATAAATATGTATTGTTGGTCATTTTTTGTATAAAAATGTATTGCTGCTATTTTTACTATAAAATATATTTTTATACTTTCATATTATTTTGTTTTTGTTTGGGAAGGTTCACTATTTGCTCATAGCTAGGACCCTAACAGGTGCTACCACCCAGGTCAGGGTGGACCTGGGAACAACAGCAATTAAAAAGTGGTGCCACGTTCCTGCAAATATCTAATCTCCCAATGAGAGGCCTTGCTGCCGGATGTAGTTTATTATCTTACCCAGGGTCTAATATTTCCCCGTTTCTCCGCTTCTTTAATGAATGGAGAATATTAACAAGTAATCATTAATCAGATCGATATTAACAAGTAATCATTAATCAGATCGATATTAACAAGTAATCATTAATCAGATCAATAATAAATAAACGGAATTTAGATTGGCACAACACCACAAGACGAACTTACAACATGAATAGACGAGTTGACGAAACTAACTTGCTGAACATCTCACTACAGTAGGCATCCTAGTGATTTATTAAACCATTAAAGTCGATAACCCCCCAAATTGGACGGATTAGTAATGGGTTATATTTCTAAAACTATAATTAATTTTTATAAACCTATAATTTATATCGGATTACTATTTTAAATTTTATAATTAACGGATTTTTAAAGTTGACATCAAATGGGTTATTTGGGGTTTAAATTTTTTCTTTTGTATATAACTTTTCGTGGTGGGATGTTTACAATCGTGTAGATTTTTCAAGTCTAAAGAAATGAATAAATAAAAAACTTGGGATTGTTCATGTGACTGATTCATGCTGAGAAGTGTTAAAAAGAAAATAGTGTTTTTGCTATTATTTCCTTTTGTTTTTGCTTGTTGGTATTTTTTTAATAACTATTTATATATTTAATGCCATTATATATTTAATACAATGAATGCTAACAAAAAGAAAAACTAGAACATTTCAATTAACACACACATGCATATCTATCTATCTATCTATCTGTCTATCTATCTATCTATCCTTGTCTCCTAATATCTATCTATCTATTAGGTTGGTGCAAAAATAATGTCGTTTTCTCACATGAAGTTGAACGTCTTCTAATATATATCTATCCTTGTCTCCTAATATCTATCTATCTATCTATCTATCTATCTATCTATCTATCTATCTATCTATCTATCTATCTATCCTTGTCTCCTAATATCTATCTATTTTTCTATCTATCTATCTATCTATCTATCTATCTATCTATCTATCTATCTTACAATCTCTTTTAATAGAAAATTCCGAGACAGTGTTAGTGAAAGCCAAGGTATTTTAAAAAAAAATAAATCAAATTTAATTGGACATCTTCTCATCAGACTCAGTTATGTCAATATTTCCATTCACTAAAATGTCGTTTCGATAAGGTACCATACTCGTATCACACATATTATGAAAAGGCTTTTCTTTTCGTTCGGATCTATTTAATGAACGTTTCCCTTTTCCGAGGGCGAGAAATAAAAGAAATTAAATTTGTTAAAGGAGATATTGCAAAGCAAACTCATGTTGATGAATATCAATTTTACCGGCGTGGGGGTGGGAATCGAGGGAGCTTTGATTTGTGGGTGGGGTGAAATAACTGAATGAAAGAAAAATAAAATAAAACAACTAATTGCAATGTGTATAAAGTAGCTCAGAAAAATGACAATCATGGGAAGGAAAAAACCCAACGTCCTTGAAAATCGGACAACATGCAGACACTAGCAAAGTAGTTGGACGAGTTTGCGTTGTCACCTTCTCTTCCCCCGTCTCCGCTGTGACTTCTGCTGCTGTTTGTGTAGAGGCGGTGATGGAGGTGGGTTCGGTGAGTGAAACAGAGGTCAGGGTTGTCAAATCATCTGCTGGGGAATGTGCAGTTAAGTCAGAATAATATAGTGTTCGTAGTAGAATTCAATGACGGCCCATAATCATTGAGAACCTGACCGTTCGTTGTACAAGCACAGACCGGATGTGGTCTATAATGGAGGAAAATGTTGGTATTTCCGGTTTCAGCTGTATTTTAAGAGAGAGAAAGAGATAAAGAGAGATATTAGGGTGTTGGGCGTATACAAGAAAAAAACGAAGAGTTGAGAAGTAATGATTGCTATTCCAGATTACCATTGAATGATAACAGAAAGAGTGAAAAAAGCATACATACGTACTATATATGTATGTATATATATATATATATATATATATATATATATATATATATATATATATATATATATATATATATGAAATGCGTGTATTTCGGCAGTATGTTCTCATTCAGATAAGATCCTTTCATATTCGCGAATAATCATTTTTATGTGGTTATTAAAAGACGAGAGGAAAACACCGTGTTGGCTCATATTGTATTTATTACGAGTACTTTCGACATAGCATAATGTCATCATCAGGGTATTGTTAAATATAGAGTAAGTATTTAGTGTTCATGGTTGTGAAGGTCAAAAATTGTTATGGTCATCCGGAGATAACCATTTTTATATGTGGAGTCAGGAACACTGTGTCATGGCTTGGTTGACAGACACCGTTTAAGGGGATGTAACTAGGTATAAGTAGACAGAACGAATCTAAATTATTTAACGAAACCTGCCTGAATATATATATATATATATATATATATATGGACAATATTTGTTATTATCATTATATATATATATATATATATATATATATATATATATATATATATATATATATATATATATATATATATATAAGGGGCAGTATAAATGAAGATGGCCATACTCGCTTTGCGAATCGATAGCCACCATATAAACAAAATTTTTAAAATTTAATCGACATGGTCTGTCTGTTTCAGTTTTTCAATGTATTTTTCCAATTAATTATATATATATATATATATATATATATATATATATATATATATATATATATATATATGTATATATATATATATATATATAATGTTGAATTTATATTAATCTTTTGTAATTGTAGCTGGGATACAATTAGTGGATAGAACAATATATTTTGTAAGAGCAGACAGAGCACTTTGCAGCCATCAATATTTACATGATGAGGAGAAATACATTGAAAATCTTTTCAAGCGCCTCCAATACCGTAACAATTTCATATTTAATGCAAAACAAAAGGCTCATAAAATATCAAAAAGTAGAAAAACGGCTTTCCCTGGCAAATCCAATGAATAAAAAAAAATTGTTCTAGCCACTGTCTCAACTGCATACAGAGTGCGATGGATAAATTTTCGTCTAAATTACGCAAAAATGAAAATAATACTGACATCTCAATTTAACAGATATATTTACCAAAATTACACAAACATATCTTGAAATATTAAAGAGTAAATCTATCCAATAAAATCATCATTAGCTTCAACTACGACTTCGGAATCTCTTGCAACTCTTCTGGGCGATCTCCTTGTTTAAGTGGTGAATGCTGCTATAAATCTTTGCCTTCAGTTTATCATTGGTGTTACAAGGAGTTTTGTTGGTCTCTCGCCCACCTGCACCCCACATATAATAATCAAGGGGGTTGTAGTCTGGGGAGTTAGGTGGCCAGATGTAATGGGTGATGTGATTGCAGACAACAATTTCTGGGTTCTCCTGCTTCTGTGACATGGTGCAGAGTCCTGTTGCCAGACATAGGGTCTTCCAGTAGCCACCCTCTTGACCCAGGGCAGCACTATCTCCTTACGGCACTTGATGTAGGCCCCGTGGGAAGATGAATGGAGGCATAACGCTGCCATCACTAGTGATCACTCCAAACACCTTCGTAATCACTATTAGAATCATCCAACTCTTTCCGAATCCTCTGCAATGTCCCCAGATTGACACCCAAACACTCTGAAATGTCCATGTTGGGGCTTCTGGCGCGAATGCCAAGCGGTACAGCATGCCGTTTCCAAATCTCTGGCGGAGTGAATTGCGTCATGGTGCTCTTTTTCTCACAGACTGTGCCCAACTGACCCTACTATGCTGTGCAGTCGACAGAATTAAAAAATAAACAACACGCATGCGCGAAATTAAAAATATCTGACGACAATTTACCCATCACACCCTATCTATCCATCTATCTATCTCTCTATATATCTATATATATATGTGTGTGTGTATATATATATATATATATATATATATATATATATATATATATATATATATATATATATATATATATAAGTATTCGTGTAATGCAAATTTGATTAAACAAAAGAAGATAAATTATGTGATATGTATGTGTTCGAGAAAAGATAGAAAAGAAACAATGACACTTAAAATGTTTTTGAGAGAGAAATGAAAGAAATAAGCTTTCGTTTTCGAAGTTTTATAAAAATTCTCTGTGACTTAAATTATAATCTGCATGTTAATACACTTTTACCTACCTATCTACGGTGTGTGTCACGCATGCATTCACAGATACTGCACCTTAGCTTTGTATACATATTTCACATTCAAAATTATATAGCATATAGTCAATTTATCACTCCAAAATTTCTAAACACCTTACTGCTAAGTTGTAGTAATAATTTGTTTGTTGTTGCCAGACTGTGTTGAGCGTCCAAGATGGAATCATAGAGTGTGAGGGACAGAGAGTAAAATAGAAAGAGAGAGAGAGAGAGGGGGGTCATGTTAGATAAAGACAGTTGTTTGCGGTGAGGGGTTAAATCATGTTTCGTAACCTAATGATCTATTGGGGACAAATTCGCCCCTGAACCGCAAGTCTACTTTTGAAATTAAAATCTTTTTCTTTTTAACTTATCTTCCCCAATTTGTTAGAGACCGAGAGAAAGAACACGATAAATGCCATCTTAAGGGGATCAATTTACTATAAATTTCTATTGCAAACAGACAACGTATATAATCGATATGTATTGCATTTCAACAGGAACCTTCTAAAAAATATCAATCTCATTTTAACTTGGAAGTATGCTATTTGGTAGAAAGCATTAAGTACATTTTCAAATATATGTAGAAAGGATATGATTGGCCAATGACGAAAATCAGCAATCGAGAGATAATTGCAACTGAAACAGCAGACATTGGTGAAATCAAGCAATTTTTATCATGCATATCTTTTTCACCTCCAGAAGCCATGTGGGAGTACAAAATGCATGGCCAGTCTCATACATTTCATAGTTTAGCTGTGCCCTTACCTGGAGGACAACACGTGCATTATCAAGAATTTCAGGAGGTGCAAGCACAATGCTGTGATCTACACTTAACTGCATGGTTTAAATTAAATTAACTTAATGCAACAGCTAGAGAATATCTGTATTGCGATATACCACTCCATTATTTATTTAATCGGAAGGACATGAAATGGACTCAGAGAATTCGAACCAGCAACGACAACGTAGTCACCAGAATCAGTAAACTTCAGACAAAGTTAAATTATATATATATATGCTGTACACTCCCGGGGCTACTTCTTTTGAGAACTGGAGGACAGTGGAGGAAGAAGAGCTGCCAACATTTAAGCAGATATTCATCCGACTCAGACTCCAACATAATGACACTGAACTACATAATGCTACAACACTTATGAATGCTCACCTCAACAAATAGAACAAAGTGTAATATTGTCTCGTAAAATTGCTGAATCTAATTATAAAGGAATAAATTCTTAAGAAACTTCCAGGAGAACCCCGTACATATATGAACATAGATTTCGTGTCTTGTGTTAACGATGAAGAATCCCATAATTATCCTATGGCGTCTATAAACACACTTACATCATCTGACAAGCTTCCCCATTGACTTAACCTGTAAATAGATACCTTCTGGAGGCTACTGTGTAATCTCCCAATTGCCCAGGTGTTGTGCAACAAAACACGCATGAAGGTATTACAACTTAACGAAAAGACTATAGAGATGTCTTTAATTAGTTGTAGTCGCAGAGACTCTATAGTCGTCATCCCTAGAATCAAACTGAGCCCCAATTATGCCAACGTTTCTTCTACGTTAAGCAAAATCTTTCTTCTACGACTTTGTTAAGCGATGAAAATAAATAAAGTACAAGGGTAAATGTTTTATAAAGGTGGAACTAACCTGCAGTAGCCCCGTTTTCACTTACGGTCAGTTGCATGCAGAATTTTCAAAAACACGAGAGCAACGACACGTTGAGATCAGAACGTTACGCTAAACATAGACGATATCCAAGAAAAGAGACATGGCGTTAACATTCACTAGAAATATCTTGCATAATGAAGTATTGTGATTTTAATTACTTGGTTTTATAGCTGCGCTAGGGGAACAGTCAAGCTTACTTAGTTCTGTATTTGTAGAGTTTTCCATAGACCTGGGGGCAGGGCATGTTTATCTCTGTATTCTCTTTGCACTTTGTTATCGTGAACCCCTTTCACTCAATAATAATAATAATAATAATAATAAATGATGATGATCTCGTGTTAACTATCAATGAATTCAAATATTTCCTAAGATTGATTAATAAGTGATTAATCATGGCAACCGGAAAATACAGAAGAGCCGACAAAAGGGCAAATGTTTGACTAGAAAAGTCGAAAATGATAATCTAAAAAAGGGGCACTGATTGAATAGAATCATTTTTTGTTAATAACAGTGATCCACAACAGTTGTATAAAAACTTCCTGTGTTAAAACAGAAATAGGACACAGGAGAATGATAAACGTCGACGAGTAGAAACAAATCCCACAATAAGCGAATATATATATATATATATATATATATATATATATATATATATATATATATATATATATATATATATATATATACGGAGTACAAAAAATAAGCATGAGTGGCTTGGACGGTAATCCGTTGTTAAATTGGACAAGCAACTTGAATTTGTGTATGCAAAAATCAAAGATATATACATAAACTAACGGTATTTGTAAAGAAACGGAGAAAATAAAATTCATTCCAATTTTTAAATTCCGAAAGATTATTTAATCTAACCAGATGACCAGATGATAAAGATCTGTCCGAGTAGATAGTGACAGAGAAGAGAATCGGGGAAACACACACACACGCGTATATATATATTTTTTATTGAAATTGGAGTGGATCTGAGTAGCGAATTTAGATCAGAGAATTTTTGTTTACTGATGGGAAATCTGATCTAGGGCAAAAGTTGTAATGGAATTTGGGTCATTAGGAGACAATGAAAATGGTCGAAATAATTTTTATCGGTTAAAATTATAAATAGAACTTAGTAAGCTATGAGGAACTTTGGAATTCACATGATTTTGGTTGAAAGTAGCCAGAACCCGTGATAATCGCGTGCGAAGTAGTAGGGCCAAGGGTCGATTATGACTAGTCAGGTTTAGCTATATAAACGCGTAGTTATGCTGAAAAAAGTGGTAGTTTTTGGCTCGTCTGTGTTCGAGTGCAGTCGAGCTGGGTGGAGAGATGTGGGAGATTGAAAGTGAGGAGAGTTGAATTGAAGGCTCGAAGAAGTACGAAAGTGACGTCAGAGATTGGAACAAAACGCCCGCTAACATGTGCTGTTGATATAAGAACGAAGAAGCGAATTACTCCTCCAACATCTAAGACTACTACTGTTACTATTATTACTACCACTGGCAACAGAAACGTCGAACAAGCCACCCCTATACTTTAACGAAATTTCACGAAGTATTTTCTTTTGTTTATCATAGTTCATATACGAGAGACTGGAGATCATTCTTGAAAAGAGAAGAGAGAATTTGGCCCGAGCAAGACGCATTATTCTCTCCATCTCCTTGCAGACGGAAGAGGCAGACGGAAGAGAGAGACAGTGGAGAGTCGAGTTGGAGACTCGAGGGAGAGAGGAAGTGACATCAGAGATTGAAACGAAGCGCCCGCTAACATGTACTGTTGATATAAGTACCGCTGCTTCTGCTACCACGAATATTACTACTACTGTTACTACTGCTGAGGAGGAACGCCACTATAAACTTTAAGCCGCGCACAGAAATCTTATCCCTCTATTGCAAGAGTCGTATATCGTTCTGAGACGATTTAACAACAAGTTAATCACAATAAACTCTTTCTCTGTCTAGAATCCAGTGTATGAGTTTTTACGTCAAATACTTTTCTTTTCGGTATCCCGTTTCTTTTCTATACTATACTTTTCTGTTATATAAAACACATTAACAATTCAACCATTGAATAGTTGTTTGTCCGGCTTTCTGCAGACAGTAATTTTTTTTTGCTGCATTCTAAATTTCTTAGCACAGACTCTCCAGCCGTGTCTACATCTTCAGTCGATCGTGAATGGATGAACATCACTTCAGCTTTCTGGATCAAACCAATCACAACGTGGGCAAGAGCAGGATTAAACCAGTGGACCGGTCGAATGATCTACGGATGCTCAGGGGGCCTACGGCCACTCCCTTTTCGATTAAGACCGAGTAGACACCTCAATCCAGAGAGTAAGACGTCGGAGGGGCTGGGGCAAAAGTGTTAGAGATCACCCAGTTAAATGTGAAGAAACTGAAAAGCTGCAAAAATAGCCGTACTTTATCAGAGAATTGAATATATTTGTCAGTGACAGCTTTACCCATCATTATAGGCAGTATCGGAAGAGTTCTGAACAAAATGAAAGACTTTCTGGAAAAAAAGTAAAATCTAGCAAGTTATAGTATACTGACGATAATGTTGGGGAATTGATAAGGCTGGTTGTCATTTGATCTCCAAAGACAACCACCAGATAACATTACGAACAGTAAATAATAATAATAATAATAATAATAATAATAATAATAATAAGAAGAAGAAGAAGAAGAAGAAGAAGTGAGTATTCTCCAAAACCTTCCAATTCTAAAGTAGCTACCAAGGAAATCTGAAGAGGCGTCATTTTGTGTCTAATAAAAATCAATAAAGAAAACCAAACAAAAGTTTATTTTCTAATTTTTCCGTTAATGTATTTTTAAACCATTCTTGTAAAAATGTTATGAATTTTATTCAAATTGCAAATATTTAAAAGAAAAATACAGACACTTGCAAACATTAAATACTGATTGACTAACAAAACGCTCCAAAGCTCAGTTAAATTCTATGTAAACATTATAGAGAAATAAAAGCTATTTTCATCAAGTAAAAATTATTATGGCAAAAAAATAAACACTTTCTTTCTTTCTTTCTTTCTTTCTTAGGATGTCAGCTTCGATCTCATCTAGTACAGCCGATTATACGTCACACTTTGACGCCAATCTATTACCAGTGATCTTACCATTGATCCTATATTTTACCACTGATCATACCTCACGCCTTTGATCCTATTTACTAACTTTGACCACACTCACGCTTTTGATCTCATCTATTATCTGTGATCTTACTTTTGATCTCATCTATTGCCATAGATCCTACCTCACCTTGGATGCCCCTTGATCCACAATTGAGTTCAATAAAAAGTGCTTCGGTTGTGATAACGGTAAATATATCAAAGACACTTGTTCTCAAGCCGATAACAAAAAACAATGAACAGGTATGACTGAACCAGAATTGCTGATGGCTGCCGTTGATAGACCGTTCTGGAAAAGAGATAGTGTGACTCCTGCATTCGGATCTGCCCTACGATTACATAATTTCGATGATGATGATGATGATGATGATGATGATGATGATGATGATGATGATGATGATGATGATGATATGTTTTTAGAAAATAATTACTTTGGATTCATCAATGTTGCGCTAATAAAAAAAGATGCGCGTTAGTAAATATAATTAAACGTAGCAGCCTCCCAGTGTCGTAGACGAGATTAACATCCTCACAGAATTTATCCAAGTCCAGAATAAAAAGATATAATTAATAAAATAGTCTAGTCTAAACTATACCCGCCTAGGCCAATTTTTAACCACTTTTACAATAATGGTAGAAGGGGCATAAAGAACTATTTCACTTAATTTAAATGTTATATTATGGCTCCATTCAACAAACTGGTTAATAATGCCAGATATGAACTCAATCAACCGTCCCCAGGTATCGATATTTCTAAAAATAAACTAATCTCGTTTAATACATACAGGTGTTGGGTAAAAGTCAATCTAATGTTTGAGAATAGTCAAACTTGTTCATTATTATAAAAGCTTATATTTATAGATTTTTGAATTGCAAGATTTTCATATTCTTGTCAGGCTCAACACCATAAAATAAAAGGGGCGGTTAAATCTTATATAAAAGTCTCACATAAATGTCCATATCATAGTTGATTACAATAATATACATCTTATTACATGGAAAAAGGAACGGCTATATTCTGGCTGAGGTGGGTATATTCTAGGTACCCTGAAGCATAAATTGATCTAGCCTAACTTACAACCCACGTATAAAACATCTTAGTCTAGAATAATCCAACGTATACTCTGGTCTGAGGGATATATTCTGGGCTGTCACACTAAGAGTTGCAAGAAAAATGATATAAACAAATATTTACTATGGTTAACACCATCGAGACAAAAGACCTCAACATTTGAGTGTCTAGAGAGAAACAAACAACCGTCTGTGAATCTGACTGCTAAGCCATCGCGCACTGGTAAAATGAAATATGAATCTCCCTCTTTGTTGTCCCATTATAATTGAGACGCATCGCAATTACTGGCCTTCGCATAATAGCTTAATAATTACCAAACTATTAATTTATGGGTGGGGCAAAGGATTTTAACTAGAGTCGCAATTTAGTGACATTGATCCCCACAAGTTGTTTCCCTTTTACTTAATAAGAAAATAAGAGGAATAAAGAGAAGAATCCATGATATGCTTGCACTTTTATTTGACAATCATAGTTACAGATCACTGATGATACCACGACTACTACTACTACTACTACTACTACTACTACTACTACTACTACTACTACTACTACTAATAATAATAATAAAAATAATAAACTTTAGCGACAATTAGCATTTGAAAATCATTATATTTTTTATAAATAAGAAGCAACGATAGTGAGTGCAGGTAACTGCCGTTTGCATTTAAGCGAGTTGTATGCAAAAATAACAAAAAACTATTATTAGCGGAACGTACAAACCTTCAGAATAGAATGATACTTTGTTGCGACAGAAAGCGATAAAGAGTTATTAGATGTGTCATATTAAACTTCAATTAGAAAAGGCCAAGATGTCCTAAAGGAAAGCTGAACATTTAGTGGCTATTCGTACGTAATTGTAATTACTAAAAAGTAATATGTCAGAAAGCCACGAATATGAAGTACCGGCAATAAATCAAAATTACCACCGCAATCAAAGGCTGCAAGGAGATAAATTCATTATTAATTCATTATTGTTTTACGTTGAGGAACCTGTGTATCTTTCAAATTTCGTATTTAGAGTAAGAACTATTTTCATAATCATCTGATTCGTTCGTTGTCTCGGCGAGGAGCACTGCTTATCAAGCTTATCTCGCAGTCCGTTACTATAATCATGAGTTTCATCATCACCGTTACAAACATGGATCTGAGTAAGCTTAATAAATTTGTTGCTAATCATATTTAAACCTCTGTCAAATTTGTATTTTCATAAAACAGGGTGGAAATGAAGAAATCTCAGATTTAAATTCATTAAGAAGATGGCAAAACGATTCTATTCAGGTTCATAATTCTGATCTAGGCAATCAACTAAAGAGTGTCTCGCTAAGTTGTTAGTGACGCATAGAAATCAATCTCTTCTCCCTGAAGCAATATTTTGTTTTATTATTTGATAACACCGAACTTCTTGAAAACAAAAATATAATCATATTCCGTTACCCACTAAAAAACAACGTTTTTCGACATTAAGACAAGGATGTGTCTTCTCACCAGACTTATTCAGCCTATGAGTGAGACATTTCTGAGAGAATTGGAAGTCCTACTAGGATTCATTATTGGCGGTCACATTCTTAACAACATAAGTTGTGTAGGTGACACAATGTTGATATCAGAGCTAGAAAGGAAACTACAAAAACTCCTGCAGAAGGTAGTGAAGGAAAGCGAGAAGAAAGAACTAAACATCAATTGCAAAAAAAAAAAAAAAAAAAAATCAGAATCAATAGTTGTGAGCTAAAGGAAAAGTCCAACGGGCAAATTACAAATTAAAGTTACCAAAATCAAGCAATTACAAAAATTTAAATACCTGGGAAGCGTTTTAACAGAGAACGGAAAATGCGACATCGAAATTCGAAGGCGCATCGGGATCGCGAAAGATGCTTTCCAAAAGCTAAGCAAAATATTAAGAAACAGGAAAATTTCATTAGAAACAAAGAAAAGAGGACTGGATTGTTATGCAATATCAGCTATCCTATATGACACTGAATTGGTTGAGAATCTCCTCACAGTCGAAGAAAAGACTTGAAGCTCCAGATATGTGGTTCTACAGAAGGATGCTGAGAATAACAAAAGCTGAACATGTGAGCGACGACGAAGTTTTAGAGGAAATGAAAACAAAAACATCAGAAAGAGTTGAAATTTCTAGGACACATAATGAGGAAAGGGGGTTTGGAAATTTGATACTCACAGGGATATATTAAAGGAAAGAGGGACAGAGGAAAGCAGTGCATAACCTACTGAAAGAGTTTATGTAAATGGTTATCAGAAAAGAGTTAAGGAGAGATAGCAAAACAAAAACAAAAAAACTACAACTAAGAGCAACAAAGTACAGGAAATTGTGTAGATTCAGGATCGTGAACGTCCTGAAGGGACACTGTACATTGTTTATTCCGAATTCTTTTTTATGGTTTGTTAATTATTGTAATAAAATCAATTTTACAAATTACTTCGGATACCCTCTCTCTCTTTCACTTTATATATATATATATATATATATATATATATATATATATATATATATATATATATATATATATATATATATATATATATATATATATATATATATATATATAGTTAAATATAACAAACAACGAATGTCTATTATGTTTGATCATGAGCTTTTCTAAGCTTCGTATTGTTGCTTTAATTTCGGCAGAAAATAAAGACAAAAACTGTCCAACATTTGTATATTTTTTATTATTTTGTTCCTTGATCTAAGCTTTCGGCTAACATGAGCCATTTTCAGAGTGGTTATATGGACATTTAAACAAAGATATTCATCATCAAAGATGATATTCTGTTATGTTGACATAGAATATTGTTATGCGACGATAACGGTCGCCGAATAGCAGACGCAGGTCGTAAATTCATGATGCAATTCTATGACGTCATACCACGTGAGAGACCGAAATATTATCAACAGAACCATCTGTCTTCATGCAATGAAATGTGTTGCGACTAGGTTGAAATGTAAACTAGTCATAACACATATTTTATCTAATATAAAAGTAGACATTGATGTCAACACCATGACGACGACTGCGTATAAGCACGAAACAGATTGTCGCCGTTGGGTATCAACTTATATATAGAAGTAAAAATAACTCTTTATTTGTACTGACCACATTTTTCAAATATATAAAAACTCTTTTTAAGTTTAACTAAAATCTGGCAAGGCTTAGATAGCTTAATTAAACTAAAGTAATGAACGCACAAATAAATGATGTCTTCTGAAAAGTCCATAAATCAATTCAGCTCAATAAAAAGGTTTTCTTGACTGTAATATAATTTATTTCCATTAAAAACAAACACATTTGTCTGGATTTTTTAAACGAGGTGTTCTTATTATATTACATTGAAAGAGTTGAACTAGTTTCCTCATCTTTGTTGTTTTTAGCACAACGGGAAAGAAACACGTAAACAAAAATGAATTATAATAATCATAAGAAAAAATCTAAAATTTGTTAAATTCTGAAATTACCATTCTTTTTAAAGAAAATTAATTTTTAGTTGTCAATTATATGATAATTTTGATAGTACTATTAAGTAACCCAAGATAACGCTTTAAAAATTGAAGAATTTTAAAAAATAAAACTTTAAATTATTGGGTCATTACGCCTTTTTCTGCATAAGAATTGACAGACACATAATCTCCGACTATTAGTAATAATAATGCGGAACTGAAATAATTAAAACTTTTGTTGCTGCTTATTATAGAATGAATTACAATAAAAAGCGACTGAAATTAAAATGAATAAAATACTTGTATAAATATTAATAATAAATAACAAGGTTTTATTAAATTGTTAAAAAAACATTTTATTTAGATTTAAATATTGAATCGTTCGTTTACAAATTTACATATGATTTACGAAAATATATAATTTATTTTAGTTTTGAGATCTTTATAAAAGATAATATTCTTTTCGAAGAATATTCCACTTTTTTACCTTACCATTCTTCTTAACTTGATATTTTTTCATTGTCCTGACTCTAAATAATAAGATAAAGTCTCCCGTACCTGATTCAGTTTCGTTATCGGAAGCTTTTGTCTTAATTTATTTAATGAAATAATTTTTTCATCCGAATAAAAATATTGAATCTTTTTTGTTAATTCACCTCAAATAATGTAAAGTTACTTACCGCAAATATTAATTCATCCCAAGAAATTCTAAATTTTAAAGCAAAATTTGTTTATTTTTTTATTAAATTTTTGGCGCTCTTTTGAAATTAGAAATTTTAGATCAAAATTTGCTTAACTTGCCTCACAACAACTTCAACCGTCAGAATGAAAAATTACAAAAAAACAAAAACAAAGGCAGTTCTTCTCATTTCGTAAGTGCGGATGATATTCGAGGTACTGGTAAGAAATTCTTTACAATTTAAAAAAAAAAGAAAAAATCTGTTATTGGCTTATTTAACGAGGTGAGACCCCCCACTTAGAAATAGCGTACCCGAGTGGCCCAGATTTGGGGCGATCGCAAAGGTCAACCCAACCGGAGTGCAATGGAAGGGCTTCACTCTGGGAGAATTTGGTCTGGATTTTAGTAAAGATAAATTCTTTTTTTATTTTGGAGTAAATGAACAGAAAAGATTCAAAATATTAATGTATTTTGTGGGTAGTAAAGTAACATTTGACGGTAACATAAGTACGAAACATTATTTTCACATGCGTTTACGAAAATGTGTTTATATTATAAGTGAAAGTTTATTTTTTATAAATAAATTCTCATTTTTAGATCTTTTATTAAGAATATTAATAACTTATTTCCTTTTCAGAAGAATATTTTATGGTGATTAGCTGTCTAATTTTGCTTTTTTGTGACTTTTTCGTTTTCGTCCTCTGATTTACCATTGAGCTATATTTCTACATAAACGTAATAACTTTTGCTTCCTGGTAAAATAACTAGGCGTTGGATAGTGTCCCGAATGCAACCATTAGACACAAACCTGTGTGTGATGAAAGGTCAAAAGATCTCAGAGAAGAACACAAAGTGAAACAAACATCGAACAAGCTTCAGTGGCAAATACACAATTCTAATTGTGCTCGAAAAACATGGCGTGCACATAATTAAGACAGAGCACAATACAATCACACATATACACGTCCGTAAATTATATTTACAGTTTGCTATTTCTGGCTTTAAATTCAAAGAATAGATCAACTTTGATGACGATACAATTCATTTCAAATTCACTGGAAAAATTAGTTACGTTTACAATAGTCTAGGATTTTCTAAGTTTTCATCGAACAATTTGACTCGTTGTTTGTGTTATAAGCAGATTTTCAGTCGATCCAAGCTACAAACTTTTTATGGTATTTGAAAGGAAATAATTTCTTTCTGTAAAACCAAATAACTAAAGAGAGCCCGATATTTCCTTCCAGATTATAAATCCGATGAAGGCTACAGAATGGAACGATCGAAACATTTTGCTAACATCAGTAACGTAAAAAATGATTCCAATTGTCAGAATAAACCTGAGAATGTCGATAATGCTTCTCGAAATATTTATTAATTTTCTTTTATGTGTGTGTGTGTGTGGGGGGGAAGGGTTGTGTGAAAGGCACCATCCCCTATAGAGAAACTAAGGGAGCAACCATCATAGACAAAGCAATGAAAACAACAATAATAAAATACTCAACGTCAAAACGAAAAATCTTTTTGGATAAAGGTTAGGAGTCTCTATCGCAGATTATTATTAATTTCGATCCTCACTGGGTACCTCATACCTTTGGCTGAGTGTCAAACTAAGCTGTTTTTATGGTACATAATAAAACTGAGGATAAAATCTCTGGACTAAGACTTCCTGCTGGCCAGTCCCGCTACATAGACTATGATGGAGTCCAAAGAAAGCAAAATAAAACGAACAAGACAGATATATATGTACAAAACAATTATATATTAATGACAAACAGATTGATACACAAATTTACAAATACATCATTTAAAACATGAATAAAGCGTTAGTGTCTGTATGGAAAGTTGTTTGTGTGTGTGTTGAATGTCCGTACGGTTGTGAATTTTGTTTTAGCGTGTTCCCAGAATATGGGAAACGCTGGTTGTGTATTAGAGTTCACATATTGGATATGTTAGAGAAAGTTTTTCAGTACCTTGCACCATGTGCGAGCTTGTCGGCCCCAGGAGAGGCAGTTTTGGCCGCACGTGTGCGAATCCGTGGGAAGAGCCGTGGAAAGAGAAAGAGGCGAAAGGTCAGCCCGTATTTATACTCCCGGGAGAGAGAGACTCCTGTTGAAAGGGTTACGAAACGAAGAGGAGATAACCCGATAATATATATATATATATATATATATATATATATATATATATATATATATATATATATATATATATATATGTATAAATAAAATTAATGTATTTTATTTTTTAACATATTTTTTCTATTATATCAAACGTTATTTTTAGTGGCAACCCGTATTTCAGTAGATGCTCCGTTTTATTTTAAACAGTATTTATTTCAACTATTTACATTGTTCGAACTGTTGTTCTCATCTTTATTGTCATATTCACGACGTTTCGGCCGTTGTACGCTCCGGCCTTCTTCAGGTGATATACGTTGGAATTTTGAACATGTTCCAGTGGATAAAAACTTGAGTTGTGAGTTCAATACCTGGCCATAGCACTTGCAGAACTGAGTTACTGAAGGGAATTAACTGAAACGGAGATATCCAGAAAGGGCATGGCATGTGGAACTAGAACAATCTACCCCGGTAGGCGAAATAAAGGGTTCGATCCGAAATTCCAACGTATATCACCTGACAACAATCCGAACAATGTAAATAGTGTAAACAGTTACAATAGCTCGTCTCAGAAATACAGACAGTATTTATTTCGTATACCAGCCTCAGTTGATTGAGGTGTGAAATTAGCAGGTCATCTTGTAGTGTTGATCCTATGCCCACACTGTCTATATCTGTGTACGTTAAACTGAGTACGTTTTCCCAATAATATTTATCATTAAATGTGTTGTTTAAATGATAGAAATCATTTTTCAGTAGAACCGACTTCTTTGTCAATGCACTTAATTCAGGGTTAAATCCTAATCACATAGATCGTACAATATGCAATAAAAATGTTAGATCGCAATTCAGCTAATAACTTAGGCTACGGATTTATTGATACATTTCCATGTTTCTAAGTTGTGAATTAATGCACGTAGAAAATGAAAAATAAAGGCTTTGAAGTGCACAGAATATACAAAAAATACTAATAACTTTGAATGATATCAAATATTTGTCTGATAAATTGTTTTTGGTCGGACGTTTTACTAAGATCATGAAACATTGTCTCCGTTTTCTGACAATAAAGCAAAAGTAAGCAAAAACCACTTCAAAATATCTATAAACGTCTCGCCGCGAGAATTCATGCGATAAAATCAAATTAAGAATTGCCATTTCCCCTGCTCAATCCGTTAAACAACAGCTGGTGCTAAAAGATTATAAACACATATGACTATTTACTTTACAATTGGTACCAACATTAAATGCAACTCGGTTATTGTTGCTTCTATCAACAGAGATTTATAATTTCACCAAAATACTACGCTTTACATAGGAAGAAAAACAAGATGCATTCTATTTTCCTAAAATAAGAAAATGAATTAAATTAGCGCTATCTTTACCAGTAGCATCTGCTGTAGCAACAAAAGAAAAAAGTTTATGTTCTAAAATGGATACATTAGCTTTATCAGCCGGGATCGGCCCTGTGTCGTATTTCACTTTTAGATAGTAATTGGCCTTAAAAAAAGATAAGAACAAACTGAAATTGGTATTACATACGTGGATCAATAAATCTGTAGTCATTAGCGGAATTTTTTGTTCGATGTCAATGAATAAAGTACATTGATAAGGAAGGAGATTATGTTGTAAAATATTTTATTTGTTATGCGAAATTCTTTTTCAGTAGGCTACATACTTATTTATGTACCTATATAACTAAAAGTGTATGAAATATCAATACATAATTTAAGTACACATACATCTAATGTGAGTTTATAATATATCAGGACAACCTGTATGTCGTCTGTTTATCGATCATTTGATATCTATCTATCTATCTATCTATCTATCTATCTATCTATCTATCTATCTATCTATCTATCTATCTATCTCAGTCTGTTCATATCTATCTATCTATCTATCGTTTCAAAATAAGCGAGTGAGTGAGAGTGAGAAAGAAAGTGAGAGTAAATGAGAGAGAGATAGAGAGAGGGGGCGAGGGAGAGAAAAAGTGAAAGAGAGTTCATGCTTGGGTGATGGCACAGATAACTGTATCTACAACTAGCGCCAGCGTTCGCTGTCTCAGATCATATAAAAAGTTAGGATGTCAAATGCTGATTTTCAAGATGAACAGGCTCTCCAATTTAGGAATTTGAAATAATTCTAGTTCCCCTCACTGGGTGGTTCAATAAAAGTGTGAACGAAATCTCTCCCCCCCCCCCTCTCTCTCCTCCTCCATCTATTTTTACACCTTTGTACACCTACACATTCATATATACAGCGGAGACTTCCCTATGCAGTACGTGTTGAAGATCACAACAGAATTGCGACTTTCAAAATATGATTTACACAAGCCTTGATTATATATATATATATATATATATATATATATATATATATATATATATATATATATATATATATATATATATATATATAATGAAATGGACGAAGTCCGACAATTATTTTAAGACATTTTTATGTTTATACATTCTCTTTTTTATAGATACAAATATTTAAGTAAATGCTCTGTTCATAATAAACAGTATTAACAACATTTATCGGCCTGAATGTCCGAGAAATTCTCATAGAAAATGTGCGTCCTCTGACAGGAACCGAACCTGTATCCTATACGGAACCATCATATAGCCTGACGTGCTTTTGCCGATTTCGCCACAGAGTAAAAGCACGTCAGGCTATATGACGGTTCCGTACAGGATGCAGGTTCGATTCCTGTCGGAGGACGAATATTTTCTATGACAATTTCTCGAACATTCTGGCCGATAAATGTTGTTAATACTCTATCTCATAAACAGAGCATTTACTTAAATATTTGTATCTATAAAAAAAGAAAGTATAAACATAAAAAATGTATTACAATATATATATACATATATATTAATAATAATCAAAGCTTGTGTAAATCATATATATTATGAAATAGCCTAAGTCCTACAATTATTTCAATAAAAATAACGTACACACACAGACACGCGCGCACACACACACACACACACACGCACACACATAAATATTTATATATTAACAAGAATCATTGCTTGTGTCAATCATGTTTTGAAAATTTATGGTGCAGTCGCAGTTCTGTTCGGATCTTCAACACGTACTGCATAATACTGTTTCTCATAAAACATTTCCCAGGATTCTAAGTATATTATGCTGAAGAGCTCTATGGAATTTTGGCAACAAATGACGTAGTGTCTGCTTTCAGTCATGTATTAACAACTGGCCACGTTTGTTTAATGTTTGTAACTTAGGTGAATCTTGCTTACTTCAAAGAAGACGCCACGAATGTTTCAAAAAAGCAATGATAACTTCAGAAATATTATCTCTCTTACTTGGCATACTAATGGGAAGATATCTTCCCACCGTTGCCAAGCCGTTTGTAAGGAAAGCAATAAACAATTTCAGATTTTGTAACATAAAATATTTGACAGATCTGGGAAATACTCCAAAATATACCATCCAAATTTGCCAAAAGTTAAAGCTTCTTACAAAAACATTGCTTACTGTTAAATTACCGAACTTAAACTTTCTAGATTTTCTCTAAACGAGGAGGCTTAATCTTTGGAGAATTCAGACAGCGTAAGTAAAAAAAGAAAGAAATCTGAATTCAAATTCAGGTTATCGCTGTAAATCTTCTCGGCTAACCCTAATACATACCGTATTTGATAACATTTAAGATCGATGGCATATAAGACCTTCCCCGCCATTTTAGAATTAAATATTAAGAAAAGTATTTATTGAATGGAACATCAAATGTTACTAGAACCTCACCCATGTTTCCTATTTGGTCAAGTTAGAAGCCAGTTTCTTTTTTTCGTATTTATTACAAAATTATGAACGTTTCATATTCCAGGGTAAAATTGTTCTTATCCGCGATCAAATATATCATATAATGATGAAGTCAAAATTATGAACATTTCGATTAGATTCAAGTTCAGTTTACTATGCACATAAATACATGTCACTTAAAATGTACATTTATATTATATATTGTATAATACATATATAGATTAACATTGTTAGCTTTAATATCATGTGTGCGTCTTTAGTGGGGGCGCCATATTTGTGACCTTGTGCCTATAATATTAAGTTGAAATAACAATACACATCAAGATGAAAGGAATTCTGTTTAAAAGCATCTTTGAGTCGAAGTTCAGAACTCTTAAAAAGGATTCCATTGAAACATTGATTCCAGAATTGCTGTACTGAATAACAGTCATCATAATGCACTTTCTAGATATCAGGTTTAAACGATAATCTATGCTGTGATAAAGTTCAGTTTTATAAAAGCGTCCGGGGCGAGCAGATGTTATTCCTTAGAGACTGTCCGTTTTATTTAATTAAAGCCGTTTGATAGAGGCTGGATTATGGTCCTTCAAGAGGCTGGACGGTTATTCTGGAGAATTTCTACTTTTGATGGACGTGACGCAGCGATAATAGTTAAATGCTAACAACATTGGTTTAATAAGCATTCTTTCACTAGTAAACCAGGTTATGGACGGCCACATAATATATAAGCTTCAACAAAGTCTACTGCGGAGATCAGAGCAAATTAGGCACCAGAAATATCAACACGGACAATTGGCAATTGCAGAACTTCAGAGATGTGTTCCTTTAGTCAGATTTTTATACATGCCACAACACTAATGTGCACGTCTGCTCTGGTGTCGCATATTCAGGACGTAGCAATTTTATTCCGTCAGTATATATATATATATATATATATATATATATATATATATATATATATATATATATATATATATATATGTGTGTGTGTGTGTGTGTGTGTGTGTGTGTGTCCGTCACCATGTGGGGGTCTGGTGGAGCCAGGCAACCTCTGAAAGTCTTTTGCCTTACACCACCTGAAGATTTTGTGAATTATCTGTTCCTCAACTTGATTTAAAGGCGCCTCCTACTTAAAACGGGCGTCGGACTATGAACACATATAGAAAAAAAAATGAAAACTTATCTTAGCTGACGCGTTTCGTCCTCTAATGGACTTATCATAATTTTAAAATTTAAGAAAGCTCATGAATATTCATCAGGTTAATTGAAAAGTCAAAGGAAATTATGGGCTGTTTAATGTCTAATAAACCAAAGGGATTAAATAAAATCCTTACATTTGTCTTGATAAAGTCCATCAGAGGACGGATCACGTCAACTAAGATAACTTTTTTATTTATATCGTCCTTTGCAGATATATTTTAGTTACATCTGAAATTCTACACGCGCTCGCACACACACACACACACACACACACACACACACACACACACACACATATATATATTGATCACTTTAAAAAGAACCTTTCTATATGTTTCATGAATTTAATTTTTTCGCGCTAAAAGAAAGTACCGAGTTTTTCAATCAATGCCGGATTTCCCTTCGCTGTCTCTTCAAGCTGTATAAGTAATTTAATATCATACTTTAGATTGTTATCAGGCATTTATCTTCCTGTGTTACTGGTCAATAGAGGCCATCTTTCTAAATCTCACGCAGTCTAGTGTGAGAACTGAATCCAAAGCAATTTGATTACGAACTAAGTGCTTGCCCATCTTTCCACTAGAACCGTGTTTGCTACTCGCCACAAAGCGATAGTAACAACAAACTTAGAAAAAATAAATCTGTGTTTTCATGTAATAAGTAACTGAAATTTATGGTCATGGCTTGTGTGAATTTATTTCGTATTTTGTGTATTGTACTCAATGAACCATGTGTTGCACTTGCTGTTATAAAAGAATTCGTATTGTTAAATCTCAATTAGAAAAAGAAAGATAAAAAAGAAAGAAAAGAAAAAACCTATTAAGACAGAAAGAGAAAATAAATGAATGAATGAAGTAAAAAAGTAAAAAACAAAAGTAAAAAACAAAAGTAAAAAGAAAAGTGAAAAAAATGAAAAAAGAAAGAAATGTAAAGAAAGAAATAAAGAAATGGAAAAGAAAAAAGAAAGAAAAATGAAAAGAAAGAAAGAAAAAGAAGCTATATATATAAATGTAAATATTCTATTTGTTCTTACCGGTTGTTTATACATATCTATGGTCGACCGAAAATAAAAACCTTGGGATCATCTTACAATGTCAAAGAGAAACGACACAGATCGAAGATTTGAGCTTGAAATAATATTAGGCAAAAGTTCCCGGTAGCCTTTTTGGGAAAACTAACAAACTAAATACAAAGTTGTAAAATGGTTTTGAATGTGTTCTTCTGTATTCTGTGTTCATTCTGCTTTGACAGCAGACAAGATTCACGAGCAACTCTAACATGTTATTCCTTTTCAGATTTGGCAAGAGAGAAGAAATCATATTTGGCAAGATATGAAATCTATGAAGATGAATTGCTCAGAAGCAATGAGTGTAGTGAATAGTTAGTGTGGTTCAAACAAATGAATTTAACAGGACTAGCCGCATAACACAAGCATTTGGAAATAACCAAATAATATAATCACCAATAAGTTATTGATGATAATGAACCTCCTCAGCCAAATGAAAATCGGTTCCACAAGAATTGTCAGAGTGAAACAGTCGATTGTGTATCGCCATTTGCATTTCACTTCTTTACAGACGTAAAAAAAATATTTTTGTAGAAGGTTGTTATTGGAGATAAAATGTCTTCTTCATACAATAATCCGAACCACACACACACACACACACACACACACATATATATATATATATATATATATATATATATATATATATATATATATATATATATATTATACGATAATCCGAACCATATCTATCTATCTATCTATATATATATATATATATGTGTGTGTGTGTAAAACTTAAAAAAGAAATTTTGCTTATCAAAAGAACGAATCAATATTTAATTATTTTTTATCAATCAAATACAGTTTGAGATATATAACATACGTGCATGTCTCAAACTGTATTTGACAGATAATAAAATACCTTTTTTTTTCTCGCGCAGACTTGCCAAGTATCTGAATTTCTTTTGAGGGGAGATTCCGTCGTTTGTGCCACCACAGGGTGATGAGGGAAAATTATCAATTTTAGTCCATCAGATGTGGCTCAAAAGGGCCTTTCCCATAATTATGTTCTGCATGCAAAACAATGCGTCAAAAATCGAAAGTAAATTTAATGTTTCAGTTAGTCATTGTTTTTATAGAGAGTTTTTGTAAATATGAAGATATTCATGAAAGTATTCAACATGCGGGAGGGGTGAAGAATAAAAAAAACAAAAAAACAAAATGTTTGAGTTTCCCAGAAAATGCGGGAGATTTGGTATTGCCTTTTGTGACGTGATTACATTCGAACAATTAACTCGTTTTCCCAAATGTTCTAAGCCGTGACACGTCCGACAAACAAACAAAAAAATGAAAGAAATAATAATAAAAAGAATCAATCATTGAAATAAACCAGCAAAATATTTAGCTAATAAAATGTTGAATTCCCTGGTGTGTGGGATAATCGGCCAAGTCTCACTTGCTGATGTTTTCTTCCTCTCAACTTGACATGAGAACGTCAAGGCGGGAGAATCACAAACAAGGCGAGCGTTTATGACGTCAAAATCATGCGGCATCGGAAATACACAGATGTTTCAAAGGGAAATGCTCGATTGGTATTTGAGTGTGGAGAAGGGCGGACCATTAAATGCCTTGTCATTGTTCTGTTAATACGTGACAGCTGTAACGGAAGAAAAGTACGTAATGTAACTACATACTGGAGAGTGATAATGTAAACTGCTTATGTTTGCTTAGGTAACCGAAACATGTAGATGTAATAAGAAAAAATGTCACGACCTTTCTCAGACAAGAGCCATAATCGCAGGTGCTACTTGAGAAAATACGGTCAATTTTATATCTGAACGGGAAATCTTCGAAACTATGATTAACACGTCAAACATACCATGATTTTTTAAAGTTTAGATGATTCCCCCTGTTTTAATGGAGGGCGTTCGGTTGTAAACTATCAGAATTGCCAGACAATCACATCTGACTGCATTTAACACGTTCAATACCACAGACAACAATTAAAGCTTTTCTCCGTATATTAAGCGCAAAAAATGGCGCTGAAAATGTAAATTTTTTCCATTCAGAGTTATCTGTTGACCACGTCCATGATTAAAGTAATGCTAAGTATTCTCAAATATCAAGTTTTTTTCTTAATATTCTTGCCAATGTGCCACTTCACTTGTTACTCACATTTAGGTTTCAGATTCTTTGTAAAGATTTTGGAGTCATTTCAAGTGTGCAAGCGATTGTGGTCACTTTCATAGTTCATAATATTCTAAACTCTGAAGCTTAACTTTTATTTTTTCATTCTCTTTCAACTTCCTCAAATCTGCTTGAGCTAAAGTACATCGACCATTTAATGTTTTCCTATTCATGTCCCTAGCAACTTAACTCTGATATTCTGGCTTGAAAAAGGATAACCTGTCTATTTCAATGTCCCAATTTTAATTTTCCTATTTCCAAAGACATTTGCTTTGTCCTGATACCATTTGTTTGTATGATTAATTCCAGTTTTTTATAATCTCCACTAAATTACTGACAGTAACTGAATTTATTTTTATAATAGACGTCGTAGAGTAAAATATTTAGAATTTTAATAATTTACATTGAATAAAGTGTTGAAATTTAAATCATGGAAAATTTTTAGGGCTTTGTACTCACAAAATAAGCAGTAATCGTTAAAATGTGTTTATTATAACTATCTAAGTTAGCATTATTCTAAAAATATTCAATTTTGGGCGTTAAAGATATGGTCGTATCTGTTCTGGTGAAAGATTAGTATTTCATTATTATTTGATGTCTACAAAACAGACTTGATCAACTCGAGCGGTCAAAAAGTATTTTCACACTTTTAACTTCAGGCTCATATTTCTCATCTCCCGATCAGATTCTCAGAACCGAAATATTTATTCAGGTGACATAAATTATCCGTTGCCTCAAACCTAAGATCGACATGAAGTTCAAGATTTAACTAATAAAAGTAAATTTGGCACCACATGCCCATTGATAAATCTAGTATAAAAGATTAGCATAATTTTTTTTGGTTGGAAGTGGGGGCGACCAATGCCAAATAACTTTACCCGAAACTCAGTAAAATACATTTTCAATTCAAATGGTGAGTGTGAAACAATAAGAAATCATTCCATCCTCTCTTTTCAAATTCGGAGGAGTGAGAAAGAAAAAAGGAAAGGAAAGGAATTCGAGAGCCTATGTGAAATTTTCTTTGGGCCAATGAAAACCTTGCTTTCACAGAAATTAGCCGGTCAGATAGGAAGAAGAAGGAAATAAATTAGTGAGCCTACGCGAAATTCTTTTTGATATAAAATATCTGAAGTCATATGAGAGGTTTCGTTTCAGTTCCACGAAACCAGCGTTGTACTCGCCAGTGTAAAATTAACCGCCAATTATATTATCGGCCTCTAACCAGCACGCGGGACTTCAAAGAATTTTCTGTCACCATTCCAAGAAAGACAAGTATTTCAAGCTATCTCCCTTCGTCTACTTTTGAACGTACGCAAGCCATATATCCTTTCGGTGAGCAACGAACTTTCTTACCTTTGTCGTAATGATTTTTAATATTCTTTTGTGTTAGATCATTTAATCTGTTGTATGAACATTTCCTCTTCATGACAATACGTTAAAACTACTGACTTTAAGAGTTTTGATTTATTTACATGAAACGAGATACTGACAATACTTCAAACGTGAAAATTTGTGAATAAATTCCATATCTTGATCTGTTAAAATTACCCGAGTGATTCCTCATCATTATCTTCCTTCATTAATCTTCTTGGCGTGGGCAAATCAACTGTTCATTTTAACCGTGAAGCCCCACGTCACTATATTTGTAAACTTTTCTTTAGCCTGCTGGGAAATTGTAAATCAACGAATCTGGGAAAACGAGCAACGAGCAGATTGGGGAAAACATGAAAAAAAAAAAAAAATTTTCCTGACTCTATTTTTGCATAGAGCTGTGTTGCTTATTCTACAATTGGGTGCAGTATGAATTTTCCTTCATGGCTTTATTAGAGAAAGTGAGAATTACTATTACAGTAACATAGAACATATATTACTGTTTTACATTCGACTCATTCAACAGATTCTGAATATGGTAAAACGTTAAGCAAAAATATTCGCTAATTAAAAGATGTTAATCGTGAAAAACAAATCGTCTGTGTAAGGATATCATTTCTATTGCTCAAGTCAGGACATTTGTTATCTTAATCTGCTGCCGAATGCTTAAAAAGGGAGATTACTCGTGATCGCTTTTAGGCTACAATTAATAAAGCGAAGTATTTCGGGCATCACCGGGATATCGCCGTCGATTCGTATTGTATTACCGTGTCCTAATTCTTTGCACGCTTCATGTCAACGGAGTGCAATACCAAGAAACGTAGAAAGTTTTTTTTGTTTATTTTATTTACTTTTTTACAATCTTCTTGTCTGCTCATTGTGTTTTGCAAAATGAATTATTTTCTTCTGAATTCGCAATATTATTGTTTCGCTTTTTTTAACGTTTTATTTCTATTTCGTTTCTGTAAATTTGATGACTGGAAATATTTTAATGATAATAAATACGCAACCATTATGATTATAAATTGTTTAATCATAATTATTATGACGGTAAACAGTATCCGGCAGCAAGATCTGGAGATCGAAGGTTTTGGGGGGAGTGTGGAACCACCTCTTAATTGCTGCTGTTCCCAGGTTCACTCCGACTCGATGTGGTAGCACATGTTAGGGTCTCAGATATAGGAAAATAGTGAACCCCTAAACAAAAACGAAACACTATGAAAATATAAAAATACATATTTATAGTAAAATGACCAACGATACATTTGATTTGTAATTGAAGGCATACAATTGCGTTCAAAATGTATTTAGTTTTAAAATTGTGTTCAAAATATTTAAATTTCAGCATTAAATAATCCATAGAGGTGTTGATATGCCGTTAAATAAAATCAACGAAACAAGCAACATGAAAGAACTCTTTCACAACATTAATCTATATAATATCATACAATTTCTTAAAGAAGTCAACTTGTATTCCAAAATATGAATTCAACAAAAGTACAACATAAAACACACATATCACCGCCTCTAGGGATCATGTCCACACAAACATATATATGCACAAAAGCGGAGTATCATCTACCATGGATTCAACTGTGAAAACAGAATAACCTATATAATTTTTATTGCTTCAAAGCTCCCAAGAAAATTAAATGTCGGCATTAAATGACCCATAAGGAGTTGATATGCCGTTAAATAAACAATTCGACAAATCATTACTCTAGTAGAATAATTATGTAGGTCAAATGTAATGTTTTTAAAGCTTTTTTTTTATTTCAAGTTTGTGAAAATTGTTTTGCATCTGAACAAAAGAATCAGAATCTTGATGTCCACATGTCAAATTCATTAATCGAGACGATATTTAAACAGACGTATGTACTTACTAATGCAAATATTTAAAAAAATATCCTGATGCATACAAAAGGTGCTGAAAAACTTTAGACCCGACCAAGAATCCGTTACTCTGCAAACAAAAAAAAACTTGTTTGGTCAAATTATGGAAAATGTGATAGGCCGAGAACTTTTCAGCACACCTTCATATTACAACCAAGGCAGACAATATCGTTACGGCTTAGGTGAAACTAATTGAATTCACTTAAACTGAGCCAATAGTTTTAATACCTGTAATAAATTTGATTTCAATGAAATGACGTCCATACAGAAAAAGAAAAGTAGAAAAGTTAAAAGTAAAACCTTATTTGGTGGGCAACAACTTGTTAACTTCACCCTGCAGATAATTTTGAAAGTTTTTTTTAATTCTTCTTAAAATATTACATCTAATTTTTGATTTTCGCGAAAACCATACGACATAACTATCATTTTTATTTTTTTAATCTTTTACGCTGGTTCTCTCATTTTTTCAAATTTTTATTTTTCATATTTCCCATATTTCAATAATACCGAAATTCTGAAGTGTCTTGGCTCTTCTTACTTTTGCTTGTGTAGACTAGACATAAATTTAAAAAGGTATATATTTTTACGTGCGTGCCTAATTCTAATCGAAACTGTTCTCTGAAATTTCCCGCCTTTGTTTTCGCGTATTTCCATTGAAATTGAAGTGTAGGCGTGCACGCACAAGCGTTTTTTCTTAAAGAACATCCCTTACGTACACACGTACTTAACCATGCATCCGTGTTTCTTTTCTTTGTAAATAAAGAAAACGAAGGAATGAAGCAGAGATGGAAAGAGGGAACAAGCAAGTCAGGCAGCCGACAAAGCTGCCATCTAAACTCACTCACTGCTACCCTCTTTATTTAAGGACAAATCTAGGCCACAGTATCGTGGGAAACAAACGGCAAATACGCATGCGCATCACACATGACTTTGTCAGGGAAAAGCTTGCTGTGGATATGAAGCGGTTAGGAGCGACGACAGCGTGAATGTGTTTGCTTTCAAACAGACATCGGGGAGATTATCATCATCATCGCCCCTCTCGTTAATGGCCTCTGGTTTAAACATGACGGTTAAACATGCATATCGATTTGACAAGATTGCAGTTATGATTAACAAAATAAAATAGATAGACAATTCATCTATATGGACTAGATTTATTTTAACTAAATCAAGTAGACGATTTTTTTTGTATATAGCATCCTGTGTTTTTTTTTATACTTCCATAACAATTCGAATCAATGCATTTAAAAATGCTATCTAAAACTTTTGTTGTGTCTATCTTCCAAAAGTTAAAGATGCCAAAGATATTGCTATGCCATATGGATATTTTCATCACAGATGAAGAGAAAAGTGGAGGTAACATAAATGTGGTTCTACAAAAAAATGATGAGAATACCATGGACAGAACATGTGAGCAACGTCGATTTTTTAATGGGGACAAAAAAAAAAACAACAACACTTTTACTTAGAATCAGAAAGCTACGGTTGAAATTTCTTGGATCAATGACAAAAGCGGGCGTTAGGAATTTGACACAAGGTTTAGTGAGGACAAGAGAAAACAGCGAGCAATATAGTTAATCAGCTTGTGATGGCAGAACAGGGGCATGGAGGGATAATAAGTAGCGAAATATTAATTAGAATTACAAAGGACAGGAAGTTGTGGAGAACCATGATCGCCCACAGCCTAAAGAAACGCGGCCCATAAAAGTAGAGTGAACATGTGTCACGTTATTTAAACTGTAGAGAAATGTTTGATACTATGTTTTTTTTACATCGAGCATAATATCCGCAAAAAAATGAATCACAGCTCACAAATTTGAAATTTCAGCTTCTTTAACCAATCGAAAGAGAAAGATAGTGTGTGTGTGCGTGTGTGTGTGTGTGTGTGTGCGTGTGTGTGTGTGTGTGTGTGTGTGCGTGTGTGTGTGTGTGTGTGTGTGTGCGTGTGTGTGTGTGTGTGTGCGTGTGTGTGTGTGTGTGTGTGCGTGCGTGTGTGTGTGTGTGTGTGTGCGTGTGTGTGCGTGTGCGTGTGTGTGTGTGTGTGCGTGTGCGTGCGTGTGTGTGTGTGTGTGTGTGTGCGTGTGCGTGCGTGTGTGTGTGTGTGTGTGCGTGTGTGTGCGTGTGTGTTTGCGTGTGTGTGCGTGTGTGTGTGTGTGTGTGTGTGTGTGTGTGTGTGTGTGTGTGTGTGTGTGTGTGTGTGTGTTTTCAGATGTATATTTATAAACGTAGTTGATGTAGTTATCCGGCATTTATCACCAAAGTGCTGTTCATGCGAAACCAAGTATTTTTATAAAGCAATTTACTGGAGCTCCGTCGTTGCGCCAGTACCTCTCCATTGCACTACAAGCGTTTAGAGTCGCGGCTATTCCCAGATGCCTCTGCTAATATATTGATGGAACTAGGCAAATATTGTACTTACCCGCGCACAAATAGAAGGTGGTTCTCATAAAATAAAAAATAAAATGCATCAGTTTTATTTAGTCTATATTTTCTCACACAAGGAGTAGGTATTACCGTTGAAATCGCCTTTCAAGATTGTGTTTTTTTTACCACGAATTGAACACTGATCTCTGGCTCTGTCAGGGAATACACAACAATGTGAGCAACGAAAAAAACTTTTGCGTATGTACTTGATTGTCTTGATGAGAAAGACAAAGAAACAGAGAGAAAACTGAAAGAATCGTTCTAGTCTTTAAACTCAGTCAAATAAGAATGAAGATAAGCAAAGATGTCTAAAAGATGAACTATTTATGCAATGCATATAGTGTGCATATTTTACGGAAGAGAATTAATATTTAGGAACAGGTATTTCTTTTATAGATATATATATATATAAATATGCTAAGATGCACAAGATGATTACTAAACTATAATTTGCTAAGTTTATCCGGTAAGAATTCAGACATTCAATGATATCGAAGAATTAGCTGTGGTACACTTCAAAGTATTCCTCTTAATATTTCACACACTTATCCGAGTGTCCTTTCCATTTTTCAACAGTTTGCATTCTCTTTTAAATCTCGCATTCTCCTTAATCAAGTCCATAGATGTTTTTAACGATGATTAGCTTTGGGAAAAACCAAAGTCACAAGGAGTCAAATTTAGTTTGTAGTGTTGGATGATAGTTTTAGGCGATTATTTTTTCCAAGCTCCTCTTGCAAGAGACGTGAAGAATCTGCTTACCTGGTTATTGTGAATGACAACGATCTCACAATATGCAATCTCACACAGTTTCACCTCACAGCTTAATTAATCCTATGAGAGTGTAGCAGATAAGTCCTCTCTGATTAGTTGCCAACTTATACCAAGGCCACATCATCGGTTCTCGATATATTTTATTCATACCTGCTGGATTCTTAGTCTTGCAGCTGAAGTTAAATCGATTTCCTCATTTCGTAATAGCTTGCTTGTAATTTTGACTTAAAAAGGATGTTGTACCATTTAAAAACGGATATCATAAACCTGAATTTACTAATTGCATCATCAATAGCTTTAATTCCGAAAGCATTTCTACATTAAACTTTTGTCATGGATTTCTATTAAAGCTTCATATCTATTACAAAAATGAGCTCTTAGTGGTTTCAAAGCACCAAATCGTCTTTTCCATCTTGTTTCACTCAAAGGCTTAACAGTTGTCGGAATTAGAGTTCGCAAGAATTTCACAATTCTTAGTCGATGTAGACAAATAATGATAGATCTGTTGAACCAAATTGGAGAAATTAGTTTCCAAATAATTAGAATTAAATAAACAGAATTATTGTCTATTAATTCTAAAGAGTTCGCATTCTAGGACAGAAAAACACGTGAGTTGATGTCCAGGACCCCCTCTTTTGGTTGCCATTTTCTTTACTTTTCATTTTACTCCTATTATCACGACGTTAGCCACACAGATTTCCAATCGGCAATTCCATTTGCTCAAGCTGTTCAAAAGGTTGCTATTATAAAAGCAACTGTAATTTCTTTTAGTCGAACAAATCGCTTTCTCTAATGTTCATCAGCAAAATCTACAAATAATTGTCAGTCGCTTAATATGACAAATATTCGTTATGCAGTCCAGAATAATTGAATCATATTTGGCCGACATTTTGTATTTATTAAAGTCTTTGGACTTATAGAACCGACTAGAAGCTGTTTCAATTCAATTTAAATATTTTTTTCTCTATATTGAACCATCGTTTCTTTATCTTTACACAAATATTCACTCACGATAGGATAAAAGACGCTTAGATTTTCTAGAAGCTTTAAAAGATTTCCATTACTAACAAAGTACAATTTCATTTTTCTCCTGTGTAATGACGTATTTAGTATTCAAACATTCTTAACAAATTAATCAAACGTTGTAAGATTTGTTGCCAATATTGTCCCTCTTGTCTAATGTCCTTCTAGTTAATAGTATCATTTTTTTCCTTTAGATAAGTGGAATTCATGTTCAAACCATATCTGATAGCTTTTTTTAAGGTGCCGAATATAACTTTCCAGTGAAGAAATAATTGTTTCAAGGTTCCTTGGTTTTTTACATTTTTTTGTTGTTGTTATTGTAAGGAAGATGCGCCATTGTTCTCTTTTGTTGCACTAAAAAGGTTAAAACAAAAACAACGATAAAGACAAAGCTTTTCTGAGACAAAATATATCAACTGTTGACAGAGAACCTCTTCACAATTAACTCAACTCCTGTTAGAGTGTGTATAAATATAGAATGTTTTTTATGGGAAATTATGTGACGCAATCTGTTGTCATCCATGTTATACAATAAGCTAAATACAAATGATCACTGAATTATCTTTTGTATCCTTTCCATACCTCATTTTGATGATTTGTTGCATGGGATTCTGAATAAGGTGAGGAAGATGTGAGATAATAACACCCCCCCGTCTAATATCCGTGCAAATGTTTTCAACCACCTGACTTTTTTTTTAGTTTCACTTTTTGGTTCTGAAAATTTGTACATCGAATTCCTGGTTTCTTACTTAAATTCTGACAAAGAAACCAGGATTAAGACGGCAAGGATATGAGCCAGCGAACATTTCAGAAATCCTTTCACAGTTTCAAGGCGTTGGGAGTGTTTCGAATCGACCATGACCTCTCAAACAGCAAAATGGCACGGAAAATGATCAGGAGAACAAAATCAAAAGTAGAATACAAGTCAACTGAAGCGCGTCTAATTGGATGTCACCTTCCAGAACATAAGCGGAAGGCTTTCATTTCAGTGAAGAAAGAATCATTAAACAAAACGCATCGGAAAGTAAGATTAACTCAGTCAAAGAGTTATCACCGATGGAATGCAAATCATTGGAATCAGATAATATTCAGTGATGAAACTGTATGACGATAAATTAAATCTTGTAGCAAGGCCTCTGATCAGGAGATTGGAGCTTTTGACGAGCGTGGAACTACCAATTAATTGTTGTTGTAATAGGTCCATCCTGACTTAGGGTGGTAGCACCCTTCAGGGTCCCAGATTTGAGCAAATAGTTAACCCCCAAACAAAAGCAAAACACTATGAAAGTATAAAAATATAATTTTATAGTGAAAATACCAGCAATACATTTTCATTGGTAAAAAGATTACCAGCAACAATTTCTTTTTAATTTACCAGTGTTATATTACAGGTTGTTGGGATGGAAAAAAAAAAGAATGAAAATAAAAGACAAGTGTATTTTAACACATAATAAACCAACATTTATTCATTTACTTCCTGAGAACAGCAAAGATTAGGTTGGATTTAAACCATGAATTCCACGTGCGGGCCAGCTTGTCGACATGTTGAATTCAGAAGTGCCGGGCTGATCTCCCAGGAAAGGGAAATAACTCCATTGAATTCTGAGTCATTGTCCTTTATAGAGAAAGTAATTTAGCATCCCCTCACAAACAGCAATACATTTTTGAAAAAAAATGACTAGCAATACATTTTTGTAAAGAAAATTACTAATGCTTCCAAGAAAATGAAATTTCGGCATTAAATAATCCATAAAGTGTTGATATGCCACTAAACAAAGAAACAAGCGATGAAACTAGGGTAGAGCTATATTCTAATAAGCGAGAATTGATTAAATCTACATGAAAGCTAAACGACCCACGTTACATAATAAAAAACAATGATGTTTGAGAAGTCTGAAGCTTTGGTGGTGCATAAAAAGTGATGTTTCAAGAAAGTTGTTTAAAATTGACCACTAGTAAATACATTGATCTTTTCCCATCATTTTTTTCAAAATATATTTTATGTCTTTTTACCATTAACAATCTAAGAAGTTTATTTTCATGCAAAATATTTGAAGTCACGAAAATTACCAAAATAATTTTTCAAACTTCTAAAAAGGTACCAAGTTATTATGTAGTTTTCAGGCTTTTATTTTCTAAAATGGCTTTTTTTTTATCCTAATCGATTATCGAGTTGTTTATCTGATATTTTCGACAATCCATGAAGATGATATTATTCCTTTAATTTCCTGGTTGAGAATGGAGATTCAAGATTGTCTCGCCAGGGTCTAAATTGACACCCAACACACACGCACAGACAAAAAGCTTTATGGATATCAGCTTCTTTTCTTTTTATGTGCCGTGTCCCTTCAGGACGTAGGCGATCATGGCTCTCCACTTCTCCCTATTCCTTGTAGCTCTCAATAAGTTTCGTTCCTCCGCTACCTTCACCAGACCACGCCCTGTTATCCACTTGCTTTAGCCCGCCAGATATGCCATGCGTTGCTTTCCCTTGTCTCTCGTTCCCTCTATTCGACCTGTGAGTATCAGATTCTTCAGGCCCTCCTTTCTCATTACGTGTCACAGAAATTTCATCTGCCTCTTCCAGATATCAAGTATTAATTTCATCCTTGTTTGCATCCTCTCCAAAACCTCATCGTTGCTCACACGCTCGCTCCAAGATATACTTAGCATCCTTCTGTAGAACCATACCTCCGTTGCCTCGAGTCTCTTTTTCATCTTTGAGGAGACCGTCCAACATTCACTGCTGTATAGGAGGACAGATGTCATTTAGCAGCTCAGTACTCTTTTCTTTGTTACCAAAGAAATCCTCCTGTCTCGTAATACTCTGTCCAGCTTTTGGCATTCCAATCGATCTTCGGATCTCAGCGTTGCACTTACCGTCCTCCGTCAAAATATCCCAGATATCTAAACTTCCGCACCTGTTTGATTTTAGATTCCCTGACCTGTAAATCGCATTTCGGGTTCATCCTTTTACTGATGACCATGCATTCTGTCTTCTTGTAGTTTATACTTAGTCCCTTCTTCTCGTTTTCCTTCGCTACCTTCTGTAGGAGGTTTTGTAATTTCTTTTCCGTGTCTGCTATCAACACTGTGTCATCTGTAATTTTTACCAATCCATTTACTTTTTACCAATACTTCAATCTTAACGGATAAAAGGCGAAAGTAGCATTGACAAATAAGAAACATTTGCTTCGTGCATTTATTTTTCGAGATTAGATGAAAAATAGAATATTTTAAAGCTTAGCATCTGCAGAACTAAGAAATATTTTTACAGGGAAAGTGCTAAACATTTCAACTTTTATGAAGATCAATGAGGTTAATGGCTACGAATAATTAAAAAAAAACGAACACAAACAAAATTTGTGTTTTCATATGCACAGAATTAAGTGGCCGGTGTTTGGCTGATCCAAGTGAAGTTTGTGATCTTGTAAATAAACTTGTGGCTTTTACAAACACTTTACAGCGATGATGTTTAATGTTTCTAATTAACATAAGATGTGTGAATTTAAAGAACTTTGATCTCTTTGTTTTAACTTTCTTCCAAATTAAGGAAAATATTCACAAGATCTAGTGAACAAACATTGCAAAGAACAAAAGTTTATATAGAGAAATAGATTAAAATTGTTTCCGTTGAAGTTTGCCCGAAAACAAATATATTTAGTAAGTTGTTACTAAATACCAATTAAGTAGCACAAAAAATATGTAGCGGTGTAAATTAATAGAAAAATAAAAAATCATGTGATTCTTTTGAGGTGCCTCCCAAAAAGAAACTTTTACATTAGATTTCAATTATGATTTTTGTATGTTGACGAAAGATAAATAATAAAAAAACAATTTTTGCAGTGGCTGCACTTTTTGCAGGATTTGCTTCTGTGCTTTAAGCAAAATGTCACATTCCGTAACTGAGAACCAAGTACATTTATAAATTGGTCCACACCTCACCGCTTCAGGTTTATGCTTGTGACTCAGATGTGATCTTAACGTAATTCAAAGCATCCTTTATGAAGCTTTTCTCGTTCTACTATCATTTTGATCTTTACCTTTATTCAATTGAAATTAGGCGTATCGAGTTGTTTTTATGGACATTGGACGTGTTTCAGATCGACGAGCCGAGACAATTATGCTTTTGATGAGAAAAATTCACCCGGGGTATCTTTATTCCCCCCTCCCCTTAATTTAGGTTGCCAACATTTTAGAATAAAGCGTTTCATTACTGAAAATTATAACAAATATCCAGCCACTACTTCTATTCCAACCACCCCGTCTATTCAAAACTAAAAAAAAAATATGTAAGAATGTTTCTTCAGTATTCAAACATGAAGTGAACCAGTTAGTGTTTTAATTAAATCCTAAAAAAACAAAAACGTTGAAAACATCTTCAATTCATTGTTAATGATAATTTCTAGTTTTTTATTTATGAGGCTGGAAGTGAGCAAAAATTGAAACCTGCGGCTTGCGAAGATTCCTCGTAGAAGCATCTTCTCAGGCTTGTCGCCAGAAATTTACAGTGGAGGAACTCTTTAAATTGGGGAGTAAAACTGTATTATACTAATTACATTTTACGTTAGTCCTAACATTCAGTTTCAGGTCAAATTAACTAGTTCTAAGTCTTATGTTAATAATAACATTCAGTTTTAGGTCAAATTGACTGGTTCTAAGACTTATGTTAATCCTAACATTAAATTTTATATAAAAGTGACTGCTTCTCAGATTGGAAAATGTTACAAATAAAAGGAACAAGTTTTTTCTTATAATTTACAAAAAATATTTTTTCTTGACCAATATGTACGATAGAAAGTGAAATAGTATGAAGCACTAGAAATGTGTTCACTGAATGATTTATGTAAGAATTAGCACTAAATTCGTTCACATCATTCTCACTGGAAGGGACAAATGATTTTCTAGCGCTGACAGATACCCCTTAGCGATGGCCCTCCCTCTCTATTATATGAAAAAGCTAAGTGGCAAGCAACAGTAACCGAGCTGACCGATTATTTTTTGAATGACACCCTGCCCGTTTGCAGGCCGTGTAATGGACACCCAGCACCAACAAATAGGTCACATTTAATTTTTGTCTTAATGAGGTGACACATAATTTTAAAAGTTTTACTTATTTATTAATGCATTACTTATTTTACGGTTGCTTTATGAAAATAAACACTTTGGTGTTGAGCAGTTAAGAAAATAATTTATGCGAAAACTGGATCTTGTAGAGAATAGAAAAAATGGTACTCTTCGAAACTTTATAATCCACTAACTTCACTTTATTCAGACTAGAAAAATATATTTTGCATTTTGAAAGAAATGAAAAAAAATGTCGAATCATGGATGTGACAATTCCAGAAGGACAGTGACAATGCAGACACATTAGAATTTTGCTAGAGAATAACTGAAAATGATCAAATACGAACATAACGATTATGTGGTCTCGATAATAATTGGAGCACCAGAACTGGTCTTGAAGATCTTAGTCACCTCAGACTGATGTTAGCAAAATTGCCGGTGAAAGTTTTATGCATGGCCGGAAATAAAGATGCAAGCAATAAGTGGAATCCTATATATGTACATATGTTCAAACGCATCCTTACATACAACAAGATATATACATAATAAACAAATGATAAATACGTAAATCTGAACACATCGTTATATATTAGAATCTAAACACACACGCGCGCATGCGCATTTTCATGCATTAATTGCAATTCCCGGCTAAAAATGTCTTCTACAGAAATAAAGCTTAAGATTGGAAACTTTTTGTAAATCTTTTGTGGCTCTAAAAGCGATTTTAATGTCTGATACAAATGTTATTATTAGGAATCATGGCAAACATATTAAAAATTCGTTTAGGCAAATTAGAAACATCTTTTCTCTTTGTGGCTATATTATGAGGAATAAGAATTGGGAATAACAGATGCTCTCAGTTCCGAAGTTTATTATTTTGATAAATGTTTTTTTTCTTCTTACAGAACATTGCATTTGACTCTTGTAAATAATTCATTTATTTGTTGTACACCAACATTTTCAGGCAAAACCGGTTTTTCACTGGATATTCAGTCGCTAGTTCAAAAACAAACAAACAACAACAACAATGCCTCGGGGACATTTGCATGCAACACTTAATTGTTAATTTTGTTTTTTCAAATCTTTTTTTCTTTTTACATGGTTGATTTTTTTTATTTTGCAGAAAATTCATGGTGCATTTTTATAATTTAAATATAAAGTCTGACATATAAGTCAAATTTTATAGTAAGAAAAAAACATTTACGATTTTATAAGTTTTATAATTTTCAAGAAAGTCAACCCTTGTGAAACCCGCTCTTTACTTCTGCTTTTTGTTGGATTCGATTGTTTGGAAGCCTTCAGTTTTGTACATTTGCTGCTTGTGAAAGGGACAAAAAAGTTGTTTGCGTTTAAGCGAAACTTCTCAAATGTATTCAGCCTTTAGACATTATCTGAATAATTAGTAGATCCATGGGAAGTAAGATAACTTGTGAGAGTAGTGTTTGATAGAGAAACTATTAGAAGCGCTTACAAACAAGTGTGTGGTGTGCGTTCTGTATATAAACATCTACACCGATGTTTATATTCGTTAACATATAAAAATGTGTATCTATTTCCACGCACGCACAAAAGTCTATTCATTCAAACAGTAGTTAGATTATTAGGACAATAAAACTCACATAGTTGTGCATCGAAGTATACTGATTATTAGCATTCTTGGTCTGGTGATGCCTTGAAATCTAAAACCTTCATTGCTTCGCTCAAATGGAACGAGAAGTCAGTTGAAGCGTAATTTTTCTTAATGGTGGAAAATATATCCACTCGGCTTTTTAACTCTTCAATAACAAAAATATCTTTATCTTTTTTTAAGGGACGCATAAAAATATATCCACTGAATTCTCCATTGGTGTTGTCAAATTGGGATACAAGGAGTGAATTGGACGGCATCTGAAAGTACAGTACAATTAATTTCAAAATGACATTATAACTTTCTATTGTAATACTTGGTATAATGGAATTCATTAAAGTATTCTCTCTACGTAATGCTAGGCGATTGCCGTAATGCCTGTATATTTAATATGAAGGCTCGAATACGACTGGTATCTACTCAGTCCACCCACTGAGATGAGTTGTGAACCAAGGTCTGGATTATTGTGGAGAACTGCAGAGTTTCCACCTGGGCCATTGGTCAAAATTTATCCAGCCCCCGTGGGATCGGGTACAGTACTGGTCGGTTTTTCTTACCCGAGTCTCTATCAGAAGACAGAGCCCCGACTGAGTCACTTTCTGCTCGAAAACAGTGGTTTTGTCAGTCGCAAACCAGACAGCGAACTGCCTGACTTCAATTTGTCTGTTTTTCTCAGCCGAGGCTTTATCCAAAGACAGAATGCCGACTGAGTCACTCTCCACCCGAGGACGGTGGTCTTGTCATCATATGCCAGAAGACAGAGGTCTTGTCTTGTCGAAAGCATTGGACAGACACCAATGCGACTGGTATTTACCGGTCACTCCACTGTGGACTAGATGCGAAACAAGGTCAAGCATTATGAGGGAAAACAGAGCGTTTCCATCCGGAACATTCGTCAAAATTCGACCAGACCAGACCGGCGAAAGTGGGCTCGAGCCCATTACTTGTCTTTCTTAGCTGTGTCGCTACCCAAAGAAAGAGCCCCAAATGAGTCAACATCAACCCGAAGATAGAGGTCTGCTGGCCTTTTGCCAGAAGACAGAGGTCTTGTCTGTCGCGAGCCTGGCAGCGAACTGCCTGACGCCGATGCGACTGTAATCCACTGAGTCACCCCAACTGAAATTAGTTGTGACACAAGGTCGGTATTATTGTAGGCTACACGAGCAATTCCTTCCAGTTCGTTGGTGAAAAATTACCCTGCATCCGCGAAAACGGGATCGTGTATATTAATTATCTGTTTTTCTCAGCCGAGTCACTATCCGAAGACAACGCCCCGATTGGGTCACCCTCTGCTCAACGACAGAGGTCTAGTCTGTTGTGAGCCTGGCAGCGAACTGCCTGACTCCGATGCGACTGTAATCCACTAGAGTCCTCCCAACTGAAATTAGTTGTGACACAAGGTCGGTATTATTGTTGGCTACCGGAGCAATTCCTTCCGGGACATTGGTGAAAAATTACCCTGCATCCGCGAAAACGGTATCGTGTATATTAATTATCTGTTTTTCTCAGCCGAGTCTCTATCCGAAGACAACGCCCCGATTGGGTCACCCTCTGCTCAACGACAAAGGTCTAGTCTGTTGCGAGCCTGGCAGAGAACTGCCTGACTCCGATGCGACTGTAATCCACTGAGTCTCCACACTGAAATTAGTTGTGACACAAGGTTGGTATTATTGTTGGCTACCGGAGCAATTCCTTCCGGGACATTGGTGAAAAATTACCCTGCATCCGCGAAAACGGTATCGTGTACATTAATTAGCTGTTTTTCTCAGCCGAGTCTCTATCCGAAGACAACGCCCCGATTGGGTCACCCTCTGCTCAATGACAGAGGTCCTGTCTGTTGTGAGCCTGGCAGCGAACTGCCTGACTCCGATGCGACTGTTATCCATTGACTCCCCACACTGAAATTTACCTAAACGTCCCCACAAGGTGGGATGTGGCACAAGGACGGTTTTTATGTGTGGCGATTCCGGCTAGGGCAAAAATTCGTCTTAGACCACGATAACACGGGGTCGGGTTTGTCTACCTCCCCAGACAAGACTGTGTCCGTAGGCATAGTAACGTCTGAATTCGTCTTTACCCGAATGCAGAGAGTTCGTAAAGTCAGTCGCGAACCTGGCAGCGAAGAGCCTGACTGTGATTTTGCTACTCATACTATATGAATATATTCCAATTTTGCAAAATGTCTCTCGCTGTCATTTGCTTATTAATAAAATACGAATTAATTTTTGTCTTCGACACTTAACAGGGATGAGGTCAGGATCACTTAATTGAGGTAAAAATATAAAAATTGGGCGACATTTGAAGCTTGCTATGAAATTTGGAATTTACTCTATCGGCTCAAGATAACCTATTTTATGTTAAAAGTCGCCCCCAAAGTCGTAAATAGCTAGGTACCTCAACGAGCTCGCTAAAAAGAGAACAGCATGTTGTTAAAGGTGCCAAACTTGACGAAAACAAAATGTTATCGTCTGAAGGTTTATGTTATTATTAAGAGGAGAGATCAAAGTATTTTTGGGGTATTTTTTTTACATTTTTTAATCGTTCCTCGCACGTCCGAAATTTTCGTTAAAAAACTTTTTGAGTCAGCAAAATTGATAGATGGCAACCATTTTTTCCAGTTTATAAAAAAATAAAAATCTCAGTGTGAAATTCTTTTAAATATCAATTATCATTTTTTCAAAACTTATTTTAAGAAAATCAGAAATTATAATGTTTATTTAAAATATTTTGAACCAAGCTTAATTTAGCTTCTGCGCTGAAAAGATGTAATTTGAAAATAAAACAAAGCAGGTCATAAACTTTCGCGTAACTTGACAGGTGATGAATGACATTGACGGATTCCGTGAAGAAAAATTGTTCTGCGGAAGGAGAAAAGTGAAATATTTTACATTTAAGTGAACAAATTATTTACCTCGTTATTTTTACGAAAACTTTCAGCGCTCTAATTTTTTTTGTTTTTGTACTTAGCTTTCACCTTTACATTTACGATGCTTTATGGAAAATATATTATAAAGAAATTAAAATAAGACTGTTATGAGTTAGATTAAATTTCATAAGAAAGGTATCTAATTAATTTATAGGGACCTTTCTTATGAAATTTGATCAAAAGTGTACATAAAATAACGCAACTTAATTGTATTCTGGTTGGTCTTCTGTTCTTTATAATTAGAGCCCGATTATAAACACAAAATTACATTTCTTAATTACTGCGGGTCTTCTGATTAGTCAAAACGATACAATTTACAACGCGCTAAAAAAAGATCTATCTCATAAGGACACTTATGAAAGTGGATGCGGCTTTTAACTAATTTTATAATATTTTAACAACTTAAATGTAAAAATCTATTATAATTAAAGAAATAACAAATACTTGTATTAAAATTTCATTTTTCATCGAAAAATTCTTTTGCTTTCAGAAAATAGTGTCCCTATTCATAAAAACAACTAAAAGCAAATAAAAGCATTTAAAATTAAATAATATCTTTGTTTTATTGAGTTTTGTATGTTACAATTCAGAGCTGATTTTCAGGTAGGGAGTCCAATTAAAAAAAAACAAAAAAAACATGATTTGCATTCCTCAAAGCCTTGTGTTTTTAACTATTGTAATTACCAAAGTGGACTCGATCGAATTTCTAGAGTTTTCATAAAATTAGTTGGGAGGGGGGGGTAATAAATATATAAAAATATTTATGCCATGACTTTAATAAAAGAAAACATATTTATAATAATTTCGATCATCTGTGAATAGTTTCTGAAAGTTTCATTAACATCCGACAATTATTTTTATTTTTGCAAGATTTTCCAAATTAATGTGTTTCATACAAAAAAAACGTGCTAAAAATTGTATATGTTGTTTTACTAGTTCTGGTGATACAAAGAGAAACAAGGATTTTGAAATGAAAATTCAGATTGTTCTAAAAAGAAGAAAAAAATTCTAAAAAGAATTAAAATGAACTTTGATCTTTTCTCATAATAAGAACATAAATATTTAGACGATAAAATTTTGTTTTCGTCAAGTTTGGCGTCTTTTTCATGATGCTATGCTCTTTTTTTCGCGATTTCGTGGAGGTACATATAGCGAAACCCCCTAATTTAGTAATATTAGGCTTTCAAAATTATTCATGTCTGATAACATTGATATAAAATTCATATTACGCATACACTTGGAAAGAATTCGGTCTTGTGGGAGAATAAAAGAAACTTCAAAAAAGCCGAACAAGAACGCGAGTAGGTGCTGAAATGGCCCACAATTATCACGAAAAACAGACTCAGCGATTTTTTTTCAGCGGGTGTTTATATTCCCTTTGTGAAAAGGCATGAATCTTCTTTTCCCTCCGCTTTATCCCCTCTCGCCAGATATCCTGATAAAATGTCTCATCGCTAACATGTAACATTAGTTGACAGAGGAAAGAATAAATGTCTGTGTATGTGGATAATCCGATTTAATTATGTCACCTTGCCAGATATTGCCAATCAGTTATTATGTCTACTACTACTACTACTACTACTACTACTACTACTACTACTACTACTACTAATAATAATAATAATAATGGATTGAAGATGAAAATACTAATCGAAAATTTCTTATAATTGATACTGTCTGATGTAAGAAATACAAATATTCAACTACTATATATGGCGGTGTCTAGAGCGTCGGACGAAATAAGAAATAAGATCTATATGATTGGATAAATAAATGATACTCCGATTTGTGTGAGTATCTATACTGATGATACAACGGTATATGAATTGACCTCGCAAACTCTAGATGACCAGAGCCTGGTAGGTGATCTCTTCTCTGATCGAGCTTTAACAGCTCAATGAGAAAAAAACCTATTTGGTCATATTCAATGCTGCGGAAATCAAACTAGTGACGTTTCTTCATCACCGAGCGAACCATGAATTTTTGGTATTTCTTAATGAGCGGGTGTACTCTTAGGGAGGGGGGTCCCGTGCCTTGAACGTCTATTGGAACTTAAGCTCAACCTGGATCACAAGTGGAACTCTTACATACGATACATCACTAAAGATGCCGGAAAATCTTACTGCTTCAGTAAGTACCTGTCTCGTCCGGCGATCCTCTCCTTTTACAAAAACAGATCGGACCGAAAATTGAGTACTGCTGCCATATATGGGCAGGAGCTGCACAATCTTCACGTTCCAGTTTCGATAAAGTCTAAAAGCTTCTCTGCGTCATTGGGGGTGATGAATTATATACCACCAAACAAAATCCATTTTCCACATACGAATCGTTGTAAGTCTGTCGCTATTTCCATGGCAAGTGTTCAGACGAACTACATTCATTAGTTCTACGAGTTCTAATCTTCATGGCTAAGACCCGCTATGCCAAGAACGTAGTAACGAACTACTTACGTACTTCATTGGTGATATGAAAGTTCCACTCAAACAGCTTATTCCCACGAACCAACTCCCAAGAGGATGCTTCCCCGATCACTACAATCTTAACCTGTTAAAGGCTCGGGTTAACCGCTATCTTCCCCCACATATCCCCATAAACTGTGCCTTTTACCTCTTATTCTTACTTTATCTCGAGTGGCTCTTGGGATCTGTACAGGATGAATATTATTGTATATATATATATATATATATATATATATATATATATATATATATATATATATATATATATATATATATATATATATATATATATATATTCCCATTCAGAAAACTGAAATTAATTTGAACAAAAATAATTATGTCGCATTTCTTTTTTTTTCTCAAACTAGGGAATCCAGTACATGGTATTTAGGTTAAAAGTTTTAGCCACAAGTTGATCGTGAAAAATCAAGGCATTTCATCCTCTTCTTCCCAACGGTCAGTCTTGCTTTTGTATATCCTTTTTAGCTAGGTTCAAGATCACTTGAGTTTTCATCTTTTGGGGGTTTTGTGAATGCTGTCAAAAGTTTAAAAAAAAATAAATAAGTAATTTATAGGAAAGCATAGTATTTCGTTAGTCCCACCCCAGGCCAAAGTTTCTATAAGCAATGGGAACGACGGATGTTATTTTTGTTGTTATTCCCCACCTACTGCCACCTGGGTTTCAGAGTGAGAACGAAGGGGAAAACACCTAAAATATTCGGCCTTTTTCTGCAAGTAAAAGAAACGGTATACTTTTTCTTTTCTCTTCTTTTCTTTAGTGGTGGGTGAATTTTTTTTTTTTTAGAAATGTTCCTTTACAAACTCAGAAAGAAAAAACGGAATTTTTTTTTTTTTGATTTGTGATAAAACTTTATATTTATCTATATATTTTCCCTATATATATATTTCCCTATATATATATATATATATATATATATATATATATATATATATATATATATATATATATTTCCCTATATATATATTTCCCTATATATATATATATATATATATATATATATTTCCCTATATATATATTTCCCTATGCATATTTCCTATATATATTTCCTTATATATATTTTCACTATATATATATATTTCCCTATATATATATTTCCCTAGATATATTTCCCTATATATATCTTTCCCTATATATATATTTGCCTATATATAATTCCCTATATATATTTCTCTCTATATATAATTCCCTATATATATATTTTCCCTATATTTATACTTTCCCTATATATATTTTTTCCCTATATATATATATTTCCCTATATATATATTTCCCTATATATTTTCCCTATATATAGATTCCCTATTCCCTATAAAGTACTTTTTGAGAACTGATGCTTGCATAATCTAATAAATCATAATTTTCTTTCAGATTGGAGATAAAAAATCTACTATTAAACTTTAATTTAAAACATACTTGTAATTTTTCGGTGCGATTCTAAAAGTCATTCACTTTCTGATTTAGCAACTGTCAGATTATTTTTTGTATAGATATTCAAACAGGAAATAATTCCGAATTACTGTCTTTCATTGACTAGTTTTTCTGTAATTGTTCCTATTGGAAGAGTAATATGTTACATGATAATTCAATAACACTTACATTCAGAATAATTAAGAAAAACCCCATTGGGTGCAATTACATATTTTATGACATTAAACAGGTGAGGAAATAATCCAATAATTAGAGCAATGTATTAGACTCAAAAGTTTAATTTAACAAAAAACAATTAAATAAAAACTACTATAATATAGTATAAAATTATTGATTCTACTAAACTTCATAAAATCGTATAGAATAAAGAAAATATATTCTTGAACTATTGATTATATAAGTCTAAAAATAAATTATTTATGAAAATGAATACCGATTTCTTGATTATTGCACTGCTGGTGTTCCGTATTTCTATTAATGTCTTTTTCATTATTTCGCGCACTTTTTAAGAGGAGAATAGCAACTGATAACTCTGAATGTGAAAAGAAAAATATTTATTCTAAAAGTTTTAGAAAAATTACAGTAGAAAATATTCTTTCATGTGGATAAAATAGTTTCATCATAGTTTTGATTCTTGGTGGCGTGGGGGGTACAAATTATGCAGGAAAAATAAGACAAAAATTTGTTTTCAAAATAATAAAAACTTAAAAGAACAACTTATGTTTAAGTTTAATAATTACTGAAGTAAGTATTGGTTCTTCTTGTATGCAAGAATCTGTAAATAAATTCTGGAAAACAGAGACACGCGAAAAAAAAAAACAAAACAAATACCCGTAGCGTTGGATCATAAAACGGTGCTTTCAAAATACAAAAACTGACTGAACTGGAGAAATGAAATTTGATTAATATCCTCGTACTTTTCGTATATTGAATCGTATTCGATCAAAGCAGGATCTCAGGATTATTTCCTTTTTTATATCCTTCTAAAAAATAATCAGTTACTAAAAGAAAAAAAGAAAATTATTTTTAAAAAGTTCACATTCAAAAAAAAATCTCCAGACATTTAATATTTTTTTACTGAAATAATAATGTCTTCAAGGATTTTTCTTTACCTAACTGTAAAGTAACTGAATGAACAGCCCCCTCCCCAATTAAAAATTACACACGAGCCATCGAAAAGGGGCTAAGCATATCCCAAAGTATTTTAATACAATAACTTTTCAGTAAAATATCCATTCATTAATGAATAAGTACTGAAAATTTCGTTTCAGTCAGATAATTCCGTAATTTTTGGCAACTATTTTATTTTGAAAACAGTGGGTAGTGATTTTTTGCTTTCATTCAAAAGCATACATTGTGATGGTGCCTACTAAAAACTTTATTTAAATACAAATATATTTTAATACGAATTAGCTTTACGCTATTTAAAATAAAACCAAAATTTAACATCAAAGAAGACATTTAAAACGCGTTTTTCGGGGTGTTTTAGGAAATCGGGTGCGGTAGCAGTTTCGTCGGTGGGCTAAGACGAAAATAGTTGATATCAGTGACACACAAAAGCCGTTACTTAAAACAGGAAGCGTTTCACAAAATGATATGACAGGAAGACGTCTTATACACTCAACAACATTTGAATAACTGGTTTTTAAAAAGAACGGCGAGTTCAAAAGAACCGCAAATTGTACATGCAAGTGTGAAGCAACTTTTGCTTCCTAACATTCTTAGTACTAAACATCTACCTTTCTTTTCAAAATAAAATGTTTTACTTTTTTGCGTTCATTGTTCAAATTAACTACCATACTGTTAATATTATGTTAAAATGTTTTTATTTTATTTTATCAACGCATGCGTAGTCCTTCAAATAACCAGGTTTATAGATTTTCATACCTAAAGTAGTTTTAACAACATACTCTTTTATTATTGCCCTTTATAAAAGATTTATTTTTTTATTACTCTTAGCCTTTGGTGTAATAATAATGTTTCATCGTCTAGGTTGTTGTTTTTGTACATGTTCTTTTGGGAGAAGTTTATTTTTGAGAAGGCCAGGCGGTTTGTAACAAATGTGTATATATTTTTAGGCTCAGCGGTTAAAAACCACCAAAATTGTTAAGGATTCATTTTGAATTTATGGAAAAACATTTCTTTGCATTTCTTGGCCAATGAGAGACGCGGTCTTAAGCCCTTGTGAAAACCTGTGTGGAGCCTTCTGTGAACCTCTTCTTTTTTTTAATAAAATGAACTTCGGTGAGTAGATAAGGCTAGAAGGCATCTGACATCAAGATTAGAGCAACAAGAAAGCATTTTTTGACATCAAGAATAAAGCATCTCGACATTCAGACGATAAAGCACAGAGCCAGCTGCAGAGAGCCCAAAAGAATTTTGAAGTTTACAAGAGAAAATTCTCCTGCAAACAAAGAATAAAAAACAAAGAACGAAAAAAGAATTCAAAGAAATTTTCACAAAAGGCTCAGTGAAGCACGAACAGTGTGAATATATTTAAAAAAAGCATTTCCAAAATTGTTATAGGTCCCAGAGATGCTCGTGGGACAAGTAAAACTTTATTTTATTTATTTATTTTTTTATTTTTTTCAAAAAGATGGTTGCACCTTTGTTTTACCGCCATTGTGAATGCGCTTTTCTCTTTTCATTTTCGATGGTAATCATTTTTTTTTTGTTTTTGCAATATGTCTGTAAATGTTATTCTGTCTTAATTATTTATAAGGCGCACAAAAAGAGATTTTTGTGCAAGACTATTATGTAAATGTTTTCTATTTGTAATTTTTCCTTTTTCTTTATACCGTATTTTTAAGATTTTACGCAGTGGATTGAGACTTGATTGAGCCTTTTTTGACAACTTTCTATTCCTACTAAGAAAAGGTTTTTGTGTTTGGAACAAGAATTTTGATTTGGTAGCGAATTAAAATTTGTATACCTTTTGATACTTATTTTCCTTTCTTTTGTTTGGTACATCTCTCTTTTTACTATTGTCTTATTTTAAGTGTTTTCTATTTCTTTGAATTTACACTTTCCGGGTTTCGATTTTAGGTGTCCTGCTATTTTCGTCTGCTGAATTAACAATTCCAGTATCTGCCCAATTATTCAGATCATCCGTCCTCATTCTTACTTGATTAGCAATTCTTAAGAGTTTAGCATAATGCTTTCTGTTCTAACATTTCTTGATACTTTCCTTATAGAATCTGTCTCTTTCCCTTAAGCTATTTCGGCTCTACTTTCTCCCAATGGCATGGTAATATAGTTCTTCATTTCTTACCAATAAAAGTTCTTGTTTGAAGCAGAGACTGTTGCTAATATGCTAATAATGTGATGAATACATCTGATTGTTTTAATATTCTCTTCGCTATTTTCACTGCTGATTCTGCTTTTCCATTAGTTCGTGGGAAGTGTCGACTTGTTATGTAGTAAAATCCATATTGTTCCGAAAATTGTTTAAAGCTGTCACTTTTATAGTGTCCGCCATTATACTTGACCACCGTATTAGGAATACCGTATTTGCTGAATAAGTCTTTCATTTTCTTAATTATATTACGGCTGGTTAACTGATTTATGTAAATAATTTCAATGAAACTGGAATAATTATTAGGTAGTATTTTCCTTCATGTTTTAATATATCCGTTCCTATTTTCTACCATGGACAATCTGGTATTGATGTAGGTTTAAATTTTAATTCATAATAGCCAGACGATGTACGTTACAAAATGAGCAAGTTTCAATGAGTTTTTCTATATTCGCTGGTATTCTTGGCCACCATATTGACGTTTCGGTTCTTCTGTACGTTTATTTAGGCCTAAATATCCACTGGATATGACTTTTAGCATTTCAAATCTCAGCATTCCCAGAATAACTATTTTTCCGATAGAAAACTAAGTCGTTTAGCACCCTCAGTTCACTTTTGTGCTTAAAATAAGGTTTTATAATTTCCTTAATAAATACTTCGCTCTTTTCTTTGTTAAACGAATTACTTCTTTTAACACCATGTCATTCTCTATTTAGTGATTGGCTACTTCAATAATTAAATGTGTAAGGTTTCTTACACGAATATTTTATAGCACATGGAATAATGGTGGTGTAAAGAGTACGTGCACAAAATAACAGACCAACTGATTTGTAATGCAAAGATAACATTTATTAAAACAAAATTAACAAAAGGAATGTTTAAAACAAGAGTTTCTTTTATTAGACGCAAATTGTATACAAAATGAAATGTTCATGAATATGTTATAGTGGAAACTTACTTTGTTGGTGTGTTTTATGGGTGTAGCGTTCACAGCCCTTTTAGATTCAGCATAGAAAATTCATGTCACCAGTTGAAAGATGAAACTCGGAGAAGAGAGTTACTTTAGGGTTCACGTGTTTTTATATTCGGGAGCTGCTGCTGCTATGTTTTATTTAAAACTGTTGCTGATATTATTTTTAATGTCATTACACCTGTTTTTATTTTTATCTGTTCCATCTTATCTGAGGTAGGTAATGTTTCTAAGACACTGTCCACACATGGGTTTACATAATTTTCTGTGGTGTTGTTTTCATCTTCAATTGGATGTAGGTTATCTGAAACTATTAACTTATTTCCAGGCACATGTTCCACTTTAAGATTGCATCTTCTCAATTGCATTAAGAGTGTCTGACATCGTATCAGTGTCTTACACAAATCTTGCGTGTTTATTAATGATATTAACGGTTCATGACCTGAAAGCTCATAAATTCTTCCAGTCTCGTTAAACAACATTCAAATCGTTCACATATAAACACAATGACCAGATATCTTTTTTTTTCAATTTGAGAATGTGTTTGCTCTATGTTAAAGTTCTTGATCCATAAGCAATATCTTCTAATTTTCTATTTCGTTCTTGGATTAATGCTGCTCCTAGTCTTGGCACTTACAATTATTTTTTCTTTGGTTATAATATGTTAATATTGGTCCTTCAGTCAATAACTTATCTATTTTTTCAAAACCATTCTCTTGTGGATGATCCTAAACCCATATATTATCTTCTAACATAGGTTGGATTATGGTTTCAAGGTCTGGTATGAATCTACGCAAATATTGTCTCATACCTAATATCCGTTTCAATTCTGTTATTGAAGTTGGGGCTTTCAATTTCTGAAGAGTTTTATTTTATCTTCACACGGTTCTACTCCTTTACTTGATATAATATGCCCCAAAATATATTATCTGAGTTTATCTATATTTGCCATTTTATTTATTTAATTTTATTTCCTCTTCTTTAAAAGCTTCCTTTAATCTTATATTGTGTCCTTGCATATTTCTGCCATGTATTAGGCACGTTAAAGTAATGGATAGCGGCTTGGATTGAGGAATCGAATTGCAGTCGAATCCATTACGTTCACTTACGTGCTAATACCCTTGGGAAAGGTATGAATCCTCGTCTTCCTCGTGTAAATAACAGGACAGATCGGATTCTATAGCCTTGGATGGCAACTGGTCTACTGCAGAAAGAAATGGCAACCTACTGCGGGAAAAAAATCTGCCTCGTCAGTCATGTATCGAAAGATACATGATAGCCTAAGCGTGTATCACGGATGGCACATAACTGACTGATTAGTATATCATCTATTATAACTTCGATTCCTTACATATTTTCAAATAATTCACACATTCTTCTATGAAATATTTACCGAACGGTAATTTCTTAAAATAATAGCGTCCAAACAATGTTATAAATGTTGCCAACAAACGACTAATTGATAAAATCCACTGGCTGCATCTAATTTCGAAAAAATGGTGGATGCCGCCAAATCTGGAGATACATCTTTCAATGTGAACAGCATATAACAATTTCTCTTAATGAATGAATTCAATTTGTTTTTAATCCGAACATAATCTAAAGACGCCATTTTTATTAATCACAACTGGAAAACTCCAATCAGCTGCTTCTGTAACTTTCAGTCTAATACCTTCTTTTTCCAAACATATTTGCTCGTTTTTCACCTTAGGAAGAAGTGGGAAGAAAAGTCTTCTAGGCATAGGTGTACAGTGAGGAACTGCGCCATCTTTAAGTGTGATTTTTCACAGGATCACATGTCATTTCCTTCTTTATATTTTAATTTTCCCACAATTTTAACTATTTCCATTTTATAGGCTGTGTTGCGTGCGTAGTAATAAATTTTCCGACCGTTATTACCTTTTATAACACGGAATAGGATTTCGTAACTCTTTTGTGACAATATTGAGTCATTATTGCAAAATATCCTCTGCTATTAAATTTCACCTGGGCTTTGGAATATGCTTTTGGCTAGTAGTAATTTGGGTCGATTTTTTAACTTTAGAAATTCATCCGTCGACATGACCTTACAGTCTGTTCCTGTATCAATTTTAAAAACTAGCTTCTCCATCTATCGGTAAGCGTGTAACGTGTCATGTAATAAATTGTTCCTAACTTGTGTTAATACTTCTCAAAAATTATACTCCTTTCCGCCTTGTATCTAATTCTTTTATTGCATGTAATTTTGTTCTGCAATAAACTACAAAACGATTTATTTTTTGTCTTTTTTTACATTTATTACATATTTTTCCTTTCACCCGGTACAATCCTGTAATATGTGTTCTATTACACCTTGAACAACGGAATACTTTTCTGTTTTGTTGACATTATTTAATTAGAAATAATTTTAATTCCTTTTGAAATATTTTATGGACATTATTATTTTAAGAAAAAAATATTTTCAGAGTATAATCAATTTTTACAAGAATTGTTTTAATTTAAAAAAAAATTTAATTAGAAGAGTTTATAAAGTTTTAAATGCTTTAAAATTCTGTATTTATTTGTAGCAACCAAGTGATATTAAATTAAAACTGTATTTACTAATCAAAAATGGAAAAATCCGCTACAATTCTACAGCCCAGAGAATTTTAAATTTATTTTATGCGTGTAAAATTTGTTGATTTTTTAAAAAATACGGATGTCCATACACGACATTATCAAAAATAAGAGCAGTAACTTCAGTAAATTTAAAGAAATTTCAACCTGAACTTTGCGAATGTAGACTGTTCTCCTTCCGTTGTCCACATCTAGGGGGATATCTTGTTTTTACTTAGCTCCTCATTTTCCAGTCTCAATAGAGTTCACGATTTACATTGCTCGGACTATCATCCTCATCTTTTATCACGTTTCGGCCGTTCTTCAAGGTGGTTGGAATGTCAAACTGAACCCTTTATTTCGCTCGCTGGGAGAGACGTGTTAATTCTTAATTCAAAATTCAAAAGCATATTCCAAATCATGTTAATTCCCTTCTCCAAGTTCTTCATCGCCATAACCAGGTATTGAACTCACACTCTTTGGGTCCTGTCACTGGATCATAACTAACTCCTTTATCCACTGTGCCATATGTCCTTGATATAATCTGCGTATGAATTTCTGGGTATTATAAACCTAAAGTCTTCAGCAACCATTTTTTTACCAGTGCTCATATTGCAATTTTTGCTGTTATCATTGCATGTTTTTTACCAGAGCTCATATTGCAATTTTCGTTGTTATTAATGCTTTTCCCTGGCATTCCTTATTACTGGTTCCCATATTGTATTCATTTCTATGCTTGGTTGGCTCAGGAGATTTTTGTGGCCTAGCATATGTGCTTATTCCTTAAGTTTACGAATTTTCCAATGATGTTCTTTGTCTCTGATTTCAACCTGATCCCACCTGCCGGCGGTGATTTCCCTTTTCTCTCCATATGTGGTCAGCCATGCCTAATTTTTCCACTTCCCCTTATGTTACAGCTTTCTGGTGTTCTTGAAGCCTTACCTTAAGGGGGTGGCCTGTCTCCCCTTTATGTTTCTTTCCGCAGCTGTACGGGATGGAATACACACAGTCTTTAGTCATGTTTTCCTCTGTGGGGTGGGGGTCTTACTCGGGAGAGGTATCTGCGAAGTGTCGTCCAGCTTTTGAAGGTTGTCCTGATGTTATATGGACAGCAGATCCTCCGATAACCCCTTCACATAAGGCAGGCAGACTGTTTTGTGAGTTTTGTTGTCCTCCTCTTGTACCTGCCTATTGGGGATGCTGCCATGTACCCAGGGTAGTTGTTACGTTGTAGGGTACTACTTATATTGACCAATTCTTTATCTAATGTCTCTGGGTCGCCACTTATGAGTTTTGCTCGGTGTTGTAAGCAGCGGAAGATCCTCCTCTGTGGAAGTGACTCCCAAGAGAATGTTTCCCCTTAACCTGTTCGAATCTAGGGTTAACCATTATCTTCCCCTCCTATCCGTATAAACTTCCTCTTTATATAACCCTCTACCTCGAGTGGCCCTCAGGCTTTGTATGGAGTGAATCTTAGTGTAAAAAAATCACCCAATTCACGAACCAACACTTTCATCTACAAGTCTATCCTTCTATGCCACGTTTTAATCCACAGGTTTGCCGTGCATTGGGACAATCCTTAGTCTAGAATTTGGAGCTAAATCTAAGCTGCCTGTTGATTGTCTCTGCATCTGCTACGTGTTACGCTTGACTGTACTCACTGAGGCTTTTCTTTTCTTACTGTTGCTGTAGCTGCGGAAGCCTTGCACTTATTTCTCTTTAGTCATTAATATATTCCATATTGTATTTATACAGAGTAAAAAGGGATCGCCCGATGCCTACATCACTGTGCAAAAATCAGAAGTTTCAATCGAGACGCGTACTAAAACTGATGATCAGCATCAAACATACCTTCCAGAAGAACTACTACTCTACGAATATAACATCCCCTTTTGTACACAGACACAGTAGGGTTCGAAGATCGGAAAACTGTCATAGTCTATGTTCGAAATCCCTTGAGGGTTACCTGGATTGACAAACATCTGAAGAAAGCTAGAAAACAACGGCCGAAAAATTTTGCTAACAAATACAGAGATGAGAAAAAATAGTCCGAATGTAAATAAAATAGAAAATGTTTGAAATTGGACACATATCTGAAATATGACCTTTAAGTTAATCATGACATAATTCTTACTTTTAGTTTTAAATAACCTTTTTTAATGAAGATATATGTAGCGATGTGGCACCGCGAAAAAACGTTTCTGTTTGATTGAATACATCAAAGACAATGGAATGTCTAATTTATTTTCCAAGTTGTAATCTAATGGTTGAAAAGAATTTTACATGAGAAATATTTATTTTTCAACGTAATTTCCCAAGTAATTAATTTTTAATTAAACGCATTTTTCAAACATTATTCAGTGAAAAATTCAAATCAAAATTCACCTAATAATTGCCTGAATCTTCGGAGTTATTGATCCACACTCGTATATAAATAAAAAAATAAAAATAAAAATTCGCCTTCTTATCCAGTTGAAATTAAAGTCTGTTTCAAAGAATCCTCAAAACATTTTATGACTTGTCGTAACAATCACAAAATGTCCTGACACAATTTCAGCTGATTTAATTAATTCTCTAAATATATTTAACGGCTTTAATTTGTTTTTAATGGTTTATAATCTGACAAATAAATATATTTATAGTGTTTTTTATTCGGTTGTTTTCATGGGGCAAATATACGGACGATTCAAGCTGTAAATGAGATTGCCAGCCAGCAAATACTTTGTTGAAGAAGTTGGTATTTTTTTATGGGGAAATATTTCATGTTACACTGTAATTGTCTGAAATTGTTATCTGAGGCCAGCTTTCAGATAAACAATAGCGAAACCTCTTTATCTTTTTTTTTGTTTTAATCATTTCACCCGAAGCAAGGTAATAAAGCCACGAAGACGCAAGAGGTTACTGAGTGTGAGAGAATATGAAAAAAATTACTTTAAGGAGTGAGGACAATAAATGAACAATAATTAAAAAGACAGAAGATAATTGATATTGCATTTAAATTTTTAAAGATCAAAGCTGACTGGGGGGGGGGTGGAGAAGCTGTAAGATTATTCCACAACGATAGCAGAAAAACTGTTAGCATAGAACATACGTTTACATTTCGCCATTTCAACTGTAAATTGATGAGACCTTGCCGCCAATCTAGTACTGCGCTTAAATTCATAAAGTCTAGATACCATAGAGGAAGGTTCATCAGAAGAATTACTATCAAAATATTTATAGAAAACGAATAGGGACGCTACGTAACGGCGGTGAGAAAGAGACTGAAGCCAAGATGTCAGGTCAGGACCAATAACATTGCATATTCTGCTTTGGTTTTTATCAAGAAACTCTAAATATATAGCAAAAACACAGCCCGGATATGGCAGCAATATTCAAAGCATTCAATGTCCTGAATTTAATATCTCGGTTTCAGTGACTTTCCCAAATGGTGTAACGTGAGAATCTCCGGGCATCTTGATTAACAGTGAAATTTGATTTTCAAAAATTAAAGTGCAATGTCAATCGTTATCTTTTGTCGTCTTAATTCTTCTTCTTTTATTGTTCGCACCACTTAATAATTTTCTTTTCATATTCTCTCACACGCAGCAAATTTTTGTGTCTTAGTGGCTTTATTGCCTTGATTGGAGTGAAATGATTAACATTATATATATATATATATATATATATATATATATATATATATATATATATATATATATATAAGTGGACATTGAAGTGAAAATCCTGACGATTACGTTCAGCATGAAACAGACGGTCGCCTCTGGATTTTGACTTCAATGTCGAACTTTTATATTTACATACGCTCTATCTCTGATATTGAGAACTTTAAGCCATGAATATAGCATATATATATATATATATATATATATATATATATATATATATATATATATATTGCGTGGACATAAAAATCTCGCTTCAAGGTGATTCACGCCTTAATCTGACACATAGTCTAATGATCGCTGAAGACATGAAACTGCCACTATACACTGTTGATTTCTATGTCCATGCTATTTATATTTAAAAATGCTCTATCCTCGATATTAAGCACTTGCTCCATAAATGTACCAAGTTTTAAACACATACACACGCACGCATATATATATATATATATATATATATATATATATATATGCATTTTATATATATTTTATTGTGTGTTAATTTTTGCTCTGTAATAATAAATGCATTGAGCTCTTTTTGTGGATGAGTTTTAATATTTTATATAAATAGGATCCACTTGGAGTATATACCAACGGATTTATTACCGTTACTATATATATATATATATATATATAACGCTATTTTTCTTCTTTTTTTCTTTTAACCTCGGGACTGAATAAGTAGTTGATAGCCGGTATTTCGCTGGGAACTATAACACATCCATAATATCTACAAGACTCCTTAAAATTACATCTATATAGACTTTTAAATTGTTTTTTTTTTTTGCGTTTTTTTACTGTTTCGAGATTTCGTTTAAGTGTCCCCTATTTAGAGTGCTAATTATTGAAATGTTTTAATGTTGTTGTTGCTGTTACTACTCGCATCATCATCATCATCATCATCATCATCATCATCATCATCATCATCATCATCGCATGCTAATTTTCACCCGAAAAAATATTTTACAAGTTTATGGAGAGCTGAAACGCCTATATAATGTTACATGCATATTTTTTCTGTCATTCTTCACGGAAACCGTATGTGTATATACGGCTATGTGTATATCGGTGTATGCAATCATGTTTGTACTTTTTAGATTTCGTTTCTTTTTTCGGACTCAAATTCCTTGGATTTATGTATTTATTTATGGATAGATTTTTAATCCAGTATTAATGGATACCTCATTGATCAAACAAACCAAAAACAAATGGTTGAATTTAGTACATGCAACCTAGGGGAAATTGCGTGCACCTTCACCCCCACACACGTATACAAATGCTACATGTACACCTACGCACCTATACCCACGCCCACAAGTGTGGGACCGAACACGAAAGATATATATATATATATATATATATATATATATATATATATATATATATATAGAGAGAGAGAGAGAGAGAGAGAGAGAAAGGAAGAAATAAAGAAAGGGTGCGTATATGTGAGCGCGCATGCGCATTTATTCATTCATAGTTTTACCTCGTGTGAACTCCTCCATTTCCTTGTCACTTCTACGTCTTTTGACGCCTACATTCGACATTTATTATTTCCATGGCTAATGTCAATTGTTGTTCAATCTTGTTTTGTGTCAATTATTCTTATTTGCCCCAAAATCGTTCCGCATCCCACAAATATCCTTACACATAATCATTATATATGCTGACCCAACCCGCAACGACTGCGTTCTTCGACTTTTCTTTCTCTCTTTCTTCCTTTTCTCCACTTTGGTTTTTCTTAGCCATCCATTCATTCACACGCTTTCACTCACCATTTTTCTCTTATCTGTCCACTTCTTTCTATTTCTACCCACTTTAAAACTTGTTTTTTCTTTCTTTTCATGCAAACTTTTATCTCCCCTACTAAATTTCTTTCGTGCTTTTTCTTTCTTTCTTTCTTCTCGCCTGTTGAATGGTTTTAAAATGACCGAATTTCGATAACACCTGACCCTGGAAACTGGGACAATCGGAATTTGGTGATGAGAGGGCAATTTATTTTATCACCTGATCAGGTCAGGAGGTCACAAACAACTACCATCGGTAGCGGAATATTATAGAGTCCTGATGCGAATTGGCTCTCATTTGGAACGCGTGAAGACGGGCGGACAGATGAATATCAACAGGGTGCGTGAGAAAAATGTGAAGATATACATATCTTCCTATCAATGTGTATAAGAGAGCAAACATATATGCCAATTAAAAGAAACATGACTAAATATTGGCTTATTCAATAATTAAGGGTGTGTTGAGTATATACATGCAAACACACACACACACACACACACACACACACACACACACACATATATATATATATATATATATATATGAATATGAGAGAGAGAGAGAAAGAGATGTAAGGATAGAGAGATACATTAAATCATTATCTACTTGGGGATATCATTAAATCCGCAGCTAAAATAAAGGAGACTCAGTGATAAAATTTATAAGATAAAAAGCATTTATTCCGCAATAAATAGTTATTTTCCAAAAATCCCTTCCCTTGTCATCCAGCACGCCCCCATTAATGACATACTTGAAAGATTGTACAGAGATAATTTCACATCTAAAATCAGATAACTACCTACATGATATCTGTGAATATATGATGATATCTGTGAATATATGATGATATCTGTGAATATATGATATCTGTGAATATATGATATCTGTGAATATACGATGATATCTGTGAATATATGATATCTGTGAATATACGATATCTGTGAATATATATCTGTGAATGTATGATATCTGTGAATATATATCTGTGAATATATGATGATATCACTGAATATATGATATCTGTGAATATATGATGATATCTGTGAATATATATCTGTGAATATATGATGATATCAGTGAATATATGATATCTGTGAATATATGATGATATCTGTGAATATATGATGATATCTGTGAATATATATCTGTGAATATATGATGATATCAGTGAATGTATGATATCTGTGAATATATGATGATATCTGTGAATATATATCTGTGAATATATGATGATATCAGTGAATATATGATATCAGTGAATATATGATATCAGTGAATATGATATCAGTGAATATATGATATCTGTGAATATATGATGATATCTGTGAATATATATCTGAGAATATATGATGATATCAGTGAATATATATCTGTGAATATATGATGATATCTGTGAATATATATCTGTGAATATATGATGATATCAGTGAATATATGATATCAGTGAATATATGATATCAGTGAATATATGATATCTGTGAATAACTTCAAACGATTCATCAGAACTGACGTACGGAAATATGTCTGCGAAACTAAAAGGAGAAAGAAAAGTCATTGAACTATTTATTTATCTATCACACACACACACACACACACACACACACACACACACACACACACACACACACACACACACACACACACAAATATCGCTCTTTGTCAATCAGTGAAATTATTAGGCGTTGTGCCTGCGAGAAAGTGTCGAAAAGCACACGTCGAGTCTTAAATCAAGTCGCAAACAAATAAAAAAAACTTGTTTGCTTAATAAAGCAAATGAAGTAAAGAATAAAAACATGAAAACCGCATTTTTCATTCATTTTTTTCACCTACAAATACGGTGTTGCTCCCGACGGGTCAGACAGATGGAGAAAAAGTGGCTACTGGCAGAAACCACCCTTGCAGGCAGAGACTTTAACAAAGCGGATGTAGTGTGATATTTTGGGATTGTATTATAGGTGATAAGCTCATGGTGAGTTGTAGATCACGTTAAGATGACACTGATTTCTTTGAAGACACATATAGGCCATCGTTCAAGAAGCCAAACACTATCAGAACGATGTTGATTCCTATGCTCGACACATTTGATGAAAAGAACGAATAACTATGTGAACAAAATACCTCTGAAGTATAATTTTTATTTATTTATCTATTGACTATTAAATTCGTCTTGACAGTCGCCTGATGAAGTTGTCACAGATTGTCCTCCCGACCTTAACTCGAGTGAAAACTTGTGGAGCACTCTGAAGAAGGTTTACATAGACGGACGGTAATTTACCTGCAAATATCAAAATCTTGTAATGCTATTCTGGATCCTGTTCAGTTTTTTCAGATGAAGAAATACAACAGATCAATGGATTAGCAAATTGTAAATCTAGTTTTAGAATACGAAGCACATTTCACATTAATATTGTTTTTATAAACTGACAGGAATTTACAATGAGATTGTTTTCAAGTTTTTGTTCAAAATATTTGTCATTGTTGACGAGATTCTGTAAATATTACATATATTGATGGTGGGAAACTTGGAAAATCCGATAAATTATATAAAAAAGATCTTATCACAGTAGAAAATTGATATGCCTTGCCCTATAATTTAGTCTTATAATGTAAATTATCCTAGACGATAATAGTTCAGATGTTATCACGAATCTCTTTATTAGTTCTATAAAGTCAATAATGTTGATTGATTAATTTTTACGGACTATCAACCTTTTGGCGGTTATGAAAAGTCAGAAAATATTTTTCGATTATAAGAATTTCTTTCGAGATAATAATGATTTACTAATACAAGTCCTACTAATTGACCCATAGCTGGAGGAGAAGTGTTGGATACATACCTTTCGCAAGGGTATTTGCGCGTAAGTGAATATAACGAATCTGGCTAGAATTCGAACTCGGCTCTCAGATTTCCAATTCCGTGCCATTATCCATTACACCATCCGCACATCCAAGCTTACAGTAACTGGTATTCTGAAGCGGTCACCTATCTAGGTACTGATGAAACTCGACTTTGGTTAACTTCGGCGGTTGTACAAAAACCGTTGTATCAAGGCGATATGGTCGTAAGTCAATGGGAAACGCAATATGTATGTGTGTCTGTGTGTGTGTGCTGGCTATGCAATGATTGTGATAACGAGTGCGAACATGAAGATAAAAATTGTCTGTTTGTAAGAAAACTTTAAAATGATAATAATATACTGTGAAAAATAACAGGACCTCCCCTGAGAACCGAATATGCTGTGTTGCATGACTGTTTATCGCCCCTATAATAAGTTTTTAACACTAGAGTTGTGTTTAAGTGAATTAGAAATTATACCGAGACTTCAGACTGCCTCGACGATGACAGTGTTGAGATCTACAAATATATTGAGAAATGTGCTTGAGATCAGGGTTGTTTTGTCACTCTATCTTCAATGAAGCTAAAAATGCACGAAATATCTGAGGAAAAAAAATGAACCATTCAGAGGATAGACAGAATTGTAAAATCAATTTGAATAGTGAGGAAAGTGCGAATTATTAAGATTTGCCATCATAGCATCTCCAACGATAATCGGCAAAGATTTGGTGGGAATAGACTTTCGTAGATTAAACCTGATTATCGAAAATATTCCATTACATCAAGTGGGCTTTAGTTATCTTTTTCCCTTACAAGAAATGTAACTTGAAAGGGGATGTAAAAGTGGATGAAAGACTAAACCGTGTGATAAACTTAATTTCGTCAAGAAAAATGTACCCGGAAAAAGCTTCTCACTAAGCAAAGGTATAATCTTTTCACGTCTATAAATAAAACGAATTATTTTTAACGTATTTATTCTACATCTTATTATTCATTTTTTTATGTAGTTAAATGTGCAATGTGTGGTAAAAGACCCCCACCCAAAAAATATTGTGGCTTGAGAATTCGTCATTTTACAAGTCCGATAATAATCGGAATAAAAGATGCGTCATTGTGAAAAAGGTTTATTTCTTTGCCTGTTATTTTAATGTAAAAATCTGTTTTTTTTTATTTCAAATCAATTCGCGTATCTTTTCTTCATATCACTACATTTTTTGGCATATTAAAACCCAACTTCGCCATTATAAAATAACAGTGAATAAAAAAATGAGCGAAATATAAAATTTTTTACAAATTTTAAATATTTTATACCATATAAAATTTAGATTGTTACTGTGTTCCCTAAACTTGCTTCGGTATGCCACATTATCCATGATGATATGTGTGTATGTGTATGTGTGTATGTATGTGTGCACCATCAGTCTCACCCCTTTAATACACACACGGATGCACACACGTAGATATATCAGTAAGTTTGTAGATTAATGATGAAAAACATTCAATTTACAGCTAATGTTACTTTTTTTATTCTCATTCTTTGTTAATGCACTTAATTCCGCCGTCATCATTAATTACATAGATCGAATATTTTACAATGAAAATTCGGTGACTACATGTCCGGCTACGGATTTGCTGATCAGCCCTCTGTCTTTTACACACACACACACACACACACACACACACACACACACACACACACACACATATATATATATACATCTCGAGTGACCATCTTGACAAGAGGCATAAGAGTTAATTTGTATCCACATATCAGTCACATATGGAAAAAGGTCATGCTGAGGTATGGTGGGATGTCCATTTCAAAGCGAATGATGGCATTCATGTACGCACATCGTCTGGTCAGTCACAGCGAAAGATAGCACCATAATACGTCGTGAAGTGTCTAAAGAATTTTATTTTATTTATTTATTTTTTTTCCTAAAGGGCTGTTTCATACATAAACGCGTCGCACTGAACTACAATTTGTTTTTTTTTTACGACTTCATAAAGGATTTTTCTATCTTATGATTGGGTTAAGCTTTTAAACCTTTTATTAGACTATGAAATTTAATTTTTTTATGCTAATTATTTAATGCGAAAATTTGTTAATGTCGGCAAAAAACCGTTAACTGATGTCTATGGTTTAATAAATTATTTAGAAACTTAATAATGTGTAGTTTTTCATGTAGGCATAAAGGGCATGGGTCATCCCAGGTTTTATAAGTTCTTGTTCTATTTATTATTTTCCATTTTACTTTTGGTGTTTTATTCATTTCTTTTAAATGCCAAAAATATTTGGATAAAGATAACTGATTTCTATTTCTAATATTATTGAAGGAGCTTTTGTGTTGTCTCCATCTAGTTTTAAATTCATTCTTCGTTGACCCAATATATATCCTTTCATTGTTAGGACTCTCAATGGATGAGATAGTGCATTGGTATACCACAGATTTTGTGCGACATTTATTTTCCAACGAGCAGTTTTCAGGGTTTCTACAATCACGTAATTTTTCATTATTTTTGTCTAATTTTAGTTTAGAATTTTTATTAATACTGTTTTGGCATGCGTGTTTTTCCAGGATTTTATTATTATGTTTTTTTTTTATGATTCTTTCTAGATTTTCAGTGCAACTGTAACTTAATTTTAAGGTGTTTTTATTAAAGATCTTGCTAAGTTTGCTATTAGTAGGAAAGTGTTTTTCAATTAAAGCTAGGAACTTATGTCCTAACTTAATTCTAACCATCGATAAGTGATTGGGCTTCCCACAATTACTACATGTTTGTCCCCATGCTGGACATTTTAGCAGACGGGAAACAGTTTCTGAAGTGCCATTCTGGTGGCTGCCACAACCTAGGCCAGCCTGGTGGCTTGGTTTATTGCAGTTGCAATAGGTGCTGGTACGGAGATCCCCCTTGTTGGCTTGTGGCGTACCCTTTTGTCTGCGGTATGTTGATAGCCGAGCAGCGGCTGTATCTGAAGCGCCTGCCATTGAGGTTTGGTCTTGCAATGATTCAAATGCTTCAGCATGACAGATATTTTACTCAAGGGATTTAAGTGTCCCAGCTTTGGCCAGTAGGTCAGCCTGGAGTGTGTCATTTGCTATTCCACGGATGATCTGGTCCTTGATGTATATATCAGACAGGTCATGCTCACACGAGGGGCATGTAAAGTTACAGTCAACGGCTACGGCTCTGAGGCAGACAAGGTAATTTTGTATTGGTTCATCTTCATCCTGAGACATGGAGGCAAAAGCAAGGCGATGGACAATAGGACTTGACCTCTGGGTGACTAACGTTTCTACCATGTCAAGTAGCTTATCTGGATCAGTGCTGAAGAAGTCAGGGTGTGTGTTGATTATGGCGTTTTGCACAGTCTCATTAGCACAATTATATAAGTGAATATTAGCTTGGGAGCTTGGCATATTTGTCATCTTGGTAAAGACATCCCAGTCAATTCGGAATTTCCTGAATTGCTGTGGTGTCATCTCGAGATTGAGATGAGGAGGCTTGGCTGCTAGTGCCTGAATGCGGGTCGTCTTGGTGGTGGCTTCCTTAGCCTGCTTGATGATGCACAGGGCTTCTCCCATTAATATGACTCCTAGCTCCTTCAGCATAGATCGATCCAGCATTTGAAGGCTCTCAATTGTCAGCTTCTCGTCCGCAAACCTTGTTGCATGAGTTTTGGCTGAGTCGGTGGATATGCCTGCTTCAATGAAGAAGTGTTCCCAATCTTCAGGTGTCATAGACCCTGTTCGCAGCGCCATGTAGAGCAATCACGTTGTCAAAAATAAGCACTCAGCTGTGGAAAAAGCTGAGCAAAGAATAATCCACCTTGAGAAAGAGAGATATTTATGGTGCCATGGAGCATCTCATTGTGCTCAAGTGGGATAGTCCGTTGCTTGGGCTGTGATTGGCTACTGGTACATGAGTGAATGTATTTCTGTATAAATACCAGCTTGATTCCAGTCAATTTGCAGGGTTTGTATTGAGTTAAAACCTGCTTTATTTTTGTCTGCTAGCTGGATGCTAGCTGGGACCATTACGCCGGTAAGTGTTGTTATTCTACAATATAGATTAAATTTAAAATTTAAAATTGGTAATTTTTATTTTATAGTATAATTTAATATTAAATAGTTAGAATGAATTCTATTTTAGTCTAACCCTAACATGAAAGCATTAAATAATTATTATAACCAAAGTTCGTTGTCAAGTTTTTTCAATTCTCTTATACTTGTATTTTGATTGGTCATTCCAGCTTATGTAACAGCGTTTCCCCTAGCGAGGGGTGTTTGATTGATTTGAACCTTTTAAAACCCTTTATTCTACACTCAACATCATCACTTGATATAACACCCGAAGTGTTGAAACAAAATGGCTATTTTTGTAGTGATTTTATAACATATTTATGCTATAATTTTCGAATAAATAAGTATATATATATATATATATATATATATATATATATATATATATACACACACACACAACTACAAATGAACAAACCTAACTTTCCATAATTAATACGTCAATATGTAAGATATTACCAAATATACTACGAACTATTAGATAAAAATGAAATATTGGATGAACGATAACATATAAGTAAATATTTAATTTACTATCTAAACACTGTTTAAAAACACATATATATGCGTGCGTTCGGGAGTATATATTATAAACTCTATATACATATATTCAAACAACAAAGACAATACTTCATTAACCCAACCACTCGTAATTAATACCCTAAAATATGGAAAAAGAAAATCACTTTACCATTCAAGCACTAGTTTATATTTTAATAATAAAACACAGACACACGTGTACATGTGTCTGTGTGAGCGCGTTTGTATACATATATGCGTGTATATCTATATATGTATGTATATGTGAGTGTGCATGTGTAAACGTATGAATATAGGCATATGCATACAAATTCAAGTAATAATAAATAACAAATTAATTATAAAACTAACCTCCTATAATTAATGCCCTAATAGTACTTATGATCCCATCAAATCAGATAAGGAAACGAAATAATGGCCAAATGAAAACATATATAAAGATTTACTTTATTATTTAAGCATTAAAATTAATTATTTATATAAAAAAAAAATGAAATACAGTTTTCCTAACTTAAGAAAAACTAGAATACTCGAGAATTAACAACAATAGTATATGTCTAGAAAACCGGAAGTCAAAATGGCAGCAACCGAAAGAAAAGATGAAAAAGAGAGAAAAGTTTAAGGAGTGTAAAGTGAAAAAAACCACGAAAAATGCAAATGATCACATTCTACACGTACAGACATACATGCACAAGGGCACAGGCGCTCGAACGCTCACTCGCACACACACACACACACACACACACACACACACACACACACACACACACACACACACACACACACAGTATGAAAAAAATGTACCAATGAAAAGTGCGTATAAAAAAGAAAAAACGAAAAGTATAAGCAGTCAATTGCTGATATCCCTGACGAGTGGACGCAGTGATACCCGGAGTGTCCATCTACAAAGCTCTGGAGCCGGGATGCTGAGGACCTTGTGGCACGTAATGCACCAGGTCTCTGTATTCGGCCTTTCAAAAAGTGTGGTTGGTTGGTTCTGCACAAAGTCTTCACCACTATAATCAAATCATACTTCCTGGTGTCTGGGCTGCCGGTTCCTAGGAACTGAGTTACTTGACCTTCATACGTCGAATACGACGGGAGAGTCCAATACACACACACACACACACACACACACACACACACACACACACACACACACACACACACACACACGAGTGTGTGTGTGTGTGTGTGTGTGTGTGTGTGTGCGTGCGTATGTAGAGAGAGAAAAAATGTAAGAATACCAGTAAGATGGAAAATTCGAGACCCAAAAACGAATAGATTCTCTCACAAAATCCATAATGTTATTGATATTTCAATTCGTTGCTTATCAGTTGCTGAATTACAAATCAATCAATGAGTTAAATTTTTTCTTCAGTTTACAATAAAATTCTTTCAATTAGAATCTGAAATACTTTCAACCCGCATTACAAAGTCTAATTTTATATTTAAGACGTTCATTTTATACAATTCGATACTCGTTTGTCATAGGTGCATTCTTAGACTCATATTTCTTTTCTTTTTTTTTCTTTTATTTTACTATAGCTTGAGTGACTTTTTTCTTTCTCTCGCTTTTTAGTTTTTTTTTTATAGTGGTGGGGTTTCTTTTCTGGGTTGGGGGTCTCTCTCCTATTTCTTTGCTATCTCTTGGAATTGATTTAATCCCATATTTATGAATCACTAATCCGACTAATAAGTAACATCTGTTCGCTACTAATTTTAAATCAGTACAATCCTCTTTCTTTTGGGATCACTCTCAGCTACTATCTGGCGATATTAAATTCAGAAATGCCAAGATTTGTATTCACGTGATGCTATACCAGTAATTCGAACATTATTTGCTCATGGTTCACTAGGGTTGTAACAACATTTTGCTCTTACTGCCTGAGCAGTAAGATAGATATAGTATAAGATTTGCGCAAATTCCTACTCACTCACTTCTTTTTCTTTCATTCATTGTGGCGTACCAATGCCTAGACATTATACATTGGTAATATATATCGGAGGAGGAGGCACGGTGAAGTAATGGATAGCGGCTCGGATTGAGGAATCGGAGAGCCGAGTTCGAATTCCAGTCGAATCCATTACATTCACTTACGTGCTAATACCTTTGGGGAAAGGTGTGAATCCTCTTCGTCATACCCCCCAGCTATGAGCAAATAGCAGGATAGACTGGGTCTACCGCAGAAAGAAATGACAACCAACTGCGGGGAAAAATTTGCCTCATTAGTCATGTATCGAAAGATACATGATCGCCTAAGCGTGTATCCCGCATGGCACATAACTGACTGAATATATCATTATCATTGTTAATGAAGTAGAATACAAGAAACGGTTTCATGCCTTTCTAAGTAAGTAAAATAATTGATGAATAATGATTTTTTGCAAGAATTGTTTTCATTTTTTTTAAATTTTAATTAGAACAATTTATAATCTTTAATTTAAAAAAATCTGTATTAATTTGTAGCGGTTAAGTAATATTGCTATTAAATTAAAAATGTATTTATTTACTAATCATAAATAGAAAAGCTCACTGCAACGACCCTCAGATTTGAGAAAAAATGTTGATTTGTGTCGATGTTTGTAAATACGGACGCCCATACACGACATTATAAGAAAATAAGGGAGGCACTTATAATACATTTAAAATTCATAATGTCGTTTATTTTTTTAAAATAAAATTCTCTTCTTTTTTGTTAAGATATCGAAAATATGCAGTTAAAAAGTCAAGGAATCATGGGATTACCATAAAAAATGCATTTATAAGAAGTTTACATGAAATATTCCGAGTTCGTCAAATATACTCAGTTCATATAAATAAAATTAATTATTTGTTTCTGTTGTTTAACATTCGTGTGTTCCTTTGTTTTTGACGAAGGTAAATCAACAGCATAGATTTTGTCATATACCTCATCCTCTAAAATATCGCGAACCGATTGAGATTGCAATTTTAACATATAAGAAAAGTCAGATTAATACATCTGACTTTTCTTATATGTTAAAATTATATCAACAATGTTTAAAATGCCCGACTGTGATCAAGTCGACTCACTATTTTCGCTTCACAGACGCGGGGACAGCAATAAACCAATAATCTCTATCATCTATTTTATTCTGATTTTCTATATTTAAATAATCGAATAATTGACTTTTGTCTCGAATCAAAATATCATTCGCCAACGAGAGTTAAAGCTACGAGGGGTCGCTGACATTTTCTCCACCTGGTGACCTGAAGGGATTCCAAAAATAAGAATAAAAACATTCGGATATATGATCAGATTTTTGGAAGTTGGTCGAGTAACCTTTCAGCAACCCACTCGCAAATCTTCGTTTCGAAGGAAAACGTTTGATAGAATCGTCCACATTTTCTACTCACCCCCGTGATAAAATACACTCTTCAATCAAAATCAGTTTTAACCAATCAACACTTCACATTGCAAATCTCGACTTTTTATTGGTCGAGACGACACCAACATGTGTAACAATTGTCGAAAACCTTTTTTCGCGCCAAGTTCCCTGGAGCCTACTTTGGATTCCCAAAACAAATAAAAAGGACCATTTCGGCCCAATTCATCAGTCAGTCACTTAGCTTCAGAGAGATGCCACACGAATCCACGCGTGTCACTATTTTGACTTAAGAAACTTTTCGCGTGTCAACTGCTGACTCAAACACCAACATTATTTTCTCAAAATTCACTTACAACTTTCTAAGGAAAGTGTTCTTACACACTACTAAAATAGAAATTGTATTTAACAAAAGATAAATACAGAACAATCCAAGGTAAACAACTCTAGAAAATTAAGACATTTATACTCTACTTTATTCACGCACACAAACTACACAAATTTCTGTATAAGTAATATTTTCCATTTTCCTCTATTTGACCAGTTCTTTAGCACATGAACAATTTTGAACTGTAAATCAATAAGACACCCAATTTATACATCGTCAATTCTTGCATTATCAAACCACAAATTTTCTAATTGTATATTATTAATTGTACATAAATGTTTTTATTGAAACCTTAATTCCCATTGTTTCTTATTCAATTGCCTTGTGATTGATTCGTTTTGAATGCCTATATTCTATATTGTTGTGGATTAATATGGTGAACATGCCCGTAAACTAACCATCTTAATATTAAAACCTTCTGATAACAAATTCAAACTCATAGCAATCCGAACACGTTAAATGTCAGTGGTGCACTAGTTGATCACTATAAATCCACGTACATTTCAATATCTTCTCAGCGTCTTTTTCATTCCTCTTTGATAAAATTCAAAATATCCCAATTGATAGGCTTTCAGGAAGTCGGCAAACATGGTTCTTTGCAACTTCCTATCTTTTGTTGCTATATCACATACAGTGAATTAGAATTAAGACGAATAAATGTTATCTTGTTTAAAAAATACCGGAATGTTTTTTTAATGCGAAGATAAAGTGGTGCTGAAAAGTTCTCACCCTAGTCAACTTGCCAAACTTGATCGGACTGAGAACTTATCTCCTCGTACATAAGTATACGTATACACACATGAATGTGCATATCCTTCCGCACACATACATACATACATACATACATAATATATTTAACAAGAAGAAAATGTGATTTCTTAAAATAAATTTTTCAAGTCTGCTGAAGAGTGGATGTAATTATGCGAAATTTAGACATTCATAAGTGAATACATTTAATTTATTTTATTTGTTATATAAAATTTTGATGATGAGAGTAAGAAAGACAATTTATAAAAATTCTCTTTTTTGACATCTTTAGGTTCATCGCAAAATATGCCAAAATAGAAGTTCACCAAATTGCCCATTATATATATATATATATATAGGGAGAGAGAGAGAGAGAGAGAGAGAGAGAGAGAGAGAGAGAGAGAGTGGAAAGAGAAGAAAAGAAATAATCTTCAAACACAGCTCTACAAATTTAAATAATTTTATCATTGAGTATAAAAGTAATCTTTGTTTTCTGTGTGAGCCTATTTTTTCAAAGAATTGAGATAGTGATATTATTAAATCTATTTAATTTTTTAACGGGGTTCCACACCCACATACACACACACGTAAGCGCGCGCACACACACACACACACACACACACACAGAGAAGTGCGCGCGCGCACGCACACACACACACACATATATATATATAATTCTTAGTGAATCAATGAATTTTTTATCCGAAATTATTTCCTACGACATCAAACGTTATCTTATGAATATTCTTGTTTGGGTAGATGCCCTGTTTTTGTTTTTAAAATAGTGTGAATTACGTCTACCGGCCTGCGCATTCGAAAAACTTAACACTTCCCACAGAGTTCGAGACAGCATCCCTATTTCCTGTAGTTCACTGCTACTAACATGCAGAATATTTTCTCCTGATGATGGCCATGCTAGCCGAAACTAGTCGAGGAATCTAATTAAAATAATAAAACAAAAAATATTAATATAGAACCCAGTGTGTGCAAAAATTTTAATTTTTTAATTTCTCAATATTTTTTATTGTTCAAAACATATATATATATATATATATATACATATATACATATATACATATATATATATATATATATATATATATATATATATATATATATATATATATATATATATATATTTCATCAACTATAAGATAGGGAGAAAAAGAAAGAAAAAATTCTGATATTTTTAAATTTTGTGTGTAATATTTATGTGTGTAAGTGTATCATGATTCTAGTTTGTCTATGCGGGATTCAGATGATAATGTCTATTCGTTTGTGTGTGTGTGTGTGTGTGTGTGTGTGTGTGTGTCTGTGTGTAGTAACAAACAAATTGGTTCCCGAGAGTTCTGGAAGATCTCCAACTAAATTATGAATAGAGGCAAAATGGTTGTGCCCACTAATATAAATGGCCCCGGGTCATATCTTCCTCGACAGCTCTTCCCCTCGATCTTTGCCTCGAATTAAACATTAGATGACAATATTCACCCCTTTCCCAACTTCCCACGTCTTACTGAGCACATTTTCAGTAATATTTTCAATACAGCCTGAGAAGTCACAAGACTTACCAAAAGCTTTGACCCTAAGAAAGCCACTGGCCCCGACAAAATCAAGCTTTCATCATGCAGTTGATCATCTTCTAAGTTTCATATCCATGTAAAATATAATAATTAATAATTAAAAAATAATAATTGAAATATAGCAAAATGGTTGAAATAGTGCATAGAAACAGATATGACAAGCTAAGAATGGGGTCGGCTAGGAAACGTACAAATAATTGAGAGTTTACCATATAAAACTGAGCTTATAAACACAAAGCAGCTATTCTAGAAAAAGTAAAACTCTCACTGACTCAAACGATTCACCGAAAAATTAATCGTTATCGTAATAAATGAAAAGATCCGTCTGATTGTCGATGCTGTCGTTTCAGCAGGTGACTGAGCAAAACAAAAATAGCGTGAAAAACTAGAAATATATTTGGAACTTACAACACAACTGAAAATATATTGGGATATTAAGATAACAGTGGTACCTATCATTATAGGAAGACATTTCAAGAACGCCTGGAAGACCTAGAATTCTGTGGAAGAATTAAAACCATCCTGGCAACGGCTTTACGCAAATCAACGGGAATCGCGAGGAGGCCTGCTGTCATTTGATCTCCGGTAAGTGGCACGTGATTAGTATTTTTTTAGTGGGAAAACTCGGCGATTAAATCAGCCTGAATTAATCCCATCATATATATGAGGAGTTGGCACGAGCATAACTTTGGATTCGTGAATTCGTGTTTCAGAAACTGAAAAACTTGGAACATACTTAACCGATTTTGTTGAGGATGTAACCATCACGAGGATCGAAAATAACTTAGACATTAACTGCTGCCAAACGCTTTAATCTGACTGAAATCAATTATGAAGAACATTGCAATTGGCAAGTCAATCGATGTGTATTAACGGATCATCAAAAATCAGCCCCACACCTACATATATAATAATATTATTGGTAATGATTTTGAATCACAAATCATATATCAAAATGCAGAGATGAAAATCTCAAGGTGGTCTTCTTTAAAAAAAAGGAAAACTTGTCTTTAATATGAGGCTTGCATTTCTGTCCAAAATAATTTCACTGGTAGTTTATCATATCTATAACGCCAGAATAAATTTCATGGCGCATCTTTGTAATCTAAAAATAGAATAGAACGTAATTCACCCGCTTTAAGGTTGAAAACGTTATGTAAAATTGCGGTTTATTCATTTTAAGTCTTGACAAAAATATTAGACTTTATTTTGAAATGCACACAAAAGAAAAAAACAAAACAACAGTCGTTATGAAAATATGTTGATTATTCTTTTTCTCTGTAATCAAATCCATTGCATTTTGAAATGCTGCAACTAAAAATATCAACATTAAGTTGTTCATGACTAAATAAACACACGAATATCAATCCGTCAGTATTATAAAATAAATAGATTTCCGTTTTGTAGAACGTATTGAGATTCATTTAGAAGATGTGGGGGTTTGTAGAACGGTTAAGGATCACACTTTCATAGAAAAGGTACTGTGTAAACACCTTGAAACCAGGGGGTCAGAATTTAGAAAGTTTGATGAACGTTAAGGAGAGCTCATACCATTCGATTGTATTTGTCAAAATCCAAGTAAATCGCACAATTTTCAATTAATCACTGTTCCTTCCCAATCATTTGTTGATTTTTTTTCTGGTTGTTTGTTTTTAGTCTTTTGTAAATAGCTGTGGATTAAATAGCTAAGTAGACTAGACTCTCTAGCCTTAAGTGGTCGCCAGTCCAGGAGATGGAAAAACTCTAAATTAAAAGCCGTGGAGAAGGTAACGGAAAACGATTCCACTATCTTTTCAAGAAGTGATGGCAAATCGCAGATAATAAAGAAAAAGAATCTATAGAGAACAATGTTCGCCTACATAGTGAAAAGACATGACATTAAAAAAAGGAGTAATAACATTAATTATTAATAATGAACTAACAGTAATCAAAGATTCTTCACTTTTACATAATCGAAATGTTTGGCCAGAGCGAAAACGAAGAGTGATTTTTTCCCAATGTTGACACGTTACGTCAAACCAAAAGGCAAATGATTTTCTCTGCTGTTGAAACAAAATTAAAAAAAACTCATGTTCTTTTCCATGAAATGTCTTTTTTTTCACTAACTAAACATTACTGTAAATTTTGCTCTTGTAGACAACTTAGAAAAAATTGAACTTCTTAGTAGTAATCCTTAGAGGACCGGGTTGTTAACAGATTAGAAAGAGCTGTCTAGCCTTGGATGGTAACTAATCTAGAAGAAAAACTCTGAATTCAAAACCACTGAAATGGCAATGGAACCCAGTCCACCATCTGTAATACCCATTCACAGATAATAAGGAATAAGTAGAAAACCATGATCGCCTATGTCCTAAACGAACAAAGCTTTAAAAAGGTTTGTTAGCTGTATTCATTGATCGTCTTCTTTTTTCTGCGATCACCTCTGTCTTTTCTTCGATTAAGACCGGGCATGAAATTGAAACATATGTACATGGCTTCTGGAGATTCCAACTCTAGGGCAGTACCTCGCAATTACACTAAAAGAAAGGTACTGATACCTTTTATGACATGGAGAGCAACAAACTATAGTTTTTACCTCTATCCATACGTACGCGTGACGCGATCCCGACATTAAACTCTCTCTCTTTTCTTTTTTCATCACATTATTATTTATAATTATTGTATTCTCACACCAGTAATGACTGATCATTTTCAGTTGAGTGCTAGTGATAACAAGTTTCCAAAATACAGCATTCTCATTCGAGTTAATTTTAATAACGCGGTTTTTCGGATAGTTTCGAGTCTTCCTTGGATTTCAAATCTTGCTTTTTTTTTTTTTGTAAGCCTCTTTGGGACTGTTTCAATCTCGCCGGTAATGATGGGTACTACAGTTACTTTCATATATCACTTTTTTTTTCTTTTCTCTTTCGTAACGTCTTCGTATTTTCCATCTTGTCAGTTTTTCAATTATCTTCTCTAGTTTACTGTAACCTTAACGTTAGCGGACATGTTTCTTCTCGTTTTCGATAACAAGACGCTGTCTGTATTTGTGTAAATTTATGCTTATTTACTATCCCCTTTGGCTCATCAGCAACCTTTTTAAGATAAGCTCTCAGGCGGATAAAAATGACGAACGAGATTTTCTTCTATTATCATTAGCGTTCTTTAATAGGCGTCACTATTAATAAGATTGTAGTCAGTCTTCGCTACTGTCATCTCCCACTTGATTACCTCAGCCATCTGGGTCAGTCATCTTGACAAATATGCGTGTCCTTTTCTACGCCCTTCAATACTTTTCTCTACCGCTCTCACATTTTTTTCTTTTTACCTTAAAATAGATATTCTTTTATTCTTTTCGTTTCATTTTTTCTCATTTTTATTTGTATCACTTTTTGTTGTTTTGTTGCGATTGGCAACAAAGTACGCAAGAGAGACAGGGATTAATGACAAGGGCAGCATTTGTCCTAACCCTGGATTAAATCAAATCCATCTCACTCGATTATTATTAGTAGTAGTAGTAACAGTAGCGGTAACAGTACCACCAACAAAGGAAGAATAGAACATCTTGTCTACGGCAATTCAAATATGTTCGGTTAATGAATAATGAAAGGGAGGTAAGAAGAAGAAGAAGAAGAAAAAGAAGAAGGTAGACACACACATTCTGAAAAGATTGTCTGCACACGTATAACCTAAATGTATACACACTGGTGTACTGGAATTTAGTCAGAAACTGCACACACACACACATCACCCTACAACTAGAGAAATTAGTGGACGAACAAAAGACTGTGAGACAAGCTTAATAACTGTACCTTTACCGTAGGTGTCATGGAGATATTGTTGCATTATGGAGACACGAAATAGAACAATATAGTTTTTGTTTATTTGTTTTATTTTTGGTTGTGTTGCTGGTGTGTCGAAATTCTGATTCTATTACCGAATCTCTCATCGGATGGAAGGCGGTGACATGTGCTTTTTGAAAGAGATGTACAGTATTTTCGAAGACATTCTGTAAGTAATTTCTGGAGGTAATGCGAATACAGTGCACATAAATATATCATTTCCTAAGAAATTAGATTTTGGGTGCTGTATAATTCCTTTTTATTTAATCTCTCTGAGCAATAAGGATTACTTGGTGATGCCTATCGCTTCTCCAAGTGAAATGCAACAGATTATAATGAGTTAGATGGTACCAGCAGTTAGTGAGTGAGTGAGTGAGTGAGTGAGAGAGAGAGAGAGAGAGAGAGAGAGAGAGAGAGAGAGAGAGAGAGAGAGAGAGAGAGAGAGAGAGAGAGAGAGAGAGAACAATGCAACGTTGATTTTCTGTTTGAATGAAGGTTACCTGATTGGTCGATTCTACTGTTCAAATATATGTCTTTTTATCTGCTGTCTGTCAGCTTTAATTAACTGTTCATTTTCAGGTATCGCTGCTCACTACACGCCACCAAAAGAAAGTTCTAGAACGTTATTTTGTGGTAACATTAACAGATTAATAAGATAGTCAGATAGAGAAAGGTTAGTAAATAGATGAAGATTGCTGAACTTAGACACGTAGATCTGCACAAGAGGCAGCACTCATTGGAATCGTTGTGTGACATTTCTTCTGAATGTAGGGACCGATTCGTCAGTTGCATGCCCCGTTCATACATTTGTCGTCTATTGAACAAATGTCGTTCACGAACGACATCTACGTGTCATGTTCAGATTCCACCAACTTTTGGGTAGCATATCAAAATATACTTAATAATGGACGTATTTGTATGAAACTGTACAAAAGAACCTCATGCCTTTCAGAAATGTTTGCATGTTGTTTTTATGGAGGTGTAGATAACATTAAAAATGATTCATTTCATTTGTCTATTTGTTAAAGCTTTCATGATATATGGCCTGGGTGTCTACGTCAAGGACCATCTCCCTCTGGCTAGAGAGACCTCTCTCGAATCGCCGGATCATTCCTACTTATGTCTCCGCCTATCTCTTCTCAATGCTGTAAGCTATCTTTTCTTCCTCTACCGCTCTCCATCCTCTCAGGACTGCGGGATACTCGAAGTCATTTCTGACAGCGTTGATAAGGCCCTCTCTGTCCATCCGTCCGCTCACATATTTGTGTTTGGTGATTTCAACGCCCATCACAACCAGTGGCTACAGAACGCTACCACTGACCTCGCTGGCGTTCATACTCTTAACTTTTCAATCTCTCAATCCCTCACCCAGATAATCGATTTCCCCACGCGTTTTTCCTACAATCGTGACTGTAAGCCCTCACTCCTCGACCTGTGTTTTACCTCCATCCCTGAGTCGTGTAGTGCCACGCAGCTCTGTCCTATCGGTAACTCCGATCATGCTGTCGTGTCTGTTAGTATCTCCTTCAGCCCCATCCCCTGCAAAGAACCTCCTACCACCAGAACCACTTTCTGCTACCAACGGGCTGACTGGGACTCGTTTCGGGACTTCCTCCGCGATGTCCCCTGGGATGCTGTATTTAAGCTCCCCACTCATGAGTGTGCTTCTGAGTTCTCCTGGATCAAAGCCGGTATCGAAGCTTTCATCCCCTCCAGGAAATTCAAGGTCAAACCGCGCTCCTTCCCCTGGTTCACAGCTGCTTGCTCAGCCGCCATTGCCCATAGGAACCACTTCTTCCACCGTTTTCGTAGTGACATGTCCGACTTCAACAGACGTCTATTTACCTCTGCACGCAATGAGTGTAAGCGTACCCTCGACAATGCCAAGGCACTATTTGCAGCTCGGATGAAGGAACGTATTGCATCCCGCAAATTTGGCTCCAAGGACTATTGGCGCCTCTGCAAGAGCGTTCTGAATAGTAACAAACCCTCCATTCCTCCACTGTTCAATCAGTTTGAGGTCCTGACCACCTCTGCCGACAAGGCCGAATGCTTCGCTCGAAAGTTTTCTTCCAATTCTATGCTTGACTCCTCTGGGGTACCCTTGCCCGACTTCCCTCCCAGAACTGAGGCCCTACTGGACGGCTTGCACATAACCCCGTCGTCGGTACTGGGCATTATTTCTAACTTAGATCTCCACAAGGCTACCGGCGGTGACGGAATACCAGCCATTGTCCTGAAGAAATGCACACCTGAACTGGCACCTTCCCTCTCTAAATTGTACAACCGCTGCCTCAAGGACTCCTGTTTTCCTGACTGCTGGAAGTCCTCTACCATTGTTCCTGTCTTTAAGAACTCTGGCGACCCCTCCAACCCTTCTAATTACCGTCCTATCAGTCTCCTTCCCATCTTCGGCAAAGTCTTCGAGGCCATTATCAACGCCGAAGTGATTACTCACCTGATATCCCACGATCTGCTCTCAGACAAGCAGTATGGTTTCCGCTTTGCCCGGTCTACTGCCGATGTGCTTACGGCCATCACTGAATTTGTCTACCAAGCTATCCATTGTAACGGCGAAGCCCGTGCCGTGGCCCTTGACATCTCTAAGGCATTCGATAGGGTTTGGCATGCCGGCCTCCTTCGCAAGCTCCAGGGTTATGGTATCACAGGTCGATTGTTTGACCTAATTCAATCGTTCCTATCAAACCGGGATTTGAAGGTTGTTCTCAGTGGATCCTTCTCCAACTCCTATCCCACTACTGCTGGTGTTCCTCAAGGCTCCATCCTTGGCCCTACTCTGTTCCACATATTTATAAATGACCTTCCAGACGCCATAGACTCCCAAGTCGGTATCTACGCTGACGACACTACTATTTACTCCTGCCTCAAGCACAAATCTACTGAGGCGGACAAAATTAACCTGGCAGCTCAAATTGAAAAGGACCTCCAATCGGTTGTGGACTGGGGAGAGAAATGGATGGTCAACTTTAATGCCTCTAAAACAAAACTGCTCTCCATTAACCACCACAAGGACCCATCCCTGCATCCCATCAGAATGTCTGAGGACCAACTTCTCGAGAGTTCCTCTCTGCGGCTGCTCGGTTTCACGCTGTCCGCTGATCTGAGATGGAACAAATACATCGAGTCAATTGCATCATCCACCGCAAGAAAAGTTGGTTCCCTGTGCCGAGCCAGGAAATTCTTCTCCCCTGAATCGATCCTCCAAGTCTATAAGTCTACCATTCGACCTTGCATGGAGTATTGCTGCCATTTATGGTCTGGGGCCCTTGCGTGTTGCCTCGGGGTTCTTGATAAGATCCAGAGACGGATATGCAATGTGATTGGCCCTGATCTGTCATCTCGTCTGCAGTCGCTCTCTCACAGACGCAATGTTGCATCACTCTGCCTTTTCTACAAGTACTTCCACGGTAATTGCTCTGAGGAGTTGCTTTCGCTTGTCCCTAAGCCTCGTGAATTTAAGCGTCCTACGAGGCTGGCATCCCGTTCCCACCCCTTCACCGTTGAAACTGTTAGGTGTAGACGTCTTTTCTACTCCAATAGCTTCATGTCTCGCACATCTCGCCTATGGAACTCCCTTCCCTATTACTGTTTCCCTGACAAATACAATCTCCAACGGTTTAAGTGTAGCGTCAATCGTCATCTCCAATTGCCTTGATCTATCCACTTCCTGACATCTTTCATTCCTATCTGCTCTCGCTCTATATCTCCCGTAACCTCCCTACCTCGATCGACCCTCCGTCCTTCTCTTTCTCCACATCCCTTCCTTTACCACTCCTATCTGCTCTTCCTCCAACCCTTCTGTAACCCCTTGCGTGATAGTGGCCACCGGCCTTGCTTGGGGTGATACGCTTAACAAAAAAAAAAAAAAAAAAAAAAAAAAAAAATATGAATTTCGATTTAAAGCACATCAACTCGTTTAATTTAATGTTTTCTTATTGTGAGAAGATAAAGCGCAGAATATTTATTTGAACTATTTAAAATAAGGCTGGAAAGTGTCTCCACATTGCGCGTAGTTGGACGGCAACTGAGGAAAAAAAGCAGATTCCAATTAACTGTGACGGATCACAGATAAGAAATCGCCTTATAGATAGAAAAAGAGAATCCTCGGGGTAAGATTGAATCTACTGAGAAGAAAGTGACATTGGAACGGTCACACACACACACACACACACACACACACACACACACACACACTGATCAACCATTTTTTTCTTCCTACAACAAAAGTTTTTTGTCTTAATTATATAGAATTATGTTTTGGAGTTCAGTTAACTCGTGCCAGGTTAATTAATATTTAATTTTTGTGTGTGACCCCTGCTAAGGATCGAACTTACTACTCAGCAGTAGTAGTCAATCAGCCTAGCCTCATTAACTATTACCCTACACAGAGGCGTCTAGATTCGGATTTTGAAATGTAGTTTCCCAAATGACAAAGAATAAACAAATTATATTTTTCTTTACTTTGTTATTTCAGTAAGGAGTGTAAGGAGGGAAAAAACCTGGAGTTTCAACCATTGTGCACAATATTTCCTGTCTGCAGTTCTTTTCTTTGCTTTGTATTTTCATTAGATTGAACAGAGAGGGTATTTTAGTTTAAATTCAGTTTAAAATATCTCCAAAATTTTGTGAATTGAGGAAATCAATTTTATTTCTTCAAAATGCCAAGGAATCAGAATTATTTCCTGATGCGAGGTTTTGAAGTTCCGCAGAGTTTGTGATTTGAAGAACTCAGTTTTCCGCTCGGATTGGAATTTCGTCCCAAATCGGTCTTTTGGTCGGAATTGAACTTATTGCCCGAATCAGAGTTAAAGTGAGGTTTTTGAAGTTCCATTGAGTAAGATGGGGAATTCAAAGTTATTTCTTGAAAATGCCATGGAAAAATCCAAAGACTAGACCTCTACAGCAAAGGGAGAGAAGAGCAGAAGAAACACCAGGAAGCACAATCTAGGAGAGAAGCAAATGCTTCAAACCATAGAAGATCAAAGAGAACATCTCAATACGTCAGAGGAGAGGTGCAAGCAGTGAGAGAAGCAGATGCTGCAAGGAAGAGAAGCAGCTCAAAAGCTGCAGATGACAGAAACGGATGCTACAAACCATAGAAAAGTAAGATTTTTGGAAACACTTGATGAAAGACATGTCACACAGTGATAATCACAATCATGCTAAAAAAAGTGCAACTTCTTTTTTAAGCCTGTCCAATCTGGCTTTCAATACAACTGTGACGGTGATTATTCGAATCATCGAAAAATATCTATCAGGTGAATGATCATTCAGTGTAAGCATTGTAATACTTTCAGATTCAAGGATGAAGAAGGTGGGATGTGATGTCACAAAGGGAAAATACAGCTGGAAGATCTACAGTTTTTCCAGAGCCATTGCTATCACTTCTGGGTGAGAAATCAACTGAATTAAAACACTTCAGTTGCAAATATAACCCCAAGCAATCGTGAAAATGTAAACGATATATTCAAACGTAGGCTCGATTTGATCTTCTGCTAGTGATAAAACTTTTGTAGCTCAAGTTGTACAGCAATTGATACAGAAACCATGTTTTTTAGAATCAAAGAACGCGAATTTAGGTCCTGCTTAGAGGTCACTTTGTCTTTCCATCAAGTCTAGATAAACGGACTGAATTTTTGCGATGAAAAGCAAATAAAAATTAAGGCCAATGAGATAAAAAAAATTTTCAGGAAAAGTCAATTTTTTGAGGTTATACATTGGTTCGGATTGGAAATTTTCTTATTATTAAAGAGACGACCGATTAAATCGGTTTAAATTTTGTACACATAAACGTTAAGATAAAACTAAAAGACGATTTTTAACAGCAAAGACATCAGCATGTCATAGACCATTTAAAGTATATCTTTGTGATACTATTTGTTGCTACCGCGGTAAAATAAAACCCAAGAAAGTTATGGGTTAATACCAAAAACCCGTGGGAAGAATTGAGGATTTAATTCACACATAAACGACTTGAATTGTATATCGAGCAGTTTGAACAATGGAAAAGTGACCCAGACTTTGGGGGCAATGTTGATTGATATACAGCTGAAAATGCGAGCTGGAAAGCGAAAAAGTAGATTTTGTAAACAATTTGGAACTGAGTTTTCCTGGACGGAAAATGGTCGAGGTAGCAGGCGCAGATAAAACATCAAGGAGGATGGAGGAACCACACACGCTCACTGAAGAGGTCGGTATGAAAGGATATAAAAGAAAATTGATGTGAACTTTGAGATAAACCAATTATTGTATGGAGGACTGATATAAGAACAGTATTTACTTTTGTTAAATTTATTCGAGTGTAATTTTTTCCTGTAGGACAACGCCCTGCTTGGTCCAGTCCAACACGAAGATACCTACGTCGATTCGATCTTGACTGCTTTATGATCAAACTTAAATCATAACGTGGGATAAGGTTAGCTCTGGATTGAAGCGGGTACTTCAGTGACCAGCCGCGGTGTTGGAAGTCTTGGACGACCGGAGAGGGTGTTGCACGATTACAAACTCTATGATCCCCCAACAATTGCGTTTTACAGCCCATGAAGCAGTTCAGAGAGTCAAAAATTGTTTGAAGAATGAAAGTCACCTGCCTATATTCTGAAGATACATATATAAAATCATCTTCACATAGTTACGAGGATACATGATTAACGAGGTCTACAAAATGACTATTATTAATAAGTCTATAGGATTTCGCATGATGCAAAGGAGACAGAAAACTCTGCCAAGATATGGAACGGGAATACAGAAAAATGCACAATGAAATAAGGACCAAATGCAGGCAAGCTAAAGAAGAGTGTCTAAATAAAAGATGTGCAGAAATGGAGAGATTGAGTACCACCAACAAAGGAGATATGCACAAACAAATAAAGCAACTAAAGATCAGAAGACATGCTCGTCAACATGCTGTTTAAAATCAAAAAATGGAACGCTCATATTAGAGAAGGAATAAATTCTTCAACGCTGGAGCGAGTATATTGGTAACTCTTCCACGACGAAAGAGAACAACTAGAAATATACAGAACTGCCGACGGACCTGAAATTCTAAAAATTGAAGTAGAAGCTGCACTTGCAAAATTGAGCAGAAACAAAGTGGCAGGGCCAGACGGAATTGTAAGAGAAATGCTGACAAGATCACAGAAATAATAAATGAAATCTACAACATTGGAGATATACCGGAAGATCTCATCAGATCTATCTTCATAGATATGCCTAAGAAACCAGGTGCAAACGGATGTGAGCTCCACCAAACAATCAGTCTAATGAGCCACGTAACAAAACTCATCATCCGTATTCTGATGAATAGAGCACGCAGCAGAATCAGGCCAGAGATAGGACAAGAACAATGTGGGTTCATTAAAGACACCGGAACAAGGGACGCGATATTCATACTCAGAATGTTATCAGAAAGAGCGATACAGATGCAGAAGGATGTGTACCTATGTTTCATAGACTATGCAAAGCCTTCGACAAAGTATGCCACAAGGATCTGATCAGAAATCTTGATATATTCGAGAAAGATATTAGAATAATCAAGAACCTATACTGGCAGCAAACAGCATGCATGTGCTTAGAGAACGAGTTCAGCGAATATACAAAAATTAAAGGGGCGTAAGGCAAGGATGTGTCTTCTCACCGGACCTATTCAACCGATACAGCGAAGCAATTCTGAGAAATTGGAAACCCTACCGGGATTTATCATTGGCGGCCACAGTCTTAACAACATAAGATACGCAGATGACACAGTACTGATAGCAGACACGGAAAAGAAATCACAAAATATTCTACAGAAGATAGCGACGGAGAGTGAGAAGAGACTAAGCATAATCTATAAGAAGACAGAATAAATGGTCATCAGTAAAAGGATGAGCCCGAAATGCAATTTGGAGGTCGAGGACACTAAAATCAAGCAGGCGCGGAAGTTTAAATATCTGGGAAGTGTTTTGACAGAGGACGGCAAGGGTGACACTGAGATCCGTAGACGTATTGGGATGGCCAAGGACACATTGCAAAATCTGGGCAGAGTATTGCGAGACAGGAGGATCACCTTGGTTACAAAGAAAAGAGTACTGAGCTGTTACGTGACATGTGTCCTCTTTTACGACAGGGAATCTTGGACGGTCTCCTCAAAGATGAAGAAGAGACTCCAGGTAACGGAGATGTGGTTTTACAGAAGGATGCTGAGGATATCATGGACTGAGCGTGTGAGCAATGATGAGGTCCTGGAGAGGATGCAGATAAGGAGGAAGCATATACTTAGCATTAGGAAGAGGTAGCTGAACTTTCTGGGACACGTAATGAGAAAGGAGGGCCTGGATAATCTGATACTCACAGGTCGAATAGAGGGAAAGAGAGACAAGGGAAAACAATGCATGACATACCTGGCGAGCTTAAACAAGTGCATGACAGAATGTGGTCTGGGGAAGAGGCAGAGGAACGAAACTTATTGAGATATACAAGGGATACGGGGAAGTGGGGAGCCATGATCGCCTTCGTTCTGAAGGGACACGGCACATAAAAAAGAAAAGATAGGATTTCGAACATTAGATACAGATGTTCGCACACGAATGCACACAGACAGACGTCTGGACGTGTTTTAGGAGTCGGTTGCCTTACTGACCTCTCGGTTATAAAGAAGAAGCGAGAAGGACAGATAAAAATCAGTATCTTTTTTTTCATTAGACAAATACACATCCAGAGTATATTTACACGTAACCAAACACCGGTATCGGTATAAAGAGTTCACAAACATGTCGGCGTTGTAATGATTGATTCCATTAACTTTTATCATTTCTGCAATATGATCGTTATTGCCTAAATTGTTATCTCCATGGTTACGTCATGACCTTTAAGTTTTAATCGCACGAATTTCTTAAATGTTTTCTTGCGCTAACATAAATATTTATTCAGTGTTCGGTAATGTTAGATATTATTTCCAAAAATAATACGAGTAACAGTTGATGATTAACTCGAAATCCGAATAAAAATTACAAAATTGACATCTATTTTCTTCTCCTCCATGGAATTCCAAATTAATCACCCAAACAATTCTAACCAAAATGAGAATTGCTTCACAAAAACTAGGTCTTTGGAGGTAATATGATTTCGTCATTTTGAAAAAAAAACCCCCAAAAAACAGAACATGCTGAATGTAAAATGTGCAAAAATTGAACTGTAAAATTTCAAGGTAGGTGATGTTGACACAAATGTAGATTGGCAGATAAGAGTTTTCTTGTACGTCAGCCAGATGACGTTTTTAGTTTACTTACTCAGGAGGGATATGGAAGTTGTAGTTTGAAAAGAATTGTAATAGGTAAGGTCTGTTTAAAATTAGGAGTCATTTGTTGGCAGAATCTTTTTTTACAATGGTGTACAAGGCCATAGAGCCACTCGAGGTAGACGATTACAGAGTAAAAGGCATAGTTTATGGGGATATGTGGGAAAGATAACGGTTAACCCTAGATTTTAACAGGTTAGGATTGTAGTGATCGAGGAAGCATCCTCTTGGGAGTTGGCTGCCCAAAGCCGTTCGTGAGAAGAAGCTGCCTGAGTGGAACTTACATCTTAGCAAAGCAATAAGGGTGGTTCGTTACATTGTGCACAGCATAGCGGGGTTTAGCCATGAAGGTTAGAACTGATGTAATAAAGGAGTGTAATTCGTCTGAACACTGTGATAAAGAGATTGTAGGGTGGAAAATAATTCATCACCCACAAGGATGCGGAAACGCTTTTGGACTCTATCGAGACTGGAAAGTGAAGAATGTGCAGCGCCTGTCAAGATATGACAGCAGTACTCTATTTTTGGCCTGACCTAGCTCTTGTAAAGGTAGAAGGTAGCAGGAGGATTCAGGTACATACTGGAGGGCTACAGGGAACCGGATATTCTTCAGTATCTTTAGCGATGTATTGTATTGTTCCACTTGAGGTTTGAGTTCCGTTTAAGTTCCAACAGGCAACACCCTTTCATCGCGAGGGGTGAACATTCAGGGTTCGCTGCTCGATGACGATGAAACGTCACTAGTTTGGTTTTCCAGACATTGACATTGTGACCAGCAAGTTTTTTCCCCACCGAGCTGTTAAAGCTATGTCAGAGGTAAGATCAGCTGCCAGTTTCTGTTCATCTAGAATTTTGGAGGTGCACCCGTACACCGTTGTATCATCAGCAGAGACATTTATAAATGATCGGATCAGTGTATTATTAAAAATTAAAACAAAAACAACTTCAGAACCATATTTTTATAACGGTAAAATGAACGCCCCCCACCCAAAAAAAAGGTTAGGCAATACTAAAACTGATTAGTGTCGAGTTCTGATTCGGCTAAGAGAGAGCGTACACTTGGATTGACTTAAAGCAGCAGCATACACTTCTTAGTCTCAGCCTTAAGTATTGACGAATTCGTTACTCACTCTTCAAAGGAATAATTACATTCTAAATACATTCTAAAATGAATAAAAATATAAACTTAGAGTGAATTAGTGAAATTAGAAGCAGCTATGGGCAAATAGTGTCCCCTCCCCCAAACAAAAATCAACAGTATATTTTTATAAAATGAGCAACAACACATTTTTTATAGCAAAATAATAATCAATGCAATATTAAAAAAATATAAAAATACATTTTTATAGTAAAATTACCAACAATATATTTTATTATCTACAAACTATATATCTAAAAATATATACATTTTCCCCTGAAAGTATAAAATTATCTACAAAGTTTCGTAGTCGAAAGCATAAAAAGACGTATAAAATATTTAAATTTCGACATTAAATAACCCATAGAGGTTAATATGCCGCTAAACAAAATCAACCAACCAAATTTTATTGAATGTTAATTTCGATGATTACCCGTGAATAGAATTCAGCTTTTAGTGCTTAGAGGTGGACAGGATTTGTTTATATTTCAATAGCAAAGACTGATTTTCGTTCAACAAAAAAGAATCACTTGAGTTACTAGACAAAAGTACATTTTTCGATTTTGTACAATGATTTCTATTTCTAGTCAATGGTTTGTGAAGTTGACTAATTCTTTTTTTAAATAAATAGTGTTTGTGTTAATTTGGATGAAAAGCTGATTTTGCTGGATAGAGAGATAACTTGCACATGGTTCAGGTTTCTTCAAGATATCAGTGTGTAGTAATGAACATTTAGCGAGCAGTATTTCAATAGAGTGTCAAGAAATTTATATGCTGCCGAAAACATCAAGCCAGATTGGCTAAGTGGCAACCCAAATACATACCGACAGAATATGAGCAGCATTAGAAACTCTATTCAGTGTAACAATTATCCTGCAATTATAATATCAGTTAACGCGACCAGGGACAGAAAAGTCGAGAACAAAATAAAAGTGTAACGGTCTCTTTACAGTACGTAAGGGGATGTTTGGAAAGAAATTCAAAGGGATCTGTGGTATATACAACATCAGGACAATTTTCAAAAGCAGTAGAATCCTTTGGGGATCTCTGCTGAACCAAGCCCTCCCTAGAAAGAAAACATGATCAAAAACTGTGTTAATTCCAATTTTCTCCAAAAATTAAGGGTAGAAGAACGTTGAAAGACCGGAAAGAGACATTGAAATCAGGCATTGCTGCTCATATATGGAGGGAAAAATGGCATGACTTCAAGATAATAATTAGAATACTGGGTTGATTTTCGTGACGTACGGTAGCCATTAATAATTAAGTATAACTCAAGACTTCAATGTTAAAATAAAACAGTACTTAATTACAACTGTAATTAAATACTTAACAAGAACAAAAAAGTAAAAGTCAACGAAAGATAATTAACCATTTCAGTGAATACCTTGTTAGTAGCGCGGCTAGGCTTAACATCCGGAAAATCTTACATCAAAACCCAAATCCTCGACGCACAATAATTCACACTAATTCGACTGGATAGTTCCACTCAATAGACAGTCAGTAATCACTTGCAGTCAGTAGCCTGACACCGCTATTGTATACCTGGCGGAAAACATATTTATAAGTCCAGAGTGTCACGCTCGAACCTCGGTGCTGGTAGTTACTCATTTTTTTCCTATACTAAAGAGATACAAAGAGTTAATGAATCATCGCACATGTTAGACATTGGTAATCTTCTCATTAGACCAAGCATAGTGACGAATACCATCTGTGAGCTTCTTATTGAAAAAGAAAGGGCACTAAAAAATGTTCCCTCTCCTGGGTTATGAGACTCATACATTCCCACCATATGAGTGAAGACACTCTAAAAGTCCACCACCTCAGTACAAGCATTAGGTCTAAGGCACCAAAATTTCACTACTCTATTGTTTGTAAGAGACAATAGATTAAAACGTTGGTTAAATATATCTGGTTCCCTGGCAGCTGTGCGTTCAATCCCAGGATCTGGTAGTTCTAAAAAAATCATATACAGTCGAAGAAACGGATAATCAACACAAAAGTGAGTAAGAAAGTTGAATATTAATCATAAAAGCAATCTACTCGCGTTGGCTGAATAACGGGTTTGATTAAAAAAATGCCGACAAGTTTACTAAATACGACGACAGACACCTGAAGAAGGCCAAAGAATGAAAAAAAACAAGATTTTAAAGCATTGTCAACCATTATTATTTCTTAATATTTATTACGTCTCAACTTTAGTTGAGTTAAAGTTATGACTATTTATAAAAACATAAAATTAAGACAATATTACTGCTAATAATCCTCTGCCCGTGTATTTATAAATATTCACGAATCAAGCTCGACCAGAAGTAGACAAAATGAAGAGTAAAACACTGTAATTAAATTATATCGTTTACAAGTCATGGATTAATCGACAAAGCAGCTGATACGGTAAAAAATGGCACTTTAAGACTCTAGTAAATTTTATTCGTTATATTTAATCTTACATGTTCTACTGATTGCATTAGAATGACGATCTAAGTTGTTGCCTAAGTGAAAAGTAACTAAAATTAAGATAAAAGAAATACTTGTCAAAAATTGATAATGATCATCAAAGCTTAATCTCACAAAAACTTCCAGATAATATAACTGCGAACTGAATAGTGATAATAAAAAAAAGAGCACGAGATGACGAAAGAAGACGTTTAAACTTGGGATAAGTGAATTCCCAAAGAGAATACTTTGAAATAATCTCAGGCAGCATTTTTAACTGCCATGATGCATAGAATCAGCGAAACGCTTGATAATAAATTCATCACGAGAACAATCGCCTTACATATCGTAAAATCTTTTGACAAACTATGGCGGAGGGGGGCACTACTTAAGTAGACTGGCTCACTCTTAAAAAGTAAGGGAAAATGTTTTTTGAAATATGTTTTTGTGTTTAGCATTCTTAAGATTTTCATCTGTCGCGACACTTGGCAGAATCGAACAATAAGGATTTTTATCGATTTAAAAGGGTGTCCTATTCATGATAGTGATACAGTGAAAAATCGATCACTGACTTCTTAATCATATACTAATCTAAAAAAAAATATTTAAAAAAATGTTTTCCTATTTTTTACTAGTGGAAAAGTCTACTTAAATAGTGCTGGGATCTGCTACACAAATTTCCCAGCTCGTCTTCTCGATTGCCAAACTTTTCCTATCGGACAGACCCATGAATGTTGTTCTTAATGGCCGGTCCTTTGACACCCATGAGATGACGACGTCCCCAAGGCTCTCTGCTCGGGCCTACCATTTATTTCTACTATATATTAACGAACGATATACATAAGAACATTCTCAGATCATTAGTAAATATATATGCAGACGATATCACAATTTATGATTGCACTTCTCAAAATCTAGATCTAGCCTGGTAACTGATATCACCTCTGACCTTTGCTCTCACAGTTCAGTGGTGGGGGAGATCTGGCTTGTAAGATTCAATACCTTCAAAACAAAGCTAAAATCATTTCATCATCACAGAGCAGACCTCGTGTTTTCTCCAGTCATGATAAACATTTCTGCTCTCAATGAGGCTCATTGGCTGGAATGACTATTGGGACACGAGTTCACGCCAGACTTCAATTGGGCTTCATATATACGATCCATTGTTAAAAACGATCTCTTCCTTGTGTCTCCAGAAAGTACCTGACACCCCCTACCATACTTTCTCTTCACAAGAGCCAGATTAGACCCAAAATGGATTATTGCTGTCGCATCTGTATTAAAGCTGCCCAATCCTCACTTTCAAACCTTGACAGACTTCAAAAGCGCCGGCACGGCTTTGTGAGTGATGAATTGTTTTTCACCCTAAAACCCAAAGACGAAACGTTACTATCATCTCACTCTATTCTAACGTTATTTCCATGGTAGATGTTCGGGCGAACGACATTTGTTTCCACCAATTTAGACATTCACAGCCAGGACCCGTCAGGCTACATACACTGAGTCGACCCAGTCCTTTTTCCTTCATATTCCATTGGTAAGGAGGAAGTTTCCCTCAGACAGCTTCTTTCACAGAACTGTTAAACTGTGGTATAAACAAGAGGATACTTTCCCAATCACTATAATTTTAACCTCTTCAAATCTAGGCTTTACCGTTATCTATCCTATATATGTTCATGTTCACTAAATGTCCGTATTTAAAAGAATCCCATTTAGTAATCATCTAATTCGAGTGTTTCTTAGGCATTTTATTGGGCGAATAATAGCAACAAATAAAATTTCCCTAAGTATTTTTTCGTTATAGGGCGAATATATTCTCAACATAACTCGTGTGTATTTACCAAACGGATTTTCTCTTTCCCTCTCTCTCCCTCCCTCTCTCTCCCTCCCTCTCTCTCCCTCCCTCTCACTCAAAAGATAGAATCCGTCTTTGTAGATATTTAGTTTTCTTAGCTTAATTTGGCATAAAGTCACTGTTATTGAGCCCCCACTGAGAATCAAATTCACTGGGCATTGATTACGAGACTAAATTGCTTGCAATTGTTTTTTTACTTCACATCCTACAGCGTTAGATGTTCTTATGTACGTGTGTGCGCATATATATATATATATATATATATATATATATATATATATATATATATATAAATAACCCCCAATGAGATAGAATTCCTTAAAAAAAGCATAAATGCCTCCAGTCTTCAGCAGGAAGTTAGCGGAGTAATTAGGGTTGACAGTGAAATTTAAATTTCCTCTTTCACATTCTTCCCCCTTACACTACCCTCATTATCTTTCTCATACTACCACTCTTCCTCCTTCCGCAATTCTTTGTCTGTTTCTTATACGGTAACCCAAACTCTTCTGTCTTTTTTGCCTCGTTATCTTTTTCTCTCTCTTTCTCTCATATTATTGTATCATCATCATCATCATCATCATCATCATCATCATCATCATCATCATCATCATCATCATCATCATCATCATCTCACTTTCCCTATCTTACCCCCTCCTTCACTTCCTTTTGCCCTTTCCCATTTCCTTTTAAATTATTCCCTCTCTATCTTATCGACATTCTCTCTTCCCCGACTTTATACAGAGCAGTGTATTCCTTGGGCATGCCTTTTTCAACAAGTATGCAGACAGTGACAGTTGCAACATCAGAGAGATACATCATCATCATCATCATCATCATCATCATCATCATCATCATCATCAACAAATACAAATGAAAATCTTACATCAAGCGATAATAGATTCCTGTCCAATTTGACAGGATGTATAAACGAGGACGTGACCTGGAAGTCACGTGACATCATCGGAACGTTAGATAAGAGAACAAGGACGAAGTGGTTTTTATTGTGGCTCGTCGGCTTGTGTGCAGCTTGAGGACGACGTAAAAGACGAATCTGAACGAAGTGATTTATCCATTATCACAGTCTTTGATCTCGAGACAAAACGTCAAAATTTCAATATTGATCTTGTCATTGGAATGAATGAAAACAACTTTCATAAACGCTGTAAACAGCGAAACATAAACAAAATTTACCACATTTTTTAATCTGCTAAATATTCGTTACCGGTAATTTTGAATGTGTTGTAGAGTAGCTAACACCCCTTCAACATTCTACCTGATGACCTGTCTCATAGCCTTAAATAGTCTACGACTCAGGACTTCAACATTTGATTAATAAGTTGATTAGTAAGTTGATACTAAGCTGATTTACTATTCGGACTGATCTTACTTCGATTGGCTCATACAGCATTTGACCCTCCTCTATTCCTTGTAAGTTGTCTTGTTAATTGTTTTGTAGCTTATTGTTCTGTGTTTTTTGCAGCGGATACGGGTGCTGAATAAATATATTAAACACTCATTCTTCTCTGTGTATCATTCACCTCGACGATACAACAGAATGACAGAATTAATTTTACGTTTTTATTGTCTATAACTTCACGACATTAACTCTCTTCAAAATGACTAATCTGCCAAGTTTTAAAATGCATAACAAAGTTTTCTTGAGATTGTTGAATAACGATCTCTCGTTATTCTTACTTTATGGCTCAGATATTTGTATATTTATCAACAGCAACAATAATCTAGAAAGCCGGTAAGAAGGAACAGCAAAAGACAGGGCATCGAATTCCGATTTTAAGTAAGTAAACTCTATCCTTACTCGAAAAATTAGTACAACACAATCTTGCAACCCTTTTTATTACCAAGTGGCCGTAAGAAATTAATTTTAGTTCGCCTATCATCCGGTTCACACACTTGCCCAACCTTTTGAACAGGAGTAGAGGTTTATCAACTTATTTCTTGTTTAAGATTGGGCTTAAGATTCCTTCTAAAGCCTCCTCATTCTCTGTCACTTCCAGTAGCCCCTTGCGTCTTAATGGCATTATCGCCTTGCTTGGGGTGAATTGATAAAAAAACTTCTTGTTTAAAAATCGTGATGTCGACATTTGTTCGGATGTGTGATTTTCAATGATGTAGCATCGATAACGAGAAAAATTATGAAACAGTTGAGATTTTAAAATGCACCGAGCCCATTTTTTTTGCTGCATACGACACACACACAGACACACACACAGACACACACACACACACACACACACACACACACACACACACACACACACACATGCATTTGCATTTATGTAAATTTCAGTGCTTTAACCGTATAAATATGAAAATTGTCTTTATGTATTTAACGTCTTTAAAATACATTAAACGCATTCGTTTTCAAAGTTAATCGCCACCAAGATTATTTGTTTCTCATTTATTAATCTTTGCTGAGTTGCATGGCTTCTTTCGTCGAGAGCATCAACTTCATCTTCAGATACCAAATATTGATCTGTTGTTCTAATTTTCTCACTAACAATTCACAACTTAACTCTTTCCATCCCTAATCGAATATATATGTCTCAACTGTTTGTTTAATAATATTGAAACATTTTTGTCTCATTCCTAAAGAAAAATTACTGTGTTTAAAAAAAACATCGGTGTGATGTTTATTGAAGACCTCAATAGCGCATGAATAAAAAAAAAAATGAAATACAGAAAAAAAAGAGTAAATTTTGGATGTTTCATGAATTCGTTATCCGTTATTATATAAACTTTTAAATAACATTGATCTAAAAGATTTTAATTCAGCTGAAAAGATGATCACACGCACAAGAATTTGAGCAATCACTTTTATATTTTCTAATAAAAAAGAACACTTGAGTGAATAATTCTAGCGTCGTTAGAAAGTGTTGTGGATTCCGGGATGAAATCCGATATCAATGAATAACAAACGCCAGGAATGGATAAGGAAAATAAATGTATTAACGTAATAATACAAACTGGTAAATGTGACTCTACTACTCTTCTGTCGTTCCGTCTCGACTCAACGTACCACTACTCTCCTCTGATATTACTGGTAGTAGCATATGTATACCTTGGGTGAGTCCATTTGTGTGAAAAGGGGAGATCCCTTAACAGAAAGTATTCATTGTCAGAACTAATATAGTAAATAAACTTTCAATAATTGTGATACAATTTAAAATTGGAAAATATTTACAAATTTTCAACAAAATTTTTCTATGTGAAGGTGCGCCAGATAATTTTCTCTGGATGTATATTTTCATCTTATTTGGAATGTTTGTAGAAATTTTGATATAGAAAAATGTCCAAATATTTTAGTAAATGTTATTTAAAAATAAACCGTCCTGGGTATAACGATAAACAACATTCGACAGCAAAGCCTCTAATCGGAGTTCGTTGAGAAGCGTAGCACCAACTCCTAATTATTGTTGTTCCCAGGTCCACCCTAACATCGGGTGAAAGCACCTGTTAGTGACTCAGCTATGGATAAACAGTGAAAACCCAAACTGGGTTAAAAAATTATGCAAAATCCATTTTTATAGTAAAAATACCAGCAATAGATTTTAATAATAAAAAAAATTACCAATGCTCATAAGAAAATCAATTTTGGCATTGAATGACCCATAAGGAGTTGATATGCCATTAAACAAACAAACCAAGCAACTATTTTAAAAATTACAAACGCATTGACTTAAAGAAGTTGGGCATGTAGTTCCAGTGGTTGATAAGAATTATGACGGGGATTTGTGTAGACCAGAAGTTGCAAACTGTCGTATTTAGCTGTTTTCAGAAAATACAGCCTCGAATGTTTTTGAATTTACTCAAACCGTCAAACGATCAATATTTGTCTATATTTCTGAGATGAGGTATTGTAATTATTTAAATTATTTACATTGTTCGGACTGTTGTCCTCATCTTTATTGTCATATTCATGATATTCGGCTGTTGTACGCTCAGGCCTTCTCCAGGTGATTGGAATTTCGAACTGAACCCTTTGTTCCGTCTTTTCCCTCCATATGTGGTCAGCTACGCCTGATTTTTCTATTTCCTCTCGTGTTACGGCTTTACGATGTTGTTGCAGTTTTACCTTAAGGCAGGGGGCTGTCGCTTCTTTATATTTCTTACTACAGCTGCACGGGGTGGCGTACACACAGTCATATTCTCATCTACGAGGGGTCTGACTCGGAAGAGGTGTTTGCGAAGTGTTGAACCACTTTTGAAGGTCGTCCTAATATTATATGGACCACAGATCTTTTTCTCTCTCCAATAATCCCTTCACATTGGGTAGGCAGACTGAAGCTGTTTTCTGGGTGTTGTTATCCTCTTGTGATCTTTTATCCCAGTTTGTCGAAGCTGCTGCCATGTACCCCGGGTAGTTGTTACGTTGTAGGGTATTGCTTATACTGACCATTTCTTGTTCGTATGTTTCTGGGTCGCCATTTATGACTTTTGCTCGATGTTGTAAGCAGCAGACAATCCTTTTCTTTACCCTGTATGGGTGGTGGAAGTTGAAGTTGAGGAATTGTCCGGTGAATGTTGGCTTGTGGTATGCGGATGTCTTGAAGCCATGTTCTGTTCGAGATATTAGTACATCCAGTAAGGCAAGTTTGTTGTCGCTTTCTCTCTACCCTGTGAACTGCATCATCGATGATCTTATTGAGTTCACATGGTCCAGTAGTAGCTAGACCTCTTCCTGGTGTGGGCAGTGTATGAATGTGTCCTCTATGTATCTCAGCCATAGGGTTGGCTTTAGTGATGTGGATTCTAATGCCATTTCTTTGAAGCATTCCATGTAAACGTTTTCCGTTGCTGGTGATAATGACGAGCCCATATCTAACCCTTCATCCTGTCGCTATATGTCTGATCTCGTTCCGAAGTGTGCTGTTTGTGTACAGAAATTGTGCAGATCCTAATCAAGAACTAGGACCACACTTCCCTCGTAAGACATACAGGCAGTTGTCGCAGCGTTACACCAAACTACTTCACATATACGGTCTCTGGTTATCATGTAAGAATTGCATCCATTATCGTCTGCTTGTCTCGTATCTTATCTCTTCATACATTATCATTGCTTCAAATGTTATCTACAGAATTTCTTTTACGAATGTTGCAATATAAAGCTTCAGTTTATGCACAAATGCTTGATTATGTATATGATCATTCAGTGAATAAGTAAATATTGTGAATGCCGCTCAACTTTGTCTGTACAAATTGATTCCAATGGTGTCTTAATACGATCCACCTTGAGCCAGACATAATTGGCTTGATTTAAAGTATGATAATTTTATTTAGAAAAACCAATGATTCCAATTTCTTGTATGGATTTACACAATATAATACTTACTATACTTAGTATGTACTGAATACATATAATATACTTACTATGTACTGAATCATAATTCATTGGATCCGATGAGTTGATGAATAGTTGCGGAATTCATATTGAAGAAAAAATTACAACACTAATTGTTAAAACATCTTATTCATTAAGTGTTCTCTGGAGTACAATTCGTATTGTTTTTAATTATTGTTTAAACTGTTCTGCGTGCTTTCTCTATTAAGTCATCATTCTGTAGGTGGTAAGACGTCCCAATCAACGACAACCAATGCATTTTTATAGTTCCAAAAATAGCAGACTTTCAAATTAAATATCTGTAAATGTCACAAGATGGTGTGAAATTCTGAATATTGTAATTCTGGTATTTATAAAAGCTTTAGTTATTGATTTCGTGATTATTTCAGCTATTGGTTGAATTCAACTTGTTGATCTATCTCTACACATTATAGGATATAAATAGGGATTTACACATTATAGAATATATATAGGGATTTAAATACGGGACTGAATAATGACAAACTGGAGAGAGTGATCCAACGATATCTCTATGGATAATTTGAAATATTGACGAAGATAATTAAACATTTTGTATGTTCATTAATTTTTGACTCTTGGCAAAATACATGTTCTATACAAAACCATTATAGATGTATCAATACTTCGCCAGTAGTATCAGGATTTTGCTACCTTTATAGATAGGCCAATATCAAGACGTAACGATGAATAAAAGTTATCAAAATAGTTTTACGCAAAAGAAGTTCTAGGATAAGAATCGAATACATCACATATGTTATGATTATTACCTAATACTGAAAACTCATTAGACGGTCTTCTTTTATGTGCCATGTTCCATCAGGACGTGGACGATCATGGCTCTAAATTAGAAACATTAAAAGTGCATTTTAACAAAGAACTTTTTAAAATATTTAAATCTAAAATGTGCAGAACTCTGTCGCAATCATTTTTATATATTTTTTCGTCATCGCTAAATACAAGGTCATCGCAATCATACATAAATACGCAGTCGTCATTAGGAAATATTTTGTTCATATAGCGTTGAAATATTACGGCTGTGTTTTTTTTTTTACTGTTCTTTGTTTATTTTTAATCTGAAAGGCATATAATTATATTCAAACAGACTGTGTCATTACTGTTTTATCACAATGTACATATATCTGGTAATAAGCTGAAGTTAAATCTGTTTTTAGAAGGAGCATTTGTTGAAAATGAGTTCATATTTGGTATAAAATATCGATTAGTTTTTAATACTATTCTGCTCACGGTAATCACCACAATATTGATAATTACTGTCAGATTACTAAATAAGAAAGTGGGGGGCTTGTATATTAACTTTCAAGAGATACTGTAATAATATTCAAAATATAATAATTAAAATAGAAATATTGTCTTATATTTCACCCCAAGAATGGCAATGAAGCCACTAAGTCACAAGGGGGTTATTAAGTGCTAGAGAATATGAGAAAAACTAGTATTAAGGAGAGAACAATAAAAAGCAAGAATTAAGAAAACAAAAGATAACGATTGACATGGCGTGTAGAAATTTAATATGCATTAAAAAAAACATATAAATCTCCAACCCATGCATTTTCAACTAATATCATTTAGTTTTAATAAATTCAAAAACCTTCCAGTTTATATCAGCTGAAAAACAAATAAATACGAGACTTTGCAACGGTTCGACATCAGTCAACTAGCGACTAACTGACAACTGAAATTACATCACTTTCTCTAAATCAATACATTGTCTTCATCATTCATATTCACGACATTTCGGCCGTAATACGCTCCGGCCTTCTTCAGGTGTTTGGCATTTCAAACCAAACCCTCACAACTCTTTGAGTCAAGTCACTGGATCCAACCAACGCTTTTATCCACCGGGCCATGTGTCCTTGTGGACATCAGGGTATAAACCTAATATCTCGGTAAACATTTTTTACCAGAGTTCATATAGCAATTTTTGTTGTTACTATTGCCTTTCTCTAGCACTCCATATTACTGGTTGCCATATTGTATTCATTTCTATGCTTGGTCGGCGTAGGAGATTTTTGTGTCCAAACATATGTTCTGATTCAGTAAGTTTACGTATTTTTGGTGGACAAAATAAAGGATTCAGTTTGAAATTCCAATCACCTGAAGATGGCCGGAGTGTACAACGGCCGAGACGTCATGAATATGGCAATAAAGATGAGGACAACAGTCCGAACAATGTAATTAATGTAAATAATCGTGTTTACTATGTGATCTTTCTTCATATCAGGCACATATATTTTTCGAATATTTCCAATAATAAGACCGTTTGCAATAAAATCAATAGATCAGTAGAAAATCAACTTACACTTTTATATAGAAACCAATGCTTCAAAAATGCAGATAAATTGTACTTTCAAATTTGACCATCAATTTTCGAAGTATATTTCTTTTTTAACCGTAAATCTATGTAATTAACTATAATGCCAATAACTAATATCACTATAAGAATTTTAATTTCTACTTATGTTGCCTTAGATTTGTTTTAATTTTTTTCTTTTTAGACTTCTTTTATTTATTTATTTATTTTGTCTATGCAAACGCTTGAGATTGACATCTTGTATCTTCCCTCTGTTAAACTCCGAAGTATTTTCCAGCTTGGTTTCCATGAGTTAACTTAACATTTGGTTATTTTCGTATTCACCCACAAATAGTGGATGACTAGCGTCGTTAACAGTTCAATTTATAAGAAATTATCGTTACATTTAAATGAATCTTTCTTCCCGTAATATTGTCTTATATTTCACCCCAAGAAAGGCAATGAAGCCACTAAGTCACAAGGGGGTTATTAAGTGCTAGAGAATATGAGAAAAACTAGTATTAAGGAGAGAACAATAAAAAGCAAGAATTAAGAAAACAAAAGATAACGATTGACATTGCATTTAAATTTTTGAAAATCAAAGTTGACTGGGAAGCAAGAAACCGGAAGAGAATTCCACAAACGAGAAATGCGATAAATGAAATTGTTAGCATAGAAATTACGCTTAAATCTAGCCATTTCAACTGTAAATATGATGAGACCTTGCCGCCAATCGAGTACTGCGCTTAAATTCATAAAGTCAAGGAAAGCGGAAAATTCATCAGACTAAATTACCATGAACGTATTTATAGAAAAGGCACAGGGAAGCTAGATTACGGCGGTGGGAAAGGGATTGAAGCCGAGATGCCAGGTCAGGAACAATAAAATTGCAGATTCTTTGGATTTTATCAAGAATATCTAAATATATAGCAGGGGCACCAAACCCGATGTGACAACAATATTCAAAGCAAGGACGAAAGGTAGACTTGTAAATATATAAGGTAGATTCTGACGAGAAAAATTGTCTAGGACAAGAGTACTGAACCAACTTTCTTAGCTGCAAACTTAGCAATTGATTCAATATAGTTTTCCAATTCAAGTCAGCTGAAAAGGTTTATCCGAGAAGTCGCAATAAGTCACTCTCTTGGAGGTTAGCATCAGCCATGCTCATGGAAAGTAAAAAGGATTCTCTCAGATGACTAAAAGAGAGAATTTGAGTGTTTGGAGGCATTAAAATTAACAAGCCACTCTTTGTTCCATTTAACAACTGCGTCATTTTTTAGATCAGCTGCCAACTCATAATTTTATTTTTACAGTTGGTGGTTAATCTGAAGTTTTTAAAAAATCAAAGCCTAAAAAAGATTTGTGATAACAGCGATCATAATAGATCATTAGAAATTTTAAGAAACCTTAATTTTTTTCTTTGACATTTTATTTTCCTAATCTTAACGGATGAGATCGATATAGGAACTTTTGGTCCAAGACAATTTTATTCAGATAAGAAGATGGTAATATAGAATTACTAGCACACGTGACAATAACAAATTTTACTTTGGTAGCTTTGAGTCGCGAGACGACTTCCAGAAGTGGCGGGTCTGTGACAGCTAATGTAATTTGTCAATGAGTTTACTACATCACAAGGGTTGGTGGCCTGGAACTGTTTAACATTTAAATGTTAATTTCTATTTGAATTTCCGGAATGAAGAGTTATCACTATTTACATTATTTACATGTGGACCATTATTTTCATTTTTATTGCTGTTATCAAAACGTTTCGGCCGTTGTGCTCCCCGGCCTTCATCAGGTGTATGTCGATTCAGGTTTCACGGGACGACAGTCTAGTGAATTAAAGCGGTGATTCGTGAATTTGGGGACATAGTAATTGTGAGTTCAATCCCTGGGCCGTGATGGATGTATTTGGATTCAGTGAAAACAACAACTCAGTAGTAGTAAAAATAAGAAGTGGACGAAATATTCCTGTGTCTGGACAGTGGAATGAGAACTTTCTACCCAAGTAAATTAAATAAAGGGTTTCAGTTCAGAATTCCTTGTAGGTTACCCAGATCGACATGAGCATCTGATAAACAAAAATGAGGATAATAATCTTCATGTAAATAGAGTAAATAACTTGAACGTGACTTTGCTTCTTGGGTCATGTGCTCGAAGATGGACATGTTTCTGCCTTGTCAGTGAAAAACAAATGCAGATTTTAGGTACACTATTTACATTATTCGGACTATTGTCCTCATCTTTGTTGCCATATTTATCACAACGTTTCGGTCCTTCAGTATCTGTCTATATTTCCGAGACGAGGTATTATGTACACTATTTACATTATTCGGACTATTGTCCTCATCTTTGTTGCCATATTTATTACAACGCTTCGGCCGTTGTACGCTCCGGCCTTCTTCAGGTGGTTGGAATATCGAACTGAACTCTTTATTTCGCTCACTGGGATAGACTGTTCTAGTTCCACGTGCCATGTCTAATGGATGTCAGTTATCAGTTATCTCCTGTTAATTCCCCTCTCCAAGTTCTCTACTGCCTTAACCGGGTATTGAACTTACACTCTTTTGGGTCCTGTCACTGGATCTAACTAACGCCTTTATCCACTGTGTTAGGTCTTTGAGATTTTGTTGTTGGTGCTGCGTATTTCAAATAGATTTTTATGAGTTTGGCGGTATTTGTTCATGATTTATTTATTTTTCTCTAGGCCGTGGAATTTCTATTCAATGAAAGATTATCTGTTAGTTTCCTGCTGACTAGGGATCAAATTTATTTTTATAATCAATAACAGGTGCGATAGATGAAAGTAATACTTGCAGAAATTTATGCTGAATTCTCCTGTAATTGGGATTGTTTTCATAAACGTGTCCAGCATTTAAGGTTTTGTCGTTTCATAATCTGACAAAATAGTTCGTTTTAATTCATATATCTTTGATAAATTAGGAATGAAGAAGGACTTTTTGTAGCATATTCAACCTACAAGGCTGTAAAGACGAAAAAAGTTATTGCTAATGCATCAATCCCTCTGAGGAGAAATTTTGCTTCTAATATAGAAAACCAGTCATTCTCCGTTTCCATAAATTCTGGTACATTGAGTATCATACTGGATTGATCTGGATTGATCTAGGCAGCAAATGTTCATGCAAACACGTTTTTTTAAAGTCAAAAGACAAGATATGTCTATGATAATATTCTTAATAAGCTTTTCTTGTTGATGGATTAGTTTCCATATCTTGGTGTTGGAGGGGTAAACGGATCGTTTTAGGTCATGTGATGGTTCAGAGCTTTTGATTGGCTCTTTACTTGAATATCACATAATGTATATTCATCTTATATTTTTAAATAAATCGTAAGTTTTTATCGAGAAGATTCAACAGTTCTATTCTTAAATGAAGTTGTTATACAAAGAAAAATAAATCTCTATATATAAATGGAAATTTCTGTTTGTTTGTCAGAATCAAGTTGCTGCCTAAACCCGTGAACCAATACTGATGAAAATTTGTATACATGTTAAACTAACATTCAGTTTGTTACTAAGCTAATTGTTTTTTGTTTTGTCTTTTTTTTTATAAAAATCTACAATAGAACCGACAGGACGCCTAAATCGCAGCTCGGGTTTACGCGAAATGCTGTTTACATTTATTTAAGGAAGAGGGATAATTTATCTCGAAAACCTTTTAGAAATTAAGATGCACGTGTTACTAAATAATAACTCTTATAAAGCTTAAAATTCCAGACAGATATAGATCTTTGTTCGATTTTTAAAATTTGGTGGATAATATCTGAATGAATCGCAATTTATTTTCTAAATAAAATCTTTATTTAACACATTAATCTTTCTTTGAGTGCAATCTCTAGTACATTGCAAAAAAATTAATTCGTTTGAAATTTTGCCATTTGCATCATTAAATTCGACAGATTCGAAACTAATTAAATAAATAAAAAATGTTTCGATCCATTCAGTCATTTAAACGTAAAATAACATTTACATTGAGCTTATTTGCGAATAGAAACTTTACCTAAACTCATATTTCAACCTTCCTTAAAAAAAGCATATCATGGTTGTGGTTAATGTTGATTGTAGAATAACAACCTGCTTGAAGAACGTTTTCGTGCTATAGCACGAAAATGTTATGTATAAAGAACCGTCTGTGTAAAAAAAAACTAGCTGTGGAAATAGATATCCTTCTTAAAAAATCTAAACGTTCTTAATCGGCAAGAGCTACGTACCCGTAAAGTTATACTTTTATTTACGGCGGTTTAATTAGACGATATCTATTCGAATCGTGACGAAAAGCGAAACTGAAATCAAAAATTTAATAAAGCATTGTTTTTAAAACCTTACATATCATTCAATATTGAAATATCTGTATATAATCTATCAGTTGGGCAGATATATTTCCTCTAACGATGCAATATAGCGCATCTTGGTCTTCGAAATCCACGAGCAATATCCGGCAGCGGTGAATCTAGCTGTTCATCTTGAAAATGGCCAGCGTGCAGACTTCACAGAAGATACTGCTCGAAACGTGGTTGAGAATACACCAGAAACCACTGTAACAGCTTTCTTAAAATTATGTTAAAGTAATCTGTTTGCCTGAACACAACAGTATGTTAAGGTTCTCGTCTACTACAGCCGGTCGCACAAGACAGCATTGCGCCTGCTCTAGATGAAGCAGGAGCAATGCTGTTTTGAGTGCGAGATCATCGGGGGGGGGGGTGTACACTGTGCACCCCAATCAGCAGGAGTGCTTCTTTCTGCACACCGTCAGAAAGTCCTACATCATTCACAGACCTACAAAGATATAATGGAGAAGTCGGTACAACCTACAGAGAAGCCTGTGCCAAACATGGACTACTGGAGGATGATTCCCAGTGGGACCAGACACTGGAGGAGGCAGCAGTCAGCAGAACACCAAATCAACTGCACCAGCTATGTGCCATCATGTTGATGACATGTGGCTTGGGTGAACCTCTCAATCTTTGGGCGAGCCACCGTGGCAGAGGAGATCCTATGAAGGATTCAAAGGCAAACCTCAGTGAAAATTGTCAGACGTTCAAGGATGTCATATTTACAATGAGGCATTAATTGACCTGGATACCCTAATGCAATATATGGAGGCCAAGGGATTGCCATATTTGGTCTACCTCAAAATGATCAGGCAGCAAACAATCTCTGAATTGATTACATGCGAATGATCAGCTATGACACCGAGGAAATGACGGCGTATATAGCTGATAACGAACACAAAGTGATAGAAGACAGACTGGGTGTTTAAAACACGATTATTTCGAGCATTTAAGGTGAAAAAGGAGATCTATTCTTCCTCTATGCCTCAGGTGGAATTGGCAAGACACTTACCATCAACCTACTTATGGCTAAACTGTGCCAAATGAAACCTATTTCTCTAGCAGTGGTGTCAAGTGGAATAGCTGCAACCCTGCAATGCTCGTTTGTGCTTCAAATTCTTTTTGGACCCAAGAAAGAGAAAACAACCTGTAACATCAGTCATGGTTTTATAAAAGAGAAAAACTCCTCAGTAATTGCAGATTGATCATCTGGGATAAGAGTTCCTTCGAGGCACTTGACACGACATTTCAGGATCTTAGACACAACACACTGCTTATGGGATGTGCAACAGACTTGCTAGCTGGAGACTTTAGACAAACCTTTCCAGTGATACCAAAAAGAACAAAAGCTGACGAGGTAATCACCAGTATAAAGTCTTCCTACCTGTGGAACAGTGTGAAAAAGCTGAGACTCGCGACCAACATAAGAGTGAAGCTCAGTCGTGATGAAGAAGCTGGTACTTTTTATAAGCAACTATTGGATGTTGGTAATGGCACTTTGGTTGGCGGGTTAGTTTGACTTTTGGATACATGGTATCTGATTTAAAGGAACAAATGACTAGTGTGTTTCCTAACCTGAGGAATCAATTTACAGACTACAACTAGCTGAGAACACGTGGCATTTTAGTTTTAAAAAATGTGGCAGTTGATTTGAACATCAACCTTTTGGAACAGTTGCGGGTAACGGTGGCAGCTACATTTCCATTGACGCTGTACTAAACGCTGATGAAGCTGTAAATTATTCAGTTGAATTTTTGATTAGCCTAACATCAGCAGTCCTCCCACCTTACAATTTGCACCTCAAGATTGAATCAACAGTGATGCTGCTAAGAAACCTGGATCTACCGAAGTTTTGCAATGGCACACGGCATACAATTAAGAAGATGACGCGAGCAGTCTTGGAGGCGACAATGCCGACTGGCAAAGTAACAGGTGTGGCTGTTTTATTCTATTTCCAGTTCAAGCAGCTGCAATTCCTGGTGAAACTGACTTTTGCAATTAGCATTAACAAAGCTCATGGGCAGTTCTTGGATGTGGTAAGCCTTAACCTTGCAGAACCGGTTTTCACTTATTGCCAATTTTATGTGGGAATTTCAAGAGTCAGCAATTCCAATCATGTGTTTATTTATACCCCACACGGAAAGACCAAAAATGTTGTTTATCAAGAGGCTCTGTAAACTTAATAAGAAACACCCAATTCAGTTTACAAGAGAAAGGAAATACGAGTGTATTGACTTCAAGAAGTTTAGCATTGTTTATCTTTTGCGGGGAACAGAATTGCTTTGCGTAAATTTGTCAACGAGCTGCTAGCATTTTTAAGTTGGATAACGACAACCTGTTGCAAAATTTTAATAATGTTTTATTTTATTTTATTTTTTTAATACGTACGAAAATTTCTAATTATTATTTTTTTGTCTGCCTTTTCCCGAAGCTTATCGTTTTGGTATATTTTAATTAGGCACCTCCAAATGTTCGCTAAAAAATTCATGATAAAAAAAATGTCAAAAATATAATAGATAACAAAATTTTATCGTCAAAATTTATGTGTTATTAACAGAAAAGATCAAAGCATTTTTTGACGCAAAAATCATTTTCTTTTCTTTTTTAGATCCTTGGAAATTTTAGTTAATTTTTTGTGTCAATGCGAAACTTTAAATTTGCACGGGAAAGTTAAGCCCTTTTTGCAGAGAAAACATATTGATTTGAAAATTCCTGCAAAAATCAGATAATTTTAATGAAACTTTCAGGACTTATTTAGATATGAATTAAATTATTTTCTAAATGTTTCTTTGTTAGAAACTCTTTGTAAATTTTTTTTTACATCATTTATTACCACTCACTTAAATGAATTTTTAAAAATGAAAAAGAATTCTTGAATCTTTCTTTTTAGCTTTATTCAATTAAATGATTAAATTTACTATTTCCAGTAAGCAAAATATTCTGGTGTATTTCAAATTAAAATTATATTCATTGGAATTTCAACTTTTAACAATATCATCTAAAAGATGGAAATTAATACAGAATTTTAAATAGTTAAAATTTTATAAATTATTATAATTAAATAAAAAAAAATGAAAAACAATTCTTGTAAAAATTTGTTATTCATCGAAAAAATTGTTTTTCTTAAGACAATAATGTCCTTAATAAATCTTATTTATAAAAACAATTAAAATATTTTCTAATTAAATATCGTCATAGTTTTATTGCATTTTTTATTTTACGATTCGAAGCAGATTTTCGGAAAATGAGTAGTGGTTTGAGAAAAAAATGTTGATTTACATTCCAAGAACTTCTATTTTTAACTAATAAAAAAATTTCTAATGAAAATTTAAGTGGTGGTGGTGGGGTGGTAACTCCTTAAAGTCTCATTAAAATTCGACAATTATTTGATTTTTCCTAAAATTTCCAAATCAATGTGTTTTTCGCCGGGAAAAAAAACGCAAATACATTCGTAAATATTACTGCTGACGCAAAAAAAACGAGATTTTAACCCAAATTTCGAACGTTCTAGAAAGGATTAAAAAATTTAATAAAGTAATTAAAAAATACTTTGGTCTTTCCTCTTAATAATAACATAAACATTTTGACGATAAAATTTTGTTTTAAGTTTGGGGCCTTTTTTGAACATGCTATGCTGTATTTTCAGCGCAGAGGTACCTAATTTAAATTTACCAAATCTTCTTTTATATGCCGTGTCCCTTCAGGACGTAGGCGATCATGTCTCTCCACTTCCCCCTATCCATTGTTGTTCTCAATATTTTTTGTCCTTTTGCTACTTCCCTCAGACCCTGTTCTGTCATTCACTTGCTTATGCTCGCTAGGAATGTCACGCGTTGCTTTTCCTTGTCTCTCTTTCCCTCAATCCACCTTGTGAATATCATATTCTCCAGACCCTCCTTTCTCATTATGTGACCCGGAAATTTCAGCTGCCTCTTTCTGATGTTAAGTATAAGCTTCGTCTTTATTTGCATCCTCTCCAAAACATCATCGTTGCTTAAAATTTCGGTCTATGGTATCCTTCTGTAAAACCATACCTCCGTTACCTCGAGTCTCTTCTTTATCTTTGGGGAAACCGTTCAACATTCGCTGCCGTAAAGAGGGACAGATATTACGTAGCAGCAAAGTAATCTTTTCTTTGTTACCAAAAAAATCCCAATACACCTTCGGATCTCAGCGTCGCAATTACCATCCTCTGTCAAAACACTTCTCAGATATTTAAATTTCCGCACCTGTTTGATTTTAGTGTCCCCGACCTGTAAATCGCATTTCCGGCTCATCTTTTTACTAATTTTCTCAGTGTTAAAAATGATTTTTAAATTAAAAATAATATTTGCTTCATTTCAGGTGAATTAACTTTTAACTCACCTAATTTTCCTCAAGTAACGTTTAAGAGATTTTTTAATGAAGAGAATTAGTTTGTTTTGACAAAGCTGTCAAGATGGAAGAATTTATCGATTTTACTAAAAAGTAGAACAAAAAAGTTTTCAAACAACTGAAAATCGGATGCAAATAAAGCAAAGTATTTTGCTTTTAGGGAATTTTAAATTTTGTTTTTAGGGAATTTAAAATTTAATTTATTAGTTTGGAATTAAAATTAAAATGGAAGCTTCAAGAAAGATTTTTAACTTTTTAAATGCATTTTAAACTTAGGTATCGCTTTCTTTTTTTCACTTTTTTTGGAAGAACCTCAAGTAAATCTTTGTTCTGCGTGATTTTCTGGAAGGACCTAATGTTAATCGTTGTTTTGTATGGCTTTTTTGAAAGGACCTAATGTTAATCCGTGTTTTGTGTGGCTTTTCTGGAAGGACCTAATGTTAATCCTTGTTTTGTGTGTCCTTTCTGGTAGGACCTAATGTAAAACCTTGTTCTGTGTCTCTTTTTTGGAAGGATCCAATATTAATCCGTGATTTGTGTGTCTTTTTTGGGGAGGACCTAATATTAATCTATGTTTTGTGTGGCTTTTCTGGAAGGAAGTAATATTAACCCTTGTTTTGTGTGGCATTTTAGTACGACCTAATTTTAATCCGTGTTTTATGTGGCTTTTTTGGAATGACGTAATATTTATCCTTGTTTTGTGTGGCTTTTGTGGAAGGCCCTAATGTTAATCCGTATTTTGTGTGGCTTTTTCAGAAGGACCTGATGTAAATCCGTATTGGGTGTGGCTGTTTTTGATGGACCTAATATTAATCCATGTTTTGTGTGGCTTTTTTGGAAAGACCTAATATTAATCTTTGTTTTGTGTAGCTTTTCTGGTAGGACCTGATGTTAATGCTCTTTTGTTGCTTTTTAGAAGGACCTAATGTTAATCCTTGTTTTGTGTGGCATTTTTGGAAGCACCTAATTTTAATCCTTGTTATGTTTTGCTTTTTCGGACCGATCTAATGTTAATCCTTATTTTGTGTGGATTTTTAGGAAGGACCTAATGTTAATCCTTGTTTGGCATGTCTTTTCTGGAAGGACCTAATATTAATCCATATTTTGTGTGTCTTTTCTGGAAGGACATAATGTTATTCCTTTTTTTGTGTGGCTTTTTGAACGACCTATTGTTAATCCTTGTTTTGTGTGGCTTTTTTGAAAGGAGCTAATGTTAATTCCTGTTTTGTTTGGCCTTTCTGGAATGACCTAATATTAATCCGTGTTTTGGGTCGCATTTTTGGAAGGACTTAATGTTAATCCTTGTTTTGTTTGGCGTTATTGGAAGGTTCTGACGTGAATCCTTGTTTTGTGTGTCTTTTTGACGTTTCTCTGAAATCTCACCGCGCTAACTATTTTAGTAATTAAATTTTAAATATGGCTATAAACGCACAATACTAATGAACTACTTTAGTAACCATCAATAAACCTTAGATATCCTTACATACTTAGCTTAGTTTGGCAAAGGGCCTAAGTGCCGTATCTTAAACCGACTTAGTTTTGGTCGAAGCTAAACGCCCAACTATAACACGCTTAGTCTGACACATGGTTATAGCTATCGAGGACTTTGTGAGGACTGAATTTGCTACACATTTGTCATGATCTACTAGATTGTCTTGCTAACCATTAAACTAGAGCCACCACTGGCACGATAAAAAATTGGCATACCATGATGAAAAAATGCCCCAAACTTAATAAAAACAAAATTTTATCGTCAAAATCTGTATGTTATTATTAAAAGGAAAGACGAAAGGAGTTATTGGTTATTAAATTATATTTTTAATCCTTTTTAGGACGTTCGAAATTTTGGATAAAATTTTGATATTTTTGCGTCAATGGGGGTGGGGGTGTCAAAAATTTGTAATAAAAATCGTAGCATCTTTTTGGCATTAAAAACATTGATTCGGAAATTCTTGCAAAAATCAAATAATTGTCGGCTTTTAATGAAACTTTCAGGACTTATTCACAAAAAAATTATTTATTTTAGAATGTTTTCTTTTTAGAAGATGTTGGTAAAAATATTTTTTAACATTTGTTACACCTCCCCACACACATACACTTGATTTTATGAAATTTCGGGAAATTAAATTTTGATCTGCTTAATGTTTATGTTAGTTAAAAGCAGAATCTCTTGGAGAATTTAAATCCTCAATTTCTTTTTGTAAAACAAGACCCCCAGTTACCGAAAATCTGCTCTCAATCGTAGAATAAAACAAAATGCAATAAAACCAAGACATAATTTAATTAGAAAAGCTTTTAATTGCTTTTATGAATAAAATAAATTATAGATATTATTGTCTTAAGAAAAACAATTTTTTAAAAATCTTTAAAAATTCTGTCTTAATATGTCCAGGTTAGGTGATATCGTTATTAAATAAAAACTATATTTACTGTTCATAAATGGAAAAGCATATTACAATAAAGCGGTCTCCAATATTTAAAAAAGAATTTAAAATTTTTTTGTATGTGTATAATGATGTCAATTTTTTGTAAATACGGATGTCCATACACGATATGATCAGAAAATAAGTGATAACGCTAGTAAATTTAAAGCCAAATTATCTGAAAATGTATAAAACATTAGATTACGGAGACTATTTTCATGAATTTTTAATATTAATGGCTAGATAACAAATTATATAAATAAATCAAAATAAACAGCTACCGCCGCGTTAAAAAATGCATTTCTGCGTTATTTTAAACATAAAGTAATATTGTTTCAAATCAGATTAATTAAAATTTAAATCAGAATTATATTCCTCAAATAATGTGTCAATAAAGTATATTTTATTTTTGAAAGATTTTTAATAAAGAGAATTATATCGTGATGACGGATGGCTAAAAATTGCTGTAAAATCAGCGATTTTAGCAATTTCAAAGTGAAAAATCCATCCAGAAAATTTAAATTAGTTTTTAAAAACAAAAAAGTATTTTGCTTATTGGAAATATTAAATTTAATTTATTCACTTGAAAATAAAACTAAAATAAAAAGAAACATTTTTCATTTTTAAAAATTCATTTTAACCCTTAGTTATCGCGTTTCTATGGAAATACTTACGGCGAGATTTTTAAAGGGCAGTAATTATGATTCAGTTCTCTCCCTTTTCAATCGTGTATCATGAATTTTGCTTTTTGTATTAAATATTATTGCAGGTAATAAATTACAATAATTGCAAAAATATTAAAAAAAAATTAAAATCTAAATATTGAAAATAAAACGAAAATGCAAAAAACAAAAATGTTAATATTAGTTCATTTTATTACTTTTTTGATGATTTTTCCGTCTTCATCTTGATTTTGATTCGTTTCTTATTATATTTAACAAAACTTAGTATATTTTATTTAATATCTAATTTCTCCCACAAAATGTTAAGGTCACAATTCAATTTTAAACTTTTCAAAACAAGTCATCTTTTTTCATTCTGCCTTTAAAAATATGAATGAAAATATTTTGACAATCTTTTTTCCGTTTTCATCACAATTTGGAAAATATATAATGCAAGGGAAGTAACTGAATTCATTTTTCTTGAAATGACTCCGACTACCCAAGGTTTTCATTTTCACTAAATAAATAAATATAGAAATCCTGGATTAAAAGAAAACAAGTGAAAAAGGAAATTAGATTTTAGAAAAATTGTCTTTTCATTAACTATAAACGAAGAAAATGAATATTTTTTGTTAATATGGACACGGCATAAGAAGTCATCTCCCATTAACGCAAATCCATTTTTTTCATGAGATTTTCATTGAAATGACAGGTAAGCTAGTCTAGAAGCAGTGAAGTGCAGAGGTTTAGTGATGTTTGGTGATGCCCGGGCCCAACTCTTTGATTACATGCCGCCCTATTAGTCAAGGAGAGGGGAGGGGGCCTATGGGACCTAGTACTGAGAAATGTGAGAAAGGAAGACATTATTGTTTCATATGTAAAAACAGACGAAACCAGAAATAAGCACTTTCTTCAAATAAAATATAAACTCAATATAAACTAATTTATTTTTCACTATTTGAGTGAATGCCCTCCTGATATGGATGGGCGGGGCCGTCGCTCTCTCTGCGCACCCCCCCTCTTCTGCACACTAATGTCTAGAAGCATTGGCGACCTAATGTGGACTAGGGGTTTTTCTTTTCTCCTGGAGGTAAGGAGGCGGAATGGAGATGAATTTAGTATAATGAAGTAAGTAGCATGAAAAATTACTTATACAATTTTCTTTTTTGGAGTGGGGTGTTTCTTCTCGTTCCACTTATTTCATTTTTACCTAAATTCAGTTTATGGTTAAGAAATACACCATCCTTGCCTTCTTTGGTATTCAGGTCACCTGTGACGATTCGAATTTCTTGCGATTTTCATTGAGCCTTGGCGTTGTTTAGCGTACAGCAAAACTTTTCAATTTCTTCTTCTGTACTTTGAGTTGTCGGTGAATATACAGCTATGATGGATATGTCAAAAAGACTGTTTCAGTTTATCCACAAGTTATGCAATCATCTATTTTATTTGTCATCTCTCTCTCTCTCTCTCTCTCTCGCTATATATATATATATATATATATATATATATATATATATATATATATATATATATATATATATAAAAGTGAACATTGAAGTCAACACTCAGAGGCGAAAGGCTCTTTCATGCTAGACGCAATCGGCGGCCTAACGATTGCGTCTGGCATGAAACAGCCTGTCGCCTCTAAGTGTGTTGACTTCAATGTTCACTTTTATATTTATATTTACATATCTCTAATATTGAGCACTTTATCCCATAAATATAGTACACCTTAAAACTATATTTCTTCACATATATATATATATATATATATATATATATATATATATATATATATATATATATATATATATATATATATATGCATATTTAGGCAGCATATTTTCACTCAAGCCTGTTTTGTTAATTAATTTAGCTGCATTATGTGTCTTTATTTTAGTTTTAATCATTTCAAGTCCGCAAATTAATTTCTTGGTGGCTGTAGAAAATTGATCAAGAAAAATTCCAATATCGTCTTTCAATAATTTTTTTTTTCCCAAGTACTTTTAATCTCATCTGAGACCATCTTCAGGAGTTGCATATCTATGGATGTGTCATGCGTTAACACCGTAAATTCAAAATATATTTTCACCATTATGCAAGGGAGATAACTTATGTGATATTTTAAAAAGAATTTTTAATTGTAGTATTTTAATTTAGTATTTTTTATATAATACTTTGCTTCTACAAACATTTAAGAACTTTTTTGGTATACTTGGAGTTGGTTTTATGTTTGGCCGCAATTAACACTTCGAATATGGAGTAGAAAAAGAAAATTCTGCTATTTAAAATTTTTGTGTTGTTTGATTTTTATTGGTTAAGTAGACCTCACGTGCATCTGTCTTGTCAATCAGCGTTCGTGTGTATAATGCATACCGGTTGTGTCATCAGGTAGACATACTTTAAATTCTTGTATGGATTTTATAAAGTGTAATATAATAAAGTGTGTTTGACGTGTGTTTATAGATGATACTATATTTATCAGAATGCCCTTAAATATTTCCTGTGTAAATAATGATGTTCTTTTCTAATTTAAGTTTAAATATATATAAATGTCAACTGGATTGCATCCTTGCAATTGTCCTTAAGAAATGTGCGCTTGAATTGATCTATGTTCCCACAAAGCTCTACAATAGATGCCTTGCTGCTTCTTGCTTTCCAGATTGTTGGAAATCTATAGTTCCTGTCTGTAAGAACTCTGTCCGTCTGATCCTACAAACTGCCGACCTATTAGTCGTCTACCTCTCTTTGGCAAAGTACTAAAGTCTATAATCAACTCCGAATTCATTAAACATCTTCTCACCTCGCAGGATCTTCTTTTAGACAAACAATATCTCCTTCTCTTCTCTAGGTCAACCGTCGATGTGTTCACGGTTATTGTTGAAAAGTTCTGCCAAGCTTTAGATAAGAATGGATAAGTTCGGGATATTATTTAGATATTCCGAATGCATTTGACAGAGTTTGGCATGCTGGCCTTCTTTACAAGTTGAAGGCTTGTGTTGTTTCGATCCGTTTCTTTTACCTGATCCAATCTTTCTAATCAAACCGCGTAATGAATGAAAGTTGTTTTGAACGGCCACTCTTCTAGATCTTTTCACATTAATGCGGGTGTTCCCTGGCTCGATTCTTAGACCCACTCTGTTCTTTATTATCATCAACGACCTTCATGGTGTCATCAATTCCCGACTTCGCTTCCGGTATCTATGCTAATGACACAACTATTTACTCTCGTCTTGTTTTAATAGGTTCTATAAAATCAAATTGGCAGCTGATCTAAAAATTGACGGGTCAATCTGTTGTTAACTAGAGCAAGAAGTAGATTGTTAATTTTAACGCATCTAAAACGAAACTGCATTTTATTGATAATCTTAAAGAACGTTTTTACCTTCCATGTTGATGCTAACCTACAAGCAAGCAATTCAATACGTCTTCTTGGTGTTATAACTAACGTTTGGTTGCGAAGGAAAGGAATGACAAGGATTCGATGTTTAAACAGTGTATTCGTAAAATATACGATATATTTATAGTTGTTAGAAACTTGGCAAAATTGTTAATATGACGTTTTGGGTTGTTGTTTGTCAAGAAAGGGATTAGATGTTGGGATGTTTTCGGTAGTGCCAGGAGTTGACCGATTTCTGGCCGAGGTCACAAGATAGGTCCGGAGTGAAATAGCCATTGGTGGGGTTTGACGCACGCCATCTTTTTAATGTTGAAATCGAATATCTGTGATGGTGTTGATGGGCTGGCAGTCGTGTAATGCCGAGATAGTGAAGCCAAATTGCCTGGCAAGGTGGCTTGGCATGTTAATCGATCGAGGTCACGGTGGTGGGTTGATTCGTGGTAGCGTGCGTTGGATGACGAGGTGATGGCGGTGTCGACGATGGATTAGGTGTAGCTGGTGTACGTTGATCGAGCGGAAGGTCTCTGTTGGATTCTGATTGAATGTGGTATCAGCTAAACAGAGTCACAGTGGTGACAGCGACTGGTGTCTGTAGTGGGTCAAGCGGAAAGTTTCTGTTGGATTCGGTCCGAATGTAGTATCAACGAAACAGTGTAACGGTGTGACAATGCCGAAATGTTATAAATCACGGTGGTTGGCGTCAGGAACCTGGTGGCGTTGAAGCTGGTTGGATTCCGTGTGTGGAGAGTCGGGTGAGATTACTGAATCTTGGTAGAGGTCACGTTTGTGCTGAGAGAAGCGATCATGGCGGTGATGGTCACAGCGACAACGTGCCTGCGTGTCGGCAGGTGGCTTTTCAGTTCGTAACTGTATTGGTCGTTACAAGAGATCTGCAAATCAGGTAGTCCCCAAGATCATCTCTTTTCCTGATGGGACGTTCGTGTTCGTGATTGGCTATTGTATTATTTTCATTGGGGGATTTGTTTTGTGGACTGGATGTGATGCTCAGAGCCCATGCGCAGAAAAGGAAGTCTTATTTTGTGTTCTTCCTTCTTGGCGCTCATATCCGGCCGATATGCAGAATGAATCAGAAAGAGATCTAATTTCAGCGGAGTATAAACATTGCTCTCATGTTTTCCACTGACATGATGCGGAATGATTATATTGAATCAAATCGACTGCGAGGAAAGTCGGTTTACTATGATCCAGTTTTATTTCTCGCCAGAATTTACATTGCACAGTTATAAGTCTAAACTTCGTCCGTGCATTGAATATGGCTGCCACATCTGTTCTGGTGCTTCTGCTATGTGTCTAAAAAATCTTGATAAATTCCAAAGAGAAATGGGCAGCATTATTGGTCCTGATTTGGCATGTCGGCTTCAATTACTTTTCTACTGCCGTAATGTGACATCCTTTTGCCTCTTCCATAAACATTTTCACGGTAATTGTTCTCATGAGCTTTCCTTGTTGGTACCTCGACTTCACGAATTTAAGCTCACTACTAGTTTGGCGGATAGGTCTCATAATCTCACTGTTGAAATTGCTAGTTGTAACCATAAGTTCTCTGCTGATAGTTAAGTCTCTCGCACTTCACACTTGTGGAACTCTCTTCTGGCTCCTTGCTTTCCTGCTAATTACGATCTTCAAAAATCGAAATACAATGTCAGTCGTCACCGCCCGTCTCCTTAAATCCTGTTCATTCCTATTTCTTTCATTCTCAATAATCCTTTCTCTGCGTTTTATCATTTTATTTCACTTTTAAAACTTTACTCAACAGTTATATTTGTTTTGTTTTTTTTCCAAAATTTCAAATTCAAATTATTATCCAATCTTTTTATGCGTTTTCTACTCATTATATTTGAAATATGTAAACTTGTGTTTTAAATTCAAATTTCATTTTACTTCAAACAAATCAGAACTTAATCTGTTCGTATAAAATGGCTCGTTTTTACGATGTTAACAGCTTCATCGTAAAACTAGTTTTTTTAATTTTTTAATTCGCCGTGCATATTGTTTTTAATTTCTTCTTTTGTTTTCATTTTGCTCAGCAAGTCAACGTCTTTGTTGTTCAGGCGAAGCATAAATCTACATAAAATATCATTAAAATGTATTTTGCTTTGTTTCTTTATCTAATCGCATTTAGACGTAAACATGATCAAAACAATCTTTGTGGTTTTGAATATTTATTTATATTTAACATCTTAATGAAAGGAGTGCCTGAAACCCGCCCGAAATCTGCTACAACTTCCTTTTCAAGCACTGAAAAGATTGCAGACCAGTGTCAATACAAGAAACGCTCACTCATAGTTTTCGTAACCAAAAAATAAATTTAAAAACTAATTTACTAGAACAACAACAACCAAAAAAATTGATATTCAATACAGCGCAAAAGATATCAGATAAAAATGGTGTTCCGTTAGTAATTGCTAAGAAAGTTAGTTGAATGTAAATATACGTGTGTGAGTAACAGAGTTCTTGATTGCTTTTGTATCTTCTCGGAAATACCAGGTGAAATTAAAATCTTCTCCATGGTTCACACCGGCCCGTTCAGCCGCTATAGCCTACAGGTATTATTATTTCCGGCTATACCAGCGTGACAGCTCCGATCACAACAGACGCATATTCGTAGCTACACGTAATAAATGTAAACGTGTCCTGGTGATTGTTGCACTGGACATCTCGGAAGCGTTTGACAAGGTTTGGCATACTGGTCTTCACAAGTTGAAAGGCAACTCTCTGTATTTCTGAAAGAATCTTTGAACTGATCCAGTCTTTGAAGTGATTCAGTTTTTCTTATCAAATTGCGAAATGAAAGTTCTCTTGAACGACCACTCTTCTAGATCTCTTTGTACTAAAGCCGATGTCCCCAGAGCTGTATCCTTGGACATACGCCGTTCTTAATTTTCATCAATGACTTTCCTGATGACATCAGTTCTCATCTATGCTAACGAAACAACTATTTATTCCTATCTCGATAGTAAGTCAGATAAGTTCGATGAAGTCAAATTGGCATCCGATTAAAAAAAAATGACCTGTCTGTTGTTAACTGGAGCCAGGAATAGCTTGTGAATTTTAACGCCTCCAAAACGAAACTTCTCTTTATTAATCACCTGAAAGACCGCTTCCTGCCTCCCATAAGTATGGTTGATGCTAACCTTCATACGTTGCACCTTCTAGGTCTAACATTCTCGGCTGACAAGATTATATTGAATCCATTGCTAGGTTTGCTACTCGAAAAGTCGGTTCACTATGCCGAGCTAGACAGTTTTATTTCTCGCCAGAATCTACCTTGCATATTTATAATTCTACCATTCATCCATGCTTTGAATATTGCTGCCACATATGATCCGGTCACCCGCTAAATATTTGGGGATTCTTGATAAAATCCAAAGAAGAGTCAGCAATATTATTGGTCTTGACCTGGCATCTCGGCTTCAGTCACTGTCTCATCACCGTAATGTAATTTCACTGTGTACGTTTTTTTTTATATAATAAATACTTTCATGGTAATTGTTCGGATGAACTTCCAGCTATGGTACGCTAGAGACTTTAGGGAATTTAAGCACAGTACTTGATTGGCAACAAGGTCTCGTCATTTTACACTTGAATTGACTAGATGTAACCGCAAGTTCTATGCTAACAGTTTCTTTTCTCGCACGTCTTACTTGTGGAATTCTCTTCCGGCTCCATGCTTTCCAGTCAACTTTGATCTCCAAAAATTTAAAGACAATGTCAGTTCGTTATCTACTGCTCTCCTGGTTGTTTTCATTCTTTAACAATGTTTTTCTTTTTTTCTTATTTTTTCACACTGAGTAACCCCTTATGTATTAGTAGCTTTACTGCCTTGTTTGAGGTGATATGATTAAAAATATGTAGGTCTGTTGGCAAGTACATTAGTATTGATGTAAAAAGAACTAGTATTATATATCTGTGAAAAGTTCTTTATACTGTGAGTAAGTCATGCATATGAGCAAGTGAATATTTCATGTATTATTCACTGTGTTATGAATGCATAAAACATGAAATAGCTAGTTGCTGTATTTTCTGCAGTGGGTAACATTAAACTAGAGTGAATATGCTGTGTAATGTGTATGCTCATGTCTTATTAGATTTCCACTTCTGAAAATAACTTTTGGGACTGAATTTGCGTGTTTCTAGTAAACAAGAAGCTCTATTTTAATATGTATTTTCTAAGCAGTTTCTTATTAACAATCCGGACTTAGATATGAAAGCCTTCACATCAGGTCGAAGCCAGTGGTGTAGCTAGTGTTTTTGACACCCGGGGCGGCGCTCAAATTTGCCGCCCTTCCCCAGAAGGAATACAATATTATAATGCACATTAACCCCTTAAACTTTATATATTCAAAATTATTCGTACACACATCAATTTTTAATATTTTTATTAATTTCTCAGAATCTTTCTTTTCTAAATTGGAAAAACTTTCAAAACTTTTTTATGATATTAAAAGGAAGTTAACTTGTTTTTGTTTATATACGCATTTTTTATTTAAAAAGAAAAACAAAAAACACATTGTACTTTTAATTCATAATTTATCAGCTTTTTAATATTTATTTCAATTCTAACAAGTGAGGAGTCATAAATATGCCACGTTAACGGAAACACGGTTCGTTTTTCTTTTAACAATGTAAGAAATACAATGTCTTTAAAATTTATTTTGTTTTACGTAGTTGAAGTTATTATTAGCAAATATTAATTTCACTTTTAAAACTGAAATAAATGTTATCATACTTTTAATCCTTAGTTTATGTTGCTTAATATAACTTCAACTATATAAAAAGAAAAAGAAAACATTGCATTGTTTTACTTCTGTAAAAACTTGTAAATTAAAAAAAATCCTATTTTTGGACTTTAAATAAAGTTTCTGTATTTAAAAAAATATATTAACTTTTAATTTTCTTTTAAATTTCCGTTTGATATTTCCTGAAAAATTGGTATGCATTTGATATCCTTAAAGCATTGGAATTATTTCAATTTATTTATCTATTTTATAATTTATGAAAGTACGGATTTTATATCCGTATTAAAAGTAGGCCTATGATAAGATAAAAAAAGAAATCAATTGGTTCACTTATTTAATTTTTTTTCGTTAACAGTTCACAGACATGAGAAATGAAAATCGAAATAATTAACGCCAAAGTCTGGACTCTTCTCACATAGGTGTGAAAAAATTGTGGATTCACTAAATTCACTTAATCTAACCTCACTTCAAGCCCATTAAAATGCTTTTTTTTACACCCTTTTCACGTCTTGTAAAGTGGGGTTTATCCCTACCAGCTGACAGCGCGTTTGGAGACAATATTTTCTTATTGCTGGGTTGCTGGCTTTGAGCCAGCCTTATCAAAACAAATTGGCTTTATTTGAACCCTATCTTCTTTATCGCTACATTTTTGCAAAAATTATCCAAATTATGCTATTGCTTTTTTCTTTTCTGAGAACTCACCGCGGACCAAAAGTGTCGCCCTGGCCGGACCGCCACCTCCGCTGCCCTAGGTACGCCACTGGTCTAAGGTTCGATGTATCCACTATTATTTTTTAAAATACCCATAGAATGTGCAAAATTTTTTTAAAAAGTACACTCGTTGGGATATCTACCATAAAGAAAACGTTGTTGTATCGTTATTTTATAAAGATCCCCCCCACCCCAAAGTGCTTCCAAACACATAAATACGAGGTACAAAAAGGAAATAAAAAGAAAGGTGCCAAAATACATTTACCATTTTTATTAACTTTAATAATGCAAACAAGAATAAAACTTGACATAAACATAGTACTTACAATCGATGATGGTTATACCCAACAAGATTACTATCTTTAAGCCGACGTCGTCAGTTAACATCTAAGAATATCTTTTGTTTCCCATTTTGGTGTGAGTCTGGATGTTGGTTGCTGCACGTCTTACTCCAACTCCTTCTCAGGTTAGGACTAAATTCTCTAACTGCCAAGGGCACTAATTCATCTCAGTTGTCCATAACAGTGCAAAGGGAACTACTCATCTAATTTATCTGCTCGCTAGGTAAAGGGTTCTATTTAAAAAAAAAGTCATGGACAAACTGCGGCCGTGTGTCACATGCGGCTCGATTAGGTATCTGAATGGCACGCTTAATTTCATCAGGAAAATAACGCTTGTTAAAATGTTGTTTGATTCTTTTCGTTCTCACTTGTTCACTCACACACTCTCTAATACTTAACCACATATATAAACAATAATTAAATACGATATTTCTTGAATTTTGTAACATTTCGTTGAAAGTAACTTTGTCAGCATTTTAAACCATTGGAAATTTTCACTAAGGAGGATCATACGTGTAAACATCTTTTACTTCAGAAACAGAAAAGGTCAATGATAATTATTCTTCTTTTACAAATATTTTTGTCTAATCAAATGAATAATTTAGGAAGAAATCAGATGTGTTGCGGACCGTGCGGGTGAAGATATGATGAGATATCAGAAGGTTAAAATTTCCTGCTAGCTGGTCCAGCTACATAGGAATGTTGGACTTTAATTAAGTCCAAAGAAGACAAAGAAAACAAACAAGACCGATATATATGGGTAAACAAATATATATTAATAACAAGTTACACAAAGACATGAACAGTTACATAGTGTTTGTATGGAGAAATTATGTGTGTGTGCTGTGAGTGTTCGTACGTACGTGTATTGTTCTTAGCGTGTTCCCAGAATTTTGGAAACGCTGTATCTGTGAGGGGTCACATATTGGAGTTGGTTGAAAAAAGAGATTTTACCTAGTCTACGCGCGAGGTAGCGGCCCAAGGCTTGAGTCGAAAAGAGAGAGAGAGAGAGAAGGGTCAGCCAGTATTTATAGCCAGGGGATAGAGAGACCCCTGTTGAAGGATTAAGGAACTGAGGAGGAGCTAATTCCGACAGATTCATGTTAATAACGCTGTCATCAGTGATGATATTATACCAGGACATTTTTTTAATTATACAAGGAATATTTTCCCCAAAGAAAAAACAAACAACCTTTTCTAGGGCAGATGCTTTTGTTGAATAAATGGCTGTGGTATCTTTAATAAAAAATACCTTCTTTTTTAGTAGTCGGTCTCGCCTCATGATTCCATGTACCTCATGCGGCCCTCGTGTTCGAGAAAGGTTATCCATGCCCGATGTAAAACCCTACAGCATGAAGAGTCTTTGACATAAGGTTCTGATGCAGAATGGAAGATGTGATTTGCAAACATTCTATGCTGTCTTCAAAATGTTACTGTATACAGGTGTAAGTATTGCTTTTGAGGGTAATCTTTCTCGTGATAACCAAACAGAATGACACAATTACAACGACATTGCTGGGATATGGAATATTTACTTTCTTCTCTTATAATCCAGTGGCATAGACAATGAGACAGACCTACAGACACCAATAGATATGTAAACATAATCAAATGGTTACACACGTTCCTGATCTCTCTCTCTCTCTCTCTACTATATATATATATATATATATATATACATATATATATATATATATGTATATATATATATATATATATATATGTATATATATATATATATATATATATATATATATATATATATATATATAGCATAATGAGAAGCCACATATATTGATAGACTCAGGTTTTAGTACAACATACACACGAAGAAAAAAAAAGAAATACTGGATTTTAAAATTAGACACATATAAACTAGGGTTAAACAAAGACTTGGGAATTTTAAATCTGTATAAATATTTCAATAGTTAAAAAATGTCTTTAGATATAGTTAAAAAACCCTTTTTAAACAACATCTAAAATACTATCGTTAGATTTACGTTAAAAAATTCAAACATAGTTGCATTCCACATCACGTAACGTCCGCGTCTAACGACGGACGCTGTAAAGTGTAAACAAACTGCCAAATACAGTAATACAGTAATTCAATTATTTTCTGAGGAATGACCGAGGTGGTCTGAAATATTAAATATATATAAAAACATATAAATAAATACTTTCACAAAAAAACACCCAATTTTTTTTCAGTTATTTTATCCATATATATATATATATATATATATATATATATATATATATATATATATATAGGTAACTATACTCGTGTCGAAAAACCTTCGAATTCTTGATTTAACAATAGCCAAATCAATCTCGAAGGGAAAAAAAGGTTTTAAAAATGAAAGAGCCAGGAATATGAAAGTCTGTCGAAAATAATCGCACAGATACAGGTTCAAGGCCCAAAGAAAAAAACCCGATACGAGTAAACAACTAACCAAAGAGCTTGATACAAACGTAGAGCAAACCTAGTCAAACCTAATAAGCCAGACAAACCTACCAAGGTTTCACTTAGGCAGATCGTCAGGGTCAGCTGGCCCTGACGATCTGGCTAAGTGAAACCTTGATAGGTTTGTCTGGCTCATTAGGTTTTACTATATATATATATATATATATATATATATATATATATATATATATATATATATATATATATAGTGGATTGATGTGAGTTTGTGACCCTTGGGTTTCACGTTTTGCGATCGTCAGAGTTTGTCTGACGATCGCAAAAGCGTGAAAGACAGGTTCACAAACTCACATCAATCCCATTAAATATGTTATGTCTATCACTGATATTGAGTGCTTTCAAATAAGTACCGCGCATATATAATATATAAATAATATATATAAAAATTACACACACACACACACACACACACACACACACACACACACACACATATATATATACATATATATATATATATATACATTTTACATATATATATGTAAAATGTGTAAAATATATATATATATGTAAAATTTGCACGTATATATATGTTTTTTTACTCAGATGTTATAAAAACAGTGCTCAATGTTATATGGCAGAGCTATTAAGTATATATTAGTGAATACACGTAATATCCCAAGTCAATAGCACGACTCGGAGTTTCATGCGGTTACACAATCATCAGGTGCTGAATATTCATTAGCGTTGCGAAATTCGCGTTCTCGTGGAGTTGGTTTAAAATTCGGTCTTAAAACTTTTTCATTATATTATTGTTGTCTATAATATTTAAATTAATTATTAATAATTTATATCGATGAAAGTTTTAATGCCGAAAGAAATGGAATTAAAAAAATTTATTAAAAAAAAATTTGAATTTGCTTAAATTTAATAATACCAAAGTAATGCCTTATTGGATAAACTTAACGTGTAGGAAGTGTGTGGGGGGAGAAGGTAATGGTGTGTATACATGAATTGACAGTGAGACCAAAAGAAGAAAAAAAGATCCTTCTCCCCCCCCTCTCTCTCTCTTTCCACCTCTCTCTCTTTTCACCTCTTTCCACTTCTCACTCTTTCCACTTCTCTCCTTCCACCTCTCTCTCTCTCTCTCTCTCCCGTCTCTCTCCTTCCTTTTATCCGTGATTGCGTGCGTGCTTATTTATATTTCAGCTTTTTTTTAAACAAACAATATTTCAAATATTTAAAAATATTTTCAAGTGAATATGATTTAAAAATACTATTTGTTTATACAGTAAGTATTTTTCAACTTCAAACAGACAATTTTTTTAATGTTGAAAACAACTTAAATGATTTATAATCTAAACCTTCAGTGACTCAACGGGTCACGAGTAGTATAATAATAAAACTCTGTGAATCGGGAGTACGTCGACCGTCGGTCGCATAGTTTCTTTCCACCTCTCTCTTTCCACTTCTCTCTCTTTCCACCTCTCCTTCTTTCGCCTTCTCTGTCTTTCCACCTCTCACTCTTTCCACCTCTCCTTTTTTTGCCCTCTCACTCTTTCGCCCTCTCTGTCTTTCCACCTCTCCTTTTTTCGCTTTCTCTGTCTTTCCACCTCTCACTCTTTATTGACATTGTTTTCAATAAGCCATTTTTTTCTAGATTTAGCCGTATGTTCAGGGTCATTATCTTGTTGCAAAAAACCCCATTCATATGAGAGTCCAAGCGTTACTCCCGACCCAAACAAATTAGAGTCCAAAACAGCTTGGTATATTTTTGAATTCACTCTACCATATACTATCTCTAAATTACACGTACCATTAGCAGAGAAACATCCCCAAACCATAGAATTGTCACCACCAAACGAAACATAAACATAAAAACTGAACTGAAAGACACTCATATGTCGAAAACAACGGGAGAGTCCATCGTATATATATGTGTGTGTGTGTGGTGTGTATATATATATATATATTCTGTTTATACGTTATTTTTTTTTATAGATACAGTTTATTTAAGTAAATGCCCTGTTTTTAATTAAAAAGTATAAATTACACATTTACCAGCCTGAATTTTCAAGAAAATTCGTAGAAAATATACGTTCTCCGACATTCAGTCCGGTAAATGCAATTAATACTGTTTAATTAAAAACAGGGCGTTTACTTAAATAAATTGTATTTATAAAAATAACGTATAAACAGAAAATATATTAAATAATTGTTGGACTTAATCCATTTCATTATATGTTGTCATTGTTTACGTTAAGATACGTTTCGTGAGCAGATATGATCGATCGAGAAAAATCGTCGAAGCTTGTGTGTTTATAGAACAGTAATTCGGAATTTGCTAACCAGACACTTCTCTGTAGCTGCATGGTACAACACGTCAGGTCAAATGATGGTTTCCGTGAGGAATACAGGTTCGATTCCTGTCGGAGAACTCATAATTTCTACGAAATTTCTCGAACATTCAGGCTGGTTAATGTAATTAATACTGTTTAATTAAAATCAGTTCATTTACTTAAATAAACGATATCTATAACAAAAACGTATAAACAGAAAAAATATTAAATAATTATCGGATTTAATCCGTTTCATTATATATATATATATATATATATATATATATATATATATATATATATATATATATATATATATATATATATATGTAAGCAAATATGTGGATATAGATCCAACAGTATGAGGAAAAATAAAAAAAATCCGAATATGCAAGTTTACTGTTTTTAAAGTTGTTTCAATGTCGATGTCAGACGTTTCGGAACGCTGATCTTAACATTCAGTCATTTTGTTTTGATTATTCTTATGTCTGTCGTCTTTTCCTGTTGACTTGAATATCGTCTAATTTTAATTATGTTTTAATAACTATGTCCTGAAGAAGGTCTACTAGACCGAAACGTCTGACGTCGACATTGAAACAACATTAAAAACAGTAAACTTGCATATTCAGATTTTTTGTTTTTCCATATTTTTCCTAATATATATATATATATATATATATATATATATATATATATATATATATATATATATATATATATAGTACATAGTATATATGTGCTATATGAAAAATTCTATATATTTACACGCGCACACATTTGTGTGATTAACATTTTTTACAAGTACACTCCAATTTTTGCTCTGCTATTTACTTGGCCTATCGAATGTTTCAGGATGTGACACAGTCTTTTTTTTATGTGCTATGCTCCTAAGTGTAGCTCTGGGGCCAAAGATAAGAATTGTCCGGTTATCGCAACTACTGCCACGCAGGCATCAGATTTATTCGACTCATGTTTTGGTTTAGGGAAGAAGATAACGCCTCGGGGTTCAGGGTTCAGGTTTTCTCCTGGACCTTAAGTTGGTACCTTCTCAACTATTTTTCTTCACTTATCGGGTTATCTCCTCCTCATTTCCTAACCCTTCATCAGGGGGTCTCTCTCCCACGTGTATAAATACTGGCTGACCCTTCTCTCTTCCTCTTTTTCCGGCTTACGCCTCGGGCGGCCAACTCGCGGGGAGATGAGATAAAAAAATCTCTTTTTCAACTCAGGCCTCGAGCCGCAACCTCGCACAGAGGCGAGGTATAAAACTTTCTCTTTTCCACTTACACCAATTTGTGACCTCTCACACAACCAGCGTTTCCCATATTCTGGGAACACGCTAAAAACAAAATACACATCCGTACGGAAACTCAACACACACACAACTTTCCATACAGACACTGTAACATTTTATTCATGTCTTCAATGTATTTGTAATTCGTGTATTAATCTATTTGTTATTAATATATATTTGTTTTGTACATATATATCGGTCTTGTTTGTTTATTTATCTTCTTTGGACTCCATTATAGTCCAACATTCCTATGTAGCGGGACCGGCCAGCAGGAAGTCTTAGTCCAGAGATTTTCATCCTCATGTTCACCCCACCGGTCCTCTACACACTCATTGTTTTAATTGTGAACTACTGAAAACAGAAAAACGGTCATTATACTGCAGAAATAAATAACTAATACTATACTTTGATCTTAGGCAGGCGGACGGCTTCTCTCAAATAGAAGTGCTAGGAAAGCGATACTTTGATTGTAGGTAGAGTGCACATATACTCCACTAGACAGCAGTAATAATCCATATATAAATAACCCCGTCATTTTTTGGGGTGGAGTAATTTATTAGTCTTTTAATAGAATATTGACAATAAGTCACATAAAATTTATTATGTTAATAATTAAGTAATATATATCACCCATCTATACAAAGAATTTATAGTAATACTGTTGTGGATTCCGGGATGAAATCCGGTATCAAATAATAACAAACGCCAAGAATGAATATAGGAAAATAAATGTATTAACGTAATAATACAAACTGGTAATACAGGTTAGTAATTCCAGGAATGTGGGGTTAGTAGACAAATATATATACAGTCTTTGATATCGACGTATCGCTGTATGACTTCTTACTGAGTCTAAGTGCTCGTGACTGTGACTCTTGCCGCTATGTTATTCTACTCGACCACTACGTTCCAGTACAGACTCCTGACTTGATTTAACGTACTGACCGGGTATTCACTGGCAGTAGTATAGGTATACTCTGGGTGAGTCCATTTGTGTAAAAAGGGGAGACTCCTCAACAAATACATTTAATGATTTGAGTTCTGTGATGTTTTTTTTTACAATCGAATGAAGTCTGCCGACAGAAAACTACGTAATTAGAAATAAAGTAGCCGTTATTCGATGAAAATTAACCACGTAATGATAACTTCACTGAATTTCGGAAACTTACTTTTAAGTGAAACTATATTAAAAAATACATTTGTTTACAGCGAGTGACTGCAGCCTGCCTTTCAAATAGGCGTTGCGATATTTCCTTACCCATGAGTGATGCAAACCTGCTTAAATTTACAAGTATGTCATGAGACAGCTAAAGTATAAATGACCAAAAACTACAAGGCCTAATATTAGGCCAAATAGGAAAAGTATTTTGCCAGTATTAAAAAACACCGCCGTATAATGGTCCACATTCTAGTATTCATTATTTTCAGGTATTTTCATGTGATCAGAAACTCTGTAATAAGGCATTTATACAAACTTAGCATCAGATGGAAAAAGATATCATTTAATCGGTTCTTGCCAGAGAAATTTCATTAAACTCTAAACAAGATACGAAGAGGCGAAAGCGGCAAGGCAAATTGATTAATATGCATACCACGTGACAGGGAGACGGACATCAGTTTACAATTTTGATGACGTAGAATCAGAAGAATCGTCAAAATGAAAGTATATTGATCGGGACATACTTCACTTGTAGTAACGGTAAAAATATTCATTTGCAGCAACTGAGAAGATAGCCTTTTCCGCCAAATTTTATGGTCAACATGAATTTTCTTTAGAAATTAAGAGTAATAACTTTTAAAGAAAGAAATGTTTGTCTTGATGCATCAAATTATATCTCTACCATTTCTCTACCAATTATTATTCTAGATTTCTTGTCATGGATAAACAGCGACTGGTGTCTTATCTAACTCTATTACTAATGAATCGTATTAAGTACCGCCCTCTTTTACTGTTATAGTAGTAGTAAGAGGCACAGTAACATACAATATAGAATCACGAATACTTTTACCAATGGTTCTTTCCTGATTGATCAAACATGGCCGAGCTAAATGGAATCAGTTAACGAACAAATATGGTAGGTGACAAACAACAGAAGGCAAAGATATAGGAATAACAAATAACCATTTTATTACTAAAATATACAAATGGGGATTAAATATGTTGTTGTATATTAAAAGATGAAAGATGGAGCAAAACAAAACAATGAAACAAAAGTAAATATTACGGTACCAAACATTGGTTGGTGGGGGAACTTATCTTTTCAGAAAGGTAAATATTATATTGACAAACAACCTTGTACCAAACTTGTATGAAATTACAAATGACAAAAAGGCAAAATGAGTAAAGATAAAACAGGCAATAGAAACAAAGGACGTTTGTTATTTGAAAAAGTCTTTCTTTTTCTTTTTTCTTCCTTTTCTTTTAATGTTTCTTATATGTTTCTCTTTTCTTTTATATTTCTTTTTATCCTTCCCTTTCTCTTCTCCTTGCTGGGTAGAAAGTTTATCTGTGAAATGGATTTCTTTTTGGTTTTCTTCCTTTCTTTTTCTTTTCCGTCTTGTCCAGAATAAGTTGAAGAATAAGTTGAATCTTTCTTTTCCTTGGCTCTTAGGATAATGTATCTTTCTTTGTTTCGTTGTATCTGCTTCTTTTAGCACGCTGGACTTTGATTTCTTTGAATCAACACTTTACTGATTCTTTTCAATTCAGAAACCTTAATATATTTCAATCAATTCCGCACATCCAAATTTATAGCAGATCATAGCAAGTTTAGCCGGACGTCCATTCAGTTTAAATTCTAAAGAGGGACTGACTTGGTGGCGGTCTTTATTTTCGCGCCTCGATTTTGGCACGTGACCCACGACTTCGAAATATGGATTTTTACATGTGTGGGCGAAAATAGGCCACTGACCGTTTTCCTTTTTCTGCCGTATTTCAAAGAGTTCAAGGTTGCTTTAATGTTTGTATAGTATCCGGTCAAATCATCACGCTATCACGTGACTAAGAAGGAGAAAGTGTAATTTTCATAGAATACATAATCTTTGCTCGGATACATGCAATTTTGATCAAGAACTGTTAATTGTCAATTTAACTTTATTTCATTTTCACACTTTCTGAAAGTACTGGCTCCTCATTCAGAGTACTTCTAAAATATAAACTTTAGTGTTGATTTTAGAATAAAATTAGATGCGGGTTCGTAACAATATTTAATCATGGTTCTATCATAACTGATTTTTTACTGAAGTTGTTTAGTTCATCAAATATAAATAAACCAATTTCAGGATTCAATTCTGTATAGCTGTCAGAAGTGCTGAACATTTTTGATCTGACCATGAATACTACCTTCTGCAAAAAAATTATTTTTTAATGATCAAAGAACTTTTTCATGCTTCCTCGTATTTCATTTATAAAAAGATACCTATCTAACTATGTACACATAAATGATCTACCTAAAAGTATACTCCAATCTTTTGTAAATATCTCTTGTAATGATGCAACGGTATATGGATGTTCCTCCAAAACCTCTAGATGACCAGAGCCAGGAAGCATATCTCTGCTCTTACGTACAAGTAAGCTGTTATGCATACATTAATGTTTGTGTGTGTGTTTCGGATTCATGCAATGATATGCTAACAATACACATGGAAGTATCAAAGTCTACGTGATTATTTCGGATGTCATTTTTTACAAATACAATCAAAACAATATAGAAAAACAAATTACTTTGCATTTAGAAACTTTCATTTGAAGTTATGAAACTTAGATTGGTCACATTTTAGCCATAAATACTGGAATATCCATCGTAGAGAAATAAAAAGTAACAAAGATTTGGGCTACAAACATATCAATAAAACTATCAAAAAGAAATGGAAAACATTGGAAGATCAAGAAAAAGTAATGTCTTTAAAAATTACACAAAAAGAGAAAAATGAAACGTAGAATAAACATAAAAAATGCTTTGACCAGCAAGAAATTTTTTGTAATTGTAGAAACTGTGAATGTAATCAGAAATAAAAAAAATTCAGACTATGAAAAACACTGGCTGAAATCATGAAAGCAAACGAAGTCCAACATTACGTGCGGACTGTTGTCTGCATCTCACTACCTTTCATCCATTGTGCCCTCAGGCTTTTATGAGGCGCTGGTCTATCTGGGTAACATTCAGAGCCAATGCTCTTTGTCGTGCAAACAGAAGTCTCTAACATTAGTATTAGGAGAGAGGATTTCTTCTTACATCGTAGAGCTTAACAATCTCGACATAAGATTAAGTCAAATATTTTCATTTTTTCATTTAAAGAACGTTTCAGCACATCCAAAATTGCCATTATCACTTTTCTTGCGTTAGTGAATCATTATTAATGATATTATTCTGGTGTTAACCACGAGTAATTGAAATATCCAATAGGGAAGTCGCTGTACAATCATTTGAATAAATGAAAGTTTAAATGTATTTCTTTAGCAAATCCTGCCTGTGATACTACGAGCTACATATGTAAAATGAAACATTTATATCTATATTCGTTAACAAAAATAATTAGGAGTAGGAATTCAAGCACATCTCTCTGATAAATATCTTTTACTTCGGAATTAATGTCAGCACATATATATTAACTTAAATCCTCAAGCTGTTTAGTCTCGCTTTGAAAAATACTTATGGAGAAACGCGATAAGTATATCGAGAGCAGCTGAAAGGAGTGCCAGTTTCTTGACATACGCACTCACGTTAAAAAAAAACCCTCCCATAAACGAGATCTGAAAGAGCAATTTACATTTTATAATTTTTATTTTCTCTTGTGAAACTAAAGCGTTGATAATTTTAATAACCTGAACAAAGGAGGTAGGTTCTTTTTATTCACGTTTTTTTTTTTTTTTTTCAATTATTGCTTGTTGGGTGAGGCCGGGGTATTTTTCAATATTTGTCAGGGTGAGGCCGGGGTATTTTTCAATATTTGTCAGGGTGAGGCCGGGGTATTTTTCAATATTTGTCAGGGTGAGGCCGGGGTATTTTTCAATATTTGTCAGAGTGAGGTCGGGGTATTTTTGAATATTTGCCAGGGTGAGGCCGGGGTATTTTTCAATATTTGTCAGGGTGAGGCTGGGGTATTTATTGTCGTCTATTGTTAAAAATGATTTGCCAAAAAAATAAAAGAAAATCTATTTCTTGTTTTTCATTCCTTTCCTTTTTACCAAAAATGAATTCACAATCGTTTCTTGGGTTCTCACTGTCTTGAACGAAATAAAAGAAAAATCTTTACAAATGCGTAACGCTAGGAAATCTATGGCGTGAGCGTTGCAACATTACATCACAGAAATTCTATTTGATATTGGCGACAGAAACGGTTTACTTTGAAAGTTAATTCCTCTGATAAGAAAAACCTTAAGTTTTATTTGTGTGATTTTTTTGGTTCTTTTTTATTTACTTTCAAACTTTTAAAGTTAGAAAAATCACTGAAACGTATTTTATATGAAAATAGTTTAATGATTAGAATATAGTTTGACGAAAAGGAAATAACAGAGAAAAATTACTATAAAAATCATTTAATAAATAATTTATCGGTTTTACATTTTAACGGCAAGAATTAAAGTCTTCCATACATTGGAGATTCACTTTTGCATTCGATACTAGTGTGTGTTAGTAAGATGTGGAATAATAGCCAAACGAAAGTGAAAATACACTTTGTCTGACTATCGCCACATCTCATACAAGTGGATGTTAGTAATGTTGGGATCCAGGTTTTCGCTGCGATCTGAGTGTCGGCAACACATTTAACAATAGTAACAACAACAATAACAACAACACATCGTTTAAATGAAACATAAAAAGTTATTTTTTGAACGAAAAGTAACAGAACGTCAGTTGAAATAACATTTATAAATTCTTTTCAGAAGTATAAAATAGCAATAAAATGATCAATTTTCCTTGCAATGAAATTTGTTTTATAAAGTAATTAAGCGTTCATGCCATGTGAAATGTGTCTGTGAGTTCGTAAACAAAAGTTTAGTCGGCGGTTGCTGGCTGTCTCTTCCATTGTGTGCGTGTGCGTGGGTGAGTGTATACGCACGTGTAGATCAAACTAGCCTCCGTAACTGTTTTGAGCCCCGAGAAGCAGTAGGCTTCTATTTTTATATCCGTAAGGGGATTCAAAATCTAATTTCACATAGGGGTGTGAAGTTTTTGAATTCAAGGTTTTCATTGGTTAGAAAATAACGGAAGTGGTGAAGGGAGTAGTTCTTATTGTTATTTTCCAAATGGCACGTGGTAGGTCTACAACTACGGCTACAAGTATTTTGGAGGTATTTGCCCTTGTAATGATTGTTTATCCAAAAATCCTTCAGATAGAATTTTATTGGTTGAAAAAAATATATAGGATTTACTTCCTATAGTAGTATTAGTATGGGTGTACCAGCTAGCCACAATTTAAGGGCTATTTCGTGTTAGGGAGAATAATACGCTTTAGCCTTCCAATAACCGGACACCGATACTAATATTGGCATTAGTGTAGCCACTGATACACTAACACCGAATGAGGATACAGAAAGACGAAATACGGGACCGTACCCAACAAGACATTTAATAATGCAAACAAATTATATACACATATTAAAAAGGATTACATGTCCCAAACACAAGATTGTTCATATAGTCCAAAGGACCGAGGGTGTTTAACGAGAACAGAGAAATGCCAGACCAACTTTAGGGCCGTTGACCGTCCATAGATGAGTTAACAGGACTTACTTCTTTTTCCATGCTAGGCTGGGTACCAGCAGACCAATTTCCACGTGTGTGGACTCCGGTGGTCGCAAGTAAAAAAGGGCAGAGCTTCCTAAAAACGGAAAAAAATGAAATTAACGACAAGATAAGAACAAAAAAACTTGTTTTAAAAAATGGCACAAAAAAGACGTTTGATACAAATTAAAAATTAATAAACCAAAAATGTGGATTGACCAGCAAGAAAATATTTGAGGATGCTTGTGCTGCAATAAATAGGAAGAAAATATAAATAATATTAAAAAATATATTGACTTAAGAGCAAAGTTCAAGTAAATTATTACTTGTAACAGTAACAATGGAAAACGTATAAATTGGTAGATGAATACTGACATCTCACTAGTAAATATTTTCTGTAGCCGCATGAAAAATGGTTTGGAATATAAATACGTGATATCTTTCCAACCAACAAACAGCATAGAATTTCGAAATAACGAACTTTTTCCGTGTCCTCTCATTCCCAAAAGATTTCTACAATAAAGTTAGCAAAACATGTAAATTTTATAAAAAGGTTTTCGTATTTATTCCGTACTTATTCAAGTCATAAACACACAGTTGTGTTTGTATGACAGGGATATTTTATAAATCACGATCGCAAGTACCGTAACGCTTTCGGGTCATAGTTTATTATATATACAACTGATGTATCATCAATGGGTGTGTCTAGGGCAAAAAGGCCTGACGGAGTTCATCCCTCTTCAAACGAGTTTTGAATTCATTTTTGTCGTCCTTCTTAATTGGTTGCCCAGCAAAATACATAGCATTGTGCATTTTTCGTATAAAGTTTCGTATGAAATGTTGAAATTCTTACTTTTAGATAATGATAATAATTTTATTGTTCTATTGTTTTAATTTTTTGTCCTCTCTCTCTCTCTCTCTCTATCTATCTATCTATCTATCTATCTATCTATCTATCTATATCTCTCTCTCTCTATATATATACGCCAATGTGTATGTATCGAGAACTCACCCTCTTTTGCATGTAAAAAACGTCTTTATAGCACATCTCTGTGTGAAGATGTATAAATGCCTCATTCCGGTCATTAGGCAAAGTTTCGGGAAAGGCAGGGCATGACTTGAAGCGATTTTGCTTCAAGAGAATCCGTCTCCTATGTAACAGCTTTCAATGACAGTGAAGAGTTACAATTAGTGGCTACGCTTTAACGCTTATGAACAAAAATAGATAAAACTGAACAATATCTGTCCAAACCCACAAGAAAAAATGTCGTGGGTGTCGCATTAAACCGTCCCAATGTATTTTGATTAAAAAGGTGAGGCGAATAAACACCAGCCTTATCTTTTTTTCAGGCAGAACAAGGCACAAATGGAGCGTGCATGGTTCTAAAGTGTCTATCTTCAAGGAAGTGCTTCGCCCTTTCACTGAAATTGTTAGGATCAGCGGGCAAGACCATTAGCGTGCGGTATGGGCTTGGAGATGCAGCAATTTTCGTTACTAACGTTTTGCAGCAGTTTTTTCTTTTTTAATCAGCCAGGTGTTAAATTCAGCTTTCTTGAGATGCAATTAAAAACCCGCAGTTCATTCACCTTTTTCAAATTGAACGTACATACCAGGAAATAAAATTTTGATTTGAAATATGAAATTATTACTATTTTTCAGCTCTATTTCACAAGCTACATATTTATACAACCTGTGGTATCCTGGTTAGAATTTATTTAAAAACTTAATTTTAATGAATTTTCTTAAAAAATTAATTCTCACGATCACATATCCCATCAAATGCTGGCGGAGAACCGAGTTCGAATTCCAGTCGAATCCATTACATTCACTTACGTGAAAGGTATGAATACTCTTCTTCTCCCCCAAGCTATGGGTAAATAGCAGGACACACTGGATTCTATAACATTGGATGGCAAATGGTCTAGCGAAGAAAGAAATGGCAACCTGCTACGGGATAAAATCTTCCGCGTCAATCATGTATCGAAAGATATTTGTATCGAAAGTTATTTGCCTAAGCGTGTATCACTCATGGCAAATAACTGACTGAATTGCATTTCTATTTCAGCTTTGACGCGATTCAAACAGTAGGATTTCCATTTTTCTTTTTTTTTCGCTCCCCAATGACTTCACTATCACCCTTCCCCCGTAAAGTTTATTTGTCCTTTTCTCAAAAAACTATTTTTTTTTTAAAAAAAAAAGAAAAGAAAAAAACGTGGGTCAAATTTTGATGATTAACTTTTGAATATTTTTTTTATTTGAAATTTGTTTTATTTCCCGTCCTTCTCTTCATCGTTTCCTCTATCACACCTCTTTACTCTTGCTCCCACCCTCTGTAACCCCTTGCGTGCTAGTGACACTCCCGCCTTGCTTGGGGTGAAAAGTTTAAAAAACAAAAAACTTTCTGCTCTCGAGAAGAAAAGAAAGCATCAGTGATCAGGAATTAATGCAAATTTAGTGATAGAAAAACTTTATGTTTAAGATAAATGCATCGTTCATGTTTTACTCCACAAAGGTAGCGAAAATCAAGAAAGAGAAGATTGTCAGCTGTCAGAAATGATATTTGACAAAACGACTCTCATTCTAAATGCTACATAATTCCCCTATAATTCCCCTATAATGTAGAGGGGGTCATATGCGTACATTAAAGGCTTAATAAATAAATATGGCATTAATTCCTGACCACTTAATTTTTTTTAATCCTTTAGTTCCTCGCTTCTGGTACCAAAGTCTGCTGTCAACTCCATGTATAGGATTTTCGGTGAGGAGTTTAGCCGAGAAACAATAACTACAGCGAGTTTCCACTGGCTACAGACTAAATGTATACACAGGACAGAACTTCTGGCAGTATATGCAAGGCGATGATAACACGACATTGATAGGCAAAGAGCTTCATAGAAAGAAATCAACGTTCAAAGCGGAAGCTTCCGTTAATGGAATCACCAACTGCGTGTCCGCGAACAAGGCGTGCCTTCAAGTAGGGGTTGTCTACTTTGCCCCCAAACACACGCCATATATGAATTAATACTTACCGAGGCATATGGAATTCGCTGCTAAAGTTTTCAGCTGGGCAGTGACCCTACAACCACACTAGATCATGGGATGATGATTATAATGACTAATGATAGAATTAGGATATTACAAAAATCATGTAAATACATTGCTAATGAATTTACTATTGAAATGCATTGAAAATCAGGAAGAAAGGAATTGTCGGTGGTCAGGAAATAATGTTAGAATAAAGATAAGATTTCTATAATGGAAAAACAAGACAATCTTTTTCAAACATCAGTATTTATTTCGAAATCACTCGAGTGGAAGTTTAGTTTCATCCGGTTTTACATTCCAAATTTGTTCTGCATATTCTTTGATAGTTCGGTCACTGGAAAATTTTCCGCAAGCCGCTATGTTGAGAAGAGCTTTTCTCGCCCATTCTTGAGGATTAATAAAAAGCTTGTCAACATCATCCTGTGCCCTTATATAATCTTCGTAATCGGCCAGAAGTAGATAATGGTCATGATGATAAAGATTATCAAATATTTCCATAAATAAACCTTTATCCTCCGGGGAAAAAAACCCATCTTTTATCATGTCCATTGCTTGACGTAATTCTTCGTTCTTGTGATAATAATCAGATGATTTATAACCTTTTTGTCGCAGTTCTTTCACCTGCTGAACGGTCAGACCAAAAATAAATATATTATCTTTACCGACTTCTTCGGCCATTTCCACATTAGCACCGTCCATTGTACCAATTGTTAGCGCTCCGTTAGCCATGAATTTCATGTTACCTGTTCCGGAAGCCTCAGTTCCAGCCGTTGAGATTTGTTCACTCAGATCCGTAGCTGGTATAACCTTCTCGGCTAAAGAAACGCAGTAGTTTTCGAGATAGACAACTTTCAGTTTGCTTCCTATATCTGGATCATTGTTCACAACATTTGCGATACTGTTTATCAGTTTGATAATTAATTTGGCAACCCGATAACCAGGTGCTGCTTTTCCACCAATCATAATCGTACGGGATACTTTGAATTTATGTTTGTACTTAATACGGCAGTATCTGGTGATTATGTGAAGGCAGTTCAGCAGTTGGCGTTTGTACTCATGGATCCGCTTGACTTGTACATCGAACAGAGAATCGGTTGCTACCTTGATGCCATATTTTGAATAAATATATTCACTTAATTTTTCTTTATTCTCCGATTTCACATCATAAATTAAACGAATAAGACGTGTGTCACGTTGGAATTCCTCAAGCCGACGAAGTTCTTGTAAATCTGTTATCCAGTCTTCATCAATGTAACTCTTTATCAATTCAGCAAGGCATGGATTACACATGAGGAGCCATCGTCTTTGTGTTACACCGTTAGTTTTGTTTTGAAACTTTTCCGGTGTTAACTCGTAAAAATCTTTGAATAGTTCCTCTTTAATTAATTCTGAATGAAGAGCTGCAACACCATTGACAGCATGCGAACCGACAATGCTGAGAAAAGCCATGTTAATTTTATCATGTTCAATAATCGACATTCTTCGCTTTCTCTCCTCATCCTTTGGCCATCGAGCCTCAATATTTTCAAGATGAACGTGATTGATATGATAGATAATCTGCAAATGTCGCGGCAGAAGCTTTTCGATCAAATGGATTGGCCACCGTTCTAAAGCTTCTGACATCATTGTGTGATTGGTGTAAGCGCATGTATTGCAACAAATCTTCCAAGCATCATTCCAGCTTACCAATTCTTCATCAACAAGAATCCTCATCAATTCAGGAATTGCCATCGCCGGATGAGTATCATTAAGCTGAATGGCTACTTTCTCAGGAAAATGCATATATATCTGCTTGTTTTTATTTTTCAGTTTACTAACATCTGTTTTGAATCGCCTAATAACATCAAAGAGAGTCGATGCCACCAAGAAATATTCCTGCTTTAAGCGCAATTCTTGTCCTTCAAAAAATGCGTCGTTTGGATACAAAACGCAAGTAATATTCTCTGCGTAATTTCGTTCCAGCACAGCGCGAATGTAATCACCGTTGTTGAAAAACTGTAAATGAAATTCTTTTGGTGCTTTCGCTGAAAATAGTCTTAGTGTGTTTACTCTGTTATTATCAAAACCCGGGACTGGGTAATCATAAGGTGATGCAATGATTGTTTCAGTATCGACCCAGTAGTAACGTCCATCTTTCATCTCTACCCTACCACCAATCTTTATTGGAATCCTTGTTTCTGGTCTAGATTTCTCCCAAGGATTTCCGAACAAGAGCCAATCGTCAGCGTTTTCGCACTGCCAGCCGTTTTCTATTTTTTGCTTAAAAATGCCATAATTGTAACGCAATCCATAACCATACCCTGCAATCCCTAGTGACGCCATTGAGTCCAAGAAGCAAGCAGCCAGCCGTCCAAGGCCCCCATTACCTAAACCGGCTTCTTCTTCAACGTCTATAAGTTGGTCTATATCTAAATTCAATTGATTCAGTGCTTCTTTCGTTGCTGCAAAGCTTCGAAGGCAATACATTGCGTTCTCCAAGAACTTCCCTATATAGAATTCCATAGAGATGTAATAGACTCTTTTAGTGGCGTTTTCATAATAATGTTGCTGCGTTCGAACCCAACGACCAATAAGTTGATCTTTAACCGTAAGAGCCAGAGCGTAATAATAGTCTTTATCTGATGCTGTGTTCCTATCTTTCATACAGGTGAAGTGAAGATGGCGGTTGAAGTCATCCTTTATGGAGTCAACTGTGTCGCTTTTCAGCAGACCATGAATAGTAATACGCCTTTGCATAGACATGTTGATTGTATATTACTCTTGTAGATACTTGCTTGTTTATAAGCGTATCTACTTTTGTAATATCTCTGAACAGTTCTGTTGCTGATCGAAACGAAATTTAAAATATTCACTAGAGCAATGGTGTATTTACTTTTGTCAAACCATTTGATGACGTCATTTCTTTAAAACGCATCAATGGTGGATTTGACGCTATTGATGGGAAACATATTGCTCAATACGTGCATTTTGACATCACAGGCATTCTCTTTCCCACTCCCTTAGCGAGAGTGCTTCTTGATTTTGTCCTCTGGGCAGAATACAGCGGCCTCTCTATTTTGTGGGTTGGACGGGCCCTACTAACATAAATTATGTTTAGTTCAAAAATTTGTTGAAATTTAGTTTGTTATGGGGTTCATCTCCCTCCCCTTTCATCTTTTCATGGTTAGATTTTTATGTATTTTTTTTTATCATCAAATTTTTATGGTGTGGGGCGCGTTTTTGTAGGTCCCCCCTGGTGAGGATGTGGTATTATGGTGTATGGAGGATTGAGTGGTGACGGACGAATTCTTGTGGTGAATGTGTCAATTGTAATGTATGAATGGGTCGCGAATCTGATTAGCTAGGTATAGGATAGTTAGTTAAGACCAGCCTTACCCCTCCCCTTTTTCGGCCTTGTGCCACAATTTGTATTTTATATGAATAAATCTTCAGGCATTGTGGCATATGGCCATATTTTCGTATATGAGTGATGACCCACGTGGAGAGATGGACAAAACTGTCCCGAACCCACGACTATATCTCTATCTCTTCTAGTAGTAGTTTTCATATAACGGAAAGATTCACGAATATTGAAATATTGGCTACGTTCGGGACAGCTAAAGAACACATTTCAGAGATAATTGTGTTATTTAATATCAAG
>OZ038486.1:107679752-108067252 GCA_964036315.1 Acanthosepion esculentum
CAACCTCCCCACAAGACGTGGGGCGTTCCGTAGGCTCGACCAAAAATTGCCCGTAGACTCCGTATACACGGGGTCGGGTTTGTCTATCTCCCCAAACGAAACTCTGCAGAGAGTTCGGCAAGAGAGGAAGAGAAAGAGAAAGCCTCCTCCTCCTCCTCCTCCTCCTCCTCTTCTCCCTATATTAACCTATATTGGCAGCAGTGGATTTATTTATTTATTTTAATGATATTGTTCCACGGTTAAAATAATTTTCGAAACTTGCAGTTGGCAAAATCTTTGTTTAGCGTCGTCTATCATATGATGTCATCCGTTTTTGTGACGAAATCAATATCCACAATTACTTTTTTTTTCTTTATTTAGGGATTTCACTGAGGGAAATTTCACATTTCGATTTTTTCTCACAGAAAAAGTACTCCTATACATTTCTAATCATCCTATACTAGTATCTGAATCATAATGGCGGAAATAAAAAAAGCTGTCACCATGCGTAACATAATGCCTACAGATGATGACGTACAAAGCATAAAGGATACTTTTAATCGACATCTGCATTTTACTCTTATGAGAGACCGAAATGTAGCCACCGACAGAGATTACTATTTCGCTTTAGCACTCACCGTTAAGGAGCATCTTGTTGGACGCTGGATGCGTACACAACAGCATTATTCTGACACAGACCCCAAAAGAGTTTACTATATTTCGATGGAGTTTTACATGGGCAGGTTCTTAGAAAATTCTATCCTGTGCCTTCGTAACAGAAGCACATTTGAAGAAGCGATGAAACAACTCAATTTGGACTTGAATAAATTAATAGAACACGAAAAAGAGGCAGGGTTGGGAAACGGGGGTCTCGGTCGTTTGGCTGCTTGCTTCTTAGACTCAATGGCAACGTTGGGAATCGCTGGCTACGGATATGGGATTCGTTACAATTATGGCATCTTTAAGCAATACATCAAAGATGGTTGGCAATTTGAAGATGCTGACGATTGGTTGGTATTTGAGAATCCCTGGGAAAAACCATTACCTGGATATAGAGTCGAAATACATTTTGGAGGAAGAGTCGAAAATCATGATAATCGCTTCAAATGGGTTGATACAACCGTTGTAATTGCTACGCCATACGATTATCCAGTTCCAGGTTTTAATAATAATCGGGTGAATACATTGAGATTGTGGTCGGCGAAGGCTCCAAAAGACTTCAATCTTCATTTTTTCAACAATGGCGATTACATTCGTGCGGTAATTGAAAGAAATGTAGCAGAGAACATTTCTTGTGTTCTTTACCCAAATGACGCATTTTTTGAGGGTCAAGAATTGCGTTTAAAGCAAGAATATTTCTTGGTGGCGGCCACAATTCATGATATCCTCAGGCGATTTAAAGAAGAGTGCCATGGAAAAAGAAGTAAAGGCAAAGAAATGTTTAATCAGTTGCCCGACAAGGTAGCCATTCAGTTAAATGATACTCATCCTGCAATGGCTATACCCGAATTGATGCGAATTCTTCTTGATAAAGAAGAACTGGATTGGGACACCGCCTGGAATATCAGTTGCAAGACTTTTGCATACACCAATCACACGTTAATGTCAGAGGCTTTGGAACGATGGCCAGTGTCTCTACTGGAAAGGCTACTTCCACGTCATTTGCAGATCATATTCCACATTAATCATCTCCATTTGAAAAATATAGCCACTATTTGGCCTTCAGATAAGGATCGGTTGAAAAGAATGTCGATCGTGGAAAACGATCCTATTGATAAGATAAATATGTCTTTCATGAGTATTGTGGGATCTCATGCTGTAAATGGTGTAGCAGCTCTCCACTCAGAACTTATTAAATCAGATTTATTCAAAGACTTTTTCGAGTTAACACCCAATAAATTTCAAAATAAAACCAACGGAATAACACAACGGCGATGGTTGTTACAGTGTAATCCAGCGTTGGCAGAACTGATTACAAGCAACATTGGTGAAAAATGGATTACTGATTTGGACCAGTTGTGCTCTTTAGAGAAGTTTGGAAGTAACGAAAACTTCCTTGGTCTATTGGCAGCTGTAAAAAAGAAGAACAAGGAGCGTCTAGCTTCCTACATTAAAGAACATTGTGATATAATTGTTAATGTGGACTCCATGTTCGATGTGCAAGTGAAGCGAATGCACGAATACAAACGCCAACTGCTGAACTGTCTTCATATAATCACCAGATACTGCCGTATTAAATTCGACAAGACCTACAGAGTCGCCCGTACGATTATGATTGGTGGAAAAGCAGCACCTGGTTATCGAGTTGCCAAATTAATTATCAAACTGATAAACAACATTGCACATGTCGTGAACAACGATCCAGATATAGGAAGCAAACTGAAAGTTGTCTATCTCGAAAACTACTGCGTCTCTTTAGCTGAGAAGGTTATACCAGCTACGGATCTGAGTGAACAAATCTCAACGGCTGGAACTGAGGCTTCCGGAACAGGTAACATGAAATTCATGGCTAACGGAGCGCTAACAATTGGTACAATGGACGGTGCTAATGTGGAAATGGCTGAAGAAGTCGGTAAAGAGAATATGTTTATTTTTGGTCTGACCGTTCAAGACGTGAAAAAACTAAGAAGTTCTGGGTACAAGTCTTCCGATTATTATCATAAAGGAAGTGAACTGCGTCGAACCATGGACATGATCAAAGATGACTACTTTAGCTGTGGCTGTCAAGGTCAATTCATGGAAATTTTCGACATACTTTACCATTCGGATCATTATCTACTTTTAGCAGACTACCGCGATTACGTAAGGACCCAGGATGTTGCTGATCAACTCTATTTGAGAAAAATTGAGTGGACAAAGAAAGCTCTCCTGAACATTGCAGCCTGTGGTAAATTTTCCAGTGACCGAACTATCAAAGAATATGCCGATGATATCTGGAAAGCGAAATACACTTTGGAAAAACTTAAATCTTAGAAACTTAAACGTTCAAAGAAATAAAGAAATAAAAAATTTTTAAAAATTGAATGAACGACCGATGTTTATATATTTATATGTATTATATATCTTTATATGTTATAAATTTGAATGAGAATCCGACCGAATGGAAAATATCTAAAACAATTTCGAAAACTGACATATCGCCATCATGGAAAAGAACACCTTTTTTCTGATGAGATCGATTAATCGGCGAAATATATCAAAATAAAACCTTTCTAAATTTGTGACGCTCTTCGTAGCCGAGCTCCTCCGACAAAATGGGTTCGATTCCTATCGGAGAGCACATTTGCTTTATTAAGATTTCTCGAATTCACAGGAAGATAAAGCATATATATGTGTGTATGTGTGTGTGAGGGATGTGCCGTCAAGATAGGCAATGTAGGCAGTGCCTACTCTGAATAAAATAGATCAGCAGTACACTTTTTCCTTCTGTGGCACAATATGCACCTAATGCAACAAACTGATGAAGGTTACTTTTGTTTATTATGCATAAAATGCAAAATATGTTATGTTTTTTTTTTCAGATTTACTACATAAAAATCACAAATTGCCTACCCTGACTAATTACTAACGGCACGTGCCTGATGTATGTGTGGAGGACTCTAATTACAAAGCGACTTAAAAGCATATATATATATATATATATATATATATATATATATATATATATATATATATATATATATATATGTGTGTGTATAATGTCGGCTGGATAAAGAAGCCATTTAAAAACAAACTAATATTTGTTCATCTGGCCTGGGGTGTGTGGATGGTGTGAGGGATAGTAGGCCAGAATAAGAGAGCCGATTTCAAATTCCAATCAAATTCGTTATATTCGCTTACGCATAAATACTCTTAGGAAAGTTATGAATCTGTCTCCTTCCCTTATCTATGGATTAAATAGTAGGATTTGTATCTAGAAAATTATTTTTGTTAATCATTAATTGTTAATGCAACATTCACTCGAAAAAAATGATTCTTTCAACTACAAAAATGTTTCGGCTTTAAATAATGTACAAAGGGATGATAAACCGTAAAAACAATCAATCATTTGGGCAGATATTTGGAAGAGGATAAAGCACCCGACATATATGAGGTTACTGATAAGTTATCGACCCAATCAAAGCTCCATTATCTAGAAAAAAAAATGATGTTTGGTTATTTGATCAGAAATGATTAAAAACTTTAAAGTTTTCAGTCTTCCCCAGCGTGTAAGTATATAATGGCTGCTAAGTTGGCTAACTAATCCTTGTTACAGATACCTGCTCTATAAGAAATTGAAGCTGCTTAAGCGTGTATCGTCTGCTTTTCTGAGAGAAAACAGACGCTGTGTTAGGCTCTAGCATAAACTTTTGAATTTTAAAAATATTTTGGGGTCATTCCAATTTGTAAAATAAGTGCGTTTGATTTTCACTCGGAACTAATAAAAAGGTTTCCCTCCAAATTCCGAGGAGGAAATCTGGAGCCTATCTTAGTGAATACAAAACAAAAGACTGAATTGAATTCGTGGAGTCGACGAACAGCTGCTGCAGGGATCCAGGTCGACCCGGTCAAGAAAAAAAACAATAGAAGAAAATTGACGGCCACTAGACAAGAATTTGAAAATAACATCAATGTCGCTCCGACATCAAGAAAAATTCTTCGACTGTTGAGATTGTTATGTTCTTCGCAGTTACCACGAACTTTGCTTCGAACATTGTACCTATTCTTTGAAAATCATTCAGAGAAATATTTTCCCCTTTCTATATTTATTTTCATGTTGTTTCCTTTTCTGAAGACCTTATGTAGAATAGCCATTTTTATTGCAAAAGATTAAAAGAAGCATATTTTATTTGCAGTGATTTACTTGTTATTGGCCATCATTTGACTTAATTTGTGTAATTCTTTCATATTTTGTGTGTAAATAAATTTATCGTCTGTTTTTCTAAATTCGGCTCGTGTCGTCTGTCTTTGTTGTGTGCCCTTGGCTTATAAAATTAAATGTTACCTCAAACATTTGTTTGAACTATGATTTTTTTCGTTGGGGTTTTTACCAAATAAAACAAAACCTTTAGCTCAGCCACATCAAAGCCAGCCTGTGATTTAGATTGTAACTATTCTGCGCGGACCTTAGTTACGATCTGCTGCTGTTAGTAGTTGACCAAAGCCAGTGCTCTCAAACCCTCTCTCATAAAATCTGTGACTTCGTACCAGCAAATACCTATGGACGGCTTCTGAATAGTTCCGTCTACACAATTTCACTAATAAGGACTTTAGTAAACTCGTGGAATAGTTTTTCAATCAATTCTCAATGACGCTGTATACTGGTATCGCCTCTACAGCCCGTTATTATCAAGAAGATCTATTCTTGATAAATCTACCATGGCGAGTTTTGAGGCCCGATCTCATAGTCCGAACGCTAACATTCTAACCACTAGGTCACTCGCTCATCCTCAAAAGACACACGTGCGTACGCACGTACGCGTGCGTGCGAGAAGTCATAGGATAGCAGTATGTAAAGTTAATGGTAGGAAGCGCCACCTACCTGGATGTCATGGAAATGCTCTGATATATATCAGTTGTGGTCTGACATCTAGCGAGTCAGTGTAAACATCAGATAAGCTGCTCATATCAAGGTGCTGTGACTTATCAGATTTTCAACAGGGTATGATAATCGATGGAACATTTCTGAAATTATGGAGACATTTGACATCAATTGATCTAAGTTGTCACGTGTGTATCGGAAATACCTGATCAAGACATTACTTTGGACATCACATGGACAGCCTACTATGAGTCCTCAATGGTCACCACCGGAGGTATGGGTGTGTGTTTGTATGGTTAGAGATCAACGAAAGCTCTTTGTTTATATATATATATATATATATATATATATATATATATATATATATAAGAGATTATAATAAAAACATGTTGAAATCGCTACACAAAATCACCACTTACTTACCATCGCTTGAAGAAGTACGATCATAGTATTGAAACATGAAACACACACATACACACACTCATATATATATATATATATATATATATATATATATATATATATATATATATATATATATATATATATATATTCAGTTGTATGGATATTAGTTTCTAACCTTGGGTTTCATGCTTTTGTTTCCATACAACTGAATATATTAGCTCTATCACATATATTGAGCACTTTCCATTAAGTACCACGCATATATATATATATATATATATATATATATATATATATATATATGGTTGAAAAATTGTTATTTTAAACCAGATAACAATAATTAAACTGACAGAAAAATGTTAAATTTATTTTTCAACATTGTCATCATTTAGTGCTACAGATTTTTCTAAATCCTTTATCCAATTATCCATTCCATTTATAAATACATAATTTCCCTCTCTACACTTCTTTTTAAAAAAGTTCATGAAAACCTAAAAGTTTGAGGTACCAAATCGGGTCTGTCCTCGGATTGGGCAACAACTGGAAATTTAAAGCTTTGTACGGTTTCCTCACTGCAATGCGGCGTTCCGTGTGTAGTAATGGCCTAATTCGTATTTCAGGTTTTATTCTAGCGATGTGTTAAATGTAGGCAATATATTATTCCCTTCATATGTCTGTGAATTTCGATAGCCGCCCAATTTTCTACTGCCCAAAATGATATCACTGATTATTGTTTATATTCTAATTATGAAAACAGTTCCTGATATTCAACACAAAAATACCAATTTAGTTAATTGTGAGCCCAGCACGATTGTAGGCATCACTCATGTCTTCATATGTTGTTGAAGACGAGGAAGTGAATGGCCGATGAAAGCGACATGATGGAACCGTAATTTGAATGAGTCCACAGATCAGTCTGTCCTACATGTCCAGCAAGGTTTCTCCATCTCCACAGGGTTAAGGTAGCTTATCTAATTCTGCTATATAACTAGCAATAATTTCACCAGATTTATGAAATCTCGTATTGAAATGAAAACGCTGCACAATCACGTGAGGTTTTGTGCCTGACACCGTCCATTTATTAGTATTTACTTTATATAAATAAATTCTCAGTGTAACATAAAAATATGCAGTAATAAATGTTCACCTATTCATTTAATTCTTTTAAAAAAAAATTAAAATTTACACTTTTTCGTTTATGCAAACATGTTTAAAAATTCTAATACAATGTAACCCGGGTAAGAGAGTTGTCGGGACCGGAGAAGTCTCTTATATCCGGAGTTCTCTTATATCCGGGTTTGGTCTATTTTGTTTAGGTAAGTATGGCTCTAATTTGGGACCAGAGAAAATCTCTCTTATATCCGGGTTACACTTTATTTATATTAAAAATAATACTTAAAACTATGTTTAACGCGGATAAAGAGTCAATTCGTAACTTTATTCAAATTCAAGATCCATTTGCAGTTGGATTAATATCCTTATTTTTGTTCTTCCTACAACGTTTCGGTAGTCGGTCTGAATAATTTTTATGAAATTTGGAACTAAAACTTGTTTAGTCTACGGGAGTAGATTTTGTCTCTCGTTCCGTTGCCCATGTCTGTTCCGAACTCTTTCCACTGAGTCTGACCTTTGCACTATCACGCTCAGTCTGACCTTTGCACTATCACGCTCAGGGAATGAGCTTCCGAAATTACTGGTGCCTTCAATGACTATAAATTGACGAAACAACGCTTCAGAACGAGCGGCTATTGTACGTTGAAAATTAGAACTTGGAGTCTTAAACCGATGTTCATATTGCCGCCTCTGTTTCTACTGCAGCTTTGCTATGAAGCCTGAACTCATTCTGCCGGCGTTTTTTCTTTCTCTATTATTGGCTTCCATATGTTAGTTATTCCTATACTAGGCCTACCGAGTATGCCGTTAGAGCGAAACGTGTTGGCTGATTCATTCAGATGTCTGACTCCTCAGTGTTCTTCTCTGGATAGTATTTTTTACTTCATTCTACAGTTGTTGGCGACCCCTCTTTTCCTTCCATACATGATCATCCAAAACCCTAACCCACTCAGCCAACTCCACTATTTCGGCATAAATTTTCGATAACTAAGTTTAAAATGATTTTTTTAAAACGAAAAACATTCTTGAAGATTTCATTTTAACTTTAATTGAAAGTTTAATCATTAAATTTATTATTTCCATTAACTAAACAATTCTGGTGTTTTTCAGATAGAAACTATATACATTCGAATGTGAAATTTAATTTCAAATTCTTAAATTTTCTTAAAAGCGGCCATTTTCTTAATTTTAAGAAATTTGTAAACAAACACAAGTTTATCGATTTTAAAAATATTTAAAAAAATTTCTGACACATTACTTTAGTAAAATTAGAAAATTTAAAGTTAAATTAATCTGATTTGAAAGAAATATTACTTACTTATAGCATAAAAAAGTAATATACAACCAATTATTAACGATCGGTCGTGTTCATCTGATCTAACGATTGATGGATTGTTGAATGACGAAGCGATGACAGCTACTACGGATGACCATAAATGACATAATTTTTAGAAATTTGAGTTAACGCTTTTTGGTGGGGTTTTAGCTACCTAGTAATTGTTAGAAATGAACATATTTTCCCCAATTTTTCTTGACTTTTATTTTACCTTTCGATGATGCAAAAATAATTAAAAAAAAGTAAAATAAAATACCATGATAGAAGTAACTTAATAATTTATGAAATGGTTATTTAATTATTATTTAATAAATCAAAATTAAATGTGACTTTCCAATCCAATGTAGTTTCTATCTGAAATACACCAGAATTTTTACTTAATGGAAATAATGAATTTAATCATTAAGCTTTTAATTAAATCTAAATTTATGCTGAAATAGTAGAGGTACCTACCTAATTTATATATTTTTCATTTTATTTCTAATTATTGTTATGACAATTATTTTATTATTAAATTTTATTATTAATTACATAATTACTAAAACTTTTATTAACCCAATAAACATTACTGAAAAGAAATTGCTACTAACAAGGAAAAGACTTTCGGGAATATTTTGTGGCCCTAAAAAGGGCCGTTTTTTTTGTTTTTTGTTTTCTTCTGCTGCCTCTTCAATCATCATTGCCGGGCTGATCAAAATGCAAGTCCTGCATGAAATAGTGCCAATTTCACATTTGTCTAGTTGACAATAGTCAGCTTCATCATTGAGATATGAAATCGTATAAAAAGGATTTGCATAGCTAATGATGTAGCCAACATATTCACGGTTGACACCATCAACTGTCCAAATGTGTTTGACTGTCCTTCCGACTACCTTTCCAGTGAGTATTTCATGCAGGACTTCAGCTACTCCTGGTTGATGATACTTCTCCAGCAAAGTCATTATGGATGCATCTTTCAACTGATGCAAAGACTTCTGTATGGAAGCTCTCCTCCTCCTTTCAGCCTGGACTGCCTTATCTCGACTCTTCTTGGCAAGTTGCTCATCCACCATTTGCTGCTGCATTTTCTTTTGTGCTATATACTTTCTGCTGTAAGCCATTGCTATCTGGAGGTATTTTTTGAATTGCTCAGCATCCAGATCATCGATGAATTTTCTTACTTGATTCCGCTTGGCCTTGATGACATCGCTTATCCTGGAAACATAAGCATTAGGCGCAAGCTTCTTTCTTTCACAAAATTCACCGATGATGCTTTCCGCTAGCATGGTGTGTTCCCTCACAGATGTCAACAATGATGGAGATGAAGCCGCTACAGTGTTGACAGATTTCTGATACTGCCTGTTTAACACCTCCACAATCCCTTTCAGACAGGCAGTCATCATTTGCTGAAACATGAGTTCATTTGTGGGAGCAATCAGGAGGGAGTTTTTTACTGTCTTTGGTATTGGAATTCCAAAGAAGTCCTCCACACAGCTGAAAATAGATATTGGGTCCTCGCTGAGTACCTTCACCTTGTCAATGACCCCTTTGACGATGTTCATTGTGTCGATGGGGTCATTTTGAGTTTCAAGAGATGTATAGAAGGTACTCATTCAAGGCCCTGAAAACAGCTTCCCTATGATTCCCAGCACTTGTAACTCGATGATAGCAGCTTCTTCTGTGTAAATATCTGCAACCTGGAAACTGTTTCATTTGTTGACGGAAGCCCTGAGACAAATTGCTTGCACTGAGCGAAAATAGGGAAGTAAGTTGCACCCAGATGGAAAATTATATGCAGACGATTCCCTCGAAATCTAGTGATTTGGGACAATGAAAGCCCTTGTTTTTTAATGAAGGCTTTCATATCATTTATTGTCCCTATTTTGTTCTAAATCTGAGAGAATTCATTCCCACAATAATTCGCCATGCTAGGCACTCACTCGCAATCCCTCAGGGGTTTCCTTGTTGTTCTGGTGATTGATTCCAGTGGGTGCAAATTGCAATACAGCTCCAAAAGCTTAACTTGCCACTCCTTCTCCAGTAGTGTAACAGTTGAATGGTTGACGGGAGCTCTGTCCGTTAAGCAGCATTTAATTTTTGAAATTATTTTTTTCAAAGTAGCATCGACACTTTCGCCAGTAGAGAGTGAGCCCACTTTGGCTAATTTGTTGATGGTGTCGGTAATATGCTGCTTGTAGTCCATGGCAGACCCCCCCCCCCCACCCAAGGAAGACGTTCCAACGACACAAGATGAGAGGATGTAGGCGTGGTTAATTCTACACAGTTCACGTGCTGTCCATCTTGTGTCGTCGAATCGAAAACTAAAGTGCAGTTTTCTGCATTTTCCACTGCACTGAACGTCTTCATATCTGAGAGGAAGCCAAGCTCCCCAAACATCCTATAAATTGTAGTGAGCTTTTTTGTAAAATCTCATCTTCCAGTGACAATGTCTTCAAAATATTATTCACTGTTTTTGTCATAATAGATTTTCCTGCTTAATTGATTGGAATGTTCTGTTTTTTTTTTTGTTTTTTTTTTCAGTGATCTTATTTTGTTTTGAAGTGACATTATTTTTTCATTTTTTTGTTGCAATTGTTTCTTCAAATTTCTATTTTTTGAACTTTTTTTTTGTCACTGGAAGATGAAGACTGGGAAGAAGTTTTAAGTTGACTTGTATCCAATTCTGAACGTGACAGTTTTTGACATGCACCAGACAGGGTTTGGCTAGCAGCAGGCAGGGATGCATCAGAAATGGTCGCAGCTGCAGCAGAAATGGTTGTGAAGGAAGAGAGATTCAAATTTGCTGGATACAAACTTGTGGCAGCATCAGATAGGTTTGCATCTGAAATGGATGTAGTTGCAACTGGAGTGTCGGTTGAAGAGGCAGTAGAAGATGGAACAGACTGAGTGACAACTTTTCTACATTTTTGGGGGAATTCAGAAAAGTTTGTCCCTTTGTTCCTATTTTTGTAGAAACCCCAAAGTCTTCTAACAGAATTGATGGACACTGGTGGAAAACCATTCATGGCATTCTCCAACGTGGCACATTCTGCTACATTTTTGAGTGATCCATATTTTCTGAAAATATATTAAAAAATATGGCCGCAGAGAATGGGCTGTCCACATTGGATGCTGCTATATGGTTTCAGTATCTTTTCTGTCCTCTCCATCTATTAATTAAAAAAATTAAAAATAACATAAGTATGCAAGAAAATGAACGCCTTGATTTAGAAATTTTTTTTTAATAAATAAAATATTTATTCAGTAATAGTTAATAAACTTTAATTAACATTGACTAAATTAAAAAATGTTTTTCTATTTACAGAAAAATTGTGAACACAGTAGATAAGAAAACTATTCAAAATTAACAGAAAATGAAAAACCTAATTTCAAATATGCAGGAAATAAAGTTTAAAAATAGCTTAAATTAATTAAACATTATTTTCAAAATTAAATTAAACCTATTTCTTTATCAAAATTAAAATAACTCATTAAAATGAAAAAAAAAGTTTTTCTATTTAGAGAAAAATTGTGAGCACACTATTCAAATTCAAAATTAACAGAAAATGAAAAACGTATTTTTAAATATGCTGGAAATAAAGTTTAAAAGTAACTTAAATTAATTAAACATTATTTTCAAAATTAAAATAAATGAAATGTATTTCTTTGTTTACTGTCATTAAAAATGACGTGAAAAAATTACGAATAACAAATATTTGTTCCTTCTTACAGTTTTTTAAAAAATTATTCTATTTGAGTATGACCCACACTAATGGAAATACATAAAATAAAAATATTTCGTAAAATAGTAAATGAAAAAAGAAAAACTTACTTTAAATTTTACACTTTTAGAGCTGAACGGAAAATACAACCTGTTGAAAAGCAACTAAGAAGCGAAATGTTATGAAAAAGCCACGTGTTGTCCCCCTTTATTTACAATAAAGGGACAAAACTCCTAGATCACGTGACCTTTTTATAATAATGGCAATTTCAGTCTACCATACATGGAAATAATGAACGTATTCAGTAAAAAATACAACATAAAAAATAATTAAGAAATAAAATCGTGCAACTAAACTTATTAAACTTTGCAATTTTGGAATCGTAAATTTTGTTTCCACTTAATTACTACATCACCTCGAGGAAACAGCCTAATACAGAGCTTTTCACGATTTTAAACTATTATAAATTACTTAATTAAAATTTCTTAAAAAATGAAAAAAATTCTTGTAAAACTTAATTATTCATCAGAAAATTTTTATTTCTTCATACAATAATATCCTTAATATTACTTATTTATAAAAGCAATTAAAAGCTTTTCTAATTAAGTAATATCATAGTTTTATTGGATTCATTATTTTTCAATTCAGATCAAATTTTCAGTCAGATAGCTCAATCTTGAAAAAAAAGTATGTGATTTATCATCTCCAAAGACTTCTTTAAAAAACAAAAAAAATTTTCAGGAAACCGAAAGGTTTTGGGCGAAATAACATATTTAAAAAAAAAATATTTTTTACCAAAATTTTCTAAAAAAAATATTTTAAAAATAATTTCATTCATTTGTGAATAAGTCCTGAAAATTTAATTAAAATCGGACAATTACTTGATTTTTTACAAGAATTTTCAAATCAATGTGTTTTCAACGGAAAAAAAGCGCAAAAAAACCTGTTATTGTCTCTGACATCGCGATGACGTAAACAAAAGAAGATTTTAACCAAAATTTCGAACGTGTTAGAAAATATTAAAATTTTAAAAAAAATAATTAAAAAATACTTTGGTCTTTCATCTTAATAATAACATAAGCATTTTGACGAAAAAAATTTATTTTTGTTAAGTTTGTGGCATTTTTCATTACACTATCTGTTTTTCCACAAAAAGTAAACAAAAAGAGCATAGTATGATGAAAAAGACGCCAAACTTGACGAAAACAAAATTTTATCGTCTATGTTCATGTTATTATTAAAGAGGAAAGGTCAAAGTATTTTGGGGGTATTTTTTTACATTTTTTAATCGTTCATAGCTCGTCCGAAATTTTCGTTAAAAATCTTGATTTTTTTTGTCATCAAAACTGACAGATAATCAATCATTTTTTTTTCCATTTTATAAAAAAGATGAAAATCTCACTTTGAAATTCTTTTAGAAATCAATTATCACTTTTTCAAAACTTATTATGTTTATTTAAAATATTTTGAACCAAGCTTAACTTAGCTTCTGCGCCGAAAAAATGTAATTTGAAAATAAAACAAAGCAGGTCATAACCTTCCGCGTTACTTGACAGGTGACGAAAGACATTTCCATGATGTTTAGATAGCTTACGGGAGGATAATTCTTTCTACGGATGCAGTGAAGTGAAATTATTTACATTTAAGTGAACAAATTTTTTACCGCGTTATTTTTAAGGAAAACTTTCAACGCTCTAATTTTTTTTGGTACTTAGCTTTCACCTTTACCTTTACGATGGTTTAAGGAAAATATATTATAAAGAAATGAAAAAATAAAACTGTTAAGAGTGAGATTAAATTTCATGAGAAAGGTATCTAATTAATTTATAGGTACCTTTCTTATGAAATTTTATCAGAAGTATACATAAAATACTCTAATTTTATGTACATTTATTACATTTTACTGAGTTATTTGTATTTCCATTCATTTTATTATTAATTTTGATATTTCATTTATAGAAAAATGTCATAACTGAAATTAATATAAAAATAAGATCATATAAATTTCATAAGATGATACTAATACTTTTAGGTGCCCTTCTCAGTTGAAATTGAAAAATCAAATAAACTTCTCCACACGTGTTTCGCAAAAGTAAAGGCCCTAACAGCGGAGAACAATGCTTAACTTCAAATAACGCAACTTAATTGTATTCTGGTTGGTCTTCCATACTTTATAATTATAGCCCGATTATAAACACAAAATTACATTTCTTAATTACTGTGGATCTTCTGATTAGTCAAAACGATACTGTTTACAACGTGCTAAAAAAGATTTATCTCGTAAGGACACTTACGAAACCTGATGCGGCTTTTAACTAATTTTATAATATTTTAACAACTTAAATTTAAAAATCTATTATAATTAAAGAAATAACAAATAATTGTATTAAAAATTCATTTTTTATCGAAAATATTTTTTGCTTTCAGAAAATATTGTTCATATTCATAAAAACAACTAAAAGCAAATAAAAGCATTTGAAATTAAATAATATCTTTGTTTTATTGAGTTTTGTATGTTACAATTCAGAGCTGATTTTCAGGTACGTGGGGGTCCAATTAAAAAAAAAAAAACATGATTTGCATTCCTCAAAGCCTTGTGCTTTTAACTATTGTAATCACTAAACCCGATGCGATCGAATTTCTAGAATTTTCATAAAATTAGTTGGGGGGGGGGGTAATAGATATAAAAATATTTCTGCCATGACTTTAATAAAAAAAAAAAAAACATATTTAAAATAATTTCCATCATCTATGAATAGTTTCTAAAAGTTTCATTAACTTCTGACAAACATTTAGATGATAAAATTTTGTTTTAGTCAAGTTTGGCATCTTTTTTATCATGCTATGCCATTTTTTTATCGATTTCGTGGAGTTACCTATGATTAAAAAACTCGAATAAGGAATGACATACTCGAAAAACTACATGAGGATCACCAAAGTATAGTCAATTGATCAAAGGAGAACAACTACGTTCTATTACAGGGCGGAGTTAAGGTTACTGTTGGTAAAATTGAGTAAATAAATCTCGGTAAACCCCGAGAGGTGGCGGGGATAGAAAATATAACGTGTGTAAATAAAACCGATGAAGGATCCTTTTGATTAAAAAAAAAAGTATTCTTATGTTGTTATTTGTCCACAAGTATTTTAAGTACTAACACGACATGGTGTCAGAAGTAAACCAGTGTGTAAAGTTAAACTGTAACACTAGGACTTGGAGTGTGATGCGATATTTCTACCTTAGTCGAAACAATTATTTTTATATAAAAAATTCGAACGTCCGAATTCCAAACAATAATAAAATAAAAATAAAGAGAACACAGGTATTCCTATTGACAAATCATTTGCAAACATATGTGCATAAATTAAGAAGAGTCAAAAATTGTGGTGGTGTTAGTTATCTGAACGCCAGTGGTGCAAGGGGAATAACTCTGCCTTATTGCAGAGAAGAGTTAAGGTTAGTTAAATGAAACTCAGGTAAGATAGAAAAATGTAACGTGTGTAAGTAAATAAAACCTGATACGGGATTCTCTTGGCATTGAACATTGCCTGTATTTGGAAGAACCAAGTTTGTACATTTTTAGTTTTGTATGCAGGCAGAAAGTCACCTTGGCTTCTGTGGGAAATTCTGTAGTCATTGTTGTTTCGGCGTTGTCGTAGTTTTAGAAATGTTCTAACGTCGAGTTGTTGACATTTTGTGTGAAGGCGGTGTCTGACAATGTTACAGTCCAAAACTCATCAAGAGGTTGGTTTTCTTCGTCGAGGTCACCATCTGTAGTTAATTCTCTCGTTCATTTGTTTTTTTTTTCAATATTAAAAATCTGGATGCCGGAATTCCAAACAATAATAAAATAAAAATAAAGGAAACATGAGTATGCCTAATAATTTGTATTCACACACATATCTACATGAATTCAATAGAGTCAAAAAGGAATAAAACTCTCTTGTGTTTGAACGGCTTGGAGACAGTGGCATCTCTGCTGCTGAAAGTTGATATCTGTTCCTACTTTCGGGGAAAATAGGATTTTAGTTTCTCTGAGTGGTTAAATATTTCACGTGATGTTAATTTCTAACCAAGAGACATTTTGATTTGAACAATATGTCTTGTATTGTGGAATTATTTTGGCATGTTTTTAAAAATAGAAAAGGTTTGGGTGCGTTTTAATATGGTATGGGTAACAGGAGCTATTAGAGAGCTGTGTTCTGTTGAGGGAGACAAAAGTTATCTCTCTTTGACTAACCCTTTAAAAAGCTAAAAATGGATATATATAGTCACGTGAACTGCCCGGGAGATCGTTAAGCGCGATTGGTTCCTGGCAGTCAAACCAGAAAGACTTACTTATTCAGGCTCGTGAAAATCACCATAAGATAAGTGCTAAAGATCACCTTTTTTCAGATATTAAATCTCTTACAAAAACACATACACACTTTGTATGAACATTTCATATATATATATATATATATATATATATATATATATATTCAATTGCTGTTATATGAAGACTTAGGTGGTTATTAATCGAATAGCACACTTTCTCGCACAACATATTTGGTGACCCTGACGAACAACAAAAAAAGAAAAAAGAAAAGAAAAAGAAGACATACTTTAATAGCCACCACATTTTATAAATATATATATATATATAAAATTTATACCAAAATAAATAAAACAGAATGAAAAGAGAGCATCACGAGATGACTGTCCTGCAGATAACTATCAAGACACCAGAATTCATGCAAGCCAACATTACCAGTTGGTTTACAATCATTGAATCCCAGTTTTATTTGAGAAATATTACATCACAAACTACAAAATTTTAGAACGTCATTGCTTCGCTACCGGCTGAAATAGTGGCTAAGATCCCTGGAAACGTTTTAAGTACTCACAACTATGAGGAACTGAAACAAACCCTTATAGAAACACACGAGCAAACAAAGCCAGAGATGCTAGAGAAATTAATGTCCACCTCCATTATTACAGATCGACCGTCAGTTTATCTTCAGGAAATGCTGTCAATTGCAGCGAGATTAGAAATCAGCAACGAAATTGTCTTACACAAATCTTTTCAGGCGTTGCCGGTTTCGATAAGTCCTGTGTTAGCCACGCAAAAAGACTTAAGCCCGACCAGACTGGGGCAATTGGCGGATGAGTTAATGCCTTTAATACAAGGCACTGCTACTAGAACAAGCACTTGCAACCACACCCAGACAAAAGGAATACCTCCTAAAACTTCAGCCACGCTATCCTATGGTCTTAAACCCTTTCAAAAGGGACAGCTACAGAAAATATGTAGGGCACACATTTACTATGCAGATGCAGTGCGCACATGTAAACACTGGTGCAAATGGCCGAACAAAAAAGGGACTTAATACAACAGCCAAGTTCGCGGCCATCTTCGCCAGCTCCTAGTGAAGTGGGAAACTAATTGGACGGACGACGATTCTCCCCCCCGCCACCAAGTCCGCCATTACTACAGATACCAGCAATGGTGGGGGCACACAAATTCTCATTCATTATAGATACCGCCACCAGCCTCTCTATCATCCCACATGGTCACGTTAAGGGTTTTTCTACGGATCCAACACCAGTCACTCTGACGATGGCTACGGGGTCTGAAACACACTGCTACGGGCAGCTTAAAGCTGAAATAAGCTTACCGACCCTTCGACGATCTTTTCCTTGGACGTTTGTAGTAGCGGACATCCAATAGCCCCTACTAGGATTCGATTTCTTAAATAATTTCGGATTACTAAATTGTCAACAGAAAACGATCATCGACCCCACAACAGAGTGTGCAAAGAAATTGAAAATATTTAACGACTCTATCAACTTGGTCGTAAATAATAATATGCCCGAATTAATTAAAAACTTGATAAAAAAATTATCCCAACATTGTATCACCTCGTACCAACCGAGAAGGCAAGTATGCAGGAGTATGCCACAGAATTGACACGGGCAGTCATGCTCCTACCTTCGCTAAGGCCAGACGGTTGTCAGAAGAAAAAACCCAGGCAGTGATGAAGGAATTTTCTAAGTTACAGAAAAATGGTGTTATTACACCTTCTGACAGTGTAAGAAATCCGGATGGAAGCTTCAGATGCTGCGGTGATTACCGCGCATTAAAAGGCATCACGAAAAGTGATAAATACCCTATCTCGAACATTAACTCAATTGCTGATAAACTAGCCGACAAAACTAGATTCAGCAAAATTGACCTGGTACCAGCATACCATCAAATCAGAATGCACCCAGATGACAACCCCCCCCCCAAAAAAAAACAGCACTTATTTCTCCTCTCGGTTTACATGCCGTTTGGATTAAAGAATACAGCATCCACCTTCCAAAGATACACGGAGAAGAGTTTTCAACATGTTGACTGTGTATTTGCATACATCGATGATATTCTCATTTTCAGCGATGATTCGTCATCACACATAAAAGATATTGAAACTGTTGTAAAAATTTTACATGACAAGAATTTAAAAATTTCAATAGAAAAGTCAACCTTCGATGCAATTTCAGTTGATTTCTTAGGATATAACATTAGCTTGGATGGTATAAGACCGACACAAAATAATGTTAGCGCATTAGAAATTTTTTTCCTTCCTAAAGATAGTAAGAATCTTCGTCGTTTGTTAGGCATGGTGAATTTTTACAGAAAATTAATCCCTAATTTCGCAGGCATATCATGCCATTGACAAAAAAAATACGCGTATGCAGTAACACTACATTTACGCTAAATGGTTTAGAATTACAGCCATTTAACAATGTTAAAAACAAAATTAGTGAATTTCCATCCCTAGCTCACCAACGGTCTGAGTATACTGAATATCAGTTAATTACCGATAGCAGTAATTATGCTATTGGTGCAGTCCTACATCAAGTAGTAGAAGGAATGCCAATAGGTTTCTTCTCTAAGAAGTTGACACAAACTCAACGAAATATTCAACTTTTGACAAGGAACTTTTTTCAGCCTATTCAGCTACCTTATATTTCAAGCATATTATTGAAAGCAAACAAGTTTTACTTTTAACTGACTTTAAGCCTTTATGTGGCGCATTCCGTAGCCTAAACCCTGCTAAGTCAGATAGCAGCGCCAATTAGCAATTCTAACTGGATATAGTGATTTTCCAAACGTAGCTTAGATGTGGCACAAGGCCGAAAGTATGGGGCACCCAGTGAGGATCGAACTCACTACTCAGTCGTAATAGTTCTAGCAAGACAAGCTTGCTAACCATTACACCACCTCGAGGTGCCCAAATTCTAACTGAATATATATCAGATATAGGCCACATAAAGGGTGATCAAAACGTTATAGCTGATTGCTTGTCGAGACCTACTCTAGCAGTTACGGTAGATCTGCGTGACTTGCCGGCTATAGCAGCCGCACAATTTAAGGCTCCCGAGTTAAAAGAATTCCCCGAATTAAAAAAATTCAAATTTAGTACTTGCAATAATAATTCCATATACTGCGATAATAGTACTGGTGTTCCCAGACTATTCACGCAATATCACACCCTGGAATTAAAACTTCATGTAAAATTATAAAAAAAATTTTTTGGCCTTGTATGAATGAAACAATAAAAGACATGTGTAGTGAATGCCAAACTTGCCAGAAACGCAAAATTCAGAGACACACTAAATCTGCTATTCACCCTATTGAATTGCCGACTATTCGCTTCAATACGGTACACTTAGATTTAACCGGTCCTCTCCCTGTGACTAGGAGGCGTCATGAAACGTGCAACGCTCCTCACAGATATGTATTAACAGGCATTGACCGCGCTACTAAATGGATAGAGGCAGAACCACTTCCGGATATCACAGCTCGATCTGTTGCCAATGCATTTGTTCATGCGTGGATCACACGATGGGGTGTTCCTCTTCATGTAATAACTGATCGTGGTACTCAGTTTGAGAGCGAATTATTTTCTGAAGTAGCCTCAATAGTCGGCTTCTATAGATTGTGCACAACTAGTTACCATCCGCAAACTAACGGAATGGTCGAACGTGCTCATAGAACAAAGAAGACGGCAATAATGACTAGAAAGGAATCGTGGCTCGTCGCCCTCCCAATAATATTAATGGGTATCCGTGCCGCACCTAATTCTTCTAATACCTCACCATTCTTTGCAGTTGCAGGCACGCATATAATGATTCCTTAATTGCTTGTATACGATACTAACGATGACATAGACAATCAGAAATTTGCTAAGGAATTGCAACGTACCTTACATTCCTTACAGCCAACAAAGATTATAGCTCCATAAACAAATTGCATCAATACATTCCAGACAAACTTAAGACATGTAAGCGTATATGGCTAAGGGTAGACAGAGTTCGCAAACCTTTGGAAGCACCTTACAGGGGTCCCTTCGACGTGTTACGTAGAACCGATAAATATTTCGTGATTAAAACAAACAATGACATACATTCAACGGTATCGATAGATAGGTTAAAACCACACGTAGAACCTAAAACTAATAAGCAAATAACTGAAAAGAAACCTCATAGCGACAAAATAATAATGGATACAGAAAACATAGAAAAGAATGATAAGCCCAGTCATAGGTAGAAAAATTTATTGGAAGAGAGACAACCAATATCACTATTACTAGACTCCGCTACTAGGCAGGGAGGTTTGTTGAGGGAGACAAAAGTTATCTCCCTTTGACTAACTCTTTAAAAAGCTAAAAATAGTTATGAATTGCCCGGGGGATCGTTAGGCACGAAAGTCAAACATCCTCTTTGGTTCCTGGCAGTCAAACCAGAAAGATGTACTTATTCAGGTTCGTTAAAATCACCATAAGATAAGTACTAAAGATCACCTTTTTTTCTCTTACAAAAACACATACACACCTTGTATGAACATTTCAGATATATATATATATATATATATATATATATATATATATATATATGTTCATACATGTTTCATTAAATAATATAGACAAGTGTTGTCTATATATTTTATGTAAGTTCTTTTCATATCGTCTGATAAGCTTAATAACATTATCATTAAACAATGAAAGAAAATCACAATATTGATACATATTTTTTAATCCAATCTAAGCTTTCGGCTTACATAAGCCATTATCAAAGATGACAATTACACAATATATTAAGCAATACACGAACAAGAAATTGATGATAGTCTGTTTTGTTTACATGAATGATTTCCAAGTAACGATAAACACGTGCATATAAGACGCTGAAACCGAAAATCGCACAACAGCTCATGATATATATGTGTGTGTTTATGTTGTATTGCTATTCGCTTTGTTAATTAATCCAATAGCACACTTTCTCGCACAACAGTTCCTTTACTTGTATTTATACTTGTATCTATACTTATGCCGAAATGGCGTCATAAACATAAGTATGTTCAATACTTCGTTAAAAAGAGCATACCCTGATGAAAAAAAGGCCCCAAACTTGATTAAAGAATTTTTTTTATCGTCTATTTATGTTATTATTAAGAGGAAAGACCAAAGTATTTTTTGAATATTTAAAAAAAATTTTTAATCCTTTTTAGCACATCCGAAATTTTAGTTAAGAATCTTGTTTTTTTTGAGTCAGCAAAATTTACGTAAAATCGATCATATCAGACATTTTTGGCAACTTTGTAAACAAAAGTGAAATTCTCCGTTTAAAAATCTTGTAAAATTCAATTATACTTTTTTCAAAAGTTATTTTGGGAAAATTTAAAGTATACTGAATGTAATTTGAAACAAACATTACTTAATTTTTATCAGAAAAAAATTTAGTTAGAAATAAGAGAAGCATTGGTGATTGGTTTTGGAGGTGTGAATTGACGTTTATGTCAGTGTATCGACAATTAATGTCAGGGCAACTTATCGGACGGAAGGCAGAAGTGACAGCATTTACGAATTTTAAGTGAACCAGCTTATTCAATTATAAAGTAATTCTTAAAAATTAAATGTTTTCAAAAGTCTAATATTTTGATTTTTTAAGTTACTTTTTTTTTAACGAAGATATGTCTAAAGCTTGCACTGTTTCCGTCCCTAAAACTAAATCTAAAAAATAAAAAAAATAATTGCAGTATATCTCTGACTGAAAAAGAAAAAATTGATTATATTTAAAAAATGAAAAGAAAATATTTAGTGAAAAAAAAGAAAATTAAAATTTTGAAAATGCGACGAAATCAGAGAATTTGATACGAAATCAACGCAATTTATGAGGCCGGATCCTCGCTATAAGGAGAAACAATACTTAAAACATGGGAGATTATTTCTGAATTATGCCTCCGTAGTTTTGTCGGAAACGGTTTTAATACATTTTTTGGCATATTAAATAATTAATTAAATAATGTATTAGTTTTATTGGATTTTGTATTTTACAATTCAGAGCTAAAGTTAGGGTAGAAACTCTCCTCGATTTACAAAAAGTCGATGATTTATATTTTTCAAAGCATTTAATTAAAAATTACAGATATGTACATATTCGAATTTTCAAGTTTTCATAAAATTAAGTAAGGTGTTGGGGTGTAACAGATATAAAACATATTTTTACCATGAATTTCTAAAAACAAACAATTCTAAAATAATTTAATTCATTTTTGAATAATTTCTAAAAGTTTCATTAAAATGCGACAATTATTTGATTTTTGCAAGTATTTCCAACTTAATGTAATTTTCAACTGAAAAAAGCGCTAAAAAATAATGCTAAATATTAAAGCGACCGCTGATGTATAAAAAACAAAATTTTTAACCAAAATTTCAAACGTGCTAGAAAGGAATAAAAAAATATAATTAAAAAATACTTTGGTCTTTCCTCTTATTAATAACAAACATTTTCACGATAAAAATTAACATCAAAATCTCCAACTGTTTTGTCATAGCGACCTTTTCGTAATAGAAACAAAACAAAATTGCATCTGCTGTGTCATATCGGGCTTTTTTTTTCAGTACGAAATTTCAAATTTGCAAATCATTTGTCAAATCACGCTCTTTTAAGTAAAATATTAATCCATGCCAATTTTTGGTTGTATTGTGTTTATTTTAAAAGAAAGATGAAAATCTTCACCTCTATCGACCTTTTTCGTAAAAATGAACAAAACAATATTGCATCTCTTTTTTGTCGGGCTATTTAAGAAAAAGAAACTGGTACTTCCGCTGACGACACAACAATTTACCCCTGCCTCGATAATAAGGCTTATCAGTCTGACAAGGTCAAAATGGCAGCCAATGTCCAAAATTACCCCAATTAAAAGTAAAAGATAGTTTGTTGCGTTTTAGTCGTATTACTGCCTTGCTTGGGTTGATTCCAATTAAAAAAAGAATCTTGCTTTTTTCAAAAATTACAATCGGCAAAATGAGGTTTAACATTTGCTACTATTTCATTAAATTGTGCTTTTAAAAGTATTAAAAGCTTCAACTATTTAGTGAAATGTTGCATTTTAAAAAAGAAAACCTAATATCTACAAGTGATTTGACTAATGGCCTGTTTTTCAGTCTCAAGAAAATCTAACATCTGCAACGCTTTTTATTACATTATGCCTCTATTTAAAGGAAAGAGAAATTCATTACCTTTTTGTGATATCAGATATTTTGCAAAGAATGAGCATAATCTGCTACTTTTTGTTAAATTGTGCTTTTTAAGAAGAAATATTAAAAACAGCTACTTTTTGGTGAAAACTTTGATTAAAAACTCCAGATTTCTTTTGTCACAAAGCGAATTTTCTAAAAAAGTTAAAAATTTGCTACTTATTGGCAAACATCGTCCTTTTGCAAAATTAAATATTAAAATCTGCAACATTTTGTTTGATTTAAAAGAATCTACAAATATTTGTATCAGATATGTTTTAAAAGAAAGAAACATTTCAAAATTTTTGTCAGATCATGTTTTTAAAAATAAATATTAAAATCCATAATTTTTAAAAAAATCGTGACTTTTTTAAAAGAAAGATAAAAAAATTCTTTCATTTATCAGTTAAAAAAATAATACAATCCGCAACATTTTCATGTGATATCTTTAAAAAAAGATTAAAATAAGCAGATTTTGTGAAATCGTCTACTCATTTACAAGACTAGACTAGCTACACTGAGCAACATTTTGTGAAATTTTATATTTTAGCACTATTTTTGACAAATCATGCATCTTTTAAAAAGAATGTTAAATATCATAATATTTTTTGTGAAATCTTTATTTTTTTTAACTAGAAAAGTTAAATCAACAACTTTTTGTGAAATAATCTTTTTAAAAAAGAATTAAATCAGCAACTATTTTGTCAAATGGTACATTTTTAAACAAAGCTTAAATCTGCGAATTTATTATCAAATTGTCCTATTTTATTTTTTAAAAATCTAACTCTAGCGAATTTTGTGAAAAATGGTACATTTTTAAAAAGAAATATTAAAATACGTAATCTTTTTGTCAAATCGCCCTTTCATTAAAATAATCAGTAAATCTTTTTGTCAAATGTAGTTCATTTTTCAAAAAGGACTTAAAAAAATTAAAAAAATAGGTTTTGCCAAATCTTCCCTTTCTTTAAAAAGCAACATTTTTATCTAATTTTAACTAATTGTCATTGATTTAAATGAAGAATTTGAAATAAAAATATCTGACTGTTTTAAAATATGTAATGTGTGACAAAAAGTTTCCTGATTTTAATCTTTCACTAAAAAAAGTTACGATTTAACAAAAATGTACTGATTTTAGTATTTGTATTGCAAAAATGTTCTTAAAATGAAAAAAAATCTTTTATTTTTGTCAAATAGTATGTTAAAAAATTAACTTAGCAACATTTTTGTTAAATTGTACATTATTAAAATGAAACATTAATATCAATAATTTGACAATTCGTTTTTTTTTTAAAGATTAAAGTCAGCAACTTGTTTGTCAAAAGGTCGTTTTTTAAAATATTCGATTAAAAGCAGAAGATTCTGTCACATCCTCCTTTTTTAAAGCAAATATTAAAATGAGCAACGTTTTTTGTTAAATCTTGCCTTTTTGAAGAAGAAAGTTTAAAATTTGCAACTTTAAATTGTCATTTTTTAAATGTGAAACATTAAAATCATCAACTTATTTTCTAAATGTAAAGCGACAACTATTGTAAAATCGTATATTTTTTAGAAAGCAAGAATAAAATCAGCAATTTTAGACAGTTTGCACTTTATAGAAAGATTAAAATCGATAACCTTTTCTCAAATTATACATTTTTATGAAATAGTGCTTTTTTTTTAAAAAAAAGTATAAAATCATTTTTTTACGATTTTAAGAACATTTTTGCATATAAAAACTAAAGTCAGCAAACATTTGTTAAAGCAACCCGTTTTTAAAGGAAAGATTAAAATCCACTTATGTTTTGTCAAATCTTATATATTTTGAAACAGAAAGAATCGATTTGTTTGGTAAGAAATAAATTAGCATATTTTAGGAAAATTGTCCTTTTTGGAAAAGAAAGTGTAAATCAACAATTTATTTGTCAAACTGTAAATCGTTTTTTATAAAAAACCTAAATAAGCAATATGTTGAACTTTTTAAAGAAATGGTTAATCTGTAATTTTTATTGTCAAATCCGCCACTTTATTTGTAGAAAGCGAAAGCATTTTATTTTGTCAAATTCTCCATTTTTTAAAAGAATAAATGTGTTAATCAAATAAATGTGTTTCAAATCTTCGAAAGATTAAACCAGCATTCTTTTTGGAAAAGAAAATGTAAATGTGTTTTTCTTTAAGCTTATTTGAAAAGAAAGGGCAGATGAACATGTTTTGATTAAATCCTTTGATTCTTGAAAAGAGTGTGTGCAATTATTTTGTTATATTGTACAATTTGTTACAAAAGAAAGTGTAAATGAGCACATGTTTATCAAAAGAAAGTGTAAATCAGTCATATCACTTATTACGTTGTCAAATTGTAAGGTTGTTTTTTTTAAAGGAAGAGTAAATTTTCACTTTTTGCCCAAATCGTTCTTTTTTGAAAAGAAAACGAGGCCGAAATTCTCTTGTCATATTGTACAATTTCTTTGAAAACGAAGCTTACATGAGCATATGTTTTATCAAAGGAATGGTTAAATCTGTTATACCGCCTATTATTTTGTCCAATCGTACGTTACTTTTAAAAGAATGTGTAAATATTCTGTTTTTGGCCAAATCTTTCTTTTTTGAAAATAAAGTCTGACTGAAATTTTCTTGTCATATTGTATTGTAACCTAGAGAAGGTTACTGAGTAGAATAATCAAACGAAGGTTGGTAATGAACGATAATACTTAGGACAAGGATAGCACATAAGATTCGCCAGCGGCGCTTAGAAGAAGTAGTCAAATGCTAGAAGTGCGTCAAGTGAATTCCACAATGAATCTCCAACTGCAGGATATCTACCAACCGCTCCATGCGGTCAGATGTGGCACAAGGCCGAATTTAATCTGTGGTATCTGAGCCCGTTGGCCCCGTCAAAATTTTCCTGTAGACCCCGTATAAAACGGGGTCGGTTAGCTGTTTCCCGAGACGAGACTTTGCCCTTCGACATAGCCTCGTCAGGAGATCCTCTCTTCCCGGAGGCAGAGAGTTTGACCAGAACAGCCGAAGACGAATCTCCGACTACAGACCAACATACAGTATTTACTACTGCATTTATGTGAATGGGGACGGTCCCATTATTGTACAATTTGTTTGAAAAGAAAGTGTAAATCAGAAATTGTTTTATTAAAAGAAATGGTAAATTATTCATATCGCCTATTATTTAGATTTGTTTTTGAAAATAGCGTAAATGATCAAACTTTGTCAAATCATTTAAAAAAAATCATTTTTTCGAACCGTAAGTTTTATAAATGAAATTTAAATTAGTAGTTTTTTTGATAATCATTTAAAACAGTAATTTGACGTCAAATTGGACTATTTGTAAAGAAAGTGTAAATCAGCAATTTTTTTGTAAATTCGAAATTTCTCCCTAAGCAAGGTAGGAGTTACTCTTACTTTCACTCTCTGCAACCCCTTGCCTGCTATTGACACTCCTACCTTGCTTAGGGAGAAATGCTTTAAAAATAAATGATTTCAGGGAAATATTGCAGATTTATCATTTTTTAAAAGTCAGTCAGTTGTGATACTCGCTTAGTCGATCATGTATCTTTCGATACATGACTGACGAGGCAGATTTTTCCCGCGCTAGGTTGCCATTTCTTTCTGCGGTAGAGCAGTTGCCATCTAAGGCAACCCAGTCTGTCCTGCTATTTACCCATAGCTGGGAGAGAAGAAGAGGATTCATACTTTTCCCAAGGTTATTAGTGCGTAAGTGAATGTGATGGATTCCGAGCCGCTATGCTCCACCATGCCGCCTTTTTTAAAATACACTTTGAATTTCTTTAAATAAAATGTAAAAAATTTTGGTCACATCGTGGATTTTTTTAGAAATACTATACTCAACAATTTTTTTGTTAAATCCTTCGGGTTTTTAAAAATAAAAATTAATAACAGAACCTTTTTTTTATCAAATCGTACTTTTTTTTCAAAGAATGTCTAACATCAGCAGTAGTTTTGTCAAATCTTACTTTTCAAAAAAAAAAATATTAAATTGAGAAAATTGTTGGTGAAACGATATATTTTCATAAAAATAGTGATTAAAAACAGCAACTATTTCTTACACAAGAAAGGGAAGACTAAAATATGCAACTTTTACTCGTATCGTGTATTTTTAAACGAAAGTTTCGATCAGCAACTTTTTTTATTAAATGTACATTTCTGTTAAAATGTATGATCACCATTTTTTTCCGAATCCTTCAATTTTGAAAAGAAGGATATGGCAAAAACTCCGCAGAAGAACAACAATATTTTGACCAAATCGTACTTTTTAAAATAATGAATCAACTTTTAGCCATTTTGCAAATGTTTATTTTTTAAACTTAATATCAGCTCTTTTTAAAAAAAGGTATAATCAGCAACGCTTATCAAATTGTAAATTTAAAAAATAAAATCTAAAATGTGTAAGTTTTTAACAAATCGTACGACTTTTTTAAGAAAGACTTTTTTTAAAGAAAGAAAGACTGAAATGAAAATATATTTTTTAACTTTGTTTTTAAAGCTTAAAATCTACAACTTATGTGTTGAATTGAGCATTTTGAAAATAGAGTAAAACATTTAATCATACAGTGGATTTTTAAAAAATAAATATTAAAATGTGCAAATTACTTGTAGATACTTAAAGAAATATTAAAATCAGCAACTTTTTAGTCAAATCATACATCTTTAAAAAATGATCGAAATCAAGAATTTTCTTTGCTATATCGTATTTTTTAATACCAACCAACACTTTTATCCACTGTGGATAAAAGCGTTGGTTAGATACAGTGACTTGACACAAAGAGTAGTGAGGTCAATACCTGGTTACTGTAGTGGTGAACAAAAAACGTGGAGAGTTGAATTAAAGGGAGATAACTGTGACATCCGCGAAGAAGTATGGCACGTGGAACAAGAAAAAAATCAATCCCGGTAGACGAAATGAAGAGTTCAGTTCGAAGTTCCAATCACCCGAAGTAGGCCGAAATATACACAGGCTGAAACGTCGTGAATATGGCAACAATCCGAACAATGTAAAAGACATCAATCTAATTATCTGAATTTGCTAAATATTAGTAGTGACACAAGAAAATTCCCACTCTACATAAATACAAGGAGAATGTATGAGGGTCAGCTGAAAAGTTCATAGGCTGATCAAGATACACTCATGGAAGGTGACCAAAATGAGGGGGATTTTTCAACATAGCCTCCCTTACGGACTACGCACTTCTTCAATCATTGTTGCAGTGCTTGGATATCAGTGCTTGGTGAAGAAGTTTTAACCCTGTTGGTAAAAAGTCGTCAGTAGCAGATAGGACGTTATCATCACTGCGATACTGGTTCGCAGCCAAGTGTTTTTTCATGGTTGGGAACAAATTATCATTATGATAGGGTTAATCAAAAGAATAGAGAGGGTTGTCAACCAGTTGAGATCTACCGTTACACACAGCAGCCATTGAAACCAAGGACTTATGTGCTGGAGCATTGTCCAGATGAAACGAGATCCCATTCGTCAGTTTTCTTGGGCATAACTGCTTCAGCATGTTGGCATAGTACTTTCTTTTGAAGATAGTTCATAAACACAATTTCCTTTCAATTCCAAAAAACGGAGGTCATCACCTTCCCTGCAGATTAAACGACGTTGGCCTTCTTTGGAGCAGGTAAAGATGAGTGCTTCCACTGCATAGATTGTCTCTGACTCAAAGTGATGAACCGAACACTCATCTCGGTTTAGGAAACTTTAAAGAAAACCATCTGGATCCAACTCAAACAATGTCATATTTTACGTGATGTGATGATCCTGGTGAGCTTTTGATCAGGTGTCAGAAACGTGGCATCCATCATGAAGAAACCTTTGTCATGCCAAGTTGTGAATGTCCCCAATTCTCTCATGGGATATGCTAATAGCAATGGCTATTTGATTTATAGTCATTTGTTCGTCATCCATGTGGTGAAAACGATCAATATTTTTCTCAGTGGTGGCAGTTGCAGAACATTCAGACCTTGTGTCATCTTTTGCACTGTTGATAAATCTTGAGGGTCATCCCTTAATGTAGCAACCATGTCAGCACCAAATTTTGTCCATTTTTAAGAGAAATCGCTACTAGTTACTTTTGAAGTCTTCTTTGAACAGTCAGATATCAGTTTATCTTGAAATGAACAATGCAGTTATGGATAAAAAGTGTCGAAATTATGAATGCAAGACTTCACTGCTCTAGCACCACTCCTTCATAGTGAATCTATGAACATTCCAGCCCGCCCTCGTACATCTTGAGAGATAAAACTTTAGGTGCCAAAACTGTTGATTGCCAAATGTAAAAGGCGCACACGCGCGCGCACACACACACACACACACACACACACACACTTAAGAGAATAGGCGTGTTGTTACATCAGACCACGTGTTTGTCTGAAATTGTTAAAAATTAGGAAGTTTTCACTCTTGACATATTCAACAAATATTTCCCTACCATTTAGTCTGATTTTGTAAAAATTCCTATCTTTAAAAAATGTCTCAATAAAAAAATGAAACAATATTAATTCCCTTAAATATTTTTGAAGTTAACTGAAGTAGATATTTGCTGAGAAATATAAACTTTCTTAGAGAATAGAATTAAAAAGTTACTTGAAAGATGATGGGAGAAAATGATAGCTATGTCGCTGAATTTAATATAGAGAATCGGAAAAAATGTCTTTCAGTTTTACTGTTTAGCAGAACGGACATTTTGTGTAACCTAAAGTGGTAGGGTGTGCGGATGGCGCAAAGGTTATTTGCGCAGAAAGTAGAATCAGCAAACCGTATTAAAGTCTCTGCTATGTTCATTTGGAGAAGGCATGAATCTATTTCTTCCCTTCCCTCAATGCTATTTATTAAATGGCAGGTTTTGTTGGGTTCTGTAACCTTGGATGGCAGCTAGAGTTGGAGAAAGCAGTGTAATTAATTCCATTATTTTCCACAATGTAGCCATAGCAGCTCCAAAATAATAAAGAAAATGAATCTTTGGTAAGTCATGATCACTTATTACGTCGTCTTGAATGGACATAGCATTAAAAATGAAGTTGAACCGCAAACAAAATGATAATTAGCCGACTACTTTTAGGTCATGTAAAACGTAGTTAGTGGCACGTGGATAATTTAATTAAGTTCCGGCCAAAGCTCCTGCGTTCACTTGGCAATAATGCTCTTATGAAAAGCATGAATCCACCTCTTTTCCACCTCACCAAGTATATATAAAATAGTAAGTAACACTGTGCTATTAATACTTGAAAAGGTAAGCGTCTAAGAAGCGAACAACTGAATTCAGGCGACAAGGGGAAACCACTCTACTAAATTTCTCATGTCTATAAAGTGTCGTATGAACAGTTACGATAATTCCCGATTTAAAGATAACAAAGAACCATAATCACCCACGTTCTGAACGGCGAAGAATTAAAAAAATAAAATAAAAACTTAATCAGACAAGTATTACCTCGCAAAAAAGAGCGAAATGTTGGGTTAAGCTAAAATTTTGAAAAATATTTCATATTATTGTTGAGCAAATTTAAAAGCAAACAGCTAAAAATATTTTCTGCTGATTTTTCTATTTCCTTATTCTGTGCTAAAAGTTGAAAGACGAAAAAGAATATATCTCACAACGCTTTACTTTTCTTACAAATGTTTTATATGTTCCATACAAGACTGACATTTCCTGTCATTGTTAGAAACATCAACATTTGAATGAAGATCACTTGATAAACTTTAACGTCTTTCTAATGCTGATAATTAGAAACGGAAAAGTTCTACAAGTCGTAATCTAAAACAACTTAAGGGTACAAGTGAAATGAAGATATCGATATAGACATCGTGTGAATGTAGGACCGGACACGAACAATGTACGCTGTTACACATCAGCCACCAATTTTATATCTCCACCATTGACTATTCTTAACGCAGAGAAATGAACTCCTTGTGTTTATTCATTTTGATACAGAAAGATAACCAATAAGTTGCATGACAAGTTAAAACGGCATATGTGCAATTAGAAATGCCCTTCCTAATATATTTTCATGTGATTGATAGACTAGTTTCGTGAATAGAAATGATTTTCGATACATAAGGTTTGATCTGATGGTTTTACACTTTTTATCCTCAGAATCTTCTCGTACCCCGTCAAACTCCAACCTAATATTTTTTTTATTCAAATACAGAGTTATTGGCTGCATTCCATGGATTATCTGTTTGGAGGCTTAGTAAAATGTGGCCGCCATATACATCAGTAAACACATTTACACAGATACGGTCAGAAGTACATATAAAAACATGCAGACATAGATGCACATATTCTCACACATATATAAAGACAAAACATACACGCAGTCACTGATGCATAATTACACATAGTAACTGTTATGGTCCAATATCCTCGCACCACGGTTATGGTCCAAGGTTAGGACTAAGGAAGAACAACACGAACACAAGAGTAGTAAATAACAAAGATATATTACAACAGAAATATAATACAAGAAGTTGAATGTGTTAGTAAGAACTGTCAGGCTGGTTTAGAGTGAACTAATGTCTTGACTCGTTAGGTCTCAACTCATTCCTCGATATTTAACAACCCTCCCACGTGGGTCGAATGTGGCACAAGGCCGGTTTAATGTGGGCTCCCCGAGCCCGTAGGCTCGGCCAAAAATATGCCCATTTAGAACCCGTATAAACGGGTTCAGGGACTGTCTACCTCCCCGGACGACACTTTGCCCTGCGGCAAAGCCTCGTCCGGGTTCCTCTCTGCCAAAGCAGAGAGTTCGACAAGAGTCGCGCACAGTCAGAGACTGCGTCTCAACTCATTCCTCCTCTCTCTCTCAGAGAGGCGCAGTATTTATAGAGTCAGGAAGAGTCCATTATCGTTATAGGTAAGTTCCTATAACACCCCCTTCCAAAGCTTTTGCGTCGCATTGGTCTTTAGTATTTTTTTCTCTTTGGATTTATTATTAAAGGCTCTGTGACTTTTCTTTTCCTGGTCGATTTTTGTGGTTCAGACATTGTTTGCGGCCTTTGCATATCAAATGTGTCGAATATGGTATCCATCACTTCTTCTTCCCGAGGTAGACCGTTAGAATCATCTAACAGCCTCTTTTTTATTTGATTTATGTTTTTTTATGTGAGAATTTCGGGCTCTGTATTGTGTAAACCATGTTCGCGATTCTTTTTTCAATTGTACCTTGTTCCCAGTTGTTTATATACGTTTTGAAAGAAACTTTCTCTCCCGGGAAGAATTTTCTTTTGAGTACGTACGACATTGGTGTTTGTTTTGTTTGTTTTGGTAGCAATTTGTCAAATACTGATCTGATTTTCCGGGCGAACATCACTTCCGCGAGTGATAATGCCGATAGCGTAGCACTGTTTGGAGTAATTCGATATACTTGTAAAAATTGTTGCAACGCCTTTTCTGTAGGCACGTCATATGCTTTCCTTAGCGCTCTTTTGAGTGTGTCTACAAATCTCTCCGCTTACCCGTTTGATCTTGGGTGATATGGCGGGGATTTGATATGTTTAACTTGAAAAGTTTCGCAAAATTCTTGAAAGTCCGCAGATGTGAATTGTGTCCCATTATCAGTGACTAGACCATCAACCACTCCGAAACGAGAAAACAGCTCGTGGAGGCAATTTATGGTAGTTTCAGAAGTAGGTTTTCTGCAACGAAACACTTCTGGCCATTTACTATAACTGTCTACTATGATCAAATAGTAGAAACCACCTATTGGACCTGCGAAGTCGACATGGAATCTTGACCACTGACGATCTGTCTCTGGCCAAGGCTTATGGATGATCGGCGGTGCTTTTGCTGCTAAGGAACAACCCTTGCATTTTTCCACCATATGTGTAATGTCCTGATCCATGTTTTGCCAATATACGTAATTACGCATTAACGATTTCATTCTGTTCTTTCCTGGATGGCCCATGTGGAAGTCCTTTAGGATTCGCCTTTGTAGTGTGTTTGGAATTACTACCCTTTCGTTATATAGTAGCACGTTGTCACATGACGAAAAACTGTCTGATACCTTTTTATTTTTTTCTGCAATTTTTGCTTTTGTTTCTTTTATGAATTCATCATTTATTGCTTCATTTCTTATCTCTTGTAGTGTGACGGGGAGGTTTCGAACTGTGCTACATAGTGATGTCCTGATATTTTCTTCATGTCGTAGGGCTGCGATTACGGAATCTTCCAATGGCTCCGTTTTCTTAGGTATTAGTCTCGAGAGACCATCTGCATGCCCAATTTTATTCGTTGGCAGATACTCCAATTTGAAATTGTAGTTCAGTAAAATTGTACCCCATCTTAGTAAACTATTTGCCGTGTAAACGAGTAGACCTTTCTTCGATCCAAATATTGTTAATAACGGCTTGTGGTCCGTCTGTAAAGTAAAAAATCTCCCGTAAATGAAATCTTGTAACTGCAAAAATAATCCCCAGCGCTTCTTTTTTGATTTGTGAGCAATTTCTTTCTGCCGGTGACGAATTTCTTGAAGCATGCGTGATGGGTTTCAGTGTCCCATCCGGCATTTTATGCAGTATACATGCCCCGACTCCATAGGCACTCGCGTCACTTGCAACTATTATTTCTAATCTTGGGTCATAGTGCGCTAAAAATAGATCCGCGGTTAGCGTCTTAATTATTTTGTCAAACGTTTTCTGGCATTCATCTGTCCACTCCCAAAATTTTTCCATCATCAGTTCGTTTAGGGGTGCGCGTAATTTATGCATGTTTGGAATGAATTCTTGGTAATAATTCACTAAGCCTAAGAAGCTTTGTAATTCGGCTACGTTTTTTAGAGCTGGCATTTTTTAAAATTGCCGTTGCCCTTTCTGGGTCTGGTCGCCTTCCTTCTTCATCGATGATATGGCCCAGATATTTTATTTCCTTCATAAAGAAATCGCATTTGTTTTCTTTTACCTTGAACCCATAGTTTTGTATTCTCCTGAAAACCTCTTGAACGTGTTTCCAGTGTTGTTCAATGTTTTTACTATTTATCAGTATGTCATCCAGGTATGCAATCGTGAAATCAAGTCTGCCTAGCATAGTATCCATTATTTGTTAAATATTGCCGGCGCGACCTTAGTCCCAAATGGTAATCTTTGGAACTTGTATAATCCTTTGTGTGTGTTTATGCACAATAATCTCGAGCTTTCCTCATCTACTGGTATTTGTAGGTACGCTTCGCTCAAGTCTATTTCTGAGAAAAAACTTCTGGACTGGGTAGAGGATAGTGGTAATCCTTTATCGCTGTGTTCAATCCCGCTGAAAAATCAACGCATACTCGTATCTCACCCGATTTCTTTTTGACGTAAACCGTAAGTGCGGCCCATTGACTATATTCCACTGTTGTCAATATACCGATTTTTTCGAGTCTATCCAACTCTCGATTTATTTTTTCTATTGAAGCAAAAGGTACGTTCCTTTTCTTCTTGAAGATAGGTTGTACATTTTCTTTTATTTCTATATTTGCTGCCATTTTTTTTACACCTCCCGAGGCCGGCTAAAAATACTTCGGGGAAACTCTCTTTTAGTTTCTCCTTTAATTTATCTGCCTCAGTCGATAAACTTTTCACTTTTTGGCAGTACGTACTTATAGGTAAATCTCAGAGGTCGAATTTCTTCATCCAGTCCGTTCCAAATAAATTTTCTGTGTTTCTTAGCACATACATTTTTTTTTAATTGTTTGGTCATTCCATTGAATGTCACATTTGTAATAACCTCTCCTTTAAATTTTATTTTTCTCCCAGTTACCGACCTAGCAATTTTATCGGTTCTCAACATGGTTGGTTTGTTCAATTTTCTCCATGTCTGTACGTTAATAATAGTTAAATCCGATCCGGAATCCAATTGTAGTCTGACTTTTCTGTATAACATTTCTACTTGCACGTATTTTCGTATGTTTTTCTCGTCCGCTTGGTCAGTCCTAGTAACTCTTACTCTGCTTTCTTTCCTAGTCCAACAATGAGAACTTTTATGACCCACTTTTTTGCATGACAGACAAGTCTTAAAGCGGTATGGACAATCTTTATACCAATGCAAAGTCCCACAGCGATAGCATGTTCTGGGTTGTAGTTTTTTTTCTGATATTGACTTTTTGAAGTAGAAAAATTTGTTTGAGCTGTTTTTGAGGAGGGAAAATTGGTTTGGTTTGTTTTTGAGGAGGGACAAAAACGTGTTTGTCGTTGTACTTTACGTATGTGCGCGATGCCAGACTCTTCTATATCTTTCGAGTCCTTCTTTACGCTTATACATCTCTGACAGTCTTCAGCCAATTTTTGTAGCGTCAATTCTGGTTCACTCTCAAGTTTTGTAAGAATTCAGCGTCTGATCTCCGCGTCTTTATTCGAAACCAGGCCTTGAACGAATATTAAACATTTAAAATTGTCCGGGCTTAGTGCTTAAAGTTATTACAATGTTTGTTTACAATGGAAGCGAATGTTATATAGTCTTCGCTGTCCTTTGTTAGATTCAGACATTTCCATCTTTTGTGGAATAATGAGGTATTCGGGCTAAAAAATTCTGTTAACAGTTTTATGGCTTCCTTGATGGTTAACTCATTTATTTTCCTCGGTAGGATGTAGTCTACGAATTTAGTGTATTCGCATGACCGTAATTTTCTTAGTAGTAGACGTACTTTTCTCGCGTCTGACCAATTCCCGCAATCAAACTCATATAAATCTTCGTACATTCTGAAGTAAGCTGCGAAGGTTTTGTCTTCGTCCGGTGCATACGTGAAGTCTTCGATAAAGCTCCATATAACATTTTGCGATAGAACTGTTTCCTTCTCGGAATTTTGCCCTTTATTTGTTATTACCCGTAGCAATAATTCTTCTGTTCGTTTTTCTGTTGCTGCTCAAATTGTACTTTCATAAGTTCCAATATGGTTGTCTTAAAGTCTTCCATATTTACCGTAATTATGTGTAAGTATTTTTCTTTTAGTTTAGACTTCAGGTCTTTGTTACCACTGTAAAGTTGGTGTCCAAAAAGAAAATTTTCTCTTTTTCTTTTTTTTTTATGTTTGCGTATAACTTTTTTTTTCTCACTACCAACGTCGCCTCTGTTACGGACGACCGATAGTAAAAGATTTTTTGTAGATTCTCCACGTAGAACTTGTTTCTAGAGTATACTTTTTTGGTTTCTCCGCGTAGAGTTTGTTTATTCAGTCATCGTCACTGTTATGGTCCAATATCCTCGCACCACGGTTATGGTCCAAGATAGAACGAAGGAAGAATAACACGAACACAAGAGTAGTAAATAACAAAGATATATTACAACAGAAATATAATACAAGAAGTTGAAGGTGTTAGTATTAACTGTCAGTCTGGTTTAGAGTGAACTAATGTCTTGACTCGTTAGGTCTCAACTCATTCCTCATCCTCTCTCTCTCAGAGAGGCGCAGTATTTATAGAGTCAGGAAGAGTCCATCATCGTTATAGGTAAGTTCCCATAATAGTAACACATGCACAAATAATCATTTAGAAAATAAATAATGCTTTATAGTATTTCATATCCATGCATGTATGAATGTTTATAATAAAAACTATTTTAAATTGACATTTTTATCTTACACAACAGAAATTATTTTCTTGATTTATATATTAATTTTTTTTAATGTATAACATTTCAAAAATGGCCCCTAATTTTGATTTTGCAGATTTTGTATAACAACGTTTTCTTCTTTTTCCAGTATTTAGTTATTTAAGTATAATTCATTTTGAAGTGACACTTTGTACGCAGTGTACATTCCCCAGAAACGTAGAAGTCAGAATCGTTTAATTCAGTGGCTCCTGAATTTTATTCTAGCCGCCACGTCCTTGGTTCTTATCTAAACCCGTATGAAGACATTTTCTTAGTATTAGGTATACTGCAAATTCAAAACAACTAATGAATAGATGCAAACTATCAGGATATTCTGTTAATTAATTGTCCTGAGGTTATCGCATCCTCATCGGATAAGGCTTTTAACAACGAACTTTGCCTCTAGCTCCATCTTAGATAGCAATGCCCATCCTCTACGTGAATTTCCTATTGCACATCAATCAAAATAATTTTGATATGTCTATCTTGGTTCGGGAAGTTTCCAGACTTATCAAAAGCTTTATGAAGGCTACTGGTCCTGACAAAATTCATGTGGTTGTTCTTAAGAACCTTAACTCCAAGCTATCACCAAAACGTTTCCTAAGCCCCGTTTACAAGAATGCGGGTGACAATATCATTCCATCAGTCTCCTTAGTGCTATTAGAAAACCTTTTGAGTTTATCATCAACAAGAAATTTGTTGATTACTTCAGCAGAAATAACCTCTCGAGTGACAAACTATATATTTCGCTCCTCTAGGTCCACTGCTTATGTTTCAACTATAATTACGCATAGAATCAGTGAAAAGCTTTGATAGTATTCATCACGAAAGCGATCACCTTAGATATCTGAAATGCCTTTGACGAGGAGTGGCATTGGGTGTTGTAATACAAACTCTCCAGTTGTGGTGTCTTTAGAAGTGTCTTCTCAATTATCAAGTCCTTCCTATTAAGTAGGCTCACAAAGGTCGTTATTAATGACCTATCATCTGAAGTCCAGTAAATCAATGCAGGCGTCCTTCTTAGTCCCACATTCTTACGGATTTATATTAACGATCTCCCTAGGAATATCCTAAGATCACAAGTAAATATATATGCAGATGATACCACGGTTTATAGGTGCATCTCCTAAAATCTAGATGACCAGAGCCTGGCTGCTGATCTCTCCTCGGACCTAGCCTTCATAGCTCAATGGAGGGAGGAATGGTTTGTGACATTCAATACCTCCCAAACCAACCTAGTAACGTTTCATCATCACAGAGCAGACTCTACAGTTCCCCCAGTTTTTGTCTTGAACGTCTACTGGGACTCACGTAGAACAAAATAATTCATTTTTAAGAAAAGAGCTAAAAGGTGAAATTTACAGATGTCGGGTTTAAAAGTTGCTGCCATTTCTTAATAGTTTTTTATCCATAGAAATTTAAAAAAATCATTAATCAGTCATTAAAGTTTTTTTTTCTTAAACTTATGTTACCCTACATCTCGTTTAATTACAAATTCTATAATCTTTGAACGATTCCGTTTTTGATTCGTGGAATATTTTGACCTGATGAAATGGCTGGAGCTGCTGACCAGATAAGCTATGCTATATAGGACAAAACAAGTGCAAGTTTGTTGGTGATTGGATAATAACGCCTTGTTTCTATCCCAACTACACGTTTGCGTCATGTACGGAATACCTTACAAAATAAAAGAAAAAGAAAACGATATAAATATATAAAAGTTTGGTTTTAAGTGGTAAAAGATAACTGTGGGTTAAAAGATTATATGTACCAAGAGAGGCATTATTGTTATTATATGTTCATTTTCGGTCGCATCTACGGCTATTTTCAGGTATATGTTTTCGTACTCACTAAACTTCTTGGATTCGGAACTTAAACTTCCATTCAATCCAATTCTCATGCTAAGGGTATATTTCATAACATTTGATACTCACCAGCGTATTCATCTTTGTGTCATATGTCTATTTCTTCGACTAAACCAGACTACTCAACCCTGTGATTAAACTTATACTTAATGCCAAAAGTTGAATAAGTTCACTCGCTCAAATAGAAGAAGAAATAATTTATTCGTTGTTGGAATGAAATCTTAAAGTTAGAATAAAGGTGAACATTAATAAGATAAATCATGAAAAATGAAATTGATAATAAAAGAAAAATAGGAAAACAATAAAAATAGAGATATAAAAAAGATCCTGAATAAAAAATTGCTTGTGAAAAAGAACATGAAGAAATTGATAAAAGAAGAATAATGAAAACGATATCAGAAAAAGTATGAGCATTAAAGATTTATTTAGAAGAACATGAGAGAGGTAAAGTATGAGAAAACAAAGCAAGAGATTAATACACATGAGAAGAGAGGTTGTAGGAGAAAAATAAATAAATAAAAATTGCAAATATTGTGTCAGAAAGAGTAATGGGTACTTACCTTCCAGCGGTTTCTAGCACAGTGATGGATGGACGGAGAAACATATGCCTTGCTTGGATTATCTTTATTTACACGTTATTTTGTATATATGATCACATATGAGATTTCGTCTATGTTAAAATAGGCTCATTTTTTGCTGTAGATGGATCTTTCGTCTTATCTATGTCACGTGGTTCTCAATTACTTATCTACATTTGCTCTAAATTATATATCTACCATAAATCCACTTCGATCTATCCGTAATTACTTGACTATCAGGCCGTAGTACTGAGATTTTCAAACCAAGATTGCAACATCGGCAATCAGTTGCGAAACGATTTCTTTCTTGGAATCATCATCTTGGGAATATCTTTCTGCTTCTATAGTTGCGCGTGGTTTTTGCTAGTCCAGCCTAAGTTCGCCTGACGAGAATTTCCGATTTTTATTTTTTGTGAAATTTATTGTTTTATTTTTCTGTAATCTGTTAAACCGTTTGAACTTTTGCATTTCTCAGTTTTCTTTTCTTTTTATTTTTGTTTACTTTTCTTATTGTCCACTTTTGGTGAGCCAAAATTTATTTTTCTTAAGTGTATTTTCTTTTTGTGTTTTAACGGCCCTCCCAACTTTAATTCTTTTTTTATTTCTAGTTAAATCCATTTTAATTTTTTGACGTGTCTAATTGTTGTTCATCAATTTTAATTCGTTTTTATTTTTAGTTTAATCTTTTATATTTTTAACGTGCTTAATTGTTGCCAACTTTAATTCGTTTTAATTTCCCACGTTCCTGTAAACCATGTTTGATATTTTCCATTTGTCTGTTTTTCATCCATCCGCAACTTTAAGTCGTCTTTCTTTGTCACAAGACTTTTTCTTTTCTTTTCATTTAATTTTTTTCTTTTTGCGAATAAGCCATTACTATATAAGGTAAACTTTTATTTTTTTGACTGTGGTGTTTCTTTTTTTAAGCTTTTCACCCCAAGCATGGCAGGAGTGCCACTAGCAAGCAAGGGGTTACAGAGAATGGGAGCAAGAGTAAAGAGGCGTGATAGAGGAAAGGATGAAGAGAAGGACGGGGAATAGATCAAGGCATCTGGAGATGTCGACTGACATTGCATTTGAATAGTTGGAGATTATAATTATCAAGGAAGCAAGTAAGAGGAAGGGAGTTCCACAGAAGAGACATGAAGCTATTGGAGTAGAAGAGACTCCGTGAGAAAGGAACTGGAGAAGAATCCATTAAGGACGGCCTTAATTACACAGTTTGACAGGAATGATTGTATTAAGTCAAATAATACGCCTGTAATACCGTATCCCTGAAGCTTACGAAGGAGGCCAGCATACCAAACCCTATCAAACGCCTTAGAGATATCTAGAGCCGCAGCACGAGCTTCTCCGTTATTGTGAAGTGCTTGGTAAACAAATTTAGTTATGGCCGTGAGCACATCAGCGGTAGATCAGGCAAAGCGGAAACCATATTACTTGTCAGAGAGCAGGGACAGGCCGCAAAAAGATGCAAATTATTATGAAAGCCTAAAAGGTACAAATCATACACTAGAGGAAATGAACTCCTTACAATTCTCGAGGCAATAGATACAGTGAAAACAAGAACCATCTCCCACCGAAGTAGGAACTCGGAGACTTATTGGGGTCATAAGGGAAACAATGGAAGAAGCGTTGAAGAGCCTCAAAATAGGACCCGAAATTCTCATAGGAGGTCTAGTGCTCTATGGGACATTTTATTGGCGAGAGAAGAAGAGGCAAAAATGTTGGCAGGAAATGTCCGGACTACAAAGTTAGTTAGTCTTCAAACAGAGTATATGGGTATAAGACGAACAAAAATTACCGCCCGTGGAGTCCCGGTGGTGATCAGTGGGGATAGGATGTGGGATTTTTTGTCCAATACGGCCTAATAGATGAGATGACTACAACAATCAGCAAGGTTGGAATTGCCACGTGAGATTTCGTTCTACAGGTGACATTAACAAGAAAAAGTTTTGGGGAAATTCCTAATGTATAAATGTGTAGGGACAAAATGATGTCCGTTGTGGTTGAAGGACGTCGTCCTTACTGCTGAGCATGTGGTGTTTCGAGACACATGTCCAAAGCGTGTCCCGGCAAAAAGCGGTGCTTCAGCCTAGCCAGGTAGCAACAGCGACGGAAACAGCAGAAGTGTTCAGCAATGCTTCTGATGATATTTGGAGGGAGGTGACAAAGAAAGGATGAAAGTCGTGAAGAGCAGGAAGCCTCATAGAAGCAACAACAACCACGAGAGGCCGGAGACTGAAAGGCAGCATCATCCGCTGCCTCAGCCGCCAAAAGGGCTTCAACAAGAAAAAGATCAGCAGTCCAAGCAGAAAAAAAGCAACAGCAGTAACAACAAGACTAACAACAACAGCAGCTGAAACTACAGAAGAGACATCAGCAGAATAAACAGCAGAAACAAGACACACAACAAAAAAAAAATGCCAACAAGAATAAGAACAACAACAGCAGAAACAGCAAAGGGAGCAGATTCCGATATGGAGACGGAGGAAATTCCCCCACCCTAGTCTTCCCATTTGAAGATGGGGAAGGGGGAGGAATAGATGCCCATCAAAAAAGAGAAGCGGGCTGGACGACGTAGGAAGGAGAAGGAAATGGTCAACACCAGGTTCCAATCTGTCCCTACATCGCCAGCGTAAATTGAAGACGAATCTCCCAAGTCAAGGAGCCTCCCCCTTCACCATCTAGGGATCCTCCACTTTCAACCCCGCCCCACCCATCCAGAAAAAAGGTGAAAACATACTTTCCCAATGTTGAGGACATTTGTAAAGTCTACAGAAGGGAAGTAGAGAGGGACTTTTCAGCGCAAAAGAAGGCCCAATTGGGTCCCCTTTTCAAAGTTGCCTCCATCGACAGGAAGTCGGTGGAGGATCCCTGCACGGGAGTGATTGCTTGTGTCAGGGACATGGAGAAATATTTAAAAGTTTGGTCCAATTTATATGAGGCAAAAGAAGCCTTTCCTTAAGTATGCACGGCCCAGACCCGATCTAAAGAGACTTTTAAGATTTTTTACAGGGAGGATCTCGGCGATTCTCCACCCATTTGTATACAGGGCCTTAATACTAACATATCCCATGGACGTTGGCGGTATCGTCCTAGATGGACGGATGACGCCGGAGATGGGCACGGGGAGCCTAGGGAGTCGGGTTCCTTACTTGCGCAGATTTCCCCCAGTATTTGAATAAGGAGTTTTTTTTTTTTTTACAGATTAAAAAAAAAAGTACATCAAGATAGCCAGCCTGAATGCGAGGGTCATGAGGGAGCTGGGTAAAACTATCAGACTGCTTCGTGACCTTTTGTTGTTCGGTGCAGATGTCGTCGCGGTCGAGGAGACGCACTTTGTGATGTTGATGCTTGTGTGCTGTCTAGCGACATTGTTGTGTATTCAGCATATGGCAATCGACTGGCTCGAGGAGTTTCTTTGCTGGTTTGAACATGGGCGAAGAATTGCGCAAGGAAGAGATCCGTTGAAGTTCCAATCGATATGTTCGGGTGGTCAAGACCCTGGAGGAACGTACTCTGGGGTCGGCCGGCGGCATGTGTGAGCCATTTCGGTGGCATTTCGAGAGCCGGTTTACCAGGGAGCCAGTCTCTGTGACGAAGAGTTTCGTAGCTATTTGGCTGACTTTCCTCGGCTTGAGCTGACTGAAATCTGAGCGAAATCGATCCGGTCAAATGAGAGACGGAAACTGCAGAAAGAACCAATTGGAGAAGAGCAGTCCACGAAAAAACAACATCCTTCGTAAACCAGAAGACAAATAGAAGAGACCAAGAGATGCCAAAGAAAAGCCATCCCCTGGACCCTCCTACCCTGCCATGAGGTGGCTGCAGACGTCTGTTCAGATCCAACATAGGACTCATTTCACATAGAAGAAAATGTCGATGAGCACCTCAATACTCGCCAACGAGTTCCTCCAACGACGACATGTGTGTGTGCCTAAATTATAAATCGTTAATACTTTTCCGCTAAGCTGGCGTTTCTCGGGATGAGAGAACAAAACTGCGTGACTTTTGTATAAAAGCCGTTATTTTTATACTGTTGTCTAAGATCTATTGCTAAGAGATTTCTTCTCTTGCTGATAGATTTTTTTACTCCTGTGACTTCAGGGGTTATTGGCCCTCGTTCGATGGCGTTCCTTCGGACTATTGGTGCGATTGCGTCCCGATTAAGGAACGAGCCTCGCGAAACGGAGTGGCTCTTGCAGCGTGTCTCACTGGCGATGGTTCGAGGTAATGCTTTCTCCATCATAGCGACTGGCAGAGGATAGAAAAATTGTTTATAGTTACGTTGTTCTGGAATTTTCATCAATGGTCGACTGAACTTGCTTTGTTTCAATGACTTTTGTTTTGTTATTATTAGTTACTTTGCTAAGAGAATAATCGTAACACAAGGCCGAAATATGACAATTGTAAAGAAAATACAATAGCATTTTGACCGAAATTTGTTTATACAATAAAATCTTGTTAAGAATGAACTACTACTGCAATGAGTCAATTATAAAATAAATAATGAATTTTTGGACAAAATCAGTTAAACATGATAACAAATATATCATCTTACATATGGATCAAATATGAAATTATTTTGTTTATCGAGTTATAAGTGGTTTAGTGTTAGATAAAATACTTTAATTCAGTAGCTATTTCATCTTTTCTGTAAAATATACCAAGTTGAATAATAAGGAGTAGAAAAATTAAATGCGAATAAATTAATGAAATTTTGAAGTACGCCACTCGATTTCATAGGAATTCGACCTTATTTGATATAGACACTACGCTGGATTTTTGCATTTTAAATCATTAGAAGAAATTTCGTTACTTATTAGAATAATTTAGGTTACACAATAGTAAAAGCAAAATAAAAATAAAAATGGCTTACTCACGTTTTTGTGTTTGCGTCAAAATATGATGTTATCAGCGTGCCCAAAACAGTAGCGTCATGTGGATGATAAATCTGACTATGCTAGCTGAAGAATTATACGTAATAATTTGGCGATGAAATGTAGATGGAGTTGCAAAGATCAGTCTATTATATTTTACATTATTTAGTTCAGAAGTTATAGAACTAATTTTTATAGTAATGAAACCGGTAATAAAAAGTTAAAACATCAAGATATTTTCGGAAGTGACTAACATTCCTCTTTCTCTATTTAAGGATATTTTCCAGAGTTTTGAATAATTTTACAATTTTCTGTTGCTTATCGATAACAGGATTATGAAAGGTAAAATTCTATGCTAGTGTTAAAAAGTTTTGAATGTAATTGTAAGTTGGGTCCAATAATCAAATGGTTCTTTAAAGAGCCATTAGTAATCATAAAGTAAAATATTTCTTGGTTTAAACTTTATCGAAAACCAGTAACGGCAGAAATAGCACATAAATAGGTTAATTACAAAAACAAATAAACGTAAAAAATGACATTAGGCAGGAATTTTTTGTACCGAGAAGTGATATCCGTTGAAATTCCCAATTACCCAAATTAATAATTTCGAAGAAACTTTAACATATCCGATTTTAAAGTCTTTGTTTAATGTATATTTTTTCTAAACCGGGTAGAAGGTTAATAATTGCAAGATAATTATATAAAGAGAGGAGGGAGTGAGGGAGGGAGAAGAGAAAGTCAAGGGCAGAAAATAGAGTATATGTCATCAGCTTTGTAATCTTTTGTAATAAATGGAGCTATTCATGCATAGATCAAAATATTTCAGAAAATTTAAATAATATTTCTTTGCATTTCTTTTCGGCTTTCTTTCTGATTATGCTTATCTTTAACACTATACATTCTTTACACAAAATATTCCACTGAGATTTCCTTTCCAAATATTGTCAGACCATTTCCGTCTAAACATTATGTTAAATTTATTATTTTCATGTTTGATTAAACTTTTTTATATACTCATAAGCAAACAAAAAACAGCTTTAAAACGTTCTGGAGTATATCTTAACCAATAGTGTAAGTTCGGTGTAGTGCAAATAAAAATAAAGTGCCATTCCTATCAGCAAACTTACATACTCATATAGATAAAAGCACGTGCACGCACGCACCCCAACTTGTCCTCTGTCAAGAACTTTTTTCGCTGATGCTAACCACCAGCAGAGCAACTCACGGTGTCTTCGTGGTCTCACGGTTTCCACGAAGTGGAACGATTATATCAAATCAATTACTAAAGTTAACTAAAGTAAACTGTCGTGTTAGACAATTTTTCTCGACAGAATCTATCTTTCATATTTATTCACATTTATAAGTCTGCCATTTTGACAAAATTCAATGGAGAATCTGCAATGTTATCGGTCTTAATCTAGCATCTTGACTTCAATTACTTTCTCGCTGCTGTACCGTAGTTTCTCTGTATTTTTTTAAATAATTGTTCTGATGAGCTTTCCTTTTTGGTACTTCAACTTCACGCATTTGAGCGCAGTACTAGATTGACATGTAGGTTTCATATTTTCAACGTTAAAATTATTAACTGTGAGCTTAAGCTCTATTTTAATAGTTTTTTTTTACCGTACATCTGGCTTGTAAAACTCTTCTGGCTTCCTATCCTTCTTTCAACTATGATTATCAAAAATTTAAATGCAATGTCAATCGTCATCTTCCGTCTCCCTGAATCCTGTGTCTTTTATTGTCCTCTTTTATTCTTACATGATGTGTGCAGGGTGTAAGCGATAGTGGCTTGGAATGAGAATTCGGAGAGCTGAGTTCGATTTCAGTCGCGTCCATTACATTCACATGCGCTAATACCTTTGGGAAAGATATGGATTAAATAGTAGAACAGACTTAGCTCTTCAGCCATGGTTGGCAACCAGTCTAAGAGAAGAACAACTCTGAATTCAAATGCACACATTGAAAGCATCATAGAATTTACAATGGCTTGTTTGATGTGTTTTTTTTTCACTCTCAGCATTCCCTTGCATCCGAGTGGGTTTAATCGACTGAGGAAGTCCTTAGATAGAAAGATATAGAGGTAGAAAGATATAGAGGTAGAGAAATATAAAATGTCGATTTCTAAAAGGTATTAAGCGAATAACATTTATTGTTAAACCATGAATCCTCTTGAATATATCTGAGCCATTTTTCATTGTAGGTTGATGAAAGAAATATTATCTGCCAACTTTGAAAAATAAATAAATTTTATATATATTATATATATATATATATATATATATATATATGTGTATGTGTGTGTGCGCGTGCGCGTGCGCGCGCCTGATGTCTGTGTAGGTGCCGAGGACATTAAAAAACTGAAAAAGACATTTTAAATAATTTATGTCATCTTTGAAGATAAATAAAAAAAATAATTTCAAATATTTTCCATAGTGATTTGTTTTTGTTTCAAATTAAATTAAAAAATGTAAGGATTTTGCTTAAGACATAACCTTTAGGCCCGTAAATTGCTATCAAGGTCATAAGTAAATAACAGTAAACTTCTACTGTCACTCAAACATTTAAAAAGTGCGCGTAAAAAGACTAACATTACGAAATTGGTGTTGTTTATGATTAAAACTTTCTATAACTAATAGTTTAAGACTTTTATGAAACTTAGTAGAAACAACAATTTTATTCTTATTCTACATTAGGAGTATGAAAAAGAAATTAAAAATTAGTTAAATGATACTTTAATTTTCTTATTTTCTTATGTGTCAGAAAATATTTTATTGCATTTGATTTTTTAAAATTATTCTTTATTAACCTAAAGGAAGTGCAAAAAAAAGGAAACAAAATAGATAAGGACTTATTAAATCGTTACTGTTAATTGATTTCAGTCACAGAATTATTGAATTATTTCCTTTTTTAACTTTCGCACAAGAGATAATCTAATAGTTGCGGAAAATGAAAAAAATCGAAAATTGCAATAAACTTTACATTTTACGATTCTTCAAACAGAAGTTTATATAATAAAAAGTCTCTAGAGTAAGTAAACAGTATGAAATCAAAGCAACAAATGACAAAATTAAACACACTGCACAAGGGCTCCGTGTAACCTACCGGGTTTCAAACATACTTCAAATTTTCAATAAAAATAAATAGCCAATAAACTCAGCTTCCGCCAAGTAAATAAACACAGGCTCCTGGAGCCTGCATAAAAACCAAACCTTCATTCAATTTGGCAGAAGCAATGACGGCATTTAAGAGACACGAGTCAAACTCGTCGTCCTGCCTTTCTCACCATAGCAACAGCATACTCCCTTTGATCTTATCTTCAAACTACACTTTCTCTCTTTCTCCTTTGCAATATGTCGAGAATCTTTTGTCATTCATTCGTTTTTTCTTTTTTATCCATTCTCCTTTGGGCTGACCTCGTTTGCTGATGTCACTAATGCGTGTCTTAGCGTGTCCCATTTCGAGTTTCCGTTGTGTCCTTCGTATATTCTTTTCATATTGTCAGGTACGGGTCGCTCAGGAGTTTGTTGTATTGCAACTTGGGTGCTGCATTAGGCTTCTTTAGTTTTCGTAGTTTCACGCTTAGCTTATATATAACAGGACGATGATCGCCCCCGCAGTCGAAAAAACGAATGGATGACCGAGGGTAGGTTGGTGTAGATGACGACTGTAGTGGCTGCGACTACGACGGCTGCTGCTGGCGGCGACAGGGAGGGGGAGCACATCTCTTTATTTTGTATGAAAATACAAAATTGTGGCACAAGGCCAAAGGGGGATAAAGGGAGGGGCTGGTCTTCCTTAGCTGTCCTAGTCCTAGTTAAAAATTTAATTTTTTTTTTAAAAGTCCATAAATATATATAAATAAAAATCTCATGATTCATGAAATGATGGAGGAGGAGAGATGAACCCCGAAAACAAACTCAAAAATAAAAGAAAGGATACAACAAAACAATGTTAGTACGAACCGTCCACACCTCAAAATAATAAAAGAGGCCACTGTATTCTGCCACTAGACAGAATCAAGCAGTCCACTCACTAATGGAATGGTAAGGGTAAAATAAATACTACCATTCTAGCCACGGCTAGCAACATGAAAAACACCATCCGTTTTATCCCGGAGCTGCTCGGGAGCGATACGAGCCGTCAACTCGCCGAAATACTCCCAGAAGAGGCGCACTTGAGGACAATGGTAGAAGGCGTGCACAGCCGTTTCCTCTAAACCAAGGTCACACCGATGACAGTCTGGCAAATCTGCCTCGCATCATCTGAAGAGTACGTCATTGAGAGGTAGCACGTTCCGAATCAATCGCCAGCTAAGCGAAAACTCAGAGTTACTGAGGTATTTCGCCACTGGCGCCCAGGAACACAAAGAGCGCAACTCTGATGCCGACAAGCCGAGCCAGTCACACAGAGGATCCTTCGGGAAAACCCTCCACTAATTCATGATACAAGTTTCCAATGCCGAGAAAGGTCACTGGACCGAGGAATGGCCCTCAAGGCTGACCGACATTCGCTGAGGAAACTCGATAACCTTCCACAACCGCGACGGCGCTTCCAGCAAGAGCGCAACTCAGCCAACGACAAGCCGAACTGCACACAGAGAGGATCCTTCGCGACCCCTCCACTAATTCACGTAACAAGACCTTTCGAGGCCGTGAAAGGTCACTGCACCGTGGAAAGACCCTCAAAGCCGCTCGACACTCGCTGAGGAAAGTCGACAATTTCCTGGGCCCACGACGGCGCTTAGCCCAGGAAATGGGAGGAGTGATGGTAAGGCCAGAGAAGGTGTCCCTAACACTCCCCTCCAAAATCGAATCCTCAGTCAAAATGCGGCATAGGAAATCCAACCTCTAGGCATGTCGGTGACTCACCAAGTGTGGCATTCCAAGGCCCGCATGAAACTGACGCTGGACACAGCATTCTTCGCGGACCCTCTGCTTACGACCACCCCACGCGAGGGTAAAAAACAAGCGCTCGATCGCCTTCCGATGGTCCTTGCAAAGCGGTAAAGGATAAGAGGCAAGACGTAAGTGGCACACTACCCTTCAAGGACAACCTTTTTCAAAGCCAAGTCGCGACCGACGTTCAGCGAACTTTGCCTGTACTTCTGACCAATTTTTCTCCAGCTGGAGGTCGGGTTCAAACCACACTCCAAGAATGCGGACAGAACGGTCCGTCCATCCAAAGGGCCCTGTAAGATCGACACCCTTCCAGCAACCTAACCGCAAGCCGGAAGACTTGCGGTTAATCTTGGCCCCGGGACCTTTACGCATCGTTCAAGCTCCTTCTGTACCACCTCAATGTTGCTGCAACACGACACGAAAATGGATACGTCATCGGCGTAAACCTTGGAAACACGGAAACCTTGGCTCGAGCTCCACCAGGGACAGCGATTCCATGTAGGGTCGGATGCTCGCCCCGTACCTTAGCCGGCGAAGAAGAGGCTCCAACGCCAAAGCATAAAGTAGGGGCGACAGCGGGCAACCCTGACGGAACCGATCGAGACAGCGCAAAAGCGCGTGACCGCTTTCCTTTCACCTGTACCACAGCACTGGAGGAGCGATACAGGAGGCTAATCCACTTACAGAAGTCCGGTTGGTATCTGGCGGCCTGCAGGACAGCAGCCAGGTCATATGATCGACCCTATCAAATGCCTTGGACTGATCCATATCGATCAGCGCGGCCTCATCGTCTTCTTTTACTCCCTCTAGGATCGTGCGGATCAGATGCAGATTGCTCCGAATTGTTCGGCCCCTCATTGCACAAGTCTGATCGGGTCCCAACAGACTCTCGGCAACTGATCTTTAACTCTGTGTTTAGAGTTATGGGCCTGTAATCATCTAATTCCCGCCCTCCATCCTTGCCCTTTTTCAACAGCGTGAGCACATCCCTGGTGATCTGACTGTGGATGGACCCCTGCCGAAACCATTTGTTGAGCACAGCCGTCAAAATCGGCACAATGAAGTGTGACAACCTTAAGTACAATTCATAGAGTAAACCATCAAGTCACGGAGACTTGCCAATGCCGACATTCTTCAATGCCAAGTAGACTTCGACTTCCATGATCTCACCCTCGCAGCTAGTCGCTTGTGTCGGCGCAAGCCGGGGAAATTCAACCAAAGAGCTTCGAAAATCATCGCCACTGAGACCAGGCTCCTTGGTAAAGCGTCTCTGGAAATGCCGCTGGAACGCCTCGCACATATCGTCAGTCGTCATCAGAGTACGCCACCCGGGTAGACGGCCACTTACGTGCCTACGTCCATATCTCCTCCCTAGGATGATCGACCCTGTATCTAGCACCCCGCCCCCTGTCTATATCGGGGTCCAGGATGGCATTCCAGTGCCCCACTAGGACTAAGCGCGACGAATCCACCAGGAATGGCCCTAACTGTCGATAAAACGACTCTGGTCGGTGTGTGCATAAACCACAACGAATGTAACGATAGAAACCTCGACGGATCTCTTCCTTGCGCAATTCTGCGCCCATGTTCACAGCTTTGTTAGACATCTTGTTTAATCTATGCCTAACTACCTGACCTTGTAGCGCTCGCTAGTCGATCGCTGACGAGCCTGCCTAGCTAAACTTATCTCGGGGATCCCCATAACAGACTCCGCCCGGGACAGACTATCTTTAAGTATCTTCACTTTATTAGCCTTATCTAGTGCGAGCCGCTGGTTATATTCGGCGGTGAATGACCTAATCCTATCCTTAAACATCTCCTACCACCTATTCCCAATAACTGCCCCTATTAGTTCGAGCTGCACTAGTTTAATTATCTGTTACTGGAAGTCCCGCCTGTTCAGTAAGGACAAATTGAACCTCCAGTGTCCAGCAATTCTAGGCCCAGAACCTAATGCCATCCGGGCACAGACGAGTCTATGGTTCGAATAGCCTAATCAGTGGAACGTAGGACAATCTGATGTCTAGATCGGCCCTTCTCACTAACATTCTATCCAGGTAGCTGGCTACCCGGGTAGATGGCCACTTACGTGCCTAAGTCCACATCTCCTCCCCAGGATGATCGACCCGGTATCTAGCACCCCGCCCCTGTCTATATCGGGGTCCAGGATGGCATTCCAGTGCCCCAATAGGACTAAGCCCGACGAATCTACCAGGAATGGCCCTAACTGCCGATAAAACGAGTCTGGTCGGTGTGCGCATAAACCGCAACAACCCGAAACGAACTGTTGTTCACGGCAATATCAGCCACGATCAACCGGCCCCCCGCATCGACGTGGACAAGGTCCACTCTCGCACCCAGGGTATGTTTAACCAGCAAGGAAACACCTTTGGCCTTATGCTGAATAGACAACAAAGTCGCACACGCGCATCAACTTCGCAAAGAAAGTGCGTTTCCTGGATCGCAGCTACATCTACGCCGAAAGACAGGAGATCACGAAGAGGCGGGCAGTCTTACCCCGATCCCTCAAACCCCTCACATTTAAACTCGCTAACTTGAGAAAATTTTTTGAAGTTGGGTTCACCTAATCACAGACTGGACGGAAGTCTGCGGCAGTAAGGACCCAGACGGATTGTCCCAGGCTCCCTGTCCCCATCATTGTCGTCATGCGACCATCTAGGACAATGCCTCCGACGTCCGTGGGATATGTTAACTTTAGAGCCCTGTATAATTTGGGATGGAGAATAACGGGGACCCTCCCGGCTCAAAACTTCTGCAATTTCCTCAATTCAGGTGATCCCACCACCACCATAATGACTGGGAAGGCCTCTTGAGCCTTTCAAAGGTGATCCCATACCGTTAATCCCCTCTCCACGTCCTTAATCAGTGTTATGACACCTGAGGCTTTGGGGAAATTTCTAGGGTTTTCTACTGACACCCCACCGACCGAAGTCATTTTAAAGAGGGGCCTTAGTAATGCTTTTTTTTTGCGAGGAAAGGCCCCGCCTGCCTGTCTACTTGATATATTTTTTCCCATCTCAGGAATGGCCTCTTCTTTTTTGGGCGGGGGAGTGCTGGAAGTGTTGGGGGTAGATTCAGAAGAAGGAGTGTTGGATGGAGGGGTTTATGGGGAGAGCTGTTTTAGCTGGAGGAGTGTTGGGAAGTGGGGAAAGTGGAGCCCTAACAGGGGAACAATAAAGGCTCCTTGCTATATTGTCATCCGATTTTTTGACTGGGGTCGCCGGGACGGAGTGGGACTTGGTTTTTTTCCAAGACCTTGTCAAACCTACTTTGATCAGTTCATTTCTCTTTCTTGCTCACTTTTTCATGATCTTCCTCTTTCCCTCCTTTTAAAGAGGCAGACTGTGGCGGGACCATCTTCTCCATTTCCACTTCTTGTTGCTGCTCCAGTTGAGTACGTTTCCTGTACCTTTTCCTGCTGCTGCTGCTGCTGCCCCAGCTGACTCCTGCTCCAATTGGGGCTTTTTCTGTTCGTCCATTTGATGCTGCTGATGTTGGTCGCATTTCTGCTTCTGCAGGGACTCTTTGTGTTTCTTCTTTGGGACATCCTGCTGAAGGGAGGGGCATGTAACTTTCGTTCCCCTCTTCACTACCGTCCATTCTCCAGGACCTTTTCTCGTTACTTTTGCACTTGTGTCAGTGCTTTCCTTGGCAGTCCTCTTCTCTGGTTGCAGTTCCGGCCTCTTCCCAGGACACGTTTTGGACAGATGACCGGCAGCCCGACAGAGCGGTCTTCGGCTCTCAGCCACCACATAGATGGGACGATCGTCACACATTAATACATTGGGAATCGCCACAAAATGTTTCCGAGAAACTGTCACCATCACTTCCACGTCTTCAGTAGCTATCTCGGCCTTACTCTTGACAGATGAAATACTGACACCCCGCCGAATTTGGAAAAGAAAAAAAAAACAAGTGGTTGAGCGAAATATACAATGGTACACCATGCAGGATTACATTCGTCTTCCTGGTTCCAAGGTACTTCATTTGGAGCCTCACCGACTTGGTTTTCATGATGTTACCCGCTAGTGCTTTTGCAGCGTCTCCCGATGCCAGCAAGATATCCCACATAGCTCTACTACTTCTGGCCAAAACTTTGGCCTCAATGTTCAGGCTCTTAACTGCTTCCTCCGTGATCTCTCTGCTGACACCGATCAATTGACGAGTCTTGACGTCTGTAGTCAACAGGGAAATAGTTTTGGTGTTCACCGAGTCGATCAAAGATGGCACCGGTAACAGCTCATTTTCTTTGACAAAATTCTCAAATTTATCCGTGAGACTTTTGTAATATTCAGGTCCTTTTGGGGCTGGTTTATCACTTGCCCACATCAAAGGGCTTGCTGGCGTAGGTGTCGCCTCTTGGAGTTGGGATTGCGTCATAGTGTTGGTGTTCCCACGACACCGTTAGAACAAACAACACAAAAACAAGAATACGACGAGTAGAAATTTACGTAATACACCAAAACAAGCAAACATGGACCAAATTTACTGAAATGAAACTGACGAATTACTTCCAAGAAAAGCAAAGTTGACAGATTAAGCTAATCTCAACAGATTCCCGGTAGACTCTGTAGTCCGTTGACTTACACATACTTATAGGCAGTTACTACCTATAGTGTGTAGTCACTCATGGGGGTTACAGTGATTCCATTACATCACAGATAAAGACACAGAACAAATTCCAAGAAATCCTAAACACTTAAAATATAACGAAGATATAGAGACTTTCATACCAAATCGGTCAGAGAGAGGGAGGGGGAATTATAAAAAGGAAAAAAAGGAAATGAACACTTCGTTGATAAAACAACGTTAGAAAATTTTAAATAGTCTAAATATTTTATATACAATGTTTATAGAAAATAATGTAATAAAAGCAGTTTCTTTTTTTACTTTTGAAAGAAACTGATGTTTAAAATTAAATATTAGCAAATTAGTTAGGTAGGAGTGACTTCTTATTTATATATTGATCTGTTTTATTTGTAATAAATTTTCTTGTTATTGAATTATTTCTGTTTGGTTTCCGCGTAAACGTTAAAATAAATTGTTACTTGGTTGCAGGCTCACACAACAAAACGCAATTATCTTGTATATTATACTTGCTTAAGATATTGCCTATTCAGGTATATTACTGCCATTAAATTAAAATATTTAAATAAATGTTATCGTTGAATTTACTTTTTTTCTTTTTGCCTAGTTTAAATATTTGATCTTTGTCTTTCACTGCCATTGGAATTAAAACATCATTTTCATTCATGAACTGTTATATTTAACACTTTTATTAGTTTTGCATCTCGAGGTTGGTGAGGTGGGTTTAGATATAAAAGGTTGCACTTCGCCCTCAGTCCCTATTACCATATTAATACTTCTTTAGATTTTCCGGGAAGCGTAGGAACTATATCCTTGGTTATTTAGAGAATTCCCCAGAAGAAAATTAAATGCAATTTTCAACCCCGTTCACACGGGCATAGGGGAGGATAGGGTAAGATGAACCACTTTTTAGATTTTTTGACCTGGTGTCTCCCGTGGTAATGTCATCCAGTCTATGCTGGTGTTAAATTGAGCACTTGCCTTTGACCTTTGACCCTCCACAATTTAGATGTTTTCATAATATGTCTTCCACATGTTTAAAGCACTTGAAAAATGGTGTTAGAAAGGTTCAATTTACCCCACGTGTTGGGTAAGTTGACCCCCCCCTTTGAGGTTGAGGGGAGAAAAAAGATATTTATACAAAATAACAGAAAAGAAAGGACAAAATGATTTAAATTTCAGAAAAAAGCATAGAACTGCAACTTTACTGTCCATTTGTGGCATCCAGCTGTACACTTGTAAAAAACAAACAACCACCACCATGGCAATACAGTCACATTCCAGTCTATGAAAGATTGAATTTTTCCAGGTCACAGGGGAAGACCCATTGGTTGGATTTGCGTTCACTCCCCAACAAGTTGTTTGGCGCGGGTAGTTTTTTTACAATATCTTGTTTATCGAATGATGCTTCATCATCGCGGTCGATAATGAAGGCCTGTCTGCCGTCCATGGGTTTTCGGCCTTGGATTCTCTTCAAGAAGACACCCTCGAGTTCATCACCATCAATTACATCGACTCTGGCGATGTATCGACGTGTGGTTTTCTTGCCATTGACGCTGACTACCAGGAAATCACCTTCTATTAGTTCATCATCCGATACATCGTCGTTATCAGAATCGTTCATGGCCATGAACTCACAGTCTTCATCATCGCTGTCGTCATCCGAGGTGACATTGTCTGTTGTCTTTTGAGATGTTTGGCTAAACAGTTTCTTTTTTATGTCTTTGGGGGGTTTAACCTTTGCTTTTTCTGCTGCCAATTCATTTCGGACTGGTGTGTCAGTCAGTATTTTGGTTGCCCTTTTCTTTCTTCCCCCTTTTGTTTTTCTTGGTTCAGCTCTTGGGAAAGGATAGATTGCTGATGGCGAGACGTATTCACAAGAACTGGAAACAGGCTGTTGGCCCATGCCACACGAACTAGGTCTTGGGATCGGCGGTGAACCCACAGCACCTGAGCCTGGACCAGGAATTGGATCCAGACCTGCAGCATCTGCATTTGCCTCAGGATTTTGACGGTTAGTAACTGCAGCTGAAGCAAAATCAGCATCCATGAATATATCCTTATTGTAGGGATAGATGCCAGTGGCTGCAAATCCTGCCTTGATACTTAGTTATTTTCAACAAAACAAACTGATGTTTCCACTAATGTAAATAAGTGATGTGGGCCTAGGAAGAAATGACAAACAGGCAAAAGAGAAAATCAAAACGAAGAGAGCAACAGAAAAGAGGAAATTTATAGCACAGAATATCCAGAAGGGGGGATACTATTTATATTGAATGAGTCCCTGGCATCCCCACAAGAGGGGTGGGGGGAGGAGAGAGAGAATAATGTGGCACACATGTTGGGGTACAATGAACCATCGGTTCATCTTACCCCCAGCTCAAGGGTTCATCTTACCCCACGGCAGCCCTCTTGAAAAAATCATCTGACAGCAAGGCAATCCACTCTGTAACCATTAACAACGTGCACAGAACAGTCAAATAACAACTCAACCTCCAGTAATTAACAATGAAAAGAAAACAATTATACTTATCAGAATATTTGATGATATTCCCAATTTCCAACTTTTCACATGATGATCGTCAAAACACTTTTTTTCGCACCTAAAACTCTCATACTGGCGCCAATCGCTCAGAGACCTGTGGTGACGTGTTGCTTAATGTGTGTGACGTCAGAGGTTTATGGGGTCTCTGTTAACTCGTATACAAGCATTGGTTCATCTTAACCCACTGTTCATCTTACCCCATCCTCCCCATTCAGTTTCGCAGCATCGAAGCTTAGAATCCTTAGCTATGTGTAACCACGCAGTGATTACACATGTACATATGTAGTGATTCTGACAATTATTACTCAGCTCATTCTCTTGAAAAACATCGGAGTGATTTAACGAGAAAGTAGTTTTTTCTAATCAGATACAGTTTCATTTTCCTATTTTCGAGCTCTTTTGCAATAGAAACCACATAACAAGCTCTGAGATTTTTGTAGAGTCATAACTCTCATCGATAGTAATCTTTACTAACTCTAGAACTTCCGAATAGATAACAACAAATGGCCCCCACTCTCCCGCAGTCTATCTCAAGTTCTGCCTATAGAGTGGTATGGTTATGCTAATTAGCCCAACCAATCCCACTACAACCGCCCCGAGGAAGAAAACAAAAAATATCCGCTGTTTATTTCGTATCAAGTCGTTTTCAATTAACTCGTTGCCAGTTTTGTAACATTGTCCGGTGGTGGTTATTAAAATAATAACTAGAACAGAAACATTACAAATTATAAGGGTTTATTTTAAACGAAGACAATACCTATATGTATTCCTTTAATTACAGGAATTCTGGCAAATAGCCGGTGGGTGGGGAGAAATAGAGAGGGGCTGGTCTTCCTTAGCTGTCCTAGTCCTAATTAATCCGATTTGCGACCCATTCATTCATTATAATTTACTCAATCATCACAAGAATTTATCCATCACCTTCAATCCTACATGCACTAAAATACATATACCGCATACTCGCAGGGAACCTCCAAAACACCCCATGACATAAAAATGTTTAAGTTCATATATATATATGTAAAAATCCCATGATTTATGAAATGATGGGGGAGGGGAGATGAACTCAGAAAACAAACTCAAAATGTAAACTAAAGATAAAACTAAAACAAAACAATGCTAGTAGGAACCATCCACCCTCAAAATAATAAGAGAGGCCACTGTATTCTGCAAACAAAGACAATACAAGTTCGTCTGGATCTGGAAAGTAAACCCCTGATTCCAACATCATAGATGCTTATATTACTACTGGAACAGTCCATTTAATAGAGGTGTATCAGTTCTTTGTATACTGAAGGTTATCAGTTCGTTCCCTACGACAGTGCGTAAAGATGTGCGAATTTAGATGAAAATGGTAAAGAGATCTGATTAGGAGTTAATCAAATAAAACAGACTACTAAAACTTCAGTAATAATTAGGAACAAACAGAACTATGGCAGAAACAGCATTGATCACAAAGTAGATACTCCTCACAAAAAATGGTAAAATAAGTGATTTGTACGTTATATATGTTCGTTTAAACGAAAATCTCTGCAAATACATTCAGGTAAAAATTTAAGAAAATATTTGTTAGCAAATGCTTGAATAACACAAGAATCAAATTGCGTGACCAGTAATGTTGGCCTATTACGTATTCCACCATATGATAGATTACTGGCCTCTCATGTATTCCAACGTAAGTATTTGTGCTTGAGCTAACAAAAAGTATGCAACACTATTTAAAATTCCATTAGAATAAGAGGGAATTAAAAATGACAATAAGATATTTTTAGCAGAGTATCTCGAATTGATTATAACTATGATGATTATCGATATATTTTGTACTCCTAGTAAGCAACAAATTGACGACGAAGAGTACGGACACGTACGAAAATTTTTTTCGCTCGCCAAACACAATAACTGGCGACGGAAATTTGAGAGTCACGTCGACCACAACCACTTGGCGACAAGACACGAAGGAACTGACACTGATAACAGCAAATTAACGACGAACATAAAAGAACGTACATAAGAGATAGAAAGAAAAATTTCGTCACTCCCTAAAAAATGGAAGATTTTCAAAAAGCAATGCTTGAGTTTATAAGAAGTGAAGAAAGACAAATGCAACTGCAGGAATTAATATTAAAAGTAACGGTTAACGCACAACAAAATAATATCGAAAAAGAGGCGACTTTTTCTCAATACGCAGTTTTGAACACAATAGAAACATTTAAATAATCTCTAGAAGATGATAAAAATTTCGGGGACTATTACGGACGTCATGAAGATATTTTCAACTTTGATTGACAAAATTGGACGGAAGCTAAGAGGCTACGTTTATTACTCAGAAAATTGGGAACAGAGGAGTACACAAAATTTGTGGACTATATTCTACCGAAAAAGACAAACAATTTGACGTTTGACGAGGCAGTTACATGCCTTACGGAGCTCTTCAGTCCAAAGACTTCACTTTTTCACAAAAGGTAGAAATGTCTCAACCTAGTAAAAAGTGAAAATGAGGACTACTCCACGTTCGTTCCAATTGTGAACAAACATTGCGATAATTTTAAATTGGCAGAATTGACTCCGGACAATTTTAAGTGTCTTATTTTCGCACAGGGATTAGTCTCAGCCAAGGACAGTGAAATGCGAAACAGAATGCCCACGAAGCTTCAAAACGAGCCTGGATTAACGCTACAAAAATTGTCAGAAGACTGCCAAAAATGCTTGAGCATAAAAAAGACTCTAAGGATATCGAGGAATCGGGAGTAGCACACATACGTAAGTTGAAAAAAAAGTTACGTCCCCCCACTGAAAGAAAAACAAATATTTTATGATGAAGAAAAAATTACAAAGTATAAGGCGATTAATGACAGAAATCAAAGCTAATATAAGCCTCCCCCATCTGCATGTTACAGATGTGGTGGATTCCACTGGAATAAAGACTGTCGATTTAAATACAAGAACTGTTTAGCTTGTGGAAAAATGTGACATAAGGCATCTCAATGCAGAAACAAAAACACACTAGTAGGGTAAGAACTACTAGAATGGACTACGAAGACAAACTAAACAAGAAAATACGTGGAACTCGAGATCATAAATAAGAAGATAAAATTACAGTTAGACTCAGGATCGGATCTAACTATAATTAACTTACAAACATGGAGGAAGCTAAATAGACCGACCATGATGCATACACAGAAAATAGCCAAGTCTGTTACAGGAAAGCGTATCAATTTTGAAGAAGAAATTCTGAACGTAAAATTCCATGGAAAAACGAAAAAATTGAAGATATTTGTAATGAAAGACACAGAAAATTTGGTGGGCACAGACTGGATGCAAAAATTTGACGTATGCGATTTACCCATTAGCTCATTTTGTAAGAAAATAGAGAGCGAGCCGTCAGAAGTTACAAAAGTAAAAGAACTACACTGTCAATTAACCGAAGTATTCTCGAGCGGTTTGGGACGATGTAATAAGTTTGCAGCTAAAATTGAACTAAAGGAACATGTTCAGCCAGTATTCAAGAAAAAGCGAAAAATATTGACAAGGAGTTAGATGGATTGGTACAAACTGGAATCCTTTCACAAATCGAATTCAGTGAATGTGCAGCACCAGGGGTCTACGTAAAGAAAAAATCCGGAGAAACCCATGTTTGCGCAAATTTCTCGAATTGGGTTAAACAAGGCTATCAAAGATTATCACTACCCATTGCCAAGCTCGGAGGAAATATTTACCAAGCTTAACGGTGGTAAGGTATTTTCTAAGACTGATTTAAGTGAAGCATATCTTCAGATTCCAGTAGAAAAAGAAAGTACAAAATTTTTTTGTATCAATACTCACAAAGGACTTTACAAATTTAACAGATTGCCATTTGGGATAAAAGTAGCACCGTCAATCTTCCAACAGACTATGATGGATACCATGCTCATGGAACAGAACTTTGCTATTGCTTACTTAGACGACATTTTAATCAAAAGCGATAATGTAGAAGAACACACAACACACATTAAAGAGGTCTTTAAAAGAATTCAGGATTTTGGTTTTAAAGTGAAGGAGAAAAATGCGAATTTTTCTAAAAGAAATCAAGTATCTAGGCCTTATAATCAATGAAAGTGGCAGAAAAACAGATCCAGATAGTGCATCTGCAATAAAAAATATGCCTGAGCCGAAAATGTCGCAGAGTTGCAAAGCTTTCTTGGTCCAGCGAACTATTACGATGAATTCATTGAAAACATGCACAAATTGAGGGCTCCCCTCAATGAATTATTGAAAAAAGATAACAAATGGAACTGGACGGAAGATTGTCAGAAAGCTTTTAAGGAGATCATAAAGAAATTAACGCCTGATCTAGCACTGACGGATTTTGATCCCAAACTGGAAATTATCATTGCTAGTGACTCAAGCTCACACGGTGTGGGAGCTTGTATATTACAAAAGATGCAGGATGGCACAAGGAAACCTATAGCTCACGCATCTAGATCGTTGTTACCAGCAGAGAGGAATCATTCGCAAATTGAGAAAGAAGCATTAGGCATAATATTCGCCATAACTTGATACATTTATGGAAGAGAGTTTACTCTTCAAACTGACCATAAACCTCTTCTCACTATATTCGGATCGAAAAAAGGACTACCAATTTACACTGCCAACAGATTTCTGAGATGGGGAACTATATTATTGAATTATAATTTCAAACTAGAGTTCTTACCGTCGAAGAAAATTGGTCATGCGGATGGATTATCTAGATTGGTACCTGCGAAATGCGAACCTCTGGAAGACTCTAATACCGGCTTTGCGAGCCGAAGACGAAATTATTAAAGTGCTAAACAATACAAAAAGGGAATTACCAGTGACCTTGTTAGAAATCAGAAGAGAAGCTGAAATAGATGAATTCATACAAAGTACAAAGAGAAAAATAGAAGAAAAAGAAAGAAATCTAGCGGACAGTTTTTCAATTTGTGATCACGTATTACTTTATAATGAGAGAGTGGTCATACCCAAATCGTTACAAAGAGGAATTCTGAAGGACTTTCATCTAGGACACCCAGAGAAAAATCGTATGAAAGCGTTAATGAGAAGTTTCGTGTACTGGCCTAATATGGATAACGACATTACTCAAATGGTAGAAAAATGTAGAGGCTGTGCTGAGGCAGCAAAAGCACCACATATTATACAAAAACCATAGCCTAAGGTGGACAGACCTTGGTCTAGAATCTATGCGGACTATGCAGGACCCATAGATGGATATTACTACTTGATAACGGTAGATAGCTTTAACAAGTGGCCAGAAGTTTTCAGATACAAAAACCCTACGACGGAAAACACTATTAATTGTCTACACGAGTTATTCGCAAGATTTGGCGTTGTAACGGATAATGGTACCCAATTCACCTCGAGTGATTTTCAAGAATTCTGTGCGACTTATCAAGTCAAACATATTAAAATAGCACCATACCACCCACGATCTAACGGGCAAGCCGAAAGGTTTGTGGACACGCTTAAGAGAGCCTTGAAAAAAGCAGAGGACGTACCAACATAAAAGAGCCATACAACAGTTGCTACAAGTCTACAGAAACACAAGTCTAAAGAAATATTCAGCACTTTTTGTTCTAAAAGTAGAAAAAATAAGATATTCATAACTTTAAATTGTGATAATTTCAGCAGAATGGAGAACAGAAGCACTTTTATATTGCAATAATATAGTAAATCCATCTTTATTTTTGTAATATATTTGTTAAATATAAATCAGAAAATCAGACAACGAAATTAGCGATAAATTCTGAAGCTATCTGCAATATATTCTATGGAAATAATGGAGGAAGGTTTCCGTTGCTTCTCCATGGTTTTGAATTCAGTGGTTTCTATCTCTTAGCTTAATTGCCATGCAAGGATAGAGACATAGGTTTACATTGCTATTTAATTCATAACTAGTGGGAGAAGAGAAAGATTCATGCCTTTCCCAAGGGTAATAGTGTGAAAGGGAACGCAGCAGATTAGTTTGAAATTTGAATTCGGTTTGCTGATTCCAATTTCTGTGTCGATATCCGTTACATTATCCACGGGTCCATTTCTTTATATGTTTATGCATATAACTAGGTAGGTGATCTAAATTACAGTTTTATCACAGCATCATATCTTTAATTTTTTCGGATTTTGTTCTATTTGCCTATAACTTACATCAGATATGCACTCCATTTTTCTTAAGTTCTATTTTGATCATTTTCTTATTTTATCGCCTTTTTCTTTTCTTTTATCACCGTTTTAATTTATTATATCTTTTCTTTTCTTTTCTCTTTTCATTCCTTTCTTATTTTTAACATACTTTGTCTTTTATCTATGACAACCAAGTTTGAAGTAAATGTGTTTAAATCTTGAATTGCATCTTGAATCTTGAATTTCTTTTTGTATTGAAGCAGTGAATTTTCAAAGTGTGATTTTGTCACTGATAAAATAAATACAAATAAAGTTAAACTAATACAAAGAGCGAGAGAAGAAAAGATGAAAAAGAGGAAAGAAATGAAAATAAGAATAAGAATGAAAGAAAGAAAGAAAAAATTGTGATAAAAACTAGAGATTGAAAAGTGAGAAAAAGCGTTTGAGATTGAAATGGAAGAAGAGAAACATTCTACAGAAAATGATAAATGGATTAAACATAAGATCTGGAGATACAGTCAGGAAAACACGTAGACAGATACATACGCACACAAACACACATTTGTGTGTGTGTTTATATGTTGTAATACACACCTATATGTAAATCAGCTGTGTTACTGTGTGGATAAGCAAAATAGATATCAACTTAGGTAAGTGTATACATAAAATGAGAGTCATTCACAGATAAGCAGGGATGTTATGGTCGAGAGTGGATTTAGAGCTTAATGAATGACAGACTGAGAGAATAAAATATGCAGACTTAGTGACAAGCACACACGCATACGTATGTATGTAAGTATATGTATACATGTGCACGCATTTGCCTGTGTGCAGAGACGTAGAAAAAGTCAATTTGTATCAGTCTCGTAGTCGAATTCCACTCTAGTCACTATCTTTATTGGTAGCAACGAAAAATATTATCAGTTCGTCGTGAGTGTTAATTCCATCCAAACACACTGTTAATCTGAGTGGTTGGAAGATTTGCAAAGACGAATGTTCCACTCTTTATTTCTCTTAACTGATCGATGAATCGCCGGTCTGGGTATTTGAGAGGCGGCAGTGTTATATGACAGTTTCGTATTTCCCTTTTCTGTTGCTTCGTAGATAAAAAGTGTCAGGAGATAAATTCTGAAGATAAAAGAAAACAGGAAACGAAACTTAAATAAAAGATCAAAAACAAAAAAGAAAACTCGGAAAGGAAGTGATAAATAAGGAAAAGGTAAGAGAATAACGGTATATGGATAGAAGAGAATGCGCGAGAAAGAGATATATCCCGGTAGAAGAAAAGAAAGTGTCTGATGTAAATATTATGCGGGATGGGAGGCAAATGCAAGGAGTGGAGTAAGAAAAAGAACGAGGAAAAAAAAAACAAGAATGAAGTGAAAGAAGTCTCGCCAGGACAAGCTAGAGAAGAACTGCCAAAAGCTAGGAGCCTCCCCACTTCACCCACTCGAGCTCCATCTCCGTCTCCGTCTCCCTCCACCTCTCCTGCTAGTTCAATATCCTCTCACTCTTCCACTTCTTCCCCTCCCCACCGTGCCAGGGAAAATAAAAAATAAAAAATATTTCTCCCTGACGCAGAAAACATTTGCAGAGTAGACGTGGATCAAGTTAAGAAAGGCTTGTCAAGTCAAAAATCTTTACTGGGCCTTTTGATGAAAATGTCTACTGTAGATGGGAAATCCACTGAGGACCCCAGGAACTTTCCAGGTGCTCCTGTGGTAGTCACTTGTGTAAGGGATACAGGTGGCTACATAAAAGTTTGGGCGCATCTGGTGGAAGCACAAGAAGCCTTCAAAAACATTAAAATGTTGGTAATGGATGACGAATACCTAAAGAAATTAAGACAATATTGTTCTGGGAGGGTCCCTGTCTTACTCCATCCCTCCATATATAGGTGTGTTAAATTAACCTATCCCACGGACCCCGGCGGAATTTTCTTGGAAGGACGAATGGCGTCAGAGCTAGGTGTGGGCAGCCTAGGACAATCCATCGGGGTCCTGACTGAGGCAGATTTCCGGCCTGTATGTGAGTAGGTTTTTTCTTTTCTCTTTTATTTTTCAGGCCTAGAAGATGTCTATTAAGATAGCCAGTCTGAATGCGAAGGACTTGAGGGGTCGGGGTAAGGCGGTACGCCAGCTCCGGGATCTCTTGTCCTTCGGCGTAGATGTCGCCGCAACCGAAGAGACCCACTTTGTTTTCAGCGTCGATGTGTGTGTGCTGGAGAGCGACTTTGTCTATTCAGCATATGGGGGCCGGCATGCCAGAGGAGTTTCTTTTTCTGGTGAAACGGACTCTTGATGCGAAGGTAGACCTTGTGAATACCGATGCCGAGGGCCGGTTGATCGTGGCCGATATTGCCATGAAAAGTGGTTCGTTCCAAGTCGTTGCGGTTTATGCGCCCAACAACCGGGAGGAGCGGGTCTCGTTTTTTCGGCAGTTCCTGGTGGATTCAACGCGCCTAGTCTTAATGAGGGACTGGAATGCCATCCTGGACCCCAAGTTAGACAGAGGGCGGGGAGCTAGCGGGTGTAGGGGCGATCGTAGCCTGGTTGATCTGATCAAGGATTTCGGTCTGGTTGATAGATACCGGGTCGATCACTCCGGGTGGAAAATGTGGACGTGGGCTCTTAATTGGCCTTTTACCCGAGTAGTTAACTATCTGGATAGAATGTTAGTTAGAGGAGTCGGCGTAGACTTGTTAGATTGTCCCACGTTCCACTGGGTAGGCTATTCGGATCACAAAGTCGTTTGTGCCCGGGTGGCGTTAGATCGTAGGCCTAGAATGGCTGGTTTCTCGAAGTCCAATCTGTCTTTACTGGACAGGCGGGAATTCCAGGAGCAGCTAACTGGCTTAGTGCGGCGTGAGCTAGTGGGGGTTATCGGGAATAAGAGTAGGATTAGGTCCTTCACCACTGATTTCAGCCAACGGTTCGCCCTAGATAGAGCTGAAAAGGTGAAGATGCTTAAGGCTAGTTTTTCCCAGGCGGTGGCTGGGGGGGGGGATCCCCTAGAGATAACCTTAGCTATGGAGGCCCTGGAGCGTTTGAGTAGCGAGCGCTACATGGGCCAGGTAATTAGACATAGGTTAAGCAGGTTATGTCTTCCGAAGCTGTGAACATGGGCTCAGAATTGCGCAAGGAAGAGATCCGTCGAGGTTCCGATCGTTACATTCGTGAAGTCAAAACCCCGTAGGGGCATACTCTTCGGGCGACTGACGACATGAGCGAGGCGTTTCGGCGGCATTTCGAGAGCCGGTTTACCAAGGAGCCTGGTCTCCGTGGTGAGGAGTTTCGTAGCTATTTGGCTGACTTTCGTCGACTGAAGCAGCTAGCTGCGAGGGAGAGATTACAGAGAGCGAAGTCTACGCGGCATTGAAGAAGGTCGGCAGAAGCAAGTCGCCCGGTCTGGATGGTTTGCCCTATGAATTGTACTTGAGGCTGTCGCACATCTTTGTCCCGATTTTGACAGTTGTGTTCAACAACTGGTTGCGGCAGGGGGCCATCCCCGACCGGTTCACCAGGAGTGTGATCACGCTTTTGAAAAAGGGCAAGGGTGTTAGCGGGGAATGGAGAGCTGGGAATGCCACACTTGGTGAACCACAAACTTGCCTCGAGGTTGGCTTTTATACGCCGCGCATTGACAGGAGATTCGATTATGGCGGGGATGGGTAGGGACGCGTTCCCTTTCCTTACTATCATTCCCCCCCCCCATCTCGCGGGTTGAGCGCCATCGTAAACCCCGGGATCAATCGGATTTCCTTCGCGAGTGTCGGTCGGCCTTGTTGGCTGTTCCTCGGTCCAGTGACATTTCTCAGCCTAGGAAGGTCTTCTATCGTCATCTAGTGGAGGCTCGACTTGTCGGAGGAGGATTTTTGCTTTCTGGTCTTGGGTGCCAGCGGCGAATTATCTCAGTAACCCTGAATTTTCGCTTACCTGGCGATTGGCTCGGAATCGGCTGCCTCTCAATGATATGGCCTTAATATGGGGCTTGGCGGATTTGCCAGACTGTGAACGGTGTGGCCCTGGTTTAGAAAAAACGGCTTTTCACGCCTTCTACCATTGCCCCCGGGTCCGCCCTAATCTCGCCCCCGAAAAGCTCGTGCTCATGGATCACGCATACGCGTGTGACAATGTGTCGCCCCCGTATTCTGGGGTGAAACGAATGGTGTTTCTGACGCTGCTGGCCACGGCCCGAATGGTGATTTGGACGACACGACAGGAGGAAGTCTTGCGAGGCTATCGTCTTTCTCATCAGGATCTAATCCGATTCTTTGAGCATCTGCTCAAGATAGAGATTAAAACTGATAGAAAACGCTTGCATTCGACAGTCTTCAGCGAAAGGTGGGTGACTGAGTCGAGCTTGGTTCGTTTGAACGGGGCTAGCCTTGATTTTCTCTTCTAGGTCAACCTACGTCACATCGAGGTGGTTTCCTGCGGAGACCTCCCCTTGGTTAGGTTAGACAAGCTTTTGTGTACCTAGTTAATGTGAGTAAGTGTTGTTCCTGGTCTGTGCCGGCTGCCTCTTTGGTTATGATCCTAGTTGAGATTCTCAACCTCCCCAGTTTGTTTTGGCTCCTTTTCATCTCGACTGGGTCAGCTTTTTATTTCCCATGTTCGTATATTTTCTCTCTCCTCTCCCACCCCCTTAGCGAGAGAGCTTCTTGATTTTGTCCAATGGGCAGAATACAGCGGCCTCTCTGTTTTGAGGTTTTTTACGGGCACTACTAACGTCAGTTATGTTTAGTTTGTTTTGTGTTAATATTTTAGTTTGTTATTGGATTCATCTCCCCACCCTCTCATATTTCATCATAGATTTTTATATAATTATTTATTATCATTAAATTTTTATGTCACGGGGCGCGTTATATAGGTCCTCCTTGAGAGGATGTGGTATTATGATGTATTGAGGATTGATTGGTGACGGACGAGTTTTCGTGGTGAATGGGCGAATTGTAATGCGTGAATGGGTCGTGAATCAGATTAGCTAGGTATAAGATAGTGATGACCAGCCTCAACCCCTCCCCCTTTTTTGGCCTTGTGCCGCGATTTTGTAGTTTACACAATATATAATAATACGACAAATACAACATCTACACTTTGTCACTCAGGATTAGCGCCTGCTAAGGAATTTAGGCCAGTCTCTCGAATTTAATCTACATCATTTTCTTTTGATTATCTAGGATTTAATGAAATTTATACTAAACTAAAATTTGAAGTACTTTCAATTTGTTCACTTTTAACATACAGTCGCATATTGCTTAATGTTTAACTTAATGTGTGTGTGCGCGCACGTGCGGGTGAGATGAGCAATTTCAGTCGTGTTGAAGGCTGTTCACTTAGGAGAAGGCAAACGGATATCAAACCAATTGGATCAATCTCATTAGGCATCTTAATGGTCATCTATCTAGGAGAAGGAAACTGATATAAACCAACCACTTAGATCAATGTCTAACAATTCAGTAGAATATCACATCATCCATCACGCGGGTTACCAAAAACAAATCTGTTACTGGTAAGGAAATATTTAGTATGCCACGTAGCTTAACTACAGATAAAAATTCTAAACTTCAAAAATATTCAAATGAAAAATAGGACAAATCAACGTCCAGTCAAGATCAAGTGATTCTAGAGTGCATTTCATTTTAGAATAATGCAAAAATTTAAATCTTGATATCCCTAAATCTTGACTAAAACAACATAGAGCACTCAAATAATATTCGTTAGCCGAAGCAGGTGAGACCTTTCCAAGAAAAGATTGATACAAGAAACAAACAAACAGAAGAGGAAGAAAAACGAAAGGGAGAATATTAAACAATTAACAAAGAAAATAAAAAAGAACTAGTTCATGCTCTGATAAAACAATATATTCTGAAAATTGGAAACCAAATTAATGAAGCCAAACGGCAATGACAATATATGTTAAAAGGTGTAGAGAAAAAAAATCATGATAACTTCATGTAATGAAAAACGACACGGAAGAAATGTTCTGATCTTAAAATCACTTTCAGTTAACCTGGCCACATTAAGCTGAAGATTCCCGAAATAGAACTTACACCAATATATATCCAATCATTACAATGTCTGTTTCCAGACGTAAACAATAGTGGACCTAGTGACGAGGAAGTCAAAAAGGATACAACACGCTAAAGAACAAGAAAATATCATTTAACATTAAGAGTGAACTTTAGAAAATAGCCTATTCTGTCACCGAATTTAAGAACAATTTTCCCAATTTCATGGAATGAATCTAGAATCAGAAATCCATCCCCAAAATTTAGTGCATATCGAACATTAATGCACCATGAGAACAAATAGGTAGTCCTCAAGACCCTCACACATACATCGCTATCGCACTTGAACCCATTTTGGTGAAAGTGCTACAGTGAACTGTTCCATGAAATTCAACACCTCCGACCTAGTTTGGTTTTCGATTTGGTACGGTGTGTAATGATGGCAAACTGTCATAAGTCAACTCCAAGAAATTGCATATATCACTAATAGTAAATTGTATACCTGCTATGCCGGCCTTACAGAAGCATACAAACACATGAATAAACACTTACACGGGGATAGCGGCGTCCACAAGATATAAAATGGATTTTATTCTAGTGTCTTCAAACCGGATCTCTGATTTGAAGAAGCCACGGACGGGGAGTGTCCGTGTGGCTCCATATACGTAAATTCTGACTGAAGTTTTTTGAAGTTCCAGTGGGCTATAGTCTCTCTAGGTTAGAATGTCCATGATCCCACCAGTATCAACCATAAATTTAGTCAGTGTGACATTTATGTAGATCGTCACAAACGGAGCATTTGTTCTTGGCGCTGGTGGCTCTCTTGCTGAAAAAGACACTCCTCACTCGAAGGATAAGACACCCCTACTTCTTCACTCCTCCCTCTCAGAAATATTTGAAGAAATTTGTCTTATCTCTTTATTTTTCCTGACCGACAGACAAACTCACGCAAAATGATCCAACTTGTGGCAGTTGCATTTTCCCCTTTAGCAGGACAAAAACATGAGTCTGTGGAACATCACAATATTGGCAGGTTGTATTGTGAAACTTGTTGGAGTCACGCTGAATTGAGTAGCAATATTGGGGTTGGTCACTCCTGTTTCTTCCTCATCGCTGACTGCTGCTATCTTGGGTAACCATGGCGCTGGTATTTTTTTTTTTTTAACTATTTCTGCGATTCTGGTGTCAGTCATTTCCTTGGCTCTTGCTTTGTCTAGAAGCTGTTTTAGAGTGTAGTTTTCTTGCAGAGCTTTTCTTTTAATCCTATAAGAAGAACGGCCCTGAATGATTTGTGCGAGAAGTCTCGTGTAGTATGCATCAATACTCTCGTCTGTCAAAATTTGAATGACAGGAAATATGGTTTGGCGGGGGGAGTGAAATATTCCATGAGGAAGTGCTTTATTCTCTCCTATTCCCCCGACACCTCCACGCCCCAATTCCTTTTTCCTCGTCTGTAAGGCTGTAATCAGTCCCCAGCGAAATAAAGGACTGTTACCTTTTTCATTTTTCTCCTTTTCTATGTTTAACGCACATAGCAGGTACACAAATCTTTCGACACATTTGTACGATCTCTTGCTCGTGGTTGTGTTCGTCATTGCACACTCCGAATGGTGAAGATGTGGGGAGGTTTTCCATTCTGTTAAATTTCTTTTCGTGTTTTTTTTCTTCAATTAGACTAGTACTTGTTTAAAAAATATCTCGTTTTCCTCGTTGCCAAATGTACTGTCTTACAGCTTGTGAAAAACGAATGCGGTAGAGATCCGTTAGGCATACCCAAAGAAAACACAGATGCCAGTTAAAAGCTTCTAGCGCACACAAGGGGCTACCTGAGATCTGCTGATTCATATCTCCCGCGCCTGCATTTTCTTTATTAGAATGGAGCCTCCGGTTTCGGTGATCAATGATGTCACTAAACCGCAACCACATACCCTGAATCCATCATGAAAATTTAGGATATGGAATTAGTAAATATTAAATACTTGAAATACCTCGGTTTATAACAAATTTAGTAAAGGAGATGAAGAAATTAAACCTAGAATAAACTGTTCCACCAAACACCACAAATTATTACAAAATCAAAACATTAACCTAAAACCTCGGGCCATGTTCTTAAATAGTTTCCTCTGATTGAGACCTTTATATGTATGTCATACATGCTGCCAAACTCGTTCAGAATTATCTATCAATTGTACACAACTGCTTTCTCATATCAATGGTTAAAAGTAGCTTCGAATGAAGCGCGTAGCTCTTAGTTAGAACCATTCTCCTTCGAGCATTGTAGCAGTAGAAGTAATATTACAGTAGAGGTAATATGCTTTTGACGAAACTGATGCTAATACTTATAAATATCTAAGTAAATATAAGAATATTGTAAACACACAAGTTGCATTGAAATGTTTCCTTCTTTTCTCAGTTGCGCAACACTAAACCACCATAATAATTTGCATATAAAATATTTACAGGATTTACAAAATGATAAATTTTTATTGATAAAAATATTACTCGCGTAAATTGAAATTTTGACCTAAAACAGAACATGACTGTTTTTCATCATTTAGATTCGCTGCATGAATCAGTTTTAAATGTAATTTAATGGACACGTAAAATACCCCGTGAAAGTTGTGGATATGAAAATAAATAGCTTATAAATGAAAATTCATTCAAATTCGAACGTTGATATAAAAATAATAAAACTTATCACAGTCAAAGAATAAGTGAATTTCTTGTTTTTAGAGTTTGACTGATTCTCTATTTTGAAGAAAAAAAAAATTTAATTTAAGTCTCTTGTGTGTCAGTGTAGGGTGGTGTTAAAAACCCAAATTTAAATGAAAAATTAAAATTCTCAATTAAATTTAAGTTTTACCCGTATACGGTCTTAAGTAATATATTTAAATTATAATTAAATATATTAATAACACACTGGACTAAACTGCAGATTTCGTTCTCGGCTTCTTCATAGGAAAGTAACAATAAAACCACTCAATGAAGCAGACGATCTTAAAAAACAACTATACTGTTAGTGTTCAAAAATATTTATTTTAACAAATCAAAAATTACATGCATATTGTTCCATATGCTAAGTGGGTAACAAACAAAAATAAACAAAAGGATTTTTACTTACAAAATAATGTTGTCAGCAAGCAGACAACACAAACATCTTTTCAACCGTTTACTTTCTTTCAACTTTTTCATTACAATAAACAATATTTTTATAACATTATTTTACAATCAATTCAACTTCTTTTATTTTCTTTCTTCTTTCTTCAAATATTTCTTAGTCTTGATTTGAAATTCTTTTTCACTTCCTCTGGAGCTGCAAGAGTAAATTATAAAACACAATTCCTAACCTAGTCTAGGATCTTAAAATCTTATTTATTTTAAAATAAAGAACGAGAATAGGGACAGAATTTCCCACATTGAACGACTCTGTCAAACAAAGGAAACGTTGATTCTCCGAATCAACAAACAAATAAATCAAATGGAATAATTACCCTTCTAGGGAATAAAATTACTTCTTTTAGCTTTGGAATTCTACCAAAGCTAACAATATCTTTTCTTCAAAGTTTTTCAAATATAAACAAATCTTAGCTACGGAATTCTACCGAAGCCAAACAAATCTTCTTTTCAAATTTTACTTATTTAAACAAATCTTAGCTACGGAATTCTACCGAAGCTAATTAAATCTTCTCAATGTTTCACATATTCAAACAAATCTCTGCTAGGGAATTCTACCGAAGCAAAGCAAATTTATAACTTTTCCCAAGTTATACTTAAACAAATATTAGCTACGGAATTTTACTGAAACTAATTAAATTTTCTACAGAGTCGCTCGAAAAGGAAAACTCCCCATCCCGTTACTCTAAATAAAATCGTACATTATTAATTAAAATGTTATATTTTATATCTAAAGTACTTCGACACAGTAAGTCGAAGGTTTAAAGTAAATGCTATTTTACGTGATAAACTGAGTCAGTTTAACACGGAGCCAGAAACAAAGAGTCTTTAACTCATCAAGGGAAATTTACTGACTGAGGATAAAATCCTCTGATCTAAAGGAGTCGTCTGCAGCTTCCAATTCCATGAAAAAGAGCGGCAACAAAAAATCACCGTCTGTTTTGCCATCAGATGCTATTATACAAAATATTTAAACACTGCAGTTACAAAAAGATGTCTTCACACTCTTTCTATATATTATATTTTAAATTTCTTTAAATAAAATTTCCAAAATTTTTATCCCACTAATTTTATTTACCCAAACTGTTCAAATTGTCAAGAAAATACTCAGCTGCTAGCAACTCTCTTGGAGGACATTTCTGATTCTCGTTGTTGCTACAGAGCAGAAAAAACAATGAAAATAGCTCGTATCCCTGGTACCACTTATTTGAACTGCTATCCTTTTAATTCTAATAATCTAATTAATTCTCGGATAAATCACTTCAGGCAAATCTTTTATCCTTGGTCCGCGTGTAAAACGAATGCCGCCGCGCCGTATTTACTTTTTATTCAATATGTTGCGTGTTTATTGTGTGTGTTTGTGAAACTGGGGACTGCTCTCCAATTTCATTGTGCATTACACAGTGACAAAAAAAAAAGAATAAATAAAAATCCAACAATATTTATTTGAACAAATATATTTAAATGGAAATTTATTGTTATTGTTTTAGAAAAAAACGTTAAACAAACATGTAAAGTTAAATATGTGACGTCATTTTATGTGACATAAATAGCGTCGCATAAATAATGTGCTGACAATATGCACAAACACTAATATCAAAGACGTTTTTGACTTAACAGACTATTTTAAAATGATAAACGTCGGTCAAAAGTTAAGAGCCGCCATCTTGGAAAAAGATCGGGTTAAAATTAAAGAACTGTTGAAGAATGGAGCTGATCCGAATGCAGCTATTCCAGGTGAAGATTTTGCCGCAATTCATTTGGGGGCTGGGACGACGAAGTCAATCACACAATTGTTACTTAAGCATGGCGCTAATCCTAACGTACAAACAATTGAAGGAACAACGCCATTACATATTGCTGCTTCTTGGGGAAAGAGAGATATTCTCAAAGTGTTGCTCAAATATGGTGCCGATGAGACCATTCGGGATAGCGAAAATATAGCTGCTATAGAAGTAGCACAAAACTATGAATTCTGGGACTGTTTAAGTATTCTACAAAAACGAAGCAAACAGCGACTTAGAAATCAGTTGGAGACAGAGAAAAGTAAAAGCGGCCTGTGCCAATCGATTGATTGCCCTGGGCAAGTTCAGGTGAACGTGCACCGCGAGTATATTGACGTGTTTACTGAACTCAATGGTAAACGATCACATAGCTGTGATATAGATAATTGTAATGAGCTTGATGCAAATCGAAGCTTACCGCTTATGTCGGCAATTTTTAGTTTGCCTCGACGCATCGGTAACTTTTATAACGAAGAAAGCGACAGTGTCACGAGCAGAGAAACCTCGATTTTGTCCTCGTCAGTAAAAAGGAAAATGTACCTAACTGCTAGTTCCATTGAACACAATTGGGAAAATCCTGACACTGAGAATTTTTTTTCTGCAGACCCCTCTTTCAACACAGAGGTTGATGAAGAATCAGTTCAAGTCGAAAATATAACACAGACAGTTGAGACTGGATCGCTAAAAATGAATCATCAAAATGGATTTCTCATTGAAAATAAATGCCAAGTTAAAAACAATGAACACCCAATAAAAAAATCAAAGAGTAGACTATATTCAGATTCAAGTAATGAAACCCGGAAGGTTGACAACATAAAAAACAACTCTGTATGTATTGACGAATGCTCAAGTGTAGAAACAGAAGATCCCAGCAAATATCATCTGAAATATTTTATTGGGCCTGAAAGCGTGTGCAAATGTATGGGAAAAAATGACCACACTGGATCAGATGTCTCCTCAGTGAACATTGACACCTCTTCTACGATAATCTCAGACGTACCAAATGGTGTTTATTCTCAAAGGCATTCTGCATTAGATACCGATCATTTAAAGTTTGATAAACACGCAGGCTGCATTTTAGAAAGCAAAAATCAGAACGAATTCCTTCATCAGGAAGATAAAGTTAAGCATAGACAGCAACATATAACTGAGAATGTGGAAATCAATAAGAAACATGATTTTCACAGTGCAAAGAAAACGGAGAATAAGTGCCAAGAAACACCTGATACATACTGTTTCTACAATAAACACCTTCAAATCAAAATCGACCTTCGTTTTGGACCACTGAAATCGGAAACTAAAAATCTTCGTGACTTTAACTGTTCAAAAAGTAGTATTACAGAACGAAGTCAGAATTCTACATGTCATAGAGACGTGTGCATTCATTGTTATGACAAACTAGAAGAAAATACACCCCGTGTAACAAGTATGAAAAGTACAGTTCAACCTAATATTAACCGTGAGACAATTAATAAAGATATTTACACGCATACCATAGATATCTTGGATGATTCTGCCGTTAAAGTTGATGCAAGGAGCCGTCATGATCTTCACTGCAGGAGATTGGATAAAAATGCAACCAAACAGAATGGAAAGGGTAAGAATAAGTTAGAAATATAGTTTAGTCAACAAACCTAGTTCTAATGTCGTTCATGTTATATGCATTTTGTTAAACAGTATTTAAGATCAGAAATACTTGTTTGAATAAGCAACAATGATCATGGATTTTACCTCTTATTGTTGTCGAATAATTTTACAATACAATAAAGTAAACTCATTTAGCCTTGGAAAATAAAGAACAAGATTTAATATGCGATGTTGTATCCACTCACATACACACCCTGAGCGCACTCTGCCTAAAGACAGAGACGCAACTGAGAGATAATAAACAATGTGTTACAAACCACACGAGGAAGCAGAAGTAAGTGCATATTATGAGGATATGTAGGACAGACAACGACGGTTGAACCAAGATGTTAGGAAATTAGGATTTTAGCGATGACGGAAGTAGCGTTTCGGGATTCTGTTCCACACTTTGTGGAACAGAATCCCGAAACGGAATATGCGTGGAACTTCCTTCTTACCAATGGGACACGAAGGGAATGAGGATGATTTAATCACGTCACGGTGTGTTCTAGCCGTAAATATTTGAACTGGTGGAACGAAGGAATGTAGATCATCGGGACATTTGCCATGGAAATAGATATAGTGTCGGAATAGACTTGCGGTCTTTCATCTGTGCGAAAGAACCTTTAGGGTTGAAAATAATTCATCAACCACAAGACCGTATAGATGATTTTGAACTCTGACAAGACTGGAAAGAGAGAATTGGGGGAACTCTAGTCCAGATATAGCAGCAATACTTTATTTTTGGTCTGACGTGACTTTTGTAAAGATAAAGCATGGTAGGAGGAGTCAGGTACTTTCTGGATTGGCACTAGTATCTTTAGCGATGGATCTTATCGAGCAAAGTTTGGAGGTTCATTCACTGAGCGCTGAAGAAGAACATAGTTAAGTGCAAACGTACGTACGCATGTTGCTATCCGCATGAATTATAAAATGGCTACATTCAGTGACCTAAAATAAATAAATATATTATTAGAAAAGACATTATGCGATTCATGGGCTTATTTAGGGAGAATAACAGCTATACATACATTATTAATGAAACGCTCGATTTATTAAGAAAGTATGTGTTTATTAGCAAGTGAAAATAATTGTAGTTTTTTGATACAATTATTCTTAGTTGTCTTTAGTATAACATTTTAAGTAAATGTGTCTTTCCTGTGAGTGTAAGGGAGAAAAAGGAGGGACATAGACATAGAGAGGGGATAAGGGAAATAATTGGATTTCTTGCTAATTAAATTCAAAATCCTATCTATTATATTATTTTATTTTCATCAATTCCCTGCTATGTAACTTATTAAAACAATGTAAAATTTTGAATGTGAATTCAGTCCTCATCGACAAGTAGTTACGTAAAAGAAAAAAATTGTAAAAAGTCATTCAAAAATCAAAGAAAGTGTTACTTCATGCTTCGGAATTATCTCTCTATTTCTCTGGCAATTAATAATCTTCATATTACCTATCTATCTATCTATCTATCTATCTATCTAAAAGAACCTTTTTTCTATTTATAGATGCAATACTAAGTGAGAGAACTCAAGAAAGAAGTGGATCAAACGTTTCGCAAACTTTTCAGAGGACTGATGCTTGTGACGGAGTTCCTCCTGAGTTGGTAGGAGAAGGAAGTAAAACTCAGCGTAAGTTATTGAAAGAGAAACTTTTAAAGGACCTCAAAACTCATCTTCGCAATTCATGAAATAACTGAAGACCTTATCATGCAATCTTTTATTTATTTCAATCAAATTGGCTCTCACTGCAAGCAATTTGGTAAAATAAAATTTACAGACAAATATCTAATTGTTTTTTCATTTAAAACTTACATGACTTTGAATCTATCTATCTATCTATCTATCTATCTATCTATCTATCTATCTATCTATCTATCTATCTATCTATCTATCTATCTATCTATCTATCATTGTCTTTTTAATATCCATTTATCTATATTATTGCATTACTGCAACTATTGTGTTATGTGGCATTCAAGGAATGTCCAATGAAAAATGAACTCAATGACTCTTCAGACAAGATAACCAGGATTTTTACCTATTTTGTTTTTAGTTTTATTTAAAAGTAATGTGAACACTGTTTGTTGATGGTTGATTTAGAAACTAATAAATAGGCAGGAAAATGCATGCACATCAGGAAAAATGTGAATTAGCTATGCAGAAAAGTCGTTATGTAAATGGCAGTCAGTGAAAATAATAAAAAAAACAGTATGTGAGATTAAATTAGCCTTATAATCTTTCTTTCCTCTATCGTTGTGTGTTAGTGACACGATCCCAGCAATATGAAGGGATTTAGGAAAAGTTGTATTTATAACTTTTTCAAAGCCATTAGAGAGATCTGTTAAAATTTGACTCCACTCCGCCGATTCCATTTACCCCTGGACATTCTCACATTTCCAGTGAAGCTGTGTAAATTGGTGGAAAATAAAAAGAAATATAAATAAATAAATGAAAATAAAAAAAGAGTTTAAGAAAATGTTTTTCCGGTTGAAAAGCGATTTGAAAAGGCAGGTATTCGTTTTGAGTAATGTCTACTACTCACGCAAGCCATTGCACATGTGTTTATTTTTTTCTTTGGTGCGTCACGAATGTTACTTTATGCTTACGTTTGGGTTAGCGAAGCAATTATATGGATCAAGATGAAAGGAAAATCTATGATAAGTAAAGTAAGAGAAAGAAAATATAGTCTGGTAATAAAATAATAAATAGCTAGAATTAGTTGTTTTGCCGAGTATATAATCTCCGTAAGTAGCCCGGTCAGAGGTAGCGACAAAGAATATTATATGTGATATGATGATGGATATTAAGAAAGAGAAAGAATGACAGAGAAAGAAATATGGAGAAAGAAAGTGAAACTCATGAAGAGTGGAAATAAGGGAGGAAAAATCTATAGGATGATAATCAGCAAATGCAAGCCCGATATATGAATTGAAGACACACACACACACACACACACACACACACACACACACACACACACACACACACACACACACACACATACACACACACACACATGAATATGCATGCTCGTATAAAATTTGTAGAAATTAATACATTGGATTCTTTACGGAAATAAATAACCAACATGACTTAAAAAGAAAACAGTGAGAGGTAGAGTAAGATTTGGGTTAATATTGTAGGAAGTAAAATTATAGGTTGCCTCAAAGTTGTTGCTGATGTCAAGATAAAATGCAATGGATTGAGTTCTTGGACAAGAGTATGTTTGGGCGTCAAAACAAACAAATCTTTAAGCTAAACAGCATATTCATGCAAGACAATTCTCCTTGAATTTTACAAGGCTGACTGCCACTCTCCTTGCCAAAATAGTGTTAAAAGATACAAAAAATAATGGAATGACCCATAGCCTCTCCAGATATTAATCCAGTGTAAAACTTGCAATCCATTATTGAAGGACATGTATCGGAAAATGGAAAACAATACTCAAAGAAACATCTGTGGAAAAAAGTAGAAAAGCTTACAAAAGGTAAAGGTTATAAAATGCCAACAACCCATAATAAAATGTAAAATGATAAAATTATAATTTATTCAGGTATATGGGATTGTTGACACACACTGGTATCTGAGCATAGGGGTCTTCATCCTCTATCCTTATTCCCTTTCTCCCCGCCGCCGGTGGCGGTGATGGAGATGTCTGTGAAGGCCCAGCATACTTCTGAAGAGCCGTGAGCAGGAGTAGCGTGGGTAGTCGTGCCTTCCTGACAGCAAGTCGCAAATCCTCTTCATGTTGACGGTTGAACTCGGTCTCGGTCACCCCAGGGATATGTCTACGCTAGGAAGGCTGATTTGCAGCAATGGTTTCCAAGATCTGAGAAATGGTCCTTGAAACATCGTTTTGGACCTCCACATAGTCTGTTGCCGTTGGCGACTTCTCCAAACAGGAATGGGAGTAGAGTGGGGAACATTGTGAACACATGACCCACTCGGCTGAGGTGATGTTGTAGCGAGGTAGCCTCGAGACCGGAGAGAAATGTTCGAGAGAGGACCTCGTTGTCCCCCCAATGCAGTTCTCCCAACTGATGCGGAGCTTCGTTTACTGGGACTACACTAGATGTTTGATGTCTAGATGATACAAAATCCATGTCTCGCAAGCTTACATAAAGGTGAAGAGGAACACGGCCCGGAAGACCATAGTGAAAACCCGGTGCAAGAGCGTTTCATACACAGTATCAGCCACTTAGATCCTGTTGTCAATGTCTATTGAGGGGCCTCCCCCTTTTCACACAAATGGACTCACCCAAGGTATACATATACTACTACCAAAAGTCTCCTTAGCCGTTTTTGCCAGTGTCCACAACAACTTGACGACAAAAGATTTATGAGGACTAAAATACGGAAAAGCGAGTTTTTCGTAAGACTTTTATCATGGAGGATTTTAAAAATATTTTAGTAGAACTTGTAAAATACCAAAATGAACAGCAATTACAACTCCAGGAAAGAATGGAAGAAAAATGGCAAAAACAATTACTACAAACGCAGGAACTAATATTAAAGGTAACGGGTAACAAACAACAAATTATCGAAAAAGAGGCGACTTTTTCCCAAGACGCAGTGTGGAATACGATAGAAACATTCAATTACTCCCTAGAAGAGGATAAAAATTTCGGGGATTATTTCAGACGCCATGAAGACATCTACAACATCGATTGTCAAAACTGGACAGAAGCAAAGAAGCTACGCCTGTTGCTCAGAAAATTAGGAACTGAGGAATACACAAAATTTGTGGATTACATTTTGCCAAAAAAGACGAACGAATTAACGTTTGACGAAGCAGTTGCATGTCTTACAGAGTTTTTCAGCCCCAAAACGTCACTCTTTCACAAGAGGTGGAAATGTCTTTAGGGCGAAAATGAGGACTATTCCACGTTTGCCGCAATCGTGAATAAACATTGCGACGACTTCAAGTTGGCAGAATTAACACCGGACAATTTCAAGTGTCTCATCTTTTTTCATGGGTTAGTCTCAGCAAAAGATAGTGAAATGCGCAAAAAAATGCTTTCAAAACTACAAAATGAACCTGGAATAACACTACAACAATTATCAGAAGATTGTCAAAAATGCCTGAGTATAAAGAAAGACTCGAAGAACATTGAGGAGTCAGGAGTATCACATATACGTAAGTTAAACAAAATTTTACGTTCTTCACCCTCCCCGGAAAGAAAACAAAAATTCTATAATAATGGAAAAAGTACAACGTATAGGACAAATTATGACAAAAATCAAAGCAAATATAAGCCCCCACCATCTGCATGTTATCGATGTGGACGACTACACTGGAATAAGGCTTGCCGTTTTAAATATAAAAACTGTCTTGTGTGTGGAAAAATGGGGCACAAGGCATCCCAATGTAGGAACAGAAAAGCTACTAGTAGGATAAGAGCTACTAGGATGCATGACGAAGACAATACCAACATAAGGAAATATGTGGAACTTGAAATCTTAAATAAAAAGATAAAATTGTAACTAGACTCGTGTTCCGATCAAACTATAATTAACCTACAGACATGGAAAAAGCTTAACAGACCAACCATGTTACATAAACAAAAAATTGCTAAGTCTGTGACAGGAAAGCGTATAAAATTCGAAGGAGAAATAATCGTAAATGTTAAATTTCACGGGAAAACAAAAAAACTCAAGATATACGTAATGAAAGATATAGAAAATCTAGTGGGTACAGACTGTATGCAAAAGTTCGACGTATGGGATTCACCTATCAGCTCGTTTTGTAAGGGTGCAGCTAGAATTGAATTGAAAGAAAATGTCCAACCAGTATGTAAAAAGAAGCGAAACGCGCCATTTGCTACCACAGATGAAAAAAGTAAAGTGTTATACATGGCAATAAAGGAACTACCTGTCAACTTGCGGGAGATAAGAAAAGAAGCGAAAAAGGATGAATTTATTCAGAGGACGAAGGAAAAAATAAAAAATAAAAAATGGTATACACCTACAGTACTCAAGAGATCATTTAAACAAGAATGGGTCTATTTCAGTAACAATATGGCTTATGAGGAACCAAATACAATAATTAACAGACTAGGAAACGTGATGCACACAAAAGGCGAAAAGTTTACCCACAGAAAACATATTGACCAAATACAAAAAAGACAGGTTGAAGAGCCAAGTTCGTCACCCGCAGAAAATGACGAGTCGATGGAGGCGATCTTTGAAGTTTTTGAGATTCAAAGACCACAAGAAGACAGAAATTTGAAGGACTAGCAGGAAGAGAAAATTTACAGTGCCTCTAATTGTCGATCATAAGAGAAAGGAAAAGATATTAACTCCCCACAAAAGGGATTTAAGGAGGTGGGTATTGAGGGGTCGCCCCTTTTCACACAAATGGACTCACCAAAGGTATACATATACTACTACCAGTGAATACCCGAACAGTCAAGGAGTCGAGACGGAACGACAGAAAAATAGTAGAGTTCAGTAGTAGTAGAGTAAGTCACACACAGAGACGGCGGCAAGCGTCACAGTTAGCGAGCACGTAGACTCAGTAAGGAGTCATCCGCGATACCAGAATACCAAGACTGTATATATATTTGTGCTACTAACCCGCATTCCTGGATCTACTAACCCGTGTTACCAGTTTGTATTATTACGTTAATACATTTATTTTCCTTATCCATTCCTGGAGTTTGTTATTCATTGATATCGGATTCATCCCGGAATCCACAACAATGTCTCTTTCGCAGGTGACATTATTTCAGATGATTCTGCTGAGTTAGGGAAGTTCATCAACGACTTCTATTAACTCTATCGATGTTGATACTGATTTGCCGTGTTGCTTGTCCGGATGGCTGGATGAAAATCTTCGTCTTTTTTAAATTGGCCTGCACTCTAAACCTTGTAGGCCTCATTATACTCGTTTGCCGATATCTGGAGGTTAATGGCAATCTGGTCCACAGATGCATTGTCATCAGCATACTGAAATTCTCGCACACGGGTGGTGGTACTCTTTGGCGAGAACGAAGTTGGGCGAAGTTGATTAGCTCGCCGTCGTGTTTGTATAGGATATCAATTCCAGTGCCGCCAGGGGGATCTCGTTGATCATGGTGGCGAGGTACATGAAGAAGAATATCGGTGCTAATAGACAGCCCTGTTTAAGGTCACCGGTGATTGGAAACCGGTCCGAGAGGACACCATGATGGCTAATAGGGCCCTCCATTCCTTTGGCTGTCTGGATCGCTTTATGCTTCTGATTCATATGCTCCATGACTGGAGATTTCAGAAGATAAATATCAGTGGTTTTGTTGCTCACAACTCTTCAGGAGCATACAGAAGACAATGTTGATAGTTCTTATCGAAGGCCGGAAACCACATTGGGATTCTGGAAGGATGTTTAGGAGGGAGGTGCCACGATAGTTTCCGTAGAGTGAGCAGTCCCCTTTTTTGAAGTTCGTCACAATGTTAGCATTTTTAAAGCCCTCAGAAATTGTTTTATATTCCCAGATTTTCTGTATCAGGTGCACTAGCCGGGTCTTCAGTTCGCGGCCACCATAGGAGAAACATTCCAGGGGGACATTGTCGGGTCCGGAAGATTTTACGGGTTTCATGAAGCGGAGTACTTCTTTTAATTCACGGAAATTTGACGGGAGTGACATGCAGTGCCTGGTAGAGTGTGTTTTGCAAGAGGTCTTCCGGTGGGGTGGCGTGGTCGCTGAGAAAGCTCTGGAAATGTTTTTTTTCCAGCGGTTGAGGATGGATTCAGGATCAATAAGGATGGTGTTACCTTCTGAGTCCTTAAGCCCTGCCACCATTGATTTGATGGGGCCAAAGATATTCTTCGTGGACGTATAGAAGCGATGAATATCCCGTTGGTCCGATATTGTTGGATTTATGTTGCCTTCGCCTGCCACCAGATGTCTCTCTTCTCGTTAATGATATGTGTTTTCTTAATTCCTCAAGGAAGTGATGAAACCATTTCCCCAAATCTGTATCCGTCCACATGCCTACTCTCGTTAGATAAAAAATAAACTTTAGGAGTGAAGAAATCCAGACGGTACCATTTTCACCAAAATGTCTCCGCTTTCTCCCCCTCTCTCTATCTTCCAGTTTACATTCCATTTTGGGCTTAATCATTTCCTGTTCAGAATCAACAACTAATCATTTCATTGCCTCAATAGATGAAGAAATAAGAAAAAGAAAAGCAGAACCTGTAATTGATATGGCAGTAATCCCTCATTCATTCTTATTCTGCTTTGTGTTACTTCATTGTGAATCCGCTGTAGCTGCTACTAAAAAGATAATATCATCTTTAAAAAGAAGAACACAACGTTGGTAGGAAGGAGTGTGTAGGCAGATACTGACGGTTGGTTATGTGGTTTTATACAAGCTTTGGGTCGAATTTCTGTATATTTCAACATTTAATATGTCCTTTCCTTAACTGAAAAAAAGCGCTATCTCTCAAAAGAGAATACGTAAAATTTGTGCATTAGAAAAAACAAATTGCCACAAAACCAAAACGCCAACCTGAAAAAACTCGTGTCATGTTCTTAAATAGTTTGGTCAAATCGAGACTTTCATATTGATGCCATGCATGGCGCCAATCCGTTCAGAAATATCTAAAATGTAAGTTGTATACAACCGCTTTCTATTATCACTGGTTAAAAAGACTTTGAGCGAGTGGAATCTGAATGTCTTGGCAAAGATCACCCTTCTTTGAATATTGTGAAGCAGAACTGTACCAAATAACATAAACCATATCACTTGAGATCTAGCAACAACTTGAGAGCAGCAGCGACTAAAATGGATAGTACATGTAAGTAATTAAGAGGAAATAATGATATAGTCAATATGTCGACATTCCACACTGTTTCCATACTGGAAAGTGTGATAACAGCTACTGGACTTGAAAAAACTACTTTTTTCAAAAAGTGTTTTAAGAGAAACTAGTAATGACTAGTAGAAACTAGTCAACATCATTTATATGCCGTATTCCTTCAGAATACTGATGACCATACATCTTCAAAACTTCCTGTCCTTTAGATTTCTATGAAACGTTTAACCTGAAAATCCTTATCCCCACTTTGCCATCAATTCACAAAAACTCATTAGTCATTTCGTTGTACTCCTTCTCCTAATACATTCCGTGAGTATTAAATTTTCTAAAATCTCCTTCCTTATAATGTGTCCCATATTTTAATAATGTTGTTAGGTGAGTGACGAAACTGCTAAATGCTTTATCTTATTTCAGTATTTTATACATATGTTCAATATCAGCGTTAATCTAGATTGTATTACAAGAGGTAATAAAATTAGCTGCAAGTGTTGATCGTAATGTCTACTACTTCAATAGGCTAAAACAATGGAAAAGTATTCTGCATTAATTGACAGATACTATCAGAAAGATATTATTTTTCACGGTAACATCAAATGTATTTGATAATTTTCATCTATGAGCTGGATAGGATGTCATATCTTAGTGGATTCGAATTGAAAGTATTTCTTCTTAAGAGTGAGTGGGGAGCTGTTACTTCATGAATATTATAAACAGTTTTCCTGCCAATCGAAGCTTTTCGTTATTCTGAATGGGTCCGTTATGCTTTTGTAGTTTCCCATTTACATGCAAATGTACACATACATACACACATAGAGGTACACTTACGAATCAGTAATGAAATTCCTCGATGAATTCTATCATCACTAGATACTTTATAACTGAGCTCAGTGAATAACTACACTAATGCATTGATTTACATATACAGACGTCAATTCATGAACATACATCAAAACTTATCTGTCAAACACCCGGTACACATATACGAATTGAGATAAGCACACACACAAACACACACGTACGCAGGAACACATGCACACACCAATATCTATCTATGACAGTTTGCTTATTCGCTCATTCGCTTCCGAAAATAGACCTTATATCAACAGCGTCTGAGAGTGTCTAAAGCGATTTAAGGCCTGGATACTGAACAATTTTAATTGTAGATAGTTTTTTCCTCACAAGGAAATTAATGCTAAATAATAATTTTATTTTAAACGCTAATTTTATATTCATCTAATAAAAATTTGATACTTGTAAAATCTGAAATTGTCACATAGTCTATATAAATATCACAGTTTGTTCGAAGGAATCTTAAATCTCTTCATTACTCTCTTACTCTCATTATATACATGTATACGCTATTGTATTGTGTATAAACATAGAAATAAAGTACACATATGTTCTCTCAAACACATAAACGTGTATGTTTATTTCGATTTATATGCACATATAAAAATTACTATCACATTCTACGCACGCACGTATATGAATACACATCCTTCAAACACTTTGAATGTTCCCGTTCCAGAGCTTGTATCCTGAATCAAACTTTATTGATGATAAATTGTGCTATTTTCCTCTATCTTTAGCGTTCATGTTGGTTATATAGGTCTCTTTCCATGGATTATAATAGCAATGGTGTTTGTTTAATATCGATCAGAGAACTAATGGACTCTGGGAAAAGACTGCAATTCCGATTTTTCTCAATCTACTTAAAATATTCCTTAACAGTCACAGTATATTGTCAAGAAATGTGTTTCTTTTTATAATTAGGTGATATTAGAAGTGTTTAGATTTAACTATATCTTTTAAAAAGATCACTTTTCATTGACTTGTAACAGCTGTCCTATCAGCGTGAATTTTTGTTTCGACATTGTTGCATATTTATTGATTTTAGCACTGAATATAGGAAAATCTATACAATTTTTTGTCTATTCAACTTTTTTTTATTTTAAAACAATTTTTCCATTTTATGAAGAGTATACAATAAAAACACAAATAAGTGCAAGCAAGCAAAAGAGGAATGACTCAATGACAGATGGGCAAGGATCAAACAATTTCAGAAGATAGCAGGTATGCATAAAAACATAAACGAAATAACAAAATAAAAAACATGCTCGTTGGCAGGTTGCATAAAATCCAAAGAGGGAACAAGCATAATAGAAAAAGCAATAATATTACAATGATGGAATAAATATATCGGCGACAACAAAGGAGTGAAAACTACAACACATAAAAACAGAAGGAACTGGAGTACTAAAATTCGAGGTTAGATCAGTAATGGCTAAGATGAAAAAGAAAAAAAAATCAGCAGATTACATTGTAAAAGAGATGTTGACAGCGTTAGATGTATTTGAGATCGATGCCTGTAGCATTACCATTATCGGCATGAAAAAGTTCCGCACCAGCCCGTTACGTTCATTTCAGAATGCTTGCTTGGAAAAGGCATAAATATATTTCTTCTACCTATCCAGAATAGCAGGATTGGATTGCAAGGGCAAATCTGAATTAAGACCGTGGATAAGGCAACGGGAAATCACCCCTCTATCTTTCCCAAATATCATGGTAATTCACAGATAATAAAGAAAAGGATTATGTGGTGAGCCATGGTCACCTGTCTTCTGAAGATTAGAAATAATAAAAAATGGTTACTGAAATGATAAATGAAATATAGAACTGTGGTGAAATGTCGAAAGTATTTCATAGCGGAGCCAAGAAGCCAAGTGCAAACGAATGCGAACTTGATGACCCTGATAACCATTAGGATTCTAATAAATACAGATTGTGACATAATTAGACTAGAAATAAAGAAAGAACAATGTGATTTTGTTCAAGACACTGTAACAGAAAAGGCAATTTTTAGAATCAGAATATTATCAGAGCGAAGAGATAAACATAGAAAAAATCTCTATCTATGTTTCATAGATTATACGATGCATTTAATAAGATAAAACAAGAGAAGCACCTTGAAATATTAGGAAAGCTATCAAGAAATCCATAATCCTTTATTGGGAACAAATAGCTTGCATGCATATAGATGTGAAGCTTAGAGAATGTATAAACATAGGAACATAACTTACAAGAAACGTGTGTTTGTTCAGAGGATTTATTTAACCATTAAAGCGAGATGACTAAGAGGACTGCCGGGATTTATTTTCTTTATATATAATCTTAAAAAATATAAGGAACTGCACTGACAAATGATTAAGAAAAAAGCAAACAAACTAAACCATTAGACAATGTAGTTGATGAGAGCAAGAAAAATGATTAATTATTAACTGTCAGAATAAATAATGCATGCTTGTCATCAAAATATACGGTCCATGTTGCGAGTCAAGCCGATGCAGACATTTAACTCTCTGGGTAGTGTAGTAAAAGACGATAGAAAGTATGAAACAGAAATCTGAAGGCACTTTCGAAAAACGGAAATACCTTTCAGAAACTGAGCACAGTATTAGTAATTGGAAAATGTCCTCCTAAACAAAGAAAATAGTGTTGAAATTCTACGTAATATATAAAAAATAAATATACAAAAAAGTAGGAGAAAGAAAAGGTAGAAACGCACCCCCCAAAAAAAACAAACAAACCCTGATACAAAAATGACAGATGATTTCACAGAGAACAGTAACGAAATAATCGGCAATACCAACTCAAAATAAATTAAGAATAAGAAATTATTCCAAAACCTAAACAAATAGGGTTCAAGAAAATAACAAACGTTGCCTATGCGAAAAGGAAAAGTGAAGACACGCAATAAGAGCTAATTAAGCAAAAAGTTAAAGGGTATACAAAAATGGATTCAGTTGATTAGGCGCCTAATGTAAGAAAATCTTGTAATTGACGGACATTTGACCATACAAATAAATGGGATGACCGTAAACAAGAAGTTGCTTCTGTGAACAGATAAAGAAAATTATTTTAGAATTTTCAAATACAGATGAGTCACGCTATCCATAGAGTCGAGAAAGTAAATAACATTTGTTAAATAGATAAGGCCATACAGACTGACCATAGAGTAAATTGAAAGCGGCTGGATAGATAAATAACAGTAACTTGTCTGCGAATTATAAAAGTTGTAGAATATCTCATAGAGGATTGCAAACACTCTCCACATCGTCATTTACATTATTTACTATCGTAATAATGTCCCAATTTTCATTGTTACTACCACAGCATTATGGCATTATTCAGTTGTTCGTTGATCCTGTTAACTATCAGGGAGTTCAATATATGGTGGTACATTGTTCACATTCTGCTGTCTATGGATATATCACCATGGTTGTTTTTTCAGTTATTGCTAGTGCTGTAGAGTATTCATTAACCAACACTTTATCGTATCTGTGAAAACTGATATAAAACTAAAAGTAAGATCTAAATCATTTTATCCTCGGGCATCTTGGCATGCTTGATATATATTTAAGTACTCATTAAATCGAAAATTTCCAAACGAATAAATGAAATTTGGATAACTGTATTAAATATCCTAAATAAACTGGCAAACTTTGGTCAATAACTGACAAGTGTCTAAAAGTTTTCCGTAACATTTGTTGCGGCTGTCAGTACATTGACAAACTTTTAAAATTGGCAGTTTCATAGGGATATCATTAGAATTTTTGAGGTGTAAGTGTTGAACAACTCAGATTTCTTCCTGCTCTCTGGGGTGGGTAGTGCAAAATGTAACTGGTTTATCTGAGATATTGCGTTCGACTTTTTCACACAGTCAATTAAAACATCAAACACTTAAGAGACCACATGATTGACTGAAGAACATATTTGTAACTGATTTCAAAGTGATACTGGAAGATTTTATATTATTATATGGATCATATAAAATGTCAGAATGAGATTAGACTCTATTTGACTTGTTGAATTTCTTCCTTCTACTGTGGGCATTTGATGTCTAATACTTATTTTATCTTGAAAAGAAAGAATAATTTGTTATTGGTGAAACATCTTTAATTGTGGGATGGCAGTTTGCATTGGGTAATCTTGACCTGAAGAAACATTCATCTTAGATGATCATATTTATTTTGATATGTCGTATATTTCTTGTCTCAATACCGTCTTTTTAATATGCGATGGCATCGACTTTCTTTTAAGAGAAAATAATATCAAACATATTTTTATGGTTTTATGTATTCATTTGAAGATTCTGAAATATATCTTCATAACATCACAATTATTCTTTTCAGTGGTATTATTTAATAGCGAAGTGTTATGATTCAAAATTTCAGTCTTTATCGAGGCAGGTTACCAGCTTCCTCAAAGGAATTAATAATTAGGCCCTTCTAAGTAGTAAAGATACCAATTTGAAAGCTAGAGGATTAATGCGTCGTTAATAGTTATTGCTACATAAATATTTGGATTTGACTTTTAAAAAATGATGAAAATAATTTTGCTAAGTATGCATCAGTTATATATGTACTATTTTAAGCGACAATATTACTTCGCTTTGCACATTACAAAAGTACAGTCAATTGCTGCAGACAATCGTTTCAACCTGTATTTACTCACCTATGATTTTATCTCAAGAACTGGTACATAATACAGAATATTAACCAGAGAAAATTAAGAACAAATGCAGGCAGACAAAATAAGAATGACTCAACGAAAGAGACAGAAAGATTAAACATCATACAGATACACATAAAAGAATAAAGTAGATATTAAATTAAAAGACGTTCTTCTTGACTGCATACATAAAATCGAAAGTTTCCTCGAATGCACAGGCCGTTAGACGAAATAAACATTTTTTTAAAGAAATGTGACGTTCTACTCAAATACGGTTATCTAATAAAATAACGCTTGAAGTAATAAGTATATTGGATTAAAAATAAAAATCTCTTAACTCTTTAGAAATTGCTTTACGTTTGGATACGAAACTGAGCAGATATGGCTTTCGAGAAAAAAATCTGAAAAAAGTGACGTTACTTTACGGCAAACAAAGGCTTTCCGTAGCCGAATGCTCTGAAGCATTACGAATTAGACGGTGGTTCATTCTACGAAACGGAGACGCAGGTTCGAGTCATGACGGCGGTCACAATTTTTCTCGAAATGACTCGCCGATAGAAGTGCTTTTACATTGCAAGCAATTTATTTGATAAATAATCTGAAGTAGTGTTGGATTTATTTTTCTTAATTTAATTTCCGATTCTTTTGGACGTGTTGGTTAAGGTCTAAGTATTAGAGTTAACTAATGTATTTACAAATTTTGTTGATAGATCGTCACATACCCCTACCCAACGGAGAATTTTTTTCTGTAGGTCGGTGTGCAGTCAGACACGAGATAGAGAGTCAGAGCATCTATTCTCGATACCTTTAATATGTTGAATTTGTAAATGAATCTCCTGTAATACTAGGCTCCAAGCTAGAAGTGTTCAATTCTTGTTTTTCATTTTATTTATAAAAACTAACGGATTGTGGTCCCTATAAATAACTGTAGGGGGCTGTGACGCTGTCACATAAATTTCGAAATGTTCTAAGCTAGATACTAATGCGAGGGCTTCTTTTTCTAATGTAGAATATGCTTTTTGGTGTTTGTTAAATTTCTGAGAATAATAACTGACAAGGTGCATTCTATTCTGTTCGTCAGCTTGGAAATAATACTGCCCCAATTTCTTGGTCACTCACACCAAATGTCACATAAATATGATTAAACCGCACTTCAAAAGAACGGATGATAAAACCATATTAGCTAACCGGTAATTTTGTGAGTATATATATATATATATATATATATATATATATATATATATATATACTAGAAATAAAAAAAAGTTTTGTAAGTAGATCGGGATCCTTCTCATAAGCTCAAAAACTCCGAGGTACTAACCGACCTCACTTGCACCGTCGAGGTGAACGAGATAGCTGCTCTTATTTCGAAGTATTTGTATTTTGACGTTTCATGATGCGGATATGGGAAGCGCTAAACCGTTAAAAATACAAAAGAAACATCCAAGGCTTCAAGAAAAAGAAATACAGTATATGTTAAATAACGGGATTATTGAACCTTGAATGGGCTTCAACGTGTATACTAGTGGAAAAAGCCGACGGATCGATGAGATTATAGAAAAGTAAAACCTACCAAAACGGATTCCCATCCCATTCTTCAAATGGACGATTCCATAGATACGATTGATAAGGATAAATGCATTACGAAGTTCGATCTCTTAAAGGGTTATTGGGCTGTACCATTAACTGACAAGGCCAAACAGATCTCAACTTTTGTGACCCCTAGTGGGATTTTTCAGTATTGCATTATACATTTCAGCATGAAGAACTCACAAGCTACTTTTGTGAGATTAATCAATCAATGCTTGGGGGTATACAAGGGATTGACGTGTATATCGACGACATCGTGATATGTAATGATTCTTGGCAAGACAACCTCTTAACGTTGCAGAAGGTTTTCGATAGACTTAGGTTAGCGAATTTTATTATCAGTCTAGTAAAGAGCGAATTTTGCCAAGCCGTGATAACTTATCTGGGACATGTTGCATGATATTGGATGGTATCTCCTCTTAACGCTAAAGTCCAAGATATTATGCGATATCCGATCCCTGATAATGTAAAGAACCTACGGAGATTTCTAGGCATGACGGATGACGCACACATGATGGTCAGCAGGTATTTATTACCTGATTTGGCCCTGGATAGTGGACCCACGCAATCCACGGTTACCCGACTGAATGGTTCTTCAAGGACCGGAATAGGGTGTAAGGGTGCAACTGGGATTTTCTCATTCAGCTTCCCCGCCATCTGTCATACATTACACGTTTTGTAAAATTTCACCACATCATTCTTAACACTGGGCCAGTAAAAATGTTTTATAATTCTTTCACAAATCTTGTTAATTCCGAGGTGTCCAGCCAATGGGATTTCATAAGCTGTTCTTAGCATGCTGTGCCGAGCGCCCCTTTTAACTACTATTTGTTCATTAGTTGCCAACTCTTCTGAATCTGGGATCTGAGGCGGTTTCCACATCCTCATTAGTATTCCATTTTTAATGTAATATGCCTTTCCCGGTTAATAAGTTGCGTTAGTTCAAATTCGGACTGTTGTTCAGCAATCAGATTCTTTCTCGGTAGAAAGATACTTGAGGTGGGATCCTTACCAACGCCCCACACTTTTTTAATTTTGTTTAACCCCTGCGAACTAACGTCGTGGTTCAGGAATGTTTGAGATAAGTCTACTAACCCATCGCTTCTCTCTCTCACTCTCTCTCTCTTTCGTTATTCATCGCTCTTTCTTGTGTACGAGACACCGCACATGAAGTTACTTTAGCCATTTTATGTTTTCTGCCCGAACCTGTTTCTCCTAAGCGAACTGATTTTATCGACTTAGTCATGGAAGAGGTCACCACCTTCCTTCCCGCAAGTTAATTTCCCAGTAGCATTGACATTCCTCTCATAGGAAGATTATTTACCACACCTACGATGATTGTTCCCGACACTAGGTTTAATTTTATATTAACTCTATGCAGAGGGATGCTCACTGGCCTATTGCCAACTCCTCGGATGGTGATTTGTTTACCAGTAGCCAACCTCAATCCTCCCAGTAAGCAACTTTATAGCAGAAGAGACTGTGAAGCGTCCGTGTCTCTTAAAATGTGAATAGGTATTTTCCTCGTAGAATCTTCTACTAGGGAAATATGTCCTTTGGATATGAACGATCGATACTTATCTGCTATTTCATCCGCAGATACTGCGATTTATTTAGCGCTGAGTCTTTGGACTCCTTTTTTGCCGGTCCAGCAGTTTGCCGCGATATGTCCGGTGAGACATATTTGGATTAATTTCCTGTTCAGTTATCTGGTCGGTTGTCCATTAGGTGTAGATTCCCGATTTGTTGGTGGGTAACTTCATGTTTTTCGCCCTACTGGGTAGTCTGAGTTCGCAGGTTATGTGGATAACAAGTTTAGCCTTGCTCCTTCTGTGGATCACAGAGTATCCGTCCGCCAACACGGCTAGTTTATAATCGGTTTCCGCTTTCATTTATGTGAGGTTTTATGTAACTCGAGTATACAGTTATTCTATTCGATCAAACTAACTGCTTCAATTTTTCGTACTTGCTTTCGATGTTTCTCGCCCTATTCCACTTGTCGAAATGTTTCTTTTTTTGTAAAAGCTCGACATACGTTTGAGCCTCCATCTCTCTATAGTGTCCTAACCTTTGGCGGTATGCCTCCGAAACGAGTTCATAATTTTTGTGAATGGCTGATTTTACTAGGTCATAATCTTCATTATCCTCTACTGAAAGAGCTACACATGTCTTCTGAGCTTTAAATGCCTCCCTATATCTAGTACGTCATCTTTTCTTAGCTTAGTCGAGGGACGGTTCCCATAAGAAAGGATTGACATTTTACCCTGTGGATTGTCGCTATCGGCCTCCAAGTGGATTTTCGCTGTGAGAGAATTTCGGACACGATCCTACAATTTCCTCGACAACCACAACATAAATAAGGAACAAAAAAAGCAAAAACAAAAAATAAAGTGAATCAGTTGCCAAAGATATGACCTGATTCGAAAAAGTTTTCCCTGAAAATGAACGAGAGATAATAGCCCAAATTGGATTTAATTCAGGTCTTTAGCTGCGACGAAACATTACATCAATTGAATGATCAGCCAACCATATTTTAGTTATGTTACCCATGTGTGCAGGAGCATTCTCCTGTTGAAATATCATGTTTTGTGATAATCCCAGCTGCTGAATGCTTTGGCAGAAGCCCTTTTTCTAGTATTTTAATGTACATTTTTGCATTGACTTATCACATCATATTATTTTTCCAACACCTGCAGTAGTAAAGGCTTCCCACACCATTATTTTTCCGTTCCCATGCTTCACGGTTCTTTTGATACAACCTGGCAGAAATCTTACACATGATCTTCTAATGTAATGTTATTAATCTGAAAAGTAAAAATTATCCGTTAATATTCACTTATTACATGCAAAAACACGTCATATCTATTTATAATATTATTTTGGCCCATTTTTTTTAACAGAAGTGTACAACGAAGATGTATACTTTGTCCGGGAAATGGTTATATTAAAAAAAGTGCTCAATGCGCATTTAGCCCCAAATCTAAACTACAGAGCTGTTGTATAGTTGGCTTTCCACCACCAAATGGTCTATTCGTGGAGATCGACCGCGGTAGCAGAAAAGGTTGCTGTGTTTATTATTTTAAATATATATATATATATATATATATATATATATATATATATATATATATATATATATATATATATATATATATATATATATGTCTGGTCAATATCAGAGATTGATCGTATACAGATATAAAATAAACAAGTGAACACTGAAGTCAACACCGAGGTGTGATAATCATATATTTATATGCATGTGCGTATGTATAAACACATATAAAAATATATATTCTTACAAATTGTAATATTTCGAATAACAGCACGAATATATAACCTCATAATATGTATATATATATATTATATATATATATTATATATATATATATATATATATAAACGACTACAAACGACACTACACACTAAAATCACCGACACCCACAACTATCTACACTTTAAGTCTTCCCACCCTAAACACCTCAAGGAGAACCTTCCCTATTCACAAGCACTTAGACTCAGAAGGATATGTTCCCTTAATGAAGAATTAAACAAACACATTGAAAATCTGGAGCATCAATTCACAACACGTGGCTATAAACAAAACCTAATCAGGGAACAAATAAATAAAGCAATTTCCACACCTAGAGAAAACACCCTAATGTACAAGATTAAAAATATAATCTAGCCGCATTCCTCTAGTAACCACTTTCAACCCCACTCTGCCTCCACTATCCCAAATAATCAAAAGTCGCTGGGAAATACTACATCTCAAACCAGACCTAAAAAAACTATTTTAGGAACCCGGCCTTCTAGCATATCGTAGACCTAAGAACCTAAAAGAAATCATAGGTAGTAACCACATTTTAGGGGACAAGGTAATCCGTGATAAACTAACAACAAAAACAACAGGATTTTCCAAACCATGTAACAGCAAAAGAAGTTTATGCTGCAACCACGTTAGACACACGAATTCATTCACTAACTCAGTCACTAAATCTACTTTCAAAATCTACCACGACTCTAACTGTAGAAGTCATAACATAATTTACCTCCTAGAATGCACACTATGCCGGAAACAATATGTAGGAAAATCTTAATGGCCCTTTCACTACAGAATTAATAATTATCGCAATCGAATTAAGTCGACTCCCCATGAAAAACTATTACCTGTAGAACAACATTTCCACATAGAAAAACACGACTTCAAAACCCATGCCAAATTCACTATAATTGAGAGAATAGAAAAGCCCAAAGCAGATAACATTAGAAAGATTTTAGAGTTCCATGAAAATAAGTGGATACGACGTTTACAAACGCTGTTTCCAGCCGGGCTAAACCATAAATTTAACAATATAGATAGTAGTAACACATAACCCTACAAATCAAAACCTACCCACATTTCACACCCATACAAAACAGAAATGCTTACGGAGGTGTTGAGGCTTCACACTTATACACACGTCCACACGAATATACACATTTACACGCATCATACTCACTCACTTTCCTAATGAGCCAAATGATAACACACACCCATATCAATATACAAGCTAACACATATCATACTCACTCACTCCCTAAAAACTAAATAACACACACACACACACACACTTACCAGAGACTAAATAACTAAATAACACACACACTAAACTAAATAACACACACACACACACTTACCATCCCCTCTCCAGGTTCCAATAAAACTGCCGAACTGACCGAGGGAATTCAAACTAGCATGAATCCATCCAGCTCTTATCTCAAATGACAACTTAAAAGAGACTGTTTGACCAACACAAGGAATGTTAATAAACTCATGCTAAAAAGATAAAAAAACAAATAAAAAAACAAATGAAAACTACAGACAAAATTTCATTTTCTCCATCAAGACATTCATTTCTGTAGTTTACTGCTACCAGCAAGAAGAAACATTTTTTTCTTCCGATGATGGCCATGTTGGCCGAAACTAGTCGAAGAATCTAAATGAAATAATAATAATAAAAACATAAGAATATTAATCTACAACCCAGTATGTCTGAAGATTTTAATTAATTTTTTAAATAATTTTTATCGTTCAATATATATATATATATATATATATATATATATATATATATATATATATATATATATATATATATATATATATGTATATATATATATGGAATATATAACTGGAATATATAAACTGTATTTATATCTATGTTCATATATTATTGCATCAAAAAGATTAAAAGTTCAGAGTAATTATCAAAGAAAAATTCTAAGCTTCGCTGTCTTGTTCTTCAGGACGGTCTTGTCTTAACGTTAATCTTATCTAGCCACATACACTGGCCCAAGCATACAACAATGTTCCTTACACCAAAACAATGCATTCTTAATTACCATTCTTACTTCGTTCATCATAATATCTCAGTAACTCCAAGAAGTCCTAACTAGTCCCCATATCTACAATTCATTGTCTGTTGGGGGGGGATAACAATTTAAAAATCTCAACACAAATGAATATTTACAGAAATGAACAAACTATTTACAAGAAACTAAACAAAATAATATTAGTAATAACCCCTGCCAAAATCCTTAAATTTGGCAGAAACATCAGTTAACTGGACGAAATCAATGCGTGTATTTAATAATATAAAACATTCGTTCATCCCAAGGACTCATTGAAACACTACAACAAATTCGAAAATCTCACAGGAAACGAAAGGCGCCTCGCATCCACCACAGAACTGATATCACTGACCTAACGAGGGAGGAATGGGGAATTAAATGAAAGAAAACAGGGGACAGTAATAAAAGGGGCCAATGAGCATATATCTCATACCTAAGTTAACTGGAATGGAGAAACTTAACGACATAAAAACAACCCTAAACTGACCTAATTTCGGCGAGGTTACCAAAGTTCAATACAGAGAGAACAATATCCTGATGCCAACTGAACACAAACGCGCAAGATGCACCCACTTTTTGCCAAATTCTGATGAAGTGCACCGCCATCCTAATCTTGACTTTAGGCTGACGCTTAAAATACAAGATCAGTTCAGAAGAAGTGGACTTCTATCCACTATAGAATACCTTCTGACGTGTCATCTAAATCACGACTTTCATAACCTCTAGTAAGCAAAAGAACAGTGTTTAATCTTTGTCAATTGCTACAGACAGAACTATCCTGGAGGATGAAGAACTTTCCTTACAGCATGCAAACCATGATGCCTTCATCAAACTTGCATAACGGCACTATTATCCTGCAATGAAAATGACAAAATTAAGGCAGATTACAAATTTCCTTTAAAGGGAAAACAGGAATACACACAAAAAACGCTTACACAAAAATTAAACACAATAAGACAAACAAGAAAGAAAGACATTTAACAACAATAAACAATAAGTCCCTCTTTTAAAAAAATATTATAACAGAAAAAATACAATGATATGCTAAAAAAAAACGAAACAAGAAATACGTAAAAATAACAAATTTTACAAATACAAGATGGCCGCCGTTAAAAACAAATCAAACCAAAAGCAGACAAAACACGAAAATAAAATTAAGAAGAAACAAACAGGTTAGACAAAATAAACACAAAAAATAGAAAAAATAAACACAGAAGATTAAACAAATAAAAACGCAGATGATTTAACAGATATTTAACGAGACGACAAAAAGAAAAACAAAGAACAAGGTAACACAAAAAAGTCTTGTGGGGCGGGGGGGATACAAAAATTTAATACGTAGAATAAACAAAGAAAAATTACAGAAAATTAAACGGAAAAATACATTAAAAATAAATAACATGTAAAATAAGAGAAATCAAGAAACTAATAAAAGAATAAGAGCAAAAAAGATAAAGGGGGGGGATAAAAAATCAAACTTTTGCAAAAACAGTCAGCAAAAAACGTAAAAAAATATAAATAAAATCAACTTAACGTAACCGAAGTGTTGTAAATTCAAAATAACAGTTCGAGAGTGGCAGAAATACGTCTGGTGACAATCACCGGTGGTATATGGTATGTAAAAAAGACGGACTCTCCCTACAAAGGTACCATAGAGCAAAGTGATATTTATTCTGCTATGTACAGAAATGTGGCACAAGGCCAAGATGGGGAATGGGGAAAAGGACGGTCTTGTTCTGTCTTAACGTTAAACTTAGCTAGCCCCGAACACTGACCCAAACATACAACAATATTTCTTACACCAAAACAATGCATTCTTATTTACCTTTGTTACTACATCCACCATAATACCTCATTGTCTCCATGAAAGTCCTAGCTAAACCCCATATGCACAATTTATTGTCTGTGGGGGAGGGGTATAAAACGACAATTTAAAAACTAACCCCGATGAGTATTTATAATATGAATACAAATCTATTTACAAGAAACTAAACAAAATAATGTTCATGATAACCCCCCCACCACAATCATTAAATAAGGCAGAAACATCAGTTAACTGGACGAAGTCAATGCAGGACTATAATAATATAAAACATTCATTCACCGCAAGCACTCACACAAACATACTCATTCAAGCACGACAAATATGAAAAACACACCCGAAACGAAAGGCGCCTCGCATCCACCAGAGAACTGATATAACTGACCACCTAAAGAGCGAGGGAATGAGGAATTAAGCCACAGAAAATATGGGAACAGAAATAAAAAGGGTCAGTGAGCATACATACTCGTGCTAAGTTAACTTAAATGAAGAAACTAAAGAAACAAAAACAACCCTAAACTAACTTAATCCGGGCGGGGTTAACCTATATTCAACACAGGGATAACAATATCCTGATGTCTAACCGGCATCAAAGTACCGCTCTGAGTCACCCCCTTTCACTCGACACAAACGCACAAGATTCACCCATTTATTGCCAAATTCCGATGAAAAGAGACGCCCTCCTAATCTTGACTTTAAGCTGATACTTAATGTACAAGATCAGTTGAGAAGAAGTGAACTTCTCGCCTCCATTGGATGACTTCTGGTGTGTTGTCCAAATCACTACTCTCATAACCCCTAGCAAATAAAAGAACACAGCCTTAGTCAACGGCAGCATCCCTTGCTACAAACATAACAGGCCTCAAGGACAAAAAACTTTCCTTGCAGCCTGAAATTCATGAAGCCTTCAACAAACTTGTACAACGGCGCTACGACCCTGCAATGAAAGAAGGCGTGACCTAGTGTCTCAACCTCCCCATCACAGTGTCGGCTGTTTGGAGATTTCTCCAAGGTCGCTGAATAAATTCTTTTGGCGATCCAGAGGGCCCGACGAATCACCAGCCAGGTGAGTGATGCCTCATCATTATTGAGGCATTTCAACCCGGGCGCCCAAGGCCATATTGAGCGAGCCTCCTGCTTCGTAATCAGCTCATCAAGAACATACCCCCTAACAAACACATGCCATACAAGACAACGTCTGGACGTTGGAAAGACCTTCCGACGCCCATAAGAGGCGTTTTAGAGCAAGACAACATTCACGATAGAAGGAGCATTCAGCTCTGGGTAAACAGTGAGCCTCCTCCTTGCACGAGTGCACACTTATCAGAGATGGGAAGTTCTTACGGGCGTCTTCCTTCCAGAAAGCACCCTCCTCATCCGAATAGTGATACATTCGGTCTAGGAACGTGATGCGAAGCATATATTGACGAATATATGGTGGAGGCAACAGATCTCTAGAGATACCCCAGAGGTCTTGCCTCCTCACAAGAAGGAGAACAAGAGCCTTACTGATGACATTAGTGTGGTATACGGAAGTGGAAGCAGTAAAGAGTCAGTAAAGGAAAATCGGGTAGATGTGTGAAACACATACTAACGCCCTCCTCTTTAAGGAAAGATTCCTCCGAGGCTACAGATTAACTGCGACCGCGGCTTTCCCTTGTACCTCCAACCAATTCATTTCCAACTTTATATCAGGACCATACCAGATGCTGAGTATCATGATCGACCCGTCCGTCCAGAGGAAAGCTCCGGAAAGAGAAACTCCCTTCCACACACGCTTCTCCTTTATGGTAACATCCAGCACGCAATGTCTGCTCGCCAGATCAGCGAAGACAAGATCACACGCAGCCTTCAAAGACTTGTTCACCAGCCAAGAGACAGCTCTCGTGCGTCCATCAAAACATGCTGAATTGAGGGAAAACCTCCTAGACAGAATGCCCTCATAAGAAAAACGGGTCTCTTGCACACAACTTACATTCACCCCAAGACTCTGATGGTCAGGCCTCGAGCATTCACACTTGTTAACCAGAGAGCCATTATCCGTCCGATTATTGTTGCTCTCCTGCATTGAAGATGACCGGGTGAGGACACCGACGGTCTCTTCCATAGAACCTGTTCCAATCTCAACCTTGATGGTGCCATCGGTTAATAGGCCACCGATGTCGAAGAGGAAGGTTAAGTTTAAAGCTTTATAAAAGGAGGGGGGTACAAAACAGGAACCTCCTTGAACAATATTGTTCTAGTTTTTTCACATTGTCATTGTCGAAGCAGGCCATGGGCGGAAACATTCCAAATACATGGTTTGCCTCCGCAACCATAGCCCAAATTTGTTGACCAGCCACACCATCTCGATTGTTAAAACGTTTTGCATTTGGAAAGTTTTGGGGTCTTCTACATCCAAATCCTTAATTTAAAAAAAATTTAACAGAGTTTTTAATTTTTTCAGATTTCTTGACTTTAAAAAGCCTTATCTTCCTGATCTTTGGAAACTCGGCACACGTCTTCCCCAGTTTGATAAATGGGTTGTTTTTTTTTATTGAAGCAGATTTATTTGAATCAGATGGACTTCTTTATCTTTTTGATTTTCTGTTTTCTTTGGTGAGTTGATAGGTGTTTGGACAAGGGATGGTTTAGAGGTATTGACAGGGGTAGATTTTTGGTTGGCTTAGGATTTGGGGATGGGAGCCTTTATGAGGGTGGTTATTTTGGAAGGAGTGGGGGTTAGTGATTATACAATAGGTGGAGGAGTCTTATGCTATTTGACAGAAGGGGAAGACGGTGCCGAGGAAGAAGAGCCAGTTTTTCCAGGAGTTAGATGTCGTTTAGCTTTCAAACCTTCTTTCAGATGTTGCAGGTTTTCTGCTTTTTGAAATGAAGGATCATATTTTATTCTTTTAATTTTCAAATGGTCGCCCTTGAAACTGGTAGAGGGAGTGGGACTGTGTGTGTCTTTTGCCGTAAGAACTTCAGTGGAACGAGGTCCCGCTACCTGGAGCTACCCTCTAGCCCTGCCAACGACTTACTATTCCCCTCTCTCTTGTCCGCAATCGCACAAGCGGTGAGCAAAGATATTTTGGGGGGCAATGGGAGCCGTAAGACGGACCCAACCGGGAGTTTTGCTACACCAGTCCCGGTTGCTGGCATGTCCATTGCAGGCGAGACGGAAACAACAGACTCAACCATAGGGGTATTTGGGTAGGCGGGGACAAGAACTCTAGAGGCCTTCTTCTCTGGGCAGGAAGAGCATAGGTGACCAGTCTCTCCGCACTTCCAGCATGTTGGTTTACGGCCCTCTACCTCTAGGCAGTTGGGGATGGATATGAAGGTCTGGCGATCGATCATAATTTCGAAACTTTATCCCCCAGTCAGATCGTCAGATGAAGCACCAAGTAACTGTCCACATTGTCAGAATAAGCTGCCAAGTGCTCACTAACGATCTGAGGAAGGACCTCAAATATTGATCCTACACCTGCCCTCATATTCAGTCCTTAGTATGAGGTCTTTCATTATTAAGTCCAGACTGGAGATGGTTTCACAGTCGGCAGGCGTGGGTGACAATACGTTCTACATGAAGTACCCTTTACCTTTAATGACTCTTTTGGGTTTCAGTCCCAGAGACGTCAACGTCTTACGGTATGTTTTGAGGAGCGACAAATTTTGCGCGAATTTTATCAACCTTCTGCAGTTCAACGGGATTATCCAGGAGCGTATCTTTCGTCAAAAGATATGCGTAACTCTTGGCTCTCTCGAGGAACTCCGTCATGTTGATTTTGCATTGATGTGGGGACTTCCAGCAAGAGGGCGTCTCCTCGACCGCTGCCTTGACGTCTTATCTTCGTTGAATTTTTCAGAATTTTTTCCTTTAAATTATGGCCTTTATCGACTACCGTACTTTTCTTTGCATCCTTAACATTGATACTGGTATCCACCGCAACATTGGTATTATTGGACACCATACTGTTGTCTGTACTTTTTTCCACGTCAGTAATATTTTGGCTATTCTCTGAATTTTGGTTATCTTCAGTCACCATATTTTTTTTTCTGTTGATCATTAATGTCGTCATCATTTTTCTTTTTACTTTTCAGGACGGTTTTTTTCCTTTGACCCCAAAAGGTTTTATTTGTCTGACTTAACTCAATCATATTGATTTTCTATATGACTGTGGAAGCGACCATCACCCTGTTATATATAAACTAAGAGTGAAGCTACGGAAACTGAAGAAGCCTAAACTCCTGAGTGACCCGTACCTGAAATAATAGATGGACAGTGTGAAAAGAAATACTAAGACGCACTAAGAGAAGCTTTAGTGGCATCATCAAACGATATCATCCTAAAGGAGAATGGACGAAGAAGAAAAACTAATGGATGACTGATGAGATTCTCGACATGATGCAAAAGAGACAGAAAACTCTGCTAACATAAGGAACGGAATACAGAAAACTATACAACGAAATAAAGACCAAATGCAGGCAAGCTAAAGAAGAGTGGTTAAACAAAAATAGAGAGATTACTAACAAAGACGATATGCATAACAAATAAGGAAACTAACAGGACAGACGACAGTCTGCATAAAATTTAAGAATGGAACGCTCATATTAGAGAAGGGAAAGATTCTTCAGCGCTGGAACTGGAGAACTCTTGGAGACCTCTTCTACGGCGAAAGAGAATAAGCGGCAATACACAGGACTACCGACGGACCTGAAATTCTAAAACCCGAAGTAGAAGCTGCACTGGTCAAAATGAACCGAAACAAGGCAGCAGGACCAGACGGAATTGTAACAGAAATGCTGACAGCCTTAGATGATTTTAGCATATACATCATTACAGAAATAATAAATTGTAAATCTACAACAGTGGTGATATACAGGAAAATCTATTTTCATAGCACTGCCTAAAAAACCAGGCGCAAACGAATGTGAACTCCACTGAACAATCAGCCTAATGACCCACATAACAAAACTCATCATCCGTATTCTGATGAATAGAGCGTGCAGCAGAATCAAGCCAGAGATAGGACAAGAACAGTGCAAGTTCGTTAAAAACACCGGAACGAGGAACGCGATATTCATGCTCAGAATGTTATCAGAAAGAGTAATACAAATGCAGAAGGACATGCACCTATATTTTATAGGCTACGCAAAGACGTTCGACAAACAATACCACAAATATCTGTTGGAACTTCTCAGCAACCTTGATATATTTGGGAAAGATATTAGAATAATAAAGAACCTATACTGGCAGCAAACGGCCTGCATACAGATGGAAAATGAATTCAGCAGATATACAAAAATAGAAAGGGGCGTAAGGCAAGGATGTGTTTTTTCACCAAACTTATTTAACCTATACACCGAGGCAATTCTGAGAAAAGTGGAAATCCTACCAGGACACATCACTGGCGGCCACAATCTTAGCAACATAAGATATGCAGAAGAAGCAGTACTGATAGCAGGCACGGAAAGGAAATTACAAAACCTCTTATAGAAGGTAGCGAAGGAGAGCGAGAAGGTACTAAGCCTAAAATACAAGACAGAATGCATGTTCATCAGTAGAAAGATGAGCCTGAAATGCGATTTACAGGCCGTGGACACTAAAATCAAGCAGGTGCGGAAATTTAAATATCTGGTAAGTATTCTGACAGAGGACGCTGAGATCCAAAAACGTACTGGGATGGCCAATGACGCATTCCAAAAGCTAGGTAGAGTATTACGGGACAGGAGGATGTCGTTGGCAACAAAGAAAAGAGTACTGAACTGCTACGTGATATCTGTCCTCCTTTACGACAGCGAATGTTGGACGGTCTCCTCAAAGATGAAGAGACCCGAAACAATGAAGGTATGGTTCTACAGAGCTAGGGATACTACGGAACGGACATGTGAGCAGCGATGAGATTTTGGAGAGGATGCGAACAAAGAGGAAGCTTATACTTAACATCAGCAAGAAGCAGCTGAAATTGAGGGCTTGAAGAATCTGATACTCACATGATGGATGGATGGAAAGAGAGAATAGTGAAAGCAAGTGGAAGACAGAACAGAGAGTCTGGGAGAAGTAGCAAAAAGACAAAACATATTGAGAACTACAAGAGATAGGAGGAAGTGGAGAGCCATGATCGCCTACCTTCCCAGGGGACACGGCACATAAAAGAAGAAAGACAGAATTTACCACCTGAGGCGGGAGGAAAGATTTACTCTTATTTAAGACACAATTACAGAGGCGCCAGTAGTCACGAGAGACACACTTGCTAGGAGTTGTCTCATGCTATTCGCAAACAATGACTTAACCTCTTTGAGGACACGTTTACAATTGTTACGAACAGACACCTATTTGTGTTTGCTTTTGGTGTGATCCAAACTATCACGCTAGTTATATATTTGAACTTATTCCAGTACTTCTTCCATTCCAAACTTTTTCTGAAATAAATTTTAGAAATTGACTTCTGCTTAAACCTACATTTCACAGTTTAAGTCGTTTAGCATTGAAATTCATCCCGTGATCCAGATATTAATAAAAGTCATCATCAGATCGCAAATATTCTCTGTTTATCACATCTTCCCACCTCTTGGAAGATACTTTCAAGGTTTGCCTAAAATTAGTTAATTTGAAGTTATGCCCTATTCCATCAATCCTTTTCCCTCTGTCATTACTACTGTTATATATATATATATATATATATATATATATATATATATATATATATATATATATATATATATATATATGTGTATATATATATATATATATGTATATATATATATATATATGTATATGTATATATATATATATGTATATGTATATATATATGTATATATATATATATATATATATATATATATATATATATATATATATATATTAAAATAATAAGAACAGTAAGATTTATAATCCTGTGTTCTTAGAAATTATTTTTATTTAAAAAATCAGTACTCGATACAAAAAGTAGAGCAAAAATATTATAATTATTTTCTTTTTAAAAATATGATTCCATCGCGACACAGAAAATTTCCGTTTCAAAACTGAAATTAAATTTATAAATTTAATTATAAAAATTAAACTTAAAATCCATAGTCTCGTTCCATTCTCAAGCGATGCTAGGAATATCTTTCTAAGAAATTTACTTAATTTATAAGCGCAGACAATATTGATATGAATTGTTAAGGTTAAGGAAATCTATTTTAATTTAGGGGTAGTTGCGTTTTAATTTCCCTAGAGAGCTTATGTATCCAATATATGTTACTTACAAAGGCAGGTCAGGTTTAGGTGGGGTGGGGATGCCTGCTAACAAACGTATACTTTATATATGTTTAATTTTTATAATTAAATTTATAAAATTTAGTTTCAGTTTTGAAATATGGAAATTTTCTGTGTCGCGATGTAATCATATTTTTAAAAAGAAAATATTTGCAATATTATATATATATATATATATATATATATATATATATATACAGAAAGCCTTCGAGAAAATTAATTAAGGTAGAGCAGTAAAACTATCAAACCAAACAGCAGTCAGGGACATCGATACAAATTAGAAACTGAGTTGCACGCTTAGAAGACCAGTTCTTGAACCGTTAGATTTACGATTTAGGTCTGGGTCCCTGAGTACTGAGATGGGCGGGGAATAATGGATAGTAACTCGGAACGATGACTCGAAAAACCGATTTCGAATTCCAGTTACATCCACTTATGCGCAAATACCCCGAGGAAAAGTATGAATCTGTCTGTCCCACCAGCTAATAATACTTGTATCTTGGAAAATCATTGTTGTTCTAAAAAATGTTAATGCAATATTCACTCGTTTTCTTTCAATACCAAATATGTTCTGTCTGTAAATAATCCACATAGGGTTGATAAGTCATAAAAACAACAAATTCATAAAAAACACTGGGTGCTGTTAGTTTAATTCCTGTTTAACTGCGAAATGAAGGTTGTCCTGAACGGGTTCTCTTTCAGTCCTTTCCATACGAACACTGGTGTTCCTCAAAATTCTATCCTTGGCCCTACACTATTTTTGATCTTCATCAATGATTTTCCTGACGACATCAGTTCACAAGTAGGCATCTACGCAGACGACACTACCATTTACACCTGTCTCTGTTGGTAAATCCGGCATTGCTTACAAAGTTAACCTGGACGTTTGCCTAAAAAACAACCTTCAATCTGTGGTTGACTGGGGCAGGAAATGGCTTGTGAATTTTAATGCCTCGAAAACGAAACTGCTGTCATTTACTCACCATTAAAAACTACCCTGCCTCTTATCAGCATGGTTGATGCTCAACTTCACGAGAATGCCCCACAGCGCCTTTTTGGTCTCACGTTCTCCACTGACATGAGGTTGAATCAATAGCTGCATCTACCACAAAGAAAGATGGTTCTCTTTGTCGTGCCAGAAAGTTTTTCTCGCCTGAGTCCATCTGTTGCCATATATGGTATGGTGTCCCCGCTGTTCATTTCTATATCCTCGACAAAATCCAAAGACGTATATGCAATGTGACCGGCCCTGACTTCTGGTTTCGGTTCCAGTCACTTTCTCACTCACGTAATGTGGTTTCCCTCTGTCATCTCTGTAAATATTTTCATGGCATCTGCTATAACGCGCTATTTTCACTTGTGCCCCTACTGCATGAATTTAAGCGTGCTACTAGGTTCCCATCCTTTTACTGTCGAAACAGTTAAATGTAACCGCCTCTTCTACTCCAACAGCTTCTTTTCTCACACTTCCCAAAAGTGGAACCCCCTTCGTCGTATTTGCTTCCCTGATAAATATAAGCTTCAAAAATTAAATGTAATGTAAATCGACATATTCTGTTGCATTGATCCCCGTTCTTCTTTTTAACCTTCTTCGTCCTTATTTTTATCCTTTCCTCAACCCCTATACCCAGTCTTTTCCCTTACTTACATACGCTGTAGCTCCTTGCGTACTAGTGGCACTCCTATTTGCTTGGGGTGAAATGCTTAAAAATATTGAATTGAGAGTAGGTGTGAAAACCACTATAACACAGAAATCCCATTGCTGCTTTCAATGGATAAACCTGTTGTAATTTTTTATCTGTGATACGTTGTTGTCTTGCTGAAATTGGCCACACTATAGACATAAATTGAAGAAAGGGATCAGCCATAATTACGTATGACATTTAAACAACCTTTTATTGGTACCAAGATTCCCAATGTATTCCAAGATTATTTACATTATTTACATTATTCGGACTGTTATCCTCATCTTCATTACCATATTCACAACGTTTCGGCCGTTGTACGCTCCAGCCTTCTTCAGGTGATTGGAATTTCGATCCGAACCCTTCATTTCGTCCATAGGGGTAAATTGTTCTAGTTCCACGTATTCTAGTTCCAAAAGGTGACACACAAGGTCCATCACCCACCAGTGAAAGCAATAATCAACACCAATCAACACCAGCTGTGTGCCTCTACGGAATCAGTACCAAACAAGGGTCTCAACTTCGCTACAACCATCAGGCGGATACCATACGTGGACAGCATTACACCACCCCCATCACCACACCGCACTTGAATGCTTGAATCGCTACAATGTTTGTGTGTATCACGATTTAATGGAAAACATTAATGATCCAACAATGTGGAGCGATAAAGAACCTGAGGAAAACGAAATGGGCCACTCCTAACCACCCCCAAAAGTCGGTCTGCATCCGATGGAAGCAATGCTATGTATTTAATGGAATTGGAAGGACATTGTTTATTACAAGCTCCTTCTCAAAAATTAAATATTTAAATACTGTTTGAACCGATTAAATGTCGCAATCGATGAAAAATGTTGTCTGGAATTGGCTAATCGGAAGGATGTTACGAATTCTTCCGTCTGTGCAGACCAAGTAGGAATATATATATATATATATATATATATATATATATATATATATATATATATATATATATATATATATATATAATGAAATGGACTAAGTTCGACAATTATTTTAATGTATTTTCTGTTTATACGTTATTTTTATAGATACAAATACTTTAGTAAATGCTCTGTTTATAATAAACAGTATTAGCTACATTTACCGGCTTGAATGTCCGAGAAATTTCGTAGGAAATATGTACTCTCCGACTGGAATCTAACTTGTATCTTACACGGAATCGTCATTTAGCTTGACATTCTATACCATTTACTACAGAGGAAGCGTCTGGTTAGAAAAGTCAAATCATGGGAAATTTGTTATTTAAAAATAGTAATTTGATGATATTATACCATACAAAAATATGAACAGCTGATCTGATAAACATTTTTGGGTATTTTGAATTACTGATCCTTAAGAAAGCTATGCATAATCTAACCGACATTTGTATTTACGAAATATCTTGTGACTGCTAACAACTATGCACAATAAAGAAGCCGTAGAAAATGTATCGTGCGTTTAAATAAATAAATATGCTTTTGAAATAATTAGGTATAGAAAATGATGATAAAGCTTAAAAGAAACAGATTGGCTCTGCATTTGTTTTAGAAACATAAGTTTTGGTAGATATTTTCTTTTGAAGACAGGTACTGATCAAAGTTTTGAGTTTCTAAACTCTGAATATCAGAAAAAAACATAGCCCTTATAAGCATAAGAATATAAGATAGCTAATTTCAGTTCTTAGTGAATGTCTTCCAAAATTACGCCTTGTACCAAACTTAGCTTTAAATTGCCTAAGCTTTAAAGATAAATAAAGATATAAAGGCTTATTTTTGAAAAAGTATGGTATTGAATTTACGACTGCCGGTTCTAATACCATATTTTGAGTATTTGTCATAAATCAGAATTTTCAAGAATATTTCCAGTAATAAGAAGTTCTTACAAGGAAATTTATGAGGGCTCCTTGTGGGTTTTACTGATAACGATAGCTATGATTTCCTGTTTTGCTTCAGTGTGTGTGTCTTTTCCCGGAAGTTTATTTAAAGAATCACAGAGCTATTCGCACACATCACGGATCTTGGTGGGTGGGAGCAGGAAAAAGTCGATCTGTCGCTAAAATTACAAACAATTTCATGACAAACGCTCTCAGTTCATTTGTTCCAGCAATATTAGTGAATCACGTGTAATTTAATATTTACTGCTATTACTATTGTTACTGCTACATAGAGAATTTCAATTTCAGTAAACAGAAAGAATGAAAACGTTGAATTTGTCGGGAAAATTAATGAGGTTTTATAGTTGCTTGATACAATGTATTATACAGTACCTATCAGTGATTAGCAGTTTATTTTCTAGAAGGTCGGCAGAGATGAATATCATTATTTGTATTCCTAATTTGTCCAACTGATCAGAGAGATTACCTTCCTGATCATAGCAGTGACCAGAAATTGGGCACCACCGGAGTAGATATTTCCATATTTTACACATTAGTAAATCAGCAAATCTTTAGTTTTTTTTTAAATATATGAACTAGAATAACTAGATACTGTTTCAAATCTCTATGGATACACCTCAACAGGAGTTTCGACTGAGTCAAATATGGATAATAATTATGTATCTTTCAGAAAGAAGATTTAACTTATGATTAAGGGTCTTGGAAAGATTGTTCGCTTCAAGCAAGATAAATATAATTAAATTCTAATCTAACTCATATCTTCAGACATCTGACTGCTGGCCAACTTTGGCATCAAGTAACATAAAACACTCACACAGGTGTTTTGAAAAACTATTACACTAAACTAAATTCTAATTTTAGTTCTCTAGAAATACTTAAAAAGTATGTTTCAAGCCAGCTGGAAACTGCCTCTGTTTTCTTTACTCAAGTGCAATTTTATTGGTTGCTGTTACATTTTCTCTTTAATTTTGTAGTACTTGGTCTGCAGAGCACTTTAAGAATTGGTGTTAGAATCTAAATATAGCTGTGTACACGTCGCAAATCAAGATGACGCGGAAGTGGCCTCAGCTATTTTTTATTTTCTGCCAAGATTCATATCGATAACTTGTACTATTTCTATCATTCCAACAGACAAACATCTTCTGATCTTTTATGCCTATAAGGTCAGATGATCAGGGCTTTCTCTCCAGTCACTATCTATTAATCTATTTGTCCGTTAAACTATGACTGTGTTGATATGTTCAGATGAATATGCCAGTACGTGAAGGTATATTTGCACTTAGGTAGCTATATTCACTTGCTAAAGAATAGCACAATATAAGGGAAACCTTTGCGAAAACACACACACACACATGTGTATAATTATTATTTAAACATTATTTTATTGAATACTCATATTTGAGTAGACACTCCGTTTATTTATTAAACAGTATATATATATATATATATATATATATATATATATATATATATATATATATATATATATATAATTACTTATTTAAAAATTATAACATAAATATGTAATAAAATCACTACAAAAATAGCCATTTTGTTTCAACACCTCTGGTGTCTTATCAAGTGATGATGTTGAATGTAGAATAAAGGGTTTTAAAAGGTTCAAATTAATTAACGACCCATCGTAAGGGGAAACGCTGTTACATAAGCTGGAATGACCAATCAAAATACAAGTATACGGGAATTCAAAAAACTTGACAACGAAGTAAGGTTATAATAGCTATTAATAATGACACGAATAAAAACTGGATGGAATGGAACATTTTCCCGTGTCAACTGACATTTTCATTTCTACGCATTTGAAAAAAAATAACGATTTCTTATATTTAGATTTCCCCGACGTAAAGTCATATTCTTCTTTTTATGCCTTTATTGAAACACGTGAACATTGGATAATGACGACAGACATAAACAAGTAAATTAAGACATGCAAGTAAATGAAGACATAAATGAAGCAGAAAATTATAGTTTTCTTTTCTGTATGTTTTCAGTGTTGTGTAACTAGAAGTCTTGATCTCACTCCACGAAGAGTAAGGAAAAAGAAGCAAAAGATAGACGTTTTTTTAGTAAGCAGTCTTTATCAAAGTGAAATAAACTGTAAACACGAATAAAAATGTGGACAAATGCACACATATGAAAATATATTGATTGATTGATTGATTGATTATTTAACCAGCATATCGACCTTCGTTGGGCCATTTAATACTGAAAAAGGTTTTTTTTCCCAAAAAGTATAGTTGGTAATATTATTTTTTCAAAAACGTATATCTGGTAATAATATTTTTCCAAAAACGTAGAGCTGGTAATAATATTTTTCAAAAACGTAGAGCTGGTAATAATATTTTTTCATTTTCATTCTGGTCTTTTGTGATCTTTATAAAAAAGCAATTATTTTGTTGATAAAATTTAATTGCTTAGCTACTCAAATAAAGTTCAAATATGCGGATGTAGTTTGTCGTCATACCCAGGACGCGGATGTAGTTTGTCGTCATACCCCGGACGCGGATGTAGTTTGTCGTCATACCCCGGACGCGGATGTAGTTTGTCGTCATACCCAGGACGCGGATGTAGTCTGTCGTCATACCCAGGACGCTGAAAATATATTGAAACAGTGATTATGCGCACTACTAAATAAGTATATATTTATAATTTATGTTGAAATTTTCGAGACGAGGAATTGTCATCATTATATGCCTTTCTCTTCAGATAAGTATGCCACATTTGAGTATAATAATCAAGATTAGCATAATAAGCTGATATATAAGTCATATATCTATTTATAAGATTTTAGTATCACAGATAAGTACTCGGAGGCAGTGTGTACTAGAGGGAATAAAGTTGAGAATTTGAAGATATATCTTAAACGTTAGTCTTTGAAATCCTTAACCTCGTTTCGAACATTATTGGTGAAGTAATTGAACATATTAGTGAAAAGAAGAACTAAAACTGATTGATAGCGTGATATTTAAAAAAGTGCCATGTTCTTTAGGACGCAGAAAATTATGATTCTCGGTCGATACCTTTTCTTTCTTACCTGTCAATTGCCATACCTTCTTAGGAAAATTAGTAAAGTGGCTTCTCGTTGCATTTTCCACGGTTTTGTATTTAAAGATTTCTTTTTCTCATAATGGTTGCCACACATTTCTAGAAAGCCTAGTCTACCTTGCTATTTATCCCATAACTGGGGATAGAATAGACAGACCTCTCAAGAGCATCTGTGCGAAAGTGAACGGAATTTGAACTCGGTTCGCCGATTTCATTTTTTTAATAATAACTGTTACAGAACTCGCACATTGTTTGAAAGTAAAATTGTTACTTTTTCACAATTCATCAGTAAATAAGTAAACGTTTTCCTTTATCATTTTCTCTGTTTATTCAAAATGGGATATCTAAAAAAAGGTCTTTTATTTTCTTTAGACAATGATGAGTACGCTTTATAGAAGAAAATATGAGCACAATCACACATTATCCATGAAGTATACAACGGATGAAAGATATAGAAAAGAAGATTAACTCCTGACCGTCATCAGAATTATCAGGACATTTCTTGGCGCTTTACATTTAAAATTTTCTATACAAATTTATTGATCTCTGTAAAATTCCAAAGCTTTTTTTTATGATGATTCTTATTACTCTCAATTTTTCCTAAACGCAGAAAGGAGTGATATATGCATGCATATTTGACAATATACTTTTTGTTTTCACGTGGAACATTTTCTTGGGGACTTTATTAAAACGAGATAACATTTAAGTTATTTTTATAGTTGAAAAACTAGTTTAGTTGTGTGCTTACAGTAGTGCGATGGCCATCAATTGCTCTCGTGTGTCAATACAAATATAATGATTTCGATCTTCTTTGGACATCCATCCATTATGAACCTGTGATGAGCAAATATTTGATGTGAACTCACGTTATAAGAACATCCGAAAAGTAATTAAGAATGTCATATTGTTTTGTTTCATATAAAAAACGGGTGTATCTTAGGCTCGACTATTCGCAATCCATATAACCTATGCTATGCAGTTAAAATACCTTTTTCGAAATTAAAACTAGATAAACACGATTTTAATATTTAATATTTTATATTTAAAAAACAGTTTAAACTTTTGATACCAAAAGTTTAAACTGTTCAATGCTTCATTTAAAATTTTTCTTTTCTATTTATTTGCTCTATGAAACTTACCGGAGATTAAAAAGGTGATGTATGCAAGTTTTCTTTGCAATACACTATATAACAATTTAAGTTTTGTACAAAAATCTTCATTTAATTAAATTATTAACGAAAATTATTAAAATCTTAATTTTATTAAATTATTAATGAAAAAAGGCTCTATCTGCTTTTGGAGTAAAAATTCATTTTGGAGTTCTATTTCCAATACTTGGATAAAAATAGGTTTTACTATCTTATATGTCTTTCATTCACACAAAACAAGCCGTTCGCAGATATATACTTCACCCGCTCCGTGTATTAAAACATTTAAATGTAAGAAAAACGAAGAAAAAAATTAAGTTTTCCTTATGATTTACAATTATTTTCACCATGCAACACTTTTGATTTACAGTATTTTTGAATAAAAAAATGCGATACCTAAGTTTAAAAGTTTTAATAATCTTTCTTGGGGCTTTAATTTTTAATTCTAAGCTAATAGATTAAATCTAATATTCCCAATAAGCAAAATACTTTGATTTATTTCAAACCGAATTTAAATGGATTGGAAACTTTTTTCTCTACTTATCGGTAAAGTCTATAAATTTGTCCATAGTAACGGATGTGTCAACACAAAAAAATATTTTTTTCTTTTAAAAATATTGAAAAAATAAAAGATACTTTTTATTTGAGAAAAAATAACTGCTTTAAAGTTATATTAATCTAAATTGAAACAAATATTACTTGTAGTTTAAAATACTGCATAAATAATTTTTTTTAACAGAGTGTGTTTTCTTGAGGAGGTGAGTGATTTATTGGCAGAATGATATTTGGGAAATTTAAGTAATTGGGACAGAACTAATCTTTAGAAGATAGGTGAGCCAACTACTTGGCTGGGTAATGAGCGAATATTAAGTCAAATGTGCAATTCCTTACCATTTTAACATGATAGATAATTAATTATTGTATTTAATTGCACATTGGGTACACATCTAATATATATAAACATAAGTAAATATTTAGCGTTTACCAATACATAATGTCAGTATATACAAATTCCCTGTTAAAATATAGTATAAAAGGTCGTCCATTATTAAATATGGTATTTATTATAATTAACATGTAGACTCAAATAAAATATTTCAAATGGTTTGTGAACATTAGGCAGCATAAGTTTTAGTCGATGTTAGGTAAGACAATCCTTTTTGTGCCGAATTACTTATACAGAAACTAAGACTTATTCAACTTGGTTTTTATAAGTTCTGGGATTCTCTATATGGTTCTAGCAACGAATTCTGAGAATACCATAGACATAACGTTAATAAATAGGAACTTTTAAGGAAAATAGAAACTACAATGAAATTGATACTTACAATCAGCTGAAGTCTCTAGGGCACATTGATGAAAGAAGTCATGGACACTTTCACAATCCCAGGGTATAGTGAATGCAAGAGAAATAGGAGTAAATAGCAAGTAACCTACTTGACGAGTTTGTGTGGTGGCAAGGGGGCAAATGAAAGACGAGAAATTGTGAAGAACCATAATCACCTACATCCAGAAAAGACATCGGTTATAACAAGAAATTTTCTTTGTATTTTCGATTTCTCAATAAAGCATTGACAGGCTCATTCATTTTTAATTATTTTTTATACATTTTTAATTTCATCTTTTATTTACTCGATTTAACTGAATGTTCTGCATTTCTGAATGCAAACATGTAAGGAAATTACAAATGTTTTCTTTTTCTTTTTAATATTATAATCTAGATACACTTAGATACATTGTATATAGCCAAAAATATGAAGATTTTGGATTATTTCTACAGATGTATGGACAAATAATAATTAAGGATCATAGACAGTATCTCATAAAAACAATAGCCAGAGAAAGTAAGAAAAAACTTTATTTCGTTCTAGGACATGAGATAATATGTAAGAATACCTCAAAATTGATATAATTTAAAATCCTATAAATTGAAATTCTTTCTTAATATATATATATATATATATATATATATATATATATATATATATATATATATATATATGTATCATCTTATATATACCTTCTTTCATATGTATATATATATATTCTTTAATATATATCTTATATATATATATATATCTTCTTTAATATATATATCTTTATATATCTTTATATATATGTATATATCTTATATCTTATTTATAAATATTTTAAATGAACATTTCATTCATAAATTTGCTTGTTATAGTTAAGGAAGGTTTTGCAAATAGATGCCAACTTGTTGAAGGCCAAATAAAATACAAATTTCAAACACTTTTCTGCACTATATAAGACGATATGCCTAAACCAAACTATTTTTGATATGAAAGTGAAAACAATCCTCGAATAAAGGAACAGTAATGAAAGAGTTAATTAATGAAATTCCTTGGAGTAATTTGTAACGCATGGCTTATTATCTCTCAGTTGCGTCTCTGTCTTTGGGTAGAGTGCGCTCAGGTGCTTCTCTGTCAAAGGACAGAGGGGCAACTGAGAAAATTATACTGAGAGGTGCCCAGACTTGGGGAACAACTGCCCGAGGCCTCGCCCACCCATTGCACCCGAGGGAGGGATCGGTGCTCGCACCGATGCCAGCGCAACCGACAGTAGCGGGGCTGTGGGAAATTATTGTCCCTTGCCCGTGTGTACGCGCTCGGGCCCCCACTTTAAAAATACCTTGTGTCACATCTCGTCCTCGTGGAGAAACTAGTAAACACCGTAATTTCCTCCTTTTTGATTCTTTAGTTTTTCTTTTTTTCCCCCCAGTAAACTTAGCTAGGGTGTGTTTGCTCATTGGCCCCTTTTATTTTTTCTTTAGTTTAATTCCCTATCCCCTCTCTCGTTAAGTGGCCAGTGATGTAAGTTCTCTGGTGGATGCCGGGCGCTTTTCGTTTTTTTCGCCTGTGTGTTTTTCGTTTTTGTTGTGTCTGGATGTGTACGTGTCTGTGTGAGGGCGAGGGATGAATGCATGTTTTTTATATTTTTTTATAGTCCCGCATTGATTTCGTCCAGTTAACTGATGTTTCTTCCACCTTTAAGGATTGCGTTTTTTTATTACTAACATGATTTTGTTTGTTTTTTTTATAAATAGATTATATTCATATTGTATATACACATTTGGGATTTCTTAATATGTTGTTTTATTCCCCCACCCACATACGATGATTTGTTCAAATGGGGACTATTTAGGATGTTCATTGAGACAATAAGGTATTATGGTGGCGGTAGTAAGAAAGGTTAGTAAGAATGTGTTATTTTGGTGTTAGGAATATTGTTTGTATGCTTGGGTCTGTGCTTGTGGCTAGCTAAGTTTAAAATTAAGACAGATGAAGACCGTCTTTTCCCCATCCCCCTTTTTTAGGCCTTATTATGTTTCTCTAACTTTTCAAATCTTGAATATATAATTAATTCTTATTTCTGTTTCCCATCTTTGCACTATATTAATCTTATCTTATAAATTGTCCCTTGTTCTGTCACCCATGAAATAAAAATGATTGTACAGATCCACGTACATCAAAATGTCTTAAAATTAAGTGACAGCAGAAGAATTATCGTTGAACTTTTAAAAGCTAAGCTTAAACATTAAATCAGTACTGAAATGCAGCGATCAGTTTTGAGTTCTTCTGTAGTTTATTGATGCCTATCGCGTCTACTCCTCCTTAGATATTGTGATGATGGCCAAACCAAGAGTCCTCCACAAGAGCTACCTTAATGCTCCCCGGAACGGCTGATTTTAAGCTTGCTTAAAATTTTAGTTAGCTTAAAATTTTATGCTAGCTGCAATTTTGGATACAAAAGAAAAATAAGAGTTACTCTCCTTGAATCATGAAAGCAACCATAATGTCTTGTATAATATATTAATATATATTTTTAAACTCACATAATCCGGCAACCCTGAATCTGAGCTCAAGAAATATCGTTCCCTGTGCCTAACTTTTATAGGGCTTTTGAATGAGCTATGAATCATAGAAATTAAATAAGGACCTAAAATTTAAACAGTTAAAGAATAAAAGAAGATATTTATATATATATATATATATATATATATATATATATATATTTTAAATAAAAACAGACCACTTTAAGTTTCCATATAATAAATTATTGCACCACAGCCCTTTTAAAGGACAGCGGATCATCAGATTTTATTTCCAAAGGAAAATGAAAAGAAATTTACACATTTATGACGGGCAGTAAGAAGTAAATTAACGAAGTGAGGGTGTGAGAGAGATGATTGAATTAGATGTAACATTTCTATTCTTTCAAATTTAAATTTTTAGAGGAAACCCAGACATTGAAACATTAAATCTGTTAACGGAAGTTATATATGGATATGGGAGGGGGATAGGACAAAAAGTCATAAAGAGAAAGAGAGAGAAAGAAGTTGTGATAAAGTTTCATTAACTTTATTTGGAATGGACTCTGTTTTTTGCTTTACTTTGAGAGTTCATAAATATTATAATTTTTTATATAAGTTTGAATGTTTAGACAGTCCAAGGAATTTAATTATGTTAGTTATAGTTTTTTTTAAAAAGAAATTTAATATGAAATAGTCGATTAGAAAAATATTCATAGAATTTACATTAAAACACTAAAAAGGCATTTCATGTATTAATACATACATATATCTTTTTAAATATTTCCGCATACTTACATATATATATATATATATATATATATATATATATATATATATATATATATATATATATATATATATATATATATATATATATATATATATGTAGAATTCCCTAAAAAAGCTTCTCTAAAAAATATTAGGTAATGTCTTTAGTATTCAATTATCAAAAATCTAAATATTTTATCATTAATAATGATTATTAAAGGGTAATTCATTTAAATTAAAAAAAGAATTTCAACGTATTGTAAGTGGGGTAAAACATCAATAACATACCTGTAAGTCCTTTTTTTAAAAACATTTTTTGCACACACCCATACATATACACACACATATATACACACATCAGCACACATGCACACACACATATATATATCTACATATGCACACGTACGCATACATACATATATATATATATATATATATATATGTACACATATATCCTTATATCTAGACACCCATACACACATACACACACACATATACATATGTATATGCTCATACCTACACACATACACATGTAGATATACACACGCACATACATACACATGTAGATACACACAGTTATACATATACACACGAACATACATACACACATATACATATATACACACACATATATATTCACATACATACATATACACCTATACATATACACATATACACACATATACATACATTAATGCAACACAATCTTACTTTCACTCTCAACAATAAAAGCCACACAAATTATACAATTATATCTATTCATCCACATACACACACGCACACGCACGCACGCACACACACACACACACATATATATATATAAATATAAAAGTGAACATAGAAGTCAACACTTAGAGGCGACAGTCTGTTACACACTAGAAGCAATTGTCAGGCCACTCGTGGCCTGACGATTGCATGAAACAGACTGTCGCCTCTAAATGTTGACTTCTATGTTCACTTTTATATTTACACACGCTCTATCTCTGATATTGAGCACTTTATCCCATAAATATAGCACACCTTAAGACTATATTTCTTCATATATATATATATATATATATATATATATATATATATATATATATATATATATATATATATATATATATATATATATATATATGTTCGTATATGCTCAAATAGATAAAATATCTGCAAACAAAAATAAAGGAATAAAGGGAAAAGAAAGTAAGCAAGCAAAAATAAGAGAAAAATAAAAGACAATATTTTATAAGGCAATTGTCTATTGACATCAGAGGTTTTTATATGATTCTCTTCATTAGTTTTGTAATTTCTTTACCACTGCTTTTCATCAAGTATACTCCATTCGATTAACGTGACTGCATAAAAATCTAAATGGAAGAACAACACGAAATCACGGAAATACAAAAGAAAACGACACATGGAAAGAAAAATTGACGAACAAAAATATCCCCTGATAAAATCTCTCTCTGCACATATCCTGTACCTGTTCGTTATAACTTTGTATCTGAACTTGGATTATTGTACCACACACAGGAAAATATCTAAATTGCGATATGTTGTTATACTTTGGCTCATTAAGCGCTTGCCCCTTCAAATGTGTATAATGGCGTGCCATTTTCTTTTGATTCCTTGCTCAGAGAAAAGCAAATGAATAGTAAAAGTAGTGATTATGATCTTGATTCAACCACCTGGAATGTATACTTTTATATGAAAATTATTATTTTTTTTTGGTTTTAATCCAATGTCTTTTCTTTGGTCGTCGCCACTTTTCTTCTCGTTATTGTCTTACAATTTTGTTACCCTGTCAACTACCTTTTCTTTGAAAGAACACACCTCCTTTCGTTGTAGATCTCCTTGTCCCCTTTATTAGCTTTAATGCATATTCGTCTTTACAGTTTTGGTTTCCTAGTTTTCTTTTACTAAAACAACCACATCTTCACCATCGTTGGCACCATAATCAACTATACTGTTTCTTCACTTTATCCGTAATTTCTTGATATTTTTTATCTTTCATACAGTCAGAATCCTTTTGTTCCCTTCTGTATAATGTTCTGAATAATTTGATCTCATATTATTTTTGCACAGCGGAGATGGAAAAATCAGAACATAGAGAAAATTGTTTACTACTTGAAAAAGTTCCGTGTTTTTTCAGTTCAATTTCTTATCACATGTCTATCAAAATTCCAGGTTGATCACTTATAAAATTAGAAATAAAATTAATTTCTACTATTCTGATAGCTTATTTTATTTTGGCCAAGTTTAATGTTGCTTAGCTTCAAAACAACGAAAGTTTTCAATATTCGAGGCGAGAATTTCCTCCTCTATTGTTTGAATTGATGAAAGAAAAGCTGAAATAAGTTGTATGCAGACACCAGTACTGAATCATGTCAAATGTTTATATTGCGTACTGAGGTTATATGTTCAGAAAAATATGCTTATGTTGCGTACTTATGTACAGTGCTGTTAGATAAAAGTGACTCACCTGATTTTTTTTACTAAGTGTTCTCTTCTCCGATGAAACGAAAGTTGAGCTAAATTCAAAAGATAAGCGATCTTAAATCCGAAGAAGCTTTGAAAGCTCTTTGAATTTAGCAGTAAGTACTGTTAAGCATCCGTTCAGTATAATGTTCTGGGGATGCTATTCTTTTCATGGAACTGGTTTCTTAAAACCTATTGAAAAGACCCTCAGGAGCGAGCAGTACAAGAGAATTTTAGAGTCTTGTCTGCTCCCTTCTGCTGAAATGGTGCAAATCGACCCCACCAAGCTCATTTTAATGCTGGATAATACTCCTTGTCACAAATCAAAATTGATGAAGGCATACTTTGATGAGAAGCAGGTGAGTGTTATGACATGACCGCCCCAACCTCATCGAAAACTTATGGAGCATTATAAAGTACAGGCTCTCGAGAAAGCAGTTGAGCAACAAAGAGAATTTGATTGTGAATTTCATATCCGAATGGAATTCAATGCTTGGAGATGAGATTTGCCAGAACCTAATCAAGTCAATGCCAAGAAGGGTTGAAAAGGTTATTCAAAATAAAGGAGGACCCATAGATTATTAAATATTTCGAACTATATTACCTATTATAAATAAATTATACCTGTATTATTCTTTATTTAAAGCTGTTCGGTTATGTTTCTATTGATTACTAGTTTCAGGAAATAAGTGAGTTTTTCCCTAAATCACATTTATATCCAAAATTATAATTATCAATAGAATACCTTAGGGTGAGTAAACGTTTTTACTAGGTGGTCGGGAAGGGGTCTTTATATTAGTAAGATTAAAAATTAGTTTGACCCCAAAAACAATAGGCGAAAAAATTTTTAAGTAAAAACATCAGGTGTGTCACTTTTATCGAACAGCACTGTACATATTTCTCTGAAGGTATGAGTGGAAATATGTAAATATGTAAGTACATGTATGTGTCGGAATAACTACGCAATAGGCATATTTATATATGTGTGTATTCGTATACGCTGACAATTTTTGTTTGTTTATATTTATGGGGTTTCATAGTCACATCAATTATTCAAAAGTCAGAGAAAAAGTATTTGTTTTGCACAACAAATATTTATTTTCTGTACAATCTCCTGTGTCAATGCACTTACTTCAAAACTGAATATTAATAAATTAGAGTGGATACAGTGCGCTAAAATGTTCATATCAGGTCACAAACCTATTGGCCAACCCCTTCTCTGGATGGACCGATATATGAATATTATCTTTATACATAGACAGAGTATTAGTCTTAGGCTTAGAGTTCGAGTGCTTGGTTAAATATAAGGTGATTATTATTGGAGTTAGGGGTACTATTGAGGTGTCGAGTCATTTAGGTTTATGTTTAGTGATAATGTAGGGTTAGGGTGAGAATTAGGGTTAGATTTTGATTTCGAATTTAGAGTTAGGGATTCGTTTTGAGTTAGTATTAAGTTTATTATTAGTGTTATGTTTAGGTTAGTGTCAAATTAAGGCTTAGGCTATGCTTATGATTTTGGTTAGGTTTGCTGTGAATGTTCAAGTTGAATTGTGTTACGGTTATAATAATTTAATTTAGGTTTACTTGGGTTGGTTAGTATTAAAGCTAGGTTTTTGAAAGTTTAAGTCTAGGTTTCAAGCGTTATTAAAATTAAAGCTAGATTTAATGCTAAAGTTATGGTTAGTTTTAAGGTAATTTTATGGTTAAGTTTACTGTTAGTGTTAAGGTGTGTGTTTCTTTAGGGTAGGGGTTAGCTTTATAATTAGTTTTAGTTTTAGGAATAGGGTTAGTGTTAAGGTAAGTGTCAATTTTAGGGTTAAGTTTTTATTTGTGGTGTGGTGTTAGGTTAGGTTTAGCATTATAGTTATTTGTACGCAAAGAATATGATTAAGTTTAAGGTGAACTCTTATGTTTAGGATTTGAGTGTACGGTCGGGTTTTGCTTAAGATAAGGATAAATTATTGTATATTTTTATGTTAATATTTATATTCATACAATATTTATAGTAACCTAATAATATAAATGAGTGTTTTCTGTCTCTTTGTTGTTTTACGGCTTGAAGAAAAATAATTAAGAATTGAATTTTATCCACTGAAGGGGAGAAAGACGATACAAGGACATTAAGATCATTTTCAGTTTTATTTTATTCTCTAGATATTTGTGCCATTTTGATTCCGACTGGAGAGAAAGTTATTTCAACGAGTAAATTATATTGTAACGATTTTTTGGCCATCCTGCAATCCATAAATATGAATTAATTGTTGTTTAAACAAAATACAAATCACTGATATGTACATAACAGCCATAGGCGCTGCACTCTCTTCCAAAAGCCTGCCTGGTTTCGAAATTAGCTTTGGAAATCCTAGCTTTTACCAGGATTCAAATATCAACTACAAGAATTGGAGAGAAATGCAAAACATTGTTAGTAAAATTCTAATGTGTCTAATTGCCGGCTTGGTGAGCCTGTCAGTTGAGTATTTCTTACCAATGATGGCTTGATAAATATGGCCAGATATTTTGTAGATACATATGAATGTATGCCATATCTAAAACATAAGAAAAGGCGTTTATATCGCTCTTGTATCCGACGTAGCTACAACTGAATTGAAATAACGGACATAATATTTCTTGGAAGTTTAAGATGAAAGATTACGAAGGAGCCCGGTCTTCGTGAGGACGAGTTTCGCAGCTATTTGGCTGACTTTCCTCGGCTTTCCCCGACTGAAGCGGCTAGCTGCGAGGGAGAGATCACGGAAGGCGAGGTCTACGCGGCATTGAAGATGGTCGGCAGAGGCAAGTCGCCCGGTCTGGATGGTTTGCCCTATGAATTGTACTTGAGGCTGTCGCACATCTTTGTCCCGATTTTGACTGTGGTGTTCAACAACTGGTTTCGGTCGGGGTCCATCCCCAACCGGATTTCCAGGGGCGTGATCATTCTGTTGAAAAAGGGCAAGGATTTTTGGGGAAAACTAGACGATTATAGGCCCATAACTCTGCTAAACACAGAGTTAAAGATTTTGGCCAAGATCCTGCAGGAGCGTTTGCAGTCAGTTGCCGAGTCTCTGTTGGGTCCTGAGCAGACTTGTTCTGTGAGGGGTCAAACAATTCAGAGCAACCTGCATCTGATCCACACGATCATAGAGGGTGTAAAAGACGATGATGAGGCCGCGCTGATCACTTTGGATCAGTCCAAGGCATTTGATAGAGTTGACCATCGCTACCTTGCTACTGTCCTGCAGGCCGCCGGATTCGCACCCGACTTCTGCCGCTGGATTAGCGTCCTGTATCGCTCCCCCCAGTGCTGTGGTACAGGTGAACGGAAAGCGTCGGAAGCTTTTGTGCTGTCTAGGTTGGTTCGTCAGGGTTGTCCACTGTCACCTCTCCTTTATGCTTTGGCGTTGGAACCTCTCCTTCGCCGGCTGAGGGACGTGGCGTGCAGTCCGGCTCTACGCGGAATCGCCGTTCCTGGAGGGGCTCGAGCCAGGGTTTCTGCGTACGCCGATGACGTATCTGCTTTCGTGTGGTCCTGCAGCGACATTGAGGCCATACAGAAGGCGCTTGATCGGTACAAGAAGGTTACAGGGGCCAAGATAAACCGCGATAAATCGTCCGGCTTGCGGTTAGGAGCCTGGAAGGGGGTCGATCTTCCGGGCCGCTTCGGTTGGGCGGACGGTCCTGTCCGCATTCTTGGTGTGTGGTTTGGACTCGACCCCCAGCTGGAGAAAAATTGGTCTGAAGTACGAGCAAAGGTCGACGCTGCCGACGACGGAGGTTGTCCGTGAACGGCATGGCGGAGGTGTGTGCTACATACATCTTTTTCTTAATCGATTGTCCGCACTTTCTCTCTGTGACGACCACAGGAAGTCGCTCGAGCGCTCGCTATCCTCCATTTTATGGAGGGGACGCGTGAATCGGGTCGACAGACGAGTCTGCACCAAACGTCCGTGTCATGGTCGGGGAGGGCTGGGAATGCCACACTCAAAGAGTCACATTCGTTCCTCGAGGTTGGCTTTCCTACGCTGCGCGCTGACAGGAGGAGATTCGATTATGGCGAGGATTGTTAGGGACGCGTTCCCTTGCCTTACTATCAGTCCCCCCATATCGAGGGTTGTGCGCCGTCGTAAGCCCCGAGATCAATCGAGTTTCCTTCGCGAGTGTCGGTCGGCCTTGTTGGCTGTTCCGCGGTTCAGTGACCTTTCACGGCCTAGGAAAGTCTTCTATTGGTTGTTAGTGGAGGGGCCCGCGAAGGATCCCCTACGTGATACGCTCTGCTTGTCGGAGGATGAGTTTCGCTACTACTGGTCTTGAGCGCTAGCGGCGGATTACCTCAGTAACTCTGAGTTTTCGCTTACCTGGCGATTGGCTCGGAATCTGCTGCCTCTCAACGATAAGGCTTTCATATGGGGCTTGGCGGATTTGCCAGACTGTGAACGGTGTGGTCTTTGTTTAGAAGAAACGGCTTCGCACGCCTTCTACCATTGCCCCCGGGTCCGCCTCTTATGGGAGCATGTCGGCTCGTCTCGCTTCCGAAGAACTTGTGCTCATTGATCACGCATACGCGTGTGACAATGTGTCGCCCCCGTGTTCCGGGGTAAAACGAATGGTGTTTCTAACGCTGCTAGCCACGGCCCGAATGGTGATTTGGACGACACGAAAGGAGGAAGTCTTGCGAGGCAACCATCTCTCTCATCAGGATCTAATCCGATTCTTTGATCATCAGCTCAAGATGAAGATTAGAACTGATAGAAAACGATTGCATTCGACAGTCTTCAGCGAAAGGTGGGTGAAAGAGGCGAGCTTGGTTCGTTTGAACGTGGCTAGCCTTGATTTTCTCTTCTAGGTCAACCTATGTCACATCGGGGTGGTTTCCTGTGGAACCCTTCCCTTGGTTAGGTTAGACAAGATTTTGTGTAGCTAGTTAATGTGAGTAAGTGTTGTTCCTGGCCACATTTTTGGTTATGATCCAGATTGAGATTCCCAACCTCACCAGTTTGTTTTTGGCCCCCTTTTACCTTGACTGGGTCAGCGTTTTATTTCCCCATGTCCGTATTATTTTGTATCCTTTTCCCACTCCCTTAACGTGAGAGCCTCTTGATTTTGTCCAATGGACAGAATACAGCGACCTCTCTGTTTTGAGGGTTGGACGAGCCCTACTAACATCAGTCATGTTTAGTTTGTTTTTTGTTAATTCTTAATTTGTTATTGGGTTCATCTCCCCTCATTCTCATTTTAAACAACCTATTAAATTTTAATTACATATATATAATCATTATATTTTTATGGCATGGGGCGCGTTTTGTAGGTCCCCCTTGTGATGATGCGGTATTATGGTGTATGGAGGATTGAATGGTGACGGGCGAGTTCTTTTGGTGAATGTGGAAATTGTAATGTATGAAAGGGTTGTTAATCCGATTAGCTAGGTATAAGATAGTGAAGACCAGCCTCTACCCCCCCTTTTTCGGCCTTGTGCCACAATTTTGTACCCTGTACGAAATAAATACCCTAGTACATCAGGGGAAATTCTTCTTTGACACCGTTTCCTGTCTGACAGTGTTAGACGTTTATTCTGTTACTCGGAGCATTGTTAAAACTTTTGACCGCCTTTATTTAGCTAAGTTTTGATTTATTTTTACCGTTTTTCTAACGTTGCTTTTTTGACTGATAATTTTTTTGATTTTTTCCTTTTTAATTCCTAACCCTCCCCATTTTTATTTTTACTATTATTCTTTTATTATTTAAACTTTTGATTTTCTCTTACGTTTTATTTTTTATTTTTTAAATTTATATTCTTCCCGTTCACACTTCCCTGAGTTTATCTGTTTATTTTTCGTTTTTTTACGTTTCTCGTCCGACCTTTTTTTTCTTCCTTTGTTTATTACGTGTTACTTTGTTTCTGTGTGTTGTATCTGTTAATTTCGTATGTATAATATTTGTTTGTAAATTTTGTATTTTCTGTCCTTTTTTTTCTTCCCTTGCATATCGTTTTGTTTTTGGGTTGACCGTTCTTTTTTCTGCAGCTATATTGTAAATTGTCACATTTATCGTTTCGTATTTTATTTTGTATAACGTTTTTCTTACTTTTCCGTTTATGACTTTTCGTTTTATTGTGTAATTTGTTGCTTTCTTGTCTGTCGTCCTTTTAATTTTTGTTCTTTCTTCGTTTTTGTGATTGTTTTAAATTTGTAGTTTCGCCTTTGGCGAACCTTGTTCACTTGTTCTCGACTGTCGTACGTCCATTTGTTTTGCGTTTTCTTTTTGTCTGTTTAAATTTGTTTCGCCTTTAGACGAACCTTGTTTCTTTGTTCGTCGAGTTAAACTTTTTGTACGTCCTTCTGTTTTGTGTTTGTAGTCTCGCTTACGGCCGAACTTGTTTATTTATTTATTTTTAACATTGTTTATTTGCTCCATAACGTTTTACTACCACCCCTCCCCTTCCCATTCCTCCTTTAACAATGGAAAAAAGCCAAAAAGCAAACCAAGTGCCGTCCTTTCTAATTAAAAAAAAGAAACCTATAAAGGCAAATTTTAAAAGATCCGTTAAAAAACATTTGTTTTCGATTAAAAAAGACCCGCCGGATAAAAATGACACAGAGGAATACCCTTTCTTAACAAGTATTCCATCAAATGCAGAAATTGTCAATACACTTAAAAAAGCTGCCGAGGCCAAAAAGAGACAAAACGCAGAGAGTATGGAAGCCGAGAATGGCCAAAGTAAACACAAGCAAAATGCAGAGGCCGGAGAATCGCCCTCTTGTTGGACGTCCCCACCGAGTTGCGTTATCAATGTTGCGGAGTTCTTGGAGCGAGCCAAGAGTTACGCTCACCTTATCGTAGAAGGTGGACTCTTGGAAGACGCCCAAGAATTAAGAAAAATTGATAAAAGAATAGTGTCAGTCTTCGTCGTGGGCAAGCGTTCGCGCAAAATTTGTTGCTCGACGAAAGACAGTGATAAAATCACTGGAGTCCTTGGGGTTTAAGCTCCTCAGAATCATCAAAGGAGCCGGACATTTCATGTGGGACGTATTGCTACCAACGCCGGAATACTGTATCGAGCCGAGACTTGATAACAAAAGATTTAATTTTGCGCACAGAATACAAAGGCCGAAGAAGGATCAAGAAGCAAAATATGAGGTCCCTCCTCAGGTTATCGGGAAACACCGGGCCGCGTTCCTTTCGCAGTATGGCGAGATTCTGGGTGCTTCCTGCAATAGCCTGAAAGGTTGGTGGAGTTTCGAAATTTTGTTGGACCAAAATGTCTTCCGCTCCATCCCCAACTGTCTGGAAGTAGGGCGCTTGAGGCTGCCGGTCATCGTGACCAGCCGCAAACCGGTATGCTGGATGTGCGGAGAGACTGGTCACCTTTCCTCTTCCTGCCCAGAGAAGAAGGCCTCTGGAAGTTAAGCGCCAGTAGACCAAGATCCCCCTCTGACCGCGTCTTTACCTACCGCCTCGCCTGTAATGGGCATGCCAGGTTCTGGGACCGGTACGGATAAACCTCCGGTTGGCACAACATCAAAGGCCACATTCCCCAAAGAGCCTTCGCCCGCTGCTAGTGCAGTCATGGAGAAGGGGAAACAGCTGGTTACTGGTAAGGCCAGAGGGAAGCGCCAGACAGCGGGTCCTCAGTCCAATGAAGCTCCAAGGGCGAAAGGCACATACAGCCCCACTTCCACTGTCAACGTTAAGGGCGATGCCCCTGCCTCAAAACATCTTAAGGAACAACAGAAGAAATATGACCCGGTGTTTGAAAAGACGGAGAAAATTAAAGAATTAAAGAAAAAATTAGACCAAAAGAAACAGACCCTGCCAAAATCCCCTACTCCGTTAACGTCTGCGTTTCCATCCACCCCATCTCCCAGGAAACAACCTTCACCTAAACCAAATCCACTCACAAGTATTCCCAGCCCTTACCGACCAAGATCTGGCTACTCCCAGTCCTTCCCCTGTTAAAAATATTATCCTATGCCTCTCCTAGTCCCTCCCCAGTTAAACAAAAATCAACATGCGCTCTTCAAAACACGCATAGTCCTTCCCCTGTTAAAGGTTCTCAAATGCCCCCTCCTCCTTCTAAAAGAGAGAGAAGCCCCACTCGGGAGACCAAAGATAAAAAGAAAAAACAGAAGCCTATATATAACACGGGGGAAGATGTGTGCTGGATATCTCCTGCTCAAGCCGTTTTCTCGTAAGGCATTATATCAGGTGTTAGTTAGTGGGAACGTTCAAGATGATCTGATAGGCGAGCTCGGTCTGGCGAAGCGGGAGGCTCGCTTCATATGACCTTGGGCGCCAGTATTGAAATGTCTCACTAACCCCGAGGCATCACTCACTTGGCTGGTGATTCGAGGGGCTCTCTGGGTCGCCAAAAGACCTCGTGCTGCGGGTTTGGCTAAGTCGCCAAACTGCGTTCGCTGCAGTGTGGAGGTGAAGACCCTAGGTCACGCCTTCTTTCATTGTAGTGTCGTAGCTCCGTTGTGCCAGTTTGTTGAAGACATCATTGTTCGCATTCTGCGCGGAAAGTTTTTTGTCCTCGACGCCAGTTCCGTCTGTAGCAATATAGTACCGCCATTGACTAAGGCTGAGCACTATGTGTTCCTTTGCTTACTGGGGGTTATGCGAGTCGTGATATGGACGACGCGACAGAAGGAATTCCATAGGGACGAGGTTTACCTCTTCGCATCAGCTTAAAGTCAAGATCAGGACGGAAAGGAAGCGACTCCATCCATTGGAATTTGGCGAAAGGTGGCTGAGTCTTGCGCGTCTCTTCAGAGTGAAAGGTGCTGACTTGTAGTGGCATTTTGATGCCAGTTAGGCATAAAAACTTTTGGGATTGCTGGGTTGAACATTGGCAACCCTTCCCGTGTATAGGTTAGTTTAGGTCGGTTTTGTTTTAGTTACCTTTTTTTTTCATGTTAACTTAGCTAGGGTGTGTATGCTCATTGGCCCCTGTTATTTTAGGCCCTATTTTTTTCTTTTGTTTAATTCCCCATCCCTCCCATCGTTAGGTGGTTAGTGATGTCAGTTCTCTGGTGGGTGCGGGGCGCCTTTCGTTTCGAGTGTGTCTTTCGTATTTGTTGTTGTGTTTGAATGAGTGTGTGTTTGTAGCGAGTGCATGGATTGTACAAATGTTTTATATTTTTTAAGTCCCGCATTGTTTTCATCCAGTTAACTGATGTTTCTGCCATAGTTAGAGCTGTGTTTTTTTTTACTACTAACAAAATTTTGTTTAGTTTCTTATATATATTTTTGTACTCATTGTAAATATTCGTTGGGGTTTTTAGATTTTTAAAGTGTTATTTTATTCCCCTCCCCCACAGACAAGGAATTGTATATATGGGGACTAGATAGGACTTCATGGAGTCTCTGAGGTATTATGGTGGATGAAGTAAGAATGGTATGTAAGAATGTGTTGTTTTGGTGAAAGGAATATTGTATGTATTTTTGGGTCAGTGTTTGCGGCTAGCTAAGTTTAAAGTTAAGACAGAAGATGACCATCCTTTCCCTCTTTCGCCTTTTCGGCCTTGTACTATACTTGTACTACAGTACAATAAATAATACTGGTACACCAGGGTGGCGAGGAGAGTTCGTTTTTTCTGACCGCATACGACCGGTGGTGAACGCCAGAAGTCTACTTGTGAACTGTTTTTGATTTCAACTTTTATTTGACGTTAAGTTCCTTTTAATTTTCTTTCGTTTAATTTACTGACTTTTTGCCAAAAGCTTGTTTTTTGCTTTCCTTTCCTTCCCGTCATTTTTTCTTGTTTCCCCCTTTTCGTTTATGATTATTTTTGAATATATTTTCTCGTTTTAATGTCCTTTTATTTTCAGTAACTTCCCCCGTCAATCTTTAATTTTTCATTGTTTAATTTTCACCTCACATCGGACTTTATTTTTATTTGTTTACATTTTATTTCTACGTGTTTCATTGATCTTTGTTGTTCTTTTTTTGTTTATCTCTTTCTTTTTAAAAATTTATTTCTGATATTTGTGAGGAGAAAAATCTTGTCTGAATAAGTAATATGGGTGGTAAGAAAACTGCAAAAAAGAACCTCTTTGGCACTAAAAAGAAAAATGATCCGCCAGATAAAATTCCTGAGAATGATTCAGAAATGAACGCAGAAGAGACCCAACATCAAATGACAAAAACGTAGGGGCCGGAGAGACGCCCTCATGCTGGAAGTCCCCGCCCAAGTGCAAGATCAACATCTGGTGACAGCAGATGGGCTCTTGTCCAATCCCGTGGAACTTAAGAAAGTTGAAAAAAGAATTGTGTCAGTCTTTGTGGTGGACAAGCATTCGCGTAAAATTTGTCGCTCCACAAAAGACACTGTCATAAAAGCTTTGGCTTCTATGGGCATTAAAGCTCAGAGGATCATTAAAGGGAAAGGCTTCTTTATGTGGGACGTACTGTTACCCACGCCTGCCGACTGTGAAGCTGCAACAACTCGTGATCTCATCACTAAAGACCTGATTCTGAGGACCGAGTATGAAGGCAGGCGGAGGACCAACGTTTCAGTATATGAAGTTCCTCCTCCGATTGTCGGGGAGCATTGGCCGCTTATCTGTGCCAGTTTGGACAGATACTCAGTGCTTCCTCAGACGATCTGACCGGGGGGTGGAGTTTCGAGTTGATGATCAAAAGGCCTTCAGCTCCAGCCCCAACTGTCTGGATGTAGAAGATGCCAATAATTGTAACAGGGTAAAAACCGGCATGCTGGAAGTGTGGACAGACTGGTCACCTGTCCTCCTCTTGCGCAGAGAAGAAGGGCTCTGATGTTCTGGCCCCCGCCCAACCAAACACCCCTTTGGTCGAGTCTGTTCCATCCGTCTCGCCTGTAGTGAGCATGCCAGCGACCAGGACCGGTGTGGAAAATCCCCCGGTTGGGTCCAAATCTCAGCCCCCATTCCCCGTAAAGCCTTTGCTCGGTACTAGTGCGGTTAGGGAGAAGGGAGAGGGAGAATGGCAGGTCGTTGGTAAGGCAAAAGGGAAGACCCAGGCATCGGGACCTCGTTCCGCACCAAAAACAGGCAAAGGTACAAACAGCCCCACTCCCTCAACCAGTGCTAAGGGCGACTCTCCGGCCAGCTATTCGGAGAAACTGCAGGCAAAATATAATCCGGTATGAGCCGTCCTTCGAAAAAAAGGTGACATTACAACTTCTTAAGGAATCATTAAAATCAAGAAGACACGATACAGAAGAGAAAACTGGCATCTCTTTTTCAGCACCGTCTTCCCCTGTCACAAAACAGAATCCTATGGTTCCTTCCCCCAATTTTCAAGTCATTAAGCCAAGTATCATTACATATGACAACACTCAAGAAGGCTTCTGCGACCAAATCATCATCTAAAAAATGATCTCCCATCCCATCCCCAAATCCTTCCCCTCTGAGAACACCCATTAATTCCCCTCAAAAGCATGAACAGCAAAAAAGACAACGAAGTCCATCATCAGATTCATCAGAGCCAACAGTGGAAAATAAAATAAAATCCAAACCCATATTCAATACAGGGGAAGACGTGTGCCGCGTCTCGAAAGAAAAGGCGTTAATGCACGCCGAAAAAATGAAGAACTTAAAACTTCCGAAAAATAAAAAAATTGAATATAGAGGACCCACGTAATTTCCTCAACGCCAAAAGGGTCCTGACTGTAGTACGATCTGGCCAACAAATTTGGTCAATGATAGCTGAAGCCAACCAATCCTTCGGAATGTTTCCGCCAATGGCATGTTTTGACGATGATAATGTTAAGAAACTACAACAATATTGTTCAGGGAGGTTCCCGCTTTTTGTTCACCCCTCCCTATATAGAGATTTAAAGTTAACCTTCCCCCCTGGACATTGGCGGCCTGTCTCCTGATGGCACCATCAAGAGTGAGATGGGTACTGGCTCAATGGGAGAGGTCGTCGGTGTCCTGACCCCGGCCATGTTCAATGCAGGAGAGCAACCCTAATTGGTTTTCATCATGGCTCTCTGGTTAGCAAGTGTGAATGCCCGAGGACTGAGGCCTGAGTCTCACAGGGCGAGGCCCTCTCGTGACCTTCAGCGTCACGGGGTGAATATATGTTGTGTGCAAGAGACCCGGTTTTCTTCTCACGACTATGAGGGCATTCTGTCTAGGGTTTTTTTCCCTCTATTCCGCATGTTTTGATGGACGCTCGAGGGGTTACTCTTGGCTGGTGAGCAAGTCTTTGAAGGCTGCGTATGTTCTTGTCTTCGCGGATCCGGCGGGCAGACTTTGCGTGCTGGATGTTACCATAAAGGATAAGGCTCTTCGTCTCATTGGGGTTGATGCGCCCAATGTCCTTTGTGAGAGGCCTGCTTTGTTTCGGCAGATCGAGCCGTTTTTTACGCCATCGCGGCGGGTAGTTTTAGTCGGTGATTGGAATGTCGTCCTTGATCCCGATATAGATCGTATAGAGCCAAATTCGGGTACTTACAACCGGAACTTTATCGACAGGTTTGATCTTGTTGATAAATACCGGAATGAACATCCTTCGGGGGTAGTGTGGACTTGGACCAATAGTGGCGGCTCGGCTAGTTATATAGACCGAGTCTTAGTTAGGAGAGTCGATGTAGGGCTCTTAGGGTGTCCAAGTTTTCATGAGATAGTTTATTCGGATCATAGTCTTGCCCGGGTCCGTGTAAACTTAGATAAGCCTAAGTTTAGGATGGCTGGCTACTGGAAATTAAACTCATCATTATTTGGTGAGCAAGATTTCCGGGACCAGCTGCTACTAATGATACAGAAGGAACTGACGGGTTCGGTTGTGGGAAATGCCTGGTGGGATAAATTAAAATCCAAAATTCGAACGTTTGTTGCTGATTATAGTCGTCGGCTCAATCTAGATAGATTAGCGGCGCCAACGGCTTTAGAGCAAAAGGTTGATCGGGCGGTCAAATCCCGTGATAGTGGGGACATAGCTTTAGCGAAGGCAGAGTTGGCCTCCTTGCTTATCAAGAAGGATCAAGCTCTGGTAGTTAGGGCTATGTTAAAAAGAATGTCCTCTGAGGCAACGAATATGGCCGCTGAATTGGGTGCAGAGGAACCTCGGAATGCATCTCAGCGGCATATCGCATGCGTCACAATTGCCGGATAAGCGGACCGTGACAACAAACGAGGGCATATGCGAGGCTTTTCTTGACTATTTTCAGGAGCTTTTCACTCGAGAGCCCGGTCTGAGCCCTGCTCAGTTCGACGCCTATTTAGCTGACTTTCCCTGCCTTGAGGCATCTGAAGCGGCTAGGTGCGAGGGTCCAATTACAGAGTCGGAAATCTGGGAAGCGCTGAAACAGGTTGGCCTGGACAAATCTCCGGGACTAGATGATCTTCCGTACGAAGTGTACTTGAGGCAGTCGCCCGCTTTTGTTCCCTGCTGGCACTGATTTTCGGTAACTGGATGAAGCAGGGGTCTATACCCCAACGCTTCTCCAGGGGGGTCATCAAGTTGTTACGCAAGGATAAAAACGGTGGGGATGGGTTAGGTAACTTTCGCCTTTTAACTATGTTAAACACAGAGTTAAAGATTTTCGCTAAGATCTTGGCCAACCGTTTGCAGGTTGTCCTGTCTAGTCTGATTGGCTCGGAACAGACTTGTGCTGTGAAGGGTAGGACTATTCAGGACAACCTTCATATGGTACGCCTGATCATCGAGCAAGTCGACAGTGAAGCCGCACTGATCAATTTAGATCAGTCCAAGGCCTTCGATAGGGTTGACCATCGGTTTCTGGAAGCTGTTCTTTCGGCGGCCGGTTTCGGGCCGTACTTTCGCACCACTTCTGTATGTGACCCCCGGTGCACTGGTGGAGGTGAATGGGTTACGATCGGAGCCTTTCATATTGTCTCGCTCTATTCGTCAAGGTTGTCCGCTTTTGCCGTTGCTTTAAGTTCTTGCGTTGGAACCTTTTCTTCGCAAGTTAAAGGCGAATCCGGTCCTACGCAGAATTTCCCTGCCCGGTGCTACTACCTCGGCCAGGTATTCTGCATATGATGACGACGTTTCGGCTCTTGTGTCGAGAAGAGCCGAGATTGACGAAGTCAGCAAAGAAATCAGTTGTTATGAGATGGTGACAGGGGCCAAGATCAACCGCGATAAGTCTGTTGGCTTGCGGTTGGGTGCGTGGAAGGGAGTTTCTCTTTCCAAACCTTTCCACTGGACGGATGAGCCGGTCAAGATTCTCGGCGTCTGGTTCTGTCCTGATCTCCGGTTGGAAATGAATTGGTCGTAGGTGCGAGGGAAGGCCGAGATCGCAATTAATTTGTGGTCTCGGAGGAATCTTTTCTTAAAGGGTAGGGCGGAAGTATGTTTCACACATCTACCCGATTTTCCTTTACCGACTCTCGGTGCTTCCACTTCCGTATGACACTTTGCTGGCGTTCGTGAGGCTCTTGTTTTCCTTGTGGGGAGGCCAGGCCGCCAGAGTCACTCGGGAGATCTGTTGCCTTCATCCTTCTGAAGGCGGTCTGGGCATACCAAGCATTGAGATTCGTCAACATATGCTTCGCATCAGCTTTCTAGATTGGATGTGTCGTGAACCGGATGAGGTGGGCGCCTTCTGGAAGGATGACACCCATAAGAACTTCCCATCCCTTAGAAATGTGCACTCGTGCGAGGAGGAGGCCCACCGTTTAACTAGAGCCGAGTGCTCATTCTATCGCGAATGTCGTATTGTTCTGAAGCGCCTCTTACGGGCGTCGGATGGCCTCTCCAACGTCCAGGCGTTGTCTCGTAGGGCATTATATCAAGTGTTAGTCAGGGGGTCCGTTCATGATGAGCTGATTGACTAGCTCGGGCTTACGAAACAGGAGGCTCGCTCAATATGGCTTTTGGCGCCCGGGTTGAAATGTCTCAATAACGATGAGGCATCACTCACCTGATTGGTGATTCGTGGGGCCCTCTGGGTCGCCAAAAGACTTTATTCAGCTGGCTTGGAGAAATCTCCAAACTGCCGACGCTGTGGTGGGGAGGTCGAGACCATGGGTCACGCCTTCTTTCATTGCAGGTTGGTAGTGCCGTTGTGCAAGTTTGTTGAAGGCCTCATGGTCTGCATGCTGCATGGAAAGTTCTTTGTCCTCGAGGCCTCTTCCGTTTGTAGCATTGTGGCACCGCCGCTGACGAAGGCTGAACAATATGTGTTCCACTGCTTGCTAGGTGTTATGAGAGTCGTGATTTGGACGACGCGCCAGAAGGGATTCTATGGATGCGAGAAGTTCAACTCTTCCCAACTGATCTTGTACTTTAAGCATCAGCTTAAAGTCAAGATTAGTACGGAAAGGCGGCGGCTCGCTTCATCTGAATTCAGCAAAAGGTGGGTGCATCTTGCGCGTTTGTGTCGTGTGATAGCGGCTGACCTTGAGTGGCACTTTGATGCCGGTTAGGCATCAGGATATTGCTCTTCCTGGTTGAGCTCGTTTAGGTTTTATTTTTGATGTTTTAGTTTCTTTTTTCAGTTAACTTAGCTAGGGTATGTATGCTCATTGTCCCCTTTTATTTCTGTCCCTATTTTTCTTTAAGTTTAATTTCCCATCCCCTCCCTCGTTAGGTGGTTAGTGATGTCAGTTCGCAGGTGGATGCGGGGCGCCTTTCGTTTCTCGTGAGTGTTTTCGTATTTGTTTTTGTGTTTGAATGAGTGCGTGTCAGTGTGTGTGAGTGGCATGAAAAAATGTTTTTTACTATTATAGTCCCGCATTGATTTCGGCCAGCGAACTGTTATTTCTGCCACATTTAGAGATTGTGTGTGTGTGTGTGTGTGGGGGGGTTATTACTAATATTATTTTATTTCGTTTCTAGTGTTATATTCATATTGTAAATACCATACCCACTGGGACTAGATTTTAGAATTGTTATTTTATTACCCTCCCCCCACAGACAACGAATTGTAAATATGGGGACTAATTAGTATTTTCATAGAGACAATGAGGTATTTGGTGGTTGTAGGAAGAAAGGTATGTATGAATGTGTTGTCTTGGTGTAAGGCATATTGTTCGTACGATTGGGTCAGTGTTTGCGGCTAGCTAAGTTATAGTTAAGACAGAAGAAGTCCGTCCTTTTCCCAATCCCCACATCGGCCTTGTGCCACATTTCTGTATAAAAACAGAATAAATATCACTAGTACACCAGGGTACCCAAAAACTCCACCCCCTACATTTTGAGTACATTATGGAATCTTCTTTCAAAATATTAGTAAAGTCAATATTCATATGGAACAAATACTTTAGTATTCATAAAATATATCTTTTTGTTTTGTAATTAAATTTAAAAAAAAATTAATATCCACAAAAATTAGTTATATCATTTTGTCCATTGTTAAGTATTTCAGGTTAATAAACATTAATAACAATGTTATAAATTTGGGTTGTGATCACAACAAAAAAGTGGAAAAAGTTGTTATTTTACCCATAGCTGGGTCCCATTAAAACAGGCACTATCTCACCGGGTCAGAGTGATTCTTAGAGTCATTCCGAGGAGGATCGGGCTAAAAGTAGGACTATTTACGTTTATACCCCGAAACTAAGGACTCACATTCATACCAAAAATTGACGTCTCTTAAGACAATAACTAATGGATGCAGTTTTACCTCCTACCCAGGACTAATAAGGACCTTATAGGTCAGTACCAAATATGACAGGAATGAAAGCCCCTAATTTCAATTTTGTAATTGACTTTGTAAACAAATCCGACACGTTATTTTCCGATTGAACATATTCAATTTGTACTGTTTTCTTTTGGACCTGATCCCTAACAAATTGATTTTTAATATCAATATGCTTTGATCTTTGATGTATTATTGGATTTTTAGCCAAAGCAATACGGGCCTGATTCTCACAGTAAATAGTTATAGGCTCACTTATTATCAATGTTTTAATTATTTTTATTAGTAAATTAAGAAAAATAGCCTCTTGTGTTGCTTCCGACAATGCAACATATTCCGCCTCACATGTTGAAAATGAAATCATTCCCTGTTTCTTAGATTTCCAGCCAATTATTGGATTATCTTTTGCTAAACTAAAACAATAGCCTGTGATACTTTTACAATCTGGTGAATTTGCCCAATCAGCATCACAAAATCCTTCCAGTTGTAGTGGATTTTTTGATTGTCGAAATACTAGGCACTGATTCTTAGTTCCCTTTAAATAACGTAATACTTGCTTAGTTCTTGTTAAATGCACAGTCCTCGGTTTATTTAAGTTTTGAGACAACTTAGTAACCGTATATCAGATGTCTGGCCTTGTTGATGTCATGACGTAAATAAGACTTCCAATCAATATTCTGTATTCTTTCTAACATAGTCAATCGGAGCATTTAAATACGCTGCTTTAACATCCATATGGTGTATATCCATACCATAATGTGCGGCCATTTGCATCAAAATTCAATTTGTTGTCATGTTTGTTGTTGGACTGAATGTTTCTACATAATCTTCCCCGTATATCTGCGAAATCAGAATTTATGACTTCTTGATAGTTCTTCGGGATATATTGCACCGAATAGCAACAGTCAATGTCACAGATATTACATTGACCCATTCCAAAATAGTCTGGCTTTCTTCTAATTCTGTTCGGATAACGCGGAATTTGCCCCTCCTCTTTGGTTGTATCTTCTTTTAACTCAAGGTTTGCGTCTGATTTTTTCTCGTCTATATCATATGGTATAACACCTCCCTCTAATTGTGGATTTTGAACGGGTTTTCTATTTATAGGCCCTATCTCATAATTAGGCCATACTAGTTCGTGTTGAACCAGTTCCTCGCAGTTAATGTTCTTTCTTCGGGATCCTCCACTTGCTCAAAGGAATCTGTAAATCTGACGCATCTGATCTTCCTTATTATTTTACTTTGTTGGAAATAAATCATATAGGCCGGACTTGTTTTGTTATAGCCAATGAATATGCCTCTTTCACTTTTTGGATCTAATTTTGCCCTGTGGTTGACATATGTGTAGCAAATTGTACCAAAAATATGCATACCACTTACGTTGGGTTTGTAGTTCGTATAAGCCTCGTAAGGAGTCTTTTTAATGTTACTATTATAGCAATGGTTTCTTATATATACGGCTGTATTTAATGCATAGACCCATAGATTTTTGGGTAACTTAGATTCTTTAGCAAAGATCTAGCCATTTCGAAAAGAGTCCGCCAACTACGTTCAGTGATTCCGTTCTGGTGCTGGGAATAAGGACAAGTTTTCTCATGTTTAATGCCTTCATTTATTAGGAGGTTTTCGTAATCATCAGAAGTAAATTCTCCACCATTATCTGTTCTAATTATTTTCACTTTTCCATAAGGTGAAATATCAGATAAATACATTCTCGTAGCTTGTAGGGTATCAGATTTGTTTTTCAGAAAATATATCATAATAAGTCCTGAATATTTGTCCACAAAGTTTAATACATATGAATAGGTGCCAATACCCATTGGTGAAATTGGATCCGCTAAGTCGCAATAAACTCTGAACAAGATGTCTGTTGATTTTAGGATTTGATCCCTATTTCTATTTCCCGCTAAGTCGCAATAAACTCTGAACAAAATGTCTGTTGATTTTAGGATTTGATCCCTATTTCTATATCTCGTCATTTTCTCTTTAATACATGTGTCACAATGTTGTAAGCCCTTTGGAGATGTAATTTTCATTCCAGTGACGTGTTCTTGCAATCTTTTAACATCCGAATTATTACAGTGGCCTAATATTTTATGCCAAGTCCTTAAGTCGTGGGTGGCTGTTTTCACAGATTTAATACTTTTCAAATAATATAAACGTCCATTTTGTTGTATATTAAATTCAGTTCCGTCTGGGTATATTAACTTTGAATTGTCTCGGTGAAAATTAACTTTAACACCAGTTTTAACAGCAGACTGAATCGAGAAAATATTTTGTTTAAATTTAGTGATATATAAAGCCCTTTTTAATAAACATTTACAAATAGTTCCTTTAGTATCACGTAAATAAATACAGGCTGTGCCTCTTCTTAAAACTAAATTATTAGCTCTGGTACCGTCAGCCAACTCAATAAAGTAGGAATCTGGCTCGAAGTTGGAGTCAAAATTAATAAATTTTGTTTCATCTGTAATTACATGATTTGTCGCACCCGTGTCGACTAGGTAAGAATTATAACTATTGGGTATAGTATCCAACCCAAACGAAAAAGCATAAGCTCGCTCATTCGAAAAATCTTTTACATTTTTACAAAAATCACTCCTTGTATGAAATTGACATTTCGCACGTACATGCCCGGCTCTTCCAAAACGAAAGCAGATGATATTTGATTTTCTATTATTATTGTTCCTGTTGTTGTTGTTGTTGTTGTTGTTGTTATTGTAATAGTTGTTTTTAAGCCCCTTGTTTTTAATATCATAATTCCGAGTCTGGTAGGTTTGAGGGACTGTTTTCTGAATTTTTTAAATGACGTTCTCAGTTGCATTACGTTATTTCCTTGATTTGGGGGATTACACATTTTTTCAGTTTCTTCATAACTACGTAACGCAATTTTAAGCTCAGTGAAAGTTAACTTTTTATCTTTTTGAGTTATGACTGTCGTGAATGGTTTGAATGTTGCTGGTAATCCCTTTAAAACCATGGCTGTTAGCAGCCCATCTGAGATAGTCTCACCTGCCATTTTTAAGGCATTTGTGACATTCTCAGCTCGTATGATATAATCTGTTACAGATTCATTTTCTCGTCTCCTTAACAAGGTTAGTTCAGTATATAAAGCAATAATTTTGGGTTAACCTTTTGACAAGTAATGTTCACGCAATATTCTTAAAGCTTGGTGGCCCTGGCTTCTCTCATTATTAAAGACAAACTCCTGACATCCAGGCATTGTATTAATTCGGCGAACACGGTAGAATTTCTTTCCATAAAATCATCATCTTCTTTCTGGTCATCTTGGCAAAGAATGATGTCATTGTATTCTAAGGTAGCCTAGGAATTTCACTTCCTACAATTCGTATTTTGACTCGTCTCCGTCAAAATACAGTCGTAATCTGGGCTCATAACCTTTGTTGACCATGTTCACCATAGTCTATGAATATAGAATACAGCGCAGTACGTAATCTGTTCGATGAAACAACGTTAAAGATTAACACTCGACTGAATTTGCTGCCAAAATACACAATTATCTATATCTGATATTGAGTACTTTTACCCATAGCATAGTGTAAAACTATATTTTTGTTATATATATATATATATATATATATTTATATTTGTTATATATATATATATATATATATATATATATATATTTATATATATTTTAAAAGTGGACACAGTACCACAAAACTGCGGTGTCTGGGACATAACAAGGATTGATATGCACAATTATAGTTAAGTAATTCTTCTGTATATATAAAATTAATATTATTATTATATATATATATATATATATATATATATATATATATATATATATATATATATATAAATGTAAATGAATATAAAATTCTATACATCTAATCTTTAAACGATTCCTCTTACAATGCTAAGTGTATACATTATGTTTGAGTTCAGCTGTATGTTTTCCATTTCTAGATTCATCTATTCATTTTTCGTTCAGTCTGGCAAATCAAGACTCGATCATATATTCTAAATTATGCTTCGGTAAAAAACACTCGCACTTGCACTGTGATACTTAATGAAAAAAACAGTTTTAATGAAAGCAAATTGAACTAATCATTATTCAGTCAAGGGTTCTCGTCTCTGTCATACATGAACTGATCGATAATGCTGGGTTGCAGATTGGGGTGGTGACATAACATCATTGATTACGTTCCTTTAATTTTATTTTATTCATTAAATTCTTTGGCATTATAAATATAGCGTTACAGTTCTTGATTGAATTCCGGGTGGAGACATTTGTATATAAATTACATTAACTATATTTCTAGAAAGTAGATAGATGTATTTTTAGACTTTTCTGATTTGTATGTCACGTTTTTTTTCGCGTTCCCGCCTATATATATATATATATATATATATATATATATATATATATATATATATATATATATATATATATATATATTAATTTAAAGAAAAACAGACCACTTTAAGGCTCCATTTGTAATAATTTATTAATTTATTTCACCAGAGAATTTCATTTTTCTCTGGATCTTCAGACTTCACTTTCAAAAGGTGAAACGAAAAACGAATTTAAAAATGTACACTTTTGACGGGCAGTGTTAAGCTTATATAAGTTGACATAGAGGGTGATGAGGAATGGTATGAGATAGTTTAGAGAGGGAAGGGAGAGTTTTAAAATTAATTTTCACATTTCTTTTTATTATAATACTTAATATTGAGGAAGGAGGGGGTAAGGATCAGATATTGACCTATTTAATCGGTTAACTCAACGGAAATGATATGGGAAAAGTAAAAGGAGAAAAAGGGAAAAAGAAAAAAAGGGGGAAGTAAAGAGACAAGAGATGTTCGTAGGGTTTGGGAGGAAGAAGAGGGGTGGTATAGCTTTAGCAATTTAGATAAAAACAGATTTTAACGTTTGATAGTAATTTAAATGTTTAAAAACTCCACAAAGAAATTAAATTTATTGCTTGTTAGCAATTTAAATATTCAACTTCTCCACAAATAAATTAGTGATTTAATATAAGTTGAATACTATATTAATAGACAACAATAATAAAAAAATAAAAATTACTAATAGTAATATTTTAATATTGTGAATGACTGTTAAGGTAAAATCTTTATTAGTTAGAGTCTAATTCATGAATTTAATTTGTAGCGATTTTTAGATGGGTAATATTTCTTAATTAAAGTTTAGGTTTCAAATCAAGATGGAGTAAGATTTGAAGGTAATAGTAAAAAAAGTACTGTTTTTTCATACATACACTACATACATATTTACGTAAAAACACATACACATACATTCATGTACATGTGCAATTACACATGACCACATACACATGTATCGATATACATTGGTATATATACATATACAAATACTATATATATATATATAATATATATGTGTGTGTGAGATAGAGAGAGAGAGAAAAAGAGAAAACAAAATCGCAACAGCCTGAATATGTGTTCCAATTTACTCAAGATTATATGTATAGATAATACAACTACAGTAAATAATTACTTTAAGATTAATATGTATATGTTACAAATTAAAGGGCATATAAACAGTAGTTAAGTGACATATTAATTCACTGTGCATCCTACATTGGCGTTAAACAGACCTGTACTGTCGCGCGCAATAACATACAGATAGCGAATGGAATCCCTACTTCATACATTATTCCAAGCCTCTTTCTTGCACCCTTTATCATTTTAGAATTATTTTTACATATATGCAGAGGAATGCAAGGGAAAATGCTCATATTCACATCGACCCAACTATAAAAAATAAAAGAACTTACACGCTATTTCTATAAAAATAAAGCTTAGCTATTGATATTGAAACTAAAGAAGTTTACGCATACATACAGTTGGTATTGTAACTTCAAAAGAAAAAATGTACATCCTATAAATGAAGTATATCACTGTGTAAATACAATTGTTTGTTTAGCATTGAGACAAAATTTAGTACATTTTCTGTTATATGATATGATAACATATTATAGTATATAAAATTATACGTCTATAAACCTATTGCAGTTTATTCAAATCTATCTGCTAATGGCTGTTTAACTAGAGTTTAGTTAGTAGCTGCGACAGATGTCAATCTGGGAATAATCTTATCTCGCTATCTGCACTTTTATCATCCCATGATTATTTTCTACACATTTTTGCATCCATTTTCTAGCTATTTCTCTTTCTATCACCTTCACACATATACCTACAAATATCTATTTCACTTCTTTTTATTTTTTCATAATTCGTCTTGGTGCTTTTTTTCCTCTATCACCTGTGACCTTCATTTCAATAATTTTCTTCCTTGTACCACGATTTTATCTATTTGTACTCTTTTGTCTTTCATTAGTGTTATTTAAACCATGAATATGCAGGTAGAAGATAAACTTGTTTGGTTTCAACATCACTAAATACTATGCAAAGAGCAGGATTATGAAATACTGAATTTCAAATCAAATAGTCGTTACACAAAAGGGAAAAGTGTATCATACAATCTTTTTTCTCTGCAATAGTCAATAATACAGTGATGAACTTGTAAAATCTACAATTATACATATTTTATTATAAATTGTCTATTACATTACAGCCTTCATTTTCCGCCCATTTCCATTCTAATCACTTTTCTGAGAACCCACATTCAGTGACCCTTATGAATTATTCAGAATCACGTGGTAAATAAAGTTACATTAGTAGGTAATCCCTTTCACCAATCTTCTCTGATTAGCAAACACTTATCGATGACGAGAATTTCCATGGAATCACCTTCAAACGTTCTAAAACAAACTGCGAGTGTGTATTTATCGTCTTTTATTCCTGCTTCCCCACGTATAGACATTTGAGGATTTCAAGTTAAAAAGGACTATCGATCCGAGATCACACAATGAAATAGGCGATTATCTCCCTTTACAATTCGTTGTCACAACCACCAAAGACTTGAACAGAAATCATGAGCTCTGTTCAATTTGTTTTGTGTTGATCTATCTATCTATCTGCATTTATTTTAGTCATTTTTCAACCCGAGCTAAAAAACTAGATTACAATGAAAAAAGTCACATATGATCAAAGCCGAAGTCCCCCAAGGCTCTCTACAGGGTACTATCCTCTTTCTACTTTATATCAACGATCTGTCTAAGATCACACTCAGATGCTTAGTAAATATATATATGCAGATGATACTACAGTGCATGAGTGCCCCTCCAAATAACTTGATGACCAGTGCCTGGCAGCTGATCTCACCTCTGATTTAACTCTAAAACTCACCCCGACCTCAAATGAAACACGTATATTCGTATCAACCCAAAAGATGCTGGAAAAAATGGTTGATTCATTATATCGCCCCAGAAAATACCTAATACCTGCGGCCAAGTGTCAAATCAGACTAAGAATAGAGTATTGCTGCCATACTGGGGCTGATGCTGACCAGATTCGCCAAAATTCAAAAGCGATTATGCGGCCTTGTGGGTGATGAATTATTCTTCATCCTGAAACCCTTATTCCATAGAAGAAACGTTGCCAGACCTTCACTGATATATTACTATTACTATGGCAGATGGCTGGACGAGGTACATTACTTCGTTCCACCAGCACCGACCTTCACAGCTAGGATCCACCATGCCATGTTCACGGTGTAAACCATCCCCCATTCCACTCGTGTTCCTTTAATAAAAAGCAAGTTTCATTCTGACAGATTCTTCCTTAGAACTGTTACTCTGTGGAACAAACTCCCGAGAGAATGATTTCTTGACAGCTATAATCTGAAAGATCAGGGTCAACCGATATCTATCCTACTCGTCTTCACAATATTCTCTTACTTCCCCCTCCCTTACAATCTAACTGGGCAAACCTTGGTCCTTGTGTCGTTGAACTATCAGTAAAAAAGCAATTTCAAAACAGTCCGCTTCTGGCATGATTCGCTTTTCTTTTGCATCTATTCTATTTATTTAGATAATCTAAACACTTGTCTGGTTTAAATTAAGTAATAGTATTTGTTCGTTTTGACTTGTTAGGCTTCTTTTTTCTTCTCTTTCTTTCTCCACTTGACTTTCTCAGTAATCGAGCAACTGGCAAAAGCCATGAGTTTGGTTAAAAGTGAATGACAATGGGTCTCCAGGCAAAGGACCAAAAACTAACTAGTGAGATGCAGCATTGGCTTTTATGGAGATCCACATTAGTGATGTTATTTCAGTCAACAGGGGTGACATTAAAAGCTAAAGTCTCTAGGTGGTTGTGAATCACTCCCTGCGCTGGGCAATACATTTATTTTTATTTTTCCCTTCAACCACTAATTTTAAATATAACAATAATTAAATATGAAAATATATTATTCACCAATTTGCACACACACAATGGAATATATTATAATTTATCAAGTAAATGTCAAGCCCATACAGTAAGTTGTAACTCTTGCGATTTGGTAGTCATGTACGGAACTGAAAGCAGAAATACCTTAATTGTATCAACGGGTAAAAACATCTTGCAAACACACAAATACACACAGACACACACACACACACACACACACACACACACACACACACACACACACACACACACATATATATATGTTGTGTGGTGGTGGTGTGTGTGTGTGTGTGTATGTATGTGTGTGTGTGGAATTTGGCCAATGTTCTGGGAAAGCCGGCGCTTTATAGAACAAGAACCAATGTGTAAGTTACATAAAAAATAAAATAGCATTCATAAAACATATTGGCTAGTGCTAAAATACATAAAATTAATTGGATGAAGTTTGTAAGAGTGATAAATAAGAAAATCCCAGCTTATTTACGTAATGAATGGGATTTTAATTTATGATAATTATGATCTCAACAGCTGAATTTAATTTCTAAATATAGTAGAGAATTATGTCATTATACGAGTATACGATTATATATATATTGTGTAAGATATTTAAAATTGTTAGTTGCAACACACACACACACACACACACACACACACACACATATATATATATATTTAATTTGTATACCAGAAAAATCCAAATACTGGATTAGATAATACCGCATTTCGATTACTGGCTGGTGCTGCTAAATGCACCAATCAATGCACAGTACAACATATACTACATTTCATGGAGTTTCGTAGACATCAATTTACAAAACTTTCATTAATGACATTATGACATCAGTGACTGTACCTGAGAACACTGAATTGTCTTGTCACCTGGTTGTACGATTTTCTTCCTATACAGCTATTTTCGTCAAAGGGCCATATTTATGTTTTGGGAAAACCACACGATACTATGGATTCAGCTTTTTAGCAGCCATCATACAAACCAGTGATGTCTCTGTAATAGTGCGGATGTATTTTGTTGTAAAGATACAGCAAGGAAACTGGAGTCTGTATTGACAAGTCTGACCGTAACAGATTTTGTTCATGTCAATATACGGTCGGCATGTTTCCAGGTGGTGATGGTTTGTTGCAGTGAGATAACGCAACTTGCCACCGTGAGGGACATAAAACTAATTCCAAAAGAATTCGGTTGAATGCCTGATATTTCATTGACCCCCGAAACCGCTAAATTTAAAATCCACTTAGCATATATGAGACATGTTACATATCTCATTAATCATGCGGTCACGCAAAAACAACACAATTACATACACTAGATATGATAGATGGGTTGTCTCAAGTAGCCTAGAAAGTATGACTCTCTCTCTCTCTCTATGTGTGCGTGTGTGTGTATATGTATAAGATCTTAGGTGTCGTATAATACCAAGTGCATGATATTCACGACGCTATGATATGATGTTCGGAAATCACCCAATGAAATAAATGAGCTTACCTAGGGAAATGTTGATTTAGTTCCCCACTTCAGATTAAATCTCTTGGAACTTCACATACAATCTGCAATTTTCTATTTCGATGTCGCTATTAGCTGCTGTGTGGAGTTTTCCTCAATCTTGATCACATAATGATATATTCCTTTCAATGGAAACAAAGCAGAAGTCTTAGCTAAATCTCGCCAAGTGTGATGTGATGTTTTGCCAAAAGATATTTTATTTTATAGGCATGCTTAATTCGATGTTCATACTGAACATAAGATTATTCAATGGTGTATCGTTACTGATTGAGTAAGATCCGAATGCCATTTGTATTTGTTTTTGCATGCGTAGTAAAGTTATTTCTGATTGATGCATCTTGGAAAAAAACAAACAAAAAAAACGTAAATTGATTTCTAAAAATAAACACTGGCGGTACAAAAGAGAAACTAATTTCAAGTGCGAATAACGAATTTCCATAATCCATTGACGAATGTAATATTCTTAAAGTCTGCAATACTCCTGTGATATTAATAAAAGGAAAAATATTCCAGAGTACTGTTTATTTTAGTTTTTTTTAAAGCGTATCAACTTTTAAAAATAGAACTTAAATTATGACCATGGACGCACAAATTTAATTATTTGATACATTTCCTTTGATTTATTCCTTCTTATTTTTAATTACCGAAGCAAATACAAAAATAAAAAAAAAAGACGGTATCAAAATAGCTTTGGTTTTCACATATTCTGAGTGTGATTTCAAATGTGAAAAAAAAAAACAAAAAAAAAAAACAAAGCAAAAAAACGAGATGCTTTATGAACTTGTTATATCCATTTTTATGTCGGTTAAAAGAATTCATGTACAACCGTGAAACAGGAAAATCAACTGAAAATAAGACAAACAGAAAGAAGATGCTAAGTACTCTAATAAAATCACATAAACTTGTGTCTAAGATAAAAGTAAACAAATTTGTTGGAAATTAAGACAACAAAATAACAAAAATGAAAAAGACGAGACTTAAATATAAAAATCATTCACATTCAAATCAACTATGTCTGTCATCCTGTCGTTTTGTGATCAACGAACTATTGCTTTGAAGGGGGCATTAAATGTTCAAAAGAGAATTGATTGTACGTAACATTGATATTTTTAATTCATCCTTTGTCATTATAAAACAAGAAATCTATTATGTGATATATTATACTTTAAAATACAACTTTCTGGCTGATGTTGGAAACAAGCTAGAAGTGAGATAAAGCTTTAGATAATAAAAGTTTTCAGTGCTGATAAGAATAATAAAACTTTGTTTGAAATAAATAGTTATCTTCTGATTTTTTAAGCATTTTCTTTTCTCATTACAAACATTCAGAATTATTCTTTTTGTTTAATTTTTATCAAAGAAACCGCGATATTAAAAATAATCCAATGAAAAACTTTAGTAGCAGATTAAAGTTAAGAACTTTTAACTTTGTTGCCATTGTTATACATCGACTTCATTATATAATTTAGTATTGTCGTTATTTATATGTATATAGACAGTTTCACATTTTATTATGAAAATTGGTGTTTTCAAATTAAAATTGATATTAACATTAGTAAAATCTTTGTCAATATTGTTTATATAAATATTTCTTGAAGATTTTAACAACATCGGTCGGCTAATATAAATTTAAGTGAGAAAACTTACTTGCAAAATAAAATTTTACAAGTTATACGCGCGTGCGCCAATGGAACGTGGGACAAATCTAGATCGACCCTTCTCATTAACATTCTATCCAGGTAGCTGGCTACCCGGGTAGACGGCCATTTAAAAGCCCACGTTCACATATCCTGCCTTGAGTGATCGCCCCGGTATTTATCGACGAGACTAAACTAACCAATCAGATCGACCAGGCTACGATCGCCCGACTTCTCGCTTTGTTTGGTCGTTGGGTGCATAAAGTGCAATAATCCGGAACGACCTACTGTTCACGGCAATCAACCGATCAACGATCAATCGCCCCTCCCCCGCATCGACATAGTGAAGGATGGAGCAACACCGGGGCCCTTCCAGAAAGAAATTTAAAAAGTCTCTTTAACTTAGGTGCCTCCACCTGAGCTATCCTGAGCTGGAAATCCTACACCTTTATCTTGCCGTCCAAGTTTCTTATGAAGTTTATCACTTCAGGAGCGCCGACGAGGAAAGGTCTCTCTCGAGGGCTTGTCTATCACTGTGACAAATGCCCCCACCCCCATGGAGAAGAAGTTATTTTTTGGATGGGTGATTTTGAGGAGGGAGAATACGGAGACCTAGTGGGAGAAGTACGAAGGCTCAAAAAACTTGGAAGCATATATATTCTTTCTTGGTTAGCGATGCAGGGGCGAATAGCGATTTGTAAGATTCCATGGCCTTTTTTGCCATACTTTGCATGGATTTTTCTGTATTTTATTGTTTTTTCCTCCACCTCCATACCGTTGTCTGTTGAAACTACTTGATGGTCCTGTTGCCGTAGTCACAGCCACTGCTGTTGCTGTTTCTGTTATTGTTGTTGCTGCTGTTTTCTGCTGCAGTTATTTCTTCTGCTATTGTTGTTGCTGTTGATTTTGTTGTTTTTGCTGCTGTTGTTTGTTGTAGTTGCTACTTCTGTTGTTTTTGCGGATGCTGCTGTTGATTACAGCGCTTCTTTTGTTGCTGCTGCCACTGTGGTTGCTGATTATGATACTTTTTCCATTGTAGGACATCCTGCTAGGGAGAAGGGGTCACAGACCCCCTCTCCACTATTTACTGTCACACACTGATGCCATTGAGGGCCTGGTCCGACTTCTCTGGCCCCGCTGTTTCTTTCGATTTTGTTGGTTGAGGCGGTGTCACCGGGTTCTTGCCGGGGTATGCATTTAACATGTGCCCCAAGGCACCACAGGACCAGCAGTGGGGTCTTCGTCCTTCAACAATGGCGAGGATGGTCCGGCCTCGGCAAATCACTGTATCTGGGATGTTCATGAAGCATTTGCGGAACATTGTCACTTCTAGGGTGAAGTACCCGATGGCAATGTCCGCTTTCATCATCACCGATTTAACATCAGTAATTTGTGCATAGTTCGCAACAAAGGACCCCAAATGGTCCTTAGATATATTCATGACACCTTATGAATCGTAAGTTTAGACTTACGGGTTCCTGTATACTCGGTTTGCCAGTGTTGTTGTCAGTGTCTTTGCATCTATCTCAGTTGCCAGTAGGTTGTCCTACACGACGTTTGTCCTTCGGAGCAACACTTTAACCCCTATACTAAGCCTTTTCAATGCATCCTCTATTATCTCCCTGCTGATACCGATCAACTTTTCGATTTCTCATCCGTGGTCATCAGGGGGGATTGTCCTTGTAGATACTGCCATCTTGCTACAAATTTACTATTTATTCTGCTCATTCAGGATTTCATAGTACGCCGGGTTCTTTTTCTTGGGCGTATCCGCTGCCAAGGCCAATGGAGTTGCTGTAATTTGTTGTTACATTCATTGCAAAATCACAAAAAGATCAATGAACCGACAACTCAAAGATAGTAAAATAACAAGGCGATATAAAAGAGCAAAGCTTTCACACTTACAGGTGTTCCAAAAATACTACTGCATCCAATAAAAATTATTTTGCCTTGAATATCACCATGAAGCACAATTACAACAAAAATAGAGGGAGTGGTGACCACATCGACGCAAAATGACGCTGAATAAACGTTGATGAGTGTTGTGGCGTAGGCGAAAAATTATTGTGACCTCAATGATCATAAGTCTGTTTTTACTACTTTATTTTTCTAATATTTTAGTATTGTTTCTGACCAATTATGTATGTATATAACAAATTCTTGAAAGAAAAAAGACACATCTCCTTCCACTATGAACCTCCTACTAACAGAATATCTTTCTCTTATCAACGTGCGGACTGGGACTCATTCCGTGACTTTCTCCACGACGTCCCTGTGGAATGTGGATTTTAGTCATCTCGTGCAAAAATGTGCGTCTGAGTTTTCCTCCCGGGTAAAAGCCGGCATCGAAGTTATCATTCCATTTAATTAACAAAATACAAAGTTAAATCACGCTCATATCATTGGTTCTCAACTGCTTGCTCAGCTTGCAGACCATAGGAATCTGTACCGGAACGACTTGTGTGATTGCAAGTGACGTCACTTTGTTTCTGCTCGTAATGAGTGCAATGAAACAAAGATACTATTTGCTGATAGAATGAAACAACGTACTGCATCTCGCAAGTTTGGTTCTAAAGATTTTTGGCGGCTCTGCAAGCATGTGTTGGATTTAACAACAATTAGCCAATTAATATATTAATTTTATTACTGTATTAATTTTGTTTATTTTTAAAAATTTATTCGGGTGTTATTTTCTTTATTTGCGCCTTCGCCTTGTTTGGACTAGCTCAGTGCGAGGATATCTGATAACAATTCAATGATCAAAGCAAATCACAACATAGGATAGGGCAGGACTTAGATCGAAGCGATCACTTCATCGATCAGCCGCGGTATTGGCCATCATGGACGACCGGGGAATGTGTTGAGCGACACAATAATTCCTGTCAAACCGTGAAATGAAGGTCGTCCTAAACAGGTTCTCTTTCGGTTCCTTTCATACGAACGTAGGTGTTCCCAAAGGTTCTATCCTTGGTCCTACACTGTTTCTGATCTTCATCAACGATCTTCCTGATGTAATCATTTCTCAAGTAGGCATCTAAGCAGACGATACTACCATTTACTCCTGGCCGTTGGTCTCGAAAAGGACCCCCAATCTCTGGCTGACTGGGGCAGGAAATGGCTTGTAAATTTTAATACCTCCAAAACGAAACTGCACGCATTTACCCACCATAGAGAAGCTCCCCGGTCTCCTATTAGCATGGCTGATGCTCAACCTCACGAGAGCGCCTCTCTGTGTCTTCTTGGTCGTACGTGTTCTACTGACACGAGGTGGAACAACTACATTGAATCAATAGCTACATCTACCGCTAGGGAATTGGTTCTCTAAGTCGCACCAGAAGGTTTTCTCGTCTGAGTCTATCCTTCAAATCTAAAAATATGCCATTCGTCCTTGCATAGAATACTGTTGCTATATATTGTCTGGCTGTTCATCTGAAGGTTCTTGAGAAAATCCAGAGACAGATATGCAATGTACTAGGTCCTGACCTGAGATCTCGACCCCAGTTATTGTCACACAGATGTGGTGTGGTTTCCTGTGGTCTTTTCTACAAATATTTTCATGGCATTTGCCCTAACGAACTATTTTGACTGGTGCCCCAATTGCAGGAATTTAAGAGTGCTACGAGGTTAGCATCTCGGATCCACCCTTTTACTGTCGAAACTTAAATGTAACCACCTCTTCTACTCCAACTTCTTCTTTCGCACTTCCCGACAGTGGAACAACCTTGCTCTTACTTGCTTCCCTGATAACTATAATCTCCCAATATTAAATGTAATGTCAATCGAAATCTTTTGCTGCCTAGATCTTGATCCCCGTTCTCTTTATCCGTTCTTTAAACACCCCCCCCCTTTACTATTACTTTCACTCTATGTAACGCCTGGCGTGCTAGTGGCACTCCCGCTTTTCTTAGGGGGAAATGCTCAAAAAACAAACACAAAAATACAGACATTGCACATAAATTCCAACAATAATAAATGCATTTAATTACAAATCTAACTTTAATTAACAGGAGATAACTGATAACTGACATCCATTAAACATGGCACGTGGAACTAGAACAGTCTACCCCAGTGAGCGAAATAAAGGGTTCAGTTCGACATTCCAACCACCTGAAGAGGGCCGGAGCGTACAACGGCCTAAACGTTGTAATAAATATAGCGACAAAGATGAGGACAATAGTCCGAATAATGTAAATAATGTACATAATACCTCAACTCAGAAATATAGAGAGATACTGGAGTTTGGTAGCTCCCATTCAGCATCTTTTTTTGGAAGCCTATGCTCATCCATTCTCACAACATGACCAGTCCTTCTAAGTTGTATCTTTGCTAGAATGGTTTCAGTGCCTGTAATGTTGTTACATTACTTCTGTATTGTACTATTCTTGACCCTGCAATTCCATTTTATATCACATATAGCACGAAAACCGCGCATCTGAAAAGCGTCAAGTTGATTTATGTGCTTGCGGTATAGGGGCCAAGTTTCGGCACTATAGAGAAGGGCTGAGAGAGCAATTGGTCTCTATATGTCGATCTTTACTCTGAGAGACACATCTTTGGTGTTTCATAAACTATGTTTAAGATTTTCGAATACTGTTCTGGCTTGGATATTTCTGTCCATTTTTCTGGATTGGATATTTCTGTCCATTTTTCTGGATTGGATATTTCTGTCCATTTTTCTGGATTGGATATTTCTGTCCATTTTTCTGGATTGGATATTTCTGTCCATTTTTCTGGATTGGATATTTCTGTCCATTTTTCTGGATTGGATATTTCTGTCCATTTTTCTGGATTGGATATTTCTGTCCATTTTCCCATCAGAAGAGACTGCTGATCCAAGAAATGTGAACGCATCAACAGTTTTTAATGCCGTACCATCAATGAAGACAGAAGGATTTGTGAGAGATGGATTGCCTGGTACCGGCTGGTACACTAGCCCAGTCTTCTTTATGTTGATAGTGAATCCAAATTCTTTCGCTGTTTCAGAGAATTTATCAAGGAGAGTTTGAATGTCTTCTAGACTGTATGCTAGGAGAGCAGCATTATCTGCAAAAAGAAGATCGCGTACCAGCTGCAGACCAAGTTTCGATTGTGCTTTAAATCGTTGCTGATTGTATAGACCTCCTTGTTCTGAATTCAACACTGACACCTTCACTTAGGTCAGAGAATGATTTTTCAAGCACAGCAGAAAAGAATAATGCAATCATATCTACGGTTCCACTACCTGATCGAAAACTGCACTGGGTCTCTGGTAATGCCGATTCTGAGACAATTCATTAAGCCTATTCCGGATGATAGGTGCAAGAATTTTGCCAGCAACGGAAAGAAGAGATATTCCTCTATGGTTGTCACACTCACATCTGTTCCCTTTGCGCTTATACAAATGGGCAATTGATTTGGAACTTCTCCGTTTTCCCACAAAAGGTTGAAAAGTTCACAAATTTTGCGCGTCAAAAGATTGGGGCCACATTTGTATATTTCAGCTGGAATTCCATCTTCGCCCAGAGCTTTTCCATTCGAAAGCTGTTTGATGGCTTTTTTGACCTTGAAGGTTGAAGGGATAGCAGAAAGGATTTGTACAACAGGTCTCTGATGAAGATTGTTTATTACTTCAGCATCAACAGAAGAATCCTCATTTAGGACCGTTGAGAAGTGTTCTTCCCAGCGTTTGATAATGTGGCTTATGTCTGTCAAATGAAAGGATTGATGATAGACTGCTGGAAATGGGACCAAAAACGCCGTTCAAGTTATGGCAGAATGATTTGAAGTCACATCTGTCAGCAGCCTCTTGCTCTTTACTATCCACCAGTCCTCCTTCATCTCCCTCAATTTTGCTTGAGACTTTCCCTAGGCCGATTTAAAGGCCCGTAAAAGTAGATGCCACATATATATATAAATAGTTTCCTCTCTCTCTATATATATTAAATGAATATCTTTCAAAAGAGGAAACTATTTATATGTGGCATGTACTTTTCCACGATGCTGTCTTGATGTATTTTGTTTTTATTTATTTATTCATATATTATTTTTTTAACTTTTGTTTTCAGACCAGTTAGGTTAACTTGTAAATTATAAAAAAAAGTTAAACGTGTGTAATGAAGCTTACTTGGACTATTTGGCAAATACTGAGACTTTTATTTGCTAGATAAAAGAGGACAGGAAAAGAAATGTGTTTTTTTGTTCCTTTCCCTTTGTCTTATTTTATGTGAAATGCAAAGTCGCCATTCTCAATAGTTGAGGATTGGCCGGTATCTGTGGCATGTCAGAATCCTTCCACCCGCCAAATTGACTTCGTCTTGCTTGCTTGGCCTCTCCTGCCTAATCTAACCAACCATATTAAAGTCAGCTACAACATTTCAGTAAATGATCATTGATTCGAGTTAGCAAGAGGTTCCAATTGTAAGTATTAAGAATCGCTTATTCCATGATGCTGTTTTGACGTATCGCATATTGTTTTAATAGGATGGAATGGGACTTATACAAAGTTAAAAATTATTAAAAAAAATATATTCCCTCACCTTAACGGTAAGTATTCCAGTCGAAATGTCGATTAAACCGACTACCCCACTCCAAGTTCTTCCGAATGAGGCAGCTCGTTAGCAAGCCAGTAGGACGAAAAACAAGACCTAACAAAGGGAGGAGTCAACGGACAGCTAACTAAAGGTGGTGTCTCCATAAACCACCGTGGAGAAGGCAGCCGGAAACCACTCCACTATCAATCCCAAGACATATCATGGCTAACAACACAGACAATATGAAACCTAACGGCGTGAAGGGGGTTAAGTCTACGGGAATTAACTCCTCACCCGGCAAGGACAAACATGCGCAGACAGGTGTCACCTGACCGTCATCCAGCGACTGCTAGCATAAACGGCATGAAGTGGATAAAATTCCTCGGACCTATCCCTCACCCGGAAAGGAACGACATGATCGACAGGTGTCACCGTACCGTTTTCTTGCGACTGCTCGCATCAAACATAAAATAACTCTCGGGACAAAGAACGTTCGGATATTGAACAACTGTGGCCAGTTAGATAATGTGAAACAAGAGATGAACAAGCTTAAAATCAACATCCTAAGTGTATGTGAAACCAGATGGACAAACAACGGACATTTTGTCAGCGACAAGCACAGAATGCAGGCGGAGAAAAAAACGACAAAAGCGTAGGATTAATACTAGATAAAACATTTAAGAAATGCGTTCTGGGATACTACCAACTACCCGAAAAAATTCTGGTAGTCAAGATGAAAGGAAAGCCTTTCAACATAGCTGTCATAATAGTGTACGCACCGACAGCACAAAGTAAGGAAGAGGAAAACGAATCTTTCTACTCCATGTTAGACTGTGCCAAGGCACTTTGCAAATCACAAGAATTCATCATTATCATGGGAGACCTAAATGCCAAAGTAGGCAGGGAGACGGCAGGAGATATAGAAGAAATATTCAGGCTAGGAACCCGCAACGAACGCGGATAAAAAAGGACCCAATGGTGCACAGCCAATACCAAGAACATCCGAGACGAATATGGACATAGAGGAGCCCAAGAAAGGAAACTAAAAACCAAATTGACTACTAACTATCAACAAAAGATTCAGGAATGCAATGAGTCACTGCAAAACCCACCCAAGTGCCGAGTGCGGAAGAATCATCTTATATGTAAACTAAGAGTGAAACTGCGGAAATTGAAGAAGCCTAATGTAGCACACAAACTGCAATGCAACAAACTCCTGAGCGATCCTAATCTAAAATAAAAATATATGGACAGTGTGAAAAGAAGATACTATACACACAATGGAAACTCGAAATGGGACTCACTAAGACACGCTTTAGTGACATCAGCAAACGATATCATCCCAAAGGAGAAGGGATGAAGAAAAAACAAACGAATGGCTGATTGATGGGATTCTCGACATGATGCAAAAGAGACAGAAAACTCTGCCAACATAAGGAACGGAATACAAAAACTACACAACGAAATAAAGACCAAATGCAGGCAAGCTAAAGAAGGGTGGCTAAACAAAAATATGCAGAAATAGAGAGATTGAGTATCACCAACAAAGGAAATATGCACAAACAAATAAAGCAACTGGCAGAACCAAAGACATGCTCGTCAACAGGCTGTTTAAAATCAAAGGATGGAACATTCATCCTAGAGAAAGAAAAAATTCTTCAACGCTGGAGCGAGTATATTGGAGAGCTCTTCCACGACGAAAGAGAACAACCAGCAATACACGGAACTACCGACGGACCTGAAATTCTGAAAACTGAAGTAGAAGCTGTACTGGCCAAATTGAACAGAAACAAGGCCGGGCCAGACGGAATTGTAACTGAAATGCTGACAATCTTAGATGACTTTGGTATAGACAAGATCACAGAAATAATAAATGAAAGCTACAATAGTAGGGATATACCGGAAGATCTCAGCAGATCTATCTTCATAGTAATGCCTTGGAAACCAGGCGCAAGCGAATGCGAACTCCACCGAATAATCAGCCTAATGAGCCACGTAAAAAAAAACTGATGAATAGAGTGTGTAACAGAATCAGGTCAGAGACAGGACAAGAACAGTGCGAGTTCATTAAAGACACCGGAACAAGGAACACGATATTTATGCTCAGAATGTTATCAGAAAGAGCAATACAAACGCAGAAAAACGTATGCCTATGTTTCATAGATTGCACAAAGGCCTTCGACAAAGTACGCAACAAGTATCTGTTGGAACTGCTCAACAATCAAGAACCTATACTGGCAGTAAACAGCATGCATGCTCATTGAGAACGACCTCAATGAATCTACAAAAATTCAAAGGGGCGTAAGGTAAGGATATGTTTTCTGGCCGGACCTATTCAACATGTACGCCGAGGCAATTCTGAAAGAATTGGAAATCCTACCGGGATTCAGCATTTGCAGCCACAATCTTACCAACATAAGATACGCAGATGACACAGTACTGATAGCAGAGACAAAACAGAAATTACAAAACCTCCCACAGAAGGTATTGACGAAGTGTGAAGAAAAAAGGACTAAGCATAAACTACAAGAAGACCGAATGCATGATCATCAGTAAGAGGAAGGGCCCGAAATGCGATTTACAGGTCGGGGACGCTAGAATCAAGCAGATGCGGAAATTTAAATATCTGGCAAACGTCTTGACAGAGGACGGTAAGTGCGACACTGAGATCCGTGAGTGAGGGACCAGAAGTAGATCAGTAAGGAAGTAAGGAAATAGGTGACCGGTAAGTGCACAGCGGCGAGTGACAGAAGGACAGGCAGGGAGGAATCAGTAGTCGCCGAGCCCAGAGGCCAGATAGCAGTTAGCTGAAGGAATGACAGCCGAGTGAGAAATGTGAGAAATTGTATTGTTATTAACTCCCAACCCGTGTCTTTAAAAACAATTGTTTTGGTGAATGCGATCACGTGTAAGTGGAACAAACTGCGAATATACCTGAACCGGGTGTATACGCATACAACGGGCCTTGGATGTCACGATAGGTTATGCAGTGAACAACAGTCGAAGAACTTCGCCACGAACGTCGTCACAATTAGTTGCTGTGACAATGGTATAGACCCTGAGTCGCCACGTCAATAAAAACGGAAAGAAGGAAACATAACGTGGAAGTGGAGAAGAAAAAGAAGAATAAGTGTACTATTGACTTTAAAAGGAAGGGAAAAACAACTTGGAAATAAGAAAGAAAAATATATATTAGGATTTGGGCTGGGACTCCAGCCATTATACATATAATAAGTGAGAAGAGGTCCATCAGTGAGTGGTGGGCCAGCAGTAGGTCAGTAGAGAAGTAAGTAGGTGAACAGTAAGTGCGCAGCGGCGAGTGACAGAAGGAATCAGCAGTGACAGGGAGGAATCAGTAGTCGCCGATCCTAGAGGCCAGTGAGGAAGGGATGAGCGGGAGTTAGGGAGAAAGCAGATCAGCCGGATAAGTGAGAAATCGTATTGCTGTTAACTTCCAACCAGTGTCTTTAAAAACAATTGTTGTTATTCTTTGGTAAATGCGATTATGGGTAAGTGGACAAACCTGTGAGCATAGCTGAGCCTGGTGTATACGCATACAACCATCCTTGGATATCACGATATGTTATGCAGTGAACGACGAGCGGAGAACTTCAACACGAACCTCGTCACACATGTCTTTCGAAGCTTTGCTAATTACAACAGATTTGTTTTTCACAATGTGGGCAGTCGAACACAACGTAAATATAAATTTACATATTACTTGCCATTCATTTGCGTAATATCATATAATAAATAACGATTTCCATATCTATGGTTTCAGATTTCAACTGATTTTTTAAATACTGTAATATATAATAACGTTTCGGCCGTTGTACGCTCCGGCCTTCTTCAGGTGGTTGGAATGTCGAACTGAACCCTTTATTTCGCTCACTGGGGTAGACTGTTCTAGTTCCACGTGCCATGTTTAATGGATGTCAGTTATCAGTTATCTCCTCAAGGACACATGGTACAGTGGATGAAGGCGTTAGTTAGATCCAGTGACAGGACCCAAAGAGTGTGAGTTTAATACCTGGCTAAGGCAGCGGAGAACTTTCAGAGGGAAATTAACAGGAGATAACTGATAACTGACATCCATTAAACATGGCACATGTAATAAATATGGCGACAAAGATTAGGACAATAGTCCGAATAATGTAAATAATGTACATAATACCTCAAAAAAGCTTGTTAAAATCAATAAAATCATTTCAGAAATATAGACAGATACTGTAACATATAATGTTGCTAGTCTTTCGAAGTCAGAACAAGACGAATAGCACTAAAAATAAAAAATAAAAAAAATTATCATATGTACAATAAAATTATTATTTGTTGTAAATGATAAATGTTATAATATGGTATTAGTGAGATTAGCTGTTTCCAAACATATTGATTCTTCATCATTATTTTCCATTCTATTTACAGGCATTGCTCATTTTATTTGTTGCCGCTGTTGGGAATCTTCAAGTGATGGAACTTTTCTTATTTAGTAATACTTTTTGTTATTCTGTAGCGCTAGCCAGTCATATCTGATGAAGTCTTGTTTTCTTTAAGACTTAGAGTATCAATTCGCTTTGGGCCATTTTGAATGCTCGATTTGAGAAAACAGTTGTATATAGCTGGTAGTTTAGATATTTCTTTTCATACATGTCATCCATATGTGAGATATGATAAGGTTATTTAGAGAATAAAGAAATATTTAAAAAACTGTCAGAATAGGCCAGCACCTCTCACCAACTCTCATGCTCCGGCACCAGTGCCTCATAGGGATCCGTATCAAGCCTACGCTGTCCACATTTATGATTGTGTCTCTATCAATGCTAGCAACACGATCATTAAGTTTGCGGACAACACCATAGTCGTTGGACTCAGTTTAGTGGGGGTGATGAGGCAAACTACAGGAATTAAAGAAAGGATAGCTGCTTACATACCTTAACGACAATAAATATGGTGGTGGACTTTCTGAGTAATGCATCAGGACTTTGATTATTGGCGGGGTTTGTGTGAAGAGGATGGATAAAAGTTACTGGGAACATACACTGCAGAGGAAATCTCTTGGATTGGCAATACCATCACGTTAGTCAAGAAAGAGCAGAAGCGACTTTACTGAGAATTCTCAGAAAAATGGAGCTGCTGACAACTGCTCTATTGGGAGTGTACTGCATCACTGCTTGAATGTCGGCTGCACGGCAGCGGACAGGATAGCTCCCCAAAGGATTCTAATTGACCAGAAAATAATCGACGAACAGCCCTTCTTGGATAACATTCTAATTCTAGTTGTCACAATAGAGCAGAAAGCATAATGAAAGACAGTACGAATCCGGGTACCACTTTTTAAACTGTTACCTCCAGGACGACGTTTTAACTCTATTAGTTCTGCAACAAAACGTTTGGAGGGTAGCTTTACCTTTGGTCCTTGCTTAAAATTAACGCTGTCACACACTGACAATGTTCAACGTATTTCAAAAGTTAAGACTTTTCTTCATTCGACAGGGAATGTGTGTGTTTTGTGTATGTATGAATGTGTGTGCACATTGGTGCACCTAGGGAATACTGTCCAATTTCATTGTGCATTTTGGTAAACTACTGGAGACCCTAACCAATGCTGGATTAGTTAAGCACCTCACAATATAGGGTTTTCTTTCAGACAATCGGTATGTCTTTTGTTTCTCGTGGTCAACTGCTGATGTGTTAACGATTGTTGCGGAAAGCGTCTATCTAGCTTTCTTGTTCAGTTGCTATAGCCTACAGGAATCACTTCTTCCGGCTATACTAACGCAACAGGTAATAGATCATAATAGACACCTCTTTGTAACATCTCATAATGAGTATAAGCGTGTTCTCAAGGAGACAGAATGAGACTTTAACAAGCTTGGTTTGATTATTATGTACTGAAAAAGAGAAAATCCTCGATTCTTTCTTAAATCAGATGAAGCATAATCATTTGCTGGGAAGTATCTTTTCCAAATCTACTTTTGACTCATCTGATTCTCCCCCTAGAACAAAGTTTCTACTGAGTGATATGCACATTCTTTTAATCATTTCACCCCAAACAAGGCGGGAATGCCACTAGTACGCAGGGTGTTACAGTGAGTGAGAGTGAAAGAAAAGGGTGGGTATAGGGGGATAGAGGAAAGGATAAACTATGAACAGGATTCAAGACGACAGAAGATGCCAGTTAATCACTGATCGGAGGTATTTTTCAAGATCAGCGGCCAGGTTAACTTTGTCAGCTCTGAGGGATTTGCTATTGAAACACGAGTAAATGGTAGTGTCATCTGCATAAATACCTACTTGGAAACTGATGACACCAGGATGATCATTGATAAAGATCAGAAACAGTAACAGCCTTCTTGTGAAAGGATCTGAACCCGTTCAGAACGACCCTCATATCACGATTTGACAGGAAAGATTGGATTAAATCATACAATCGTCCTGTAATACCGTAGACCTGAAGCTTATGTAGAAGACCAGAATGCCAAAATTTGTCAAATACCATTATTATCAAGAGATTAGTATACATATTCAGAGATGACCTTAAGCACGTTAGCAGTAGACCAGGTCGTGAGAGGTAAGATGCTTAACCACTTCAGAATTGATTAGAGGCTCGATTACTTTGTCGAAAAGCGGTAAAAACTAATAGGGTGATAATTAGAGGGGTCAGAAGGTTCCCTAGAGTTCTTAAAAACAAGAAGTACGGAGGAGGACTTCCAACAAACTGAAAAGCTGGAAGCAGCGAGGCAGTAGTTGCAGAGTTTGGAGAAAACTGGAGTCAGCACGGGAGCACATTCCTTTAGGACGACGGCTGGGATCCCGTCACCTCCACTTGCCTTATGGGAGTCTAATTTAGAAATGATGCCCGACACCAGTGATGGGGTTATGCGCATATCACTCAGTTCTAGGGAAAAATCAGGTGAGCGTACTCCAAAGAGTCGAGTGTTGAGTCGCAACATAATTTACGAGCAAAGAATTCAGCCTTGTCTGCTGTAGATGTCAGGACTTTGAATTGATCGAATAGTGGAAGAATTGAGGATTTGCTGTTCAGCACACTCTTGAAGAACTGCCAATAGTCTCTAGAATCGTTACGAGCAGAAAGAAGGAAAAAAGAATTCAGTAACGTTACGCCTTCGTATACACAATACTTTTAACTCTCCTTCACTATTGGGTATGTTTTTCGACGTTATTGCCGATGCTACCAAATTATTAAGATTCTGAGATGGAGCTTTTTCATTTAAGGAATTAATAAAAATTCACTTCTTTTGATCATATTCTCACCATTTTGTTCTTCACCCTTCTTATGTTGTATACACTTGCAACAAAGACTGCATTGATCGAAATGCTGTAATAAAAGATAAGAATACTGGTCTAAATAATTCATGAAATAATAATAAGTATCGAAGTATCACGTTTTTTTTACCTTCCTATACATTAGTAAATATAAATGGTATTAGTTCAGTTACATAAAAAGACATCACCGCCATCAGTTCATTCTTTTGTTTTGTAAGTAATGAGTAACATAAATAAATAAGTAAATATAGGCAGATACTGAAGTAATGAGTAAGTAAATATATTTATTATGAATTATTTTCAACGCGATTGAGAGTACCAGAATTAGTAACAGTAACCTTTGAAATATAAGAATATAACAACCTGGAGGTTGAGATGCTGTATCTCCGATCAGTAACAATCTAGAAACTGCACTATTATCGTTATTATATTGTCTAGAATCTGCTGCTAACTGTGCTGGCTTTTACTTAAACGAAACAAAAACCAAGTATATGAACCATTGGTACATATACTGAAATTAAAACATTAAAGAACACAATTATTAATGTCCGGATAGACATATTTAAGATCTAGGCTTCTGACTTAGGAATCGATCTTAAGGTACAAATATTTCCTGTATGACTCTGAAACATGGGCAATGTCAGACAAACTTTAGAAAATATTAGATGACATCTACACAATATTAGATGTCACTTACACAATATTAGATATAATCTACACAATAATAGATGGAATATAAATAATATTAGATGGCATATTAGATGGTATCTACACATATTGTCATCTATTCAATTCTCCTACAGTAAGATAAATATATTTTCTGGGGACAACATCCTACCAGAGAAATGATATACGACAATATGTTCTATCGTCTCTAGTGAAATCTAAGAGAGTTCAGTATGTGGGCAAGTCATGAAGCAAAAAAATGAGGTCATCGCAGCACTCGTTTTCTAGAGACCTCCACTACATGATAGGAGAAGCAAAAGACTATCAGCAGGGACACGGGGATTAAAAAAGAAAGTCTGACAGCAGCTATGTAGAATTGCGAGAACTGGTGAGGCATTGTGGACTGTGTAATCTTGAAAGTGGTCAAAAGATGACGATGAGGATATTTAGTTGAGATACCTGCATCAAAGTAAATGATTGTTAGTTGGTTAAACAAAAGGAAAAATCAAGAATTTGAATCTTAATTTTCAAGGCAAGGAGGTAGGCCATACCCCACTGATAACTGGCATTTCCATATTTTACTTTATGCCAGAGTAAGTTAAGTGCAATTATTATCTAAAATAGTCTAATGATTTTCGGGTATCGTAAAGGTTATCTGCACAGAAACGGTGTCGATTTCCATTTCTGGCACTTCGCACTATTGTCCTTGGAAAAGGGATCGATGCATCTTTTAGCAATGGGTTTCATAGGAAATCAGCCAGTCTAGGCGATGGACAACATTGAATTACAAATCTAACTGAAGTGGGATGGGCTTCATCAAATTATCTAGCACATACGCATCATCTAATTTGAACGTGCTGCTTCAACAACCATTAATGGATTACAGGATTTGTAATTGATAATAATCGTTTTCTTTCATCTGATTTGATTTTACAGGTTCTGCATGATTCTGTTTTTGCATTTTTGGAGGGAAATGTGTATTAATTCTTCATGGTTAAACAGTCTAGGTCGATATATTTATCGGCAGTAGCTGTAAACAGCACAGAATCAGAAATAAAGAACGAGTTTCTAATAGACATGCTCGCGTCCCAAACACTTGGAAAGAAGATTTCCGATATGCTTTTGAGTTCGATTGAGAGTATTAAAATAAAAAGCAATTAGCGATATATAATAAGAATAAAAAGGTTTTAAAAATCCCTATTATTATGAGGTAATAAACCAAAGACAACAGAGAGATGAAGTATGGCATTTATTCATCGTGGCTTCGTAGGACGAAATAGTTAAAGTCACGTTAAGGAAAGATAGATTACTAAGATGTACTGGATTGGAGCAGATGTTCGTAGCGTTTTCAGTATGTAGCGTTTTAATGTGTGATTTTATTTCACATGTGCATTTTCGTCATATGATGCTTACTTATTTCCGAAAAGGGAAAACGCTAAACAAAAATAAAAGATGTCCCGTTTATGGAAATGGGGGCATACATCAGAGTATTGATGATGACTAAATCGAAAGGCTGATTAAAATAATCCAGGTCACACGGCACAAGACATCTCATACAAGAGTTGTAAGGTATTTAAATGCACTTGGATACAGGAATCGCTACGATGTTTGGGGGCTTCACAAATTAACGAAAAAAATTAATGGACCACATTTCCATCTACAATTCTCTGCTCAAACGCATATCACCGGCAAAGAAAAATTGATTCTTTACAACGATTGACGTTAAACAGCCAAAATCAGGTTTACATTCGAAAAGGTGAATCTGGTGAGATTGGACTGGACATTCTGTATTACGCGTTCCTTCTGCTAAATCAGATGTTGAATAAGCATAGTGCTCAATTGGACCGATGAAAAGCGCCCGGAATTGGCCAATCAGAAGGGCATCGTCTTCCATCAGAACAAGACCAGACCACATGTCTCTTTGTAGACTCAGTAGAAACGGTTGGAGCTTGGATGGAAACTTTACTAAACCCACGGTACTCATCTAATCTTGCATCTTCGGATTATCACTTATTAAGAGATCGAATTGGGAAGAACTTAAATTCTCTGAAAGCCAATAAAACCCACTTAGGCTAGTTTATTACCCCAAAATATGCCAAGTTGTAAGAAGATGAAATTATGAAGCTACCTTAAAGATTGCGAAAGGTAGTGGAATAACGTGGCAAATATATGATTAAAGAAATCTATGAAAAATATCTAAATATTACCTTTGAAATTCACTTAAAAACGCTATATTTTTTAAATACCCAATAGGATGTAACAAGAGTTGTTGGACATTACATTTTTTCTGAATTCCTGTAATTTGCTATAACGACTGAATGGTATATCGACTCATTCAGTGAATGATGAAAAGTAAAAATCATCGTACTAAAATGATAAAATATACTACTTAATCATGACAGTATAAGGATTAATAAAATTCTTTGGCTTTTTTAAATTGATACTTCAACATCAAAGATTATTGAACTTCTGTCTGCATCTTTTTCTAAAACATTATCACACTGTTTGTAAACAACGTTGTAATGTTATTAAAATATAATTAATAAAAACATAAGAAACCCCAAAAGATAACCATTATTTTCAAGAACATATTTACAATTTACTCTTAAGTTATTTGAATGCTAAAATGAAGATTTAGGAAAGGAAAGTGAAAGTATAGATGTATAGTATGTGAGTTCAAGTTCTGTTAGAAGTTAAGCCTTTATTCTGACTTCACATCAATTCGGAGAACACACAACCTAAAAACAACGATAAGATGGAGAAAATATTAGTAGGAATTTAAGTCGTATAAATGTTTTATCTTTTTATCTTCAAAAAAGTTATTAGATATGTTGCCTCATAATAGGGGAAGTTTTGTCCAACACCGCAAGATGCTACAAAACCTAAACATCGACCTAACAACTCTAGTCATATCTAAACTCTCATATATATTGATCACGTGCGTGGAATCCAAGCCGTTCAGAAATGTCTAATAAGTCAGCTGTATAGAATCGTTTCCAATGATTTGTAGAGGAATACGACAAAATAATATGAGACAAGACAATGTAATAGAAGGTAAAGCAAAGCAAAACAACTACTTATAGTAAAACACTAACAAAGTAATATGTTCACAATATAGAAATAGGGTTTATACGCAAAAGGGATACAAGGTAAGAAAGAAAAATGTGAAGGTAACACCGAAAATTGTCCATTTTCATTGTAGGATTTGTTTATAATTTTGGAGATGAGGATATTTAGCAGTCATTCCCCCGAGATTGAAATAAACCCACGTGTGACTCGGAAAGTAAATAATAACATAATCAAGATGCTGACATCCTACATTACATTAAACAAAAGGTTAGCACAAGTCAACTTCCATCAATTCTAGAAAGAGCACCAACAGTTAGTTGGCTTGAGAAATTTATTTTCCTGAAAATCTGTTTAAAGAGAATGATTTTATAAATTTCAACTGACGATAACGGTAACTGTTAGGTCAATGTATGCCGAAAGTTTTAGTAAAAGGAAACGGTTAATCGAACTATTACAATTACCGTAGTTATTCTTTAAGTTTTAAATTTTCCTGTAGGGTTATTGAATAGTAAATGAAGAACAAAATTGAACACTTTACGGTTGTCAGTCCAGTGCATGCACACTGATTCATTTTATTTGCCCAAAATTAAGTGTAGAATTTACAGAAGCTGCTTATAACATTAAAAGACAACAGATAGAATGATTGATTATGCAAGCTGCACGATGACCAAAATTACCTCCATTAGCTGAAGATTTACCGAGCAGGCGGTTTATCTGGACAAGCAAATTATCTTGAACAAGAATCACTTAACAATAAAAGTCATCATGAATGTTTTTTATAATTGTTATAAATTTTTCATGGTTTTGTTCTCTGCTTTGTATTATTAAAATTAATGACTTTATTTTTATTTTTATTTTTATTTCTAAGCGCATTAAAGATTAAAAATAAATGAATTGTATTGATGGGTTTTCGTCTTTTATATAAAACTTGAGACAATTTCTCCAAAGATAGCCACTTCGTTAGTGCAGATTCACCCGGAATGTCGAGTTTTAAATTTTAAAATATGTTTGCAAAGATTGTATATTGTTATATATAGAGTATACAGCGATTATAAACTTTGTCACTTTACTATATAAGGGTAACCACACGGAACTCAAATCGTAACAATTGCCTTCCGTCACTTATAATTTACGACGAGATTGTGGTTCTGGAAAGTTCTCAGACCAAATCACTTCCCAAAGTTTTACTAAATTACCAAGCACCAAAATATGTTTTTGGAATCCAATCTTGGTCTATCTGAGAAATTTTGGCCACACTTTCGTATATATATATATATATATATATATATATATATATATATTTGTGTGTGTGTATGCATTTTGTGTGTGTGTATGTGTGTGTATGATAAAAATATAATTTTATAATAGTTTTTTTTAATATATTATCATCGTAACACCGAAATTCCCATGTTTCAAAACTGAAACTTCAATCCAAATTCAATCTTAAAAATTAAACTTAAAATACAAAGTTCCGTTCTATTATCGATCGCTTGATAATGGAAAGGAACTATGTATTTTTAGTTTAATTTTTATGAATGAATTTGAATTGAAGTGTCAGTTTTGAAACGTGGGAATTTCGGTGTTACGATGATAATATATTAAAAAAAACAATTATAATATTATGCGCTACGGTTGCATCAAGCACTGTTTTTGAAAAATAAAAATAAATGCAAAGGACTCTGAATTATAAATCTCACTGTAATTTATAATTCAGAGTTCTTTGCATTTATTTTATTTTTCAAAAACAGTGCTTGATGCAACAGTAGCGCGCGCATAATATTATAATTGTTTTTTTTAATATATTATCATCGTAACACCGAAATTCCCACGTTTCAAAACTGAAACTTCAATCCAAATTCATTCATAAAAAATAAACTATATATATATATATATATATACACCATATATATATATACATATAGATATATATATATACATATATACCATATAGATATATATACCATTATATATATAGAGAGAGATATATATACCATTATATATATATATATATATATATATATATATATATATATATATATATATACATACATACATACATACATACATACATACACACACTGAGGCCCGTTGGCATGACGTTTGTCTTATATCGTCCATTGGTCCAGGTTTCAATACTCGGCAGTGGATGCGCACTGCTGATGAGTCCGAAATATAGGACGAAACGGCTTTCCAGTGCTTTCTACATTCTGTTGAGTTTTCTTCTAGACTCAAAGAATTAGTTAATTATGATTATCTAAATTCCACCTAATTTCTATCACACACACACACATATATATATATATATATATATATATATATTTTGTCATCCACAGACAGACTGTTTCGCTGTTTCGCAGCTCATCAGTGTGGCTAGACGTCCGGTTGCCTCTAGCTAGGATCGAAACCCGACTGAATTTGCGTCAGTCGTATATATATATATATATATATATATATATATATATATATATATATAGTACAGTAATACATTTCAGATGCGTCAAGGAAGGTCTTCAGTGATGCACTGTCTTCATTGCCGATTTCGGGTTTTGCATCATATCGGCTCAATAATAGCGTTTTGCTACGCACCTCGACATTGCAAAAAAGAATTAAGATATGGCACGGACTCCGACCTATCTTATTGACATACGTCAGTCAACATCAGCCAGTGAAATAAGACTTTTCCTCCTACCCTCATATATAGTCTTGTCTTTCGTTTTATCCGGTTTTGATTCGCGCTACTTCCCTGGAATTCGTAACGAGGTAAGCTGGACTTGTTCTTGCAAAGTTCAATCCAATGCTTTACATTTAATTAAATACTAATTCAATAACTAAACTTAACCTCATAACTTACGTTAATCCCCCCACCAAAAAAAACATTAATAATTCTTACTATTCTATAAAAATCTTTAGGTCTAACCCTATACACTTAAACTAAATTAGAAAAATACGATGCACGTTCAAGCCTCTACATATAAATGTGTTCTCACATACACTCCTACACGCACAGACGCTCACATAAAACCTATCTTCCATTTACTAAATTTATGAAACCGTTCATTACAATATTATCTTGTACTATTTATTTGAAATTTCTTACTAGTTTTGTAATCTATCAATTAAAACAATACGTTGGCCTAATCTAAGCAAGGAAAAAGTAATAATTAAAAAATATTAAATACTTAAAAAACCTAAATAGCTAAGGTAATATAGACTAATTTACGAAACCGTTCATTACAAACTTGTCTCGTCGTACTATCTCTCTCTCTCTCTCTCTCTCTCTCTCTCTATATATATATATATATATATATATATATATATATATACAAATCAAATCGCTAAGTGGTAAGAATGTCTATAAAATATTAGAAAGATCCATGCCAACTATCTAATGTTATATAATATAAATATTGGCCAATACTTTCTAAAATTAATTGAAAAAACATTTTAGCCAAAATGACACACTAAGTAATTTCTTTTATAGAAAAATCTTAAAAATTAGCTACTCCTGCCCAAATAACATCTATAATATTATTAATTCACATAATAATAAAATATTAAACAAATTTTATAAGAATAACCAACCAGATAGAAAATCTTCTTGTAATTGTAGAACCAAAAACAACTGTCCAGTTGGAGGTATATGCAAATCTGAAATTGTTATATAAGAAGCAATCATTTTCCTTAACGAAAATGTAAATAATAAAAAAAATACATTTCTGCTGGGATCTGGAAGCAGAGGTGCTACAATTAGGAGCATTTTTCTCTGACACTTATCTAAAACACAAAACACCTCTTTCAAAATATTTCACCCCACAGATAGAATGGAAGATTATAGGTAAATTCCAAACCCCTAACAGATTCAAAAATAGGTGTAATTTGTGGCTAGAAGAAAAAATTAAAATAAATATAAAAATACTGGCCAGCTGTTAAGCGAAAGAAATGAGATCATATTTAAATATACCATAAATATAGATTTAAACTATCTTATAAACAGAATTATATTTTGTATTTATTTTGCAGTCTTATAATTATTTTGCATTATTTATTGAAAGTCATCTGTTTTGATTTGTGTATGCATATTTTTTGTTTATATATTTATGTGTGTATATGTGTGCATGTGTGTGTATGTGTGTATATGTACATATGTATATGTTTTTATATACGTATGTATATATATATGTGCGTATGTCTATATATGTGTATATGTGTATATGTGTATACGTGTGTGTGTATATGTGTATATATATGTATGTATGCATTATATATGAATGTATATATGTGTATTAATGGAATTAATTGGAATTCAGTCAGGATCTGGCAGGAAATGGAGCGCTAAAGGACAGTAGCAGAGGAGAGTCTTAGGCATAAAGCTATAATGTGGTCAATAGCTAAAGACAAAGCAGGGTTGGTGTTTTTTCTCACGCCCAAACCAACATTTCCAAAGGCAAAGATAAATGCCAACTCATCAGAGATGAAGTCCGTGCGGGCGTAGAAGCTCGATGCTGTAAAATTGTCGGTCTAAGTCAGTAGGGAACCTGGATGAAATGGGAAAACGTTGAACAGAAAAGAATTACTTAGCCAGAGTGTTGGCGGTCAGATTTAAGTGAGGTTCGATTTATTATCAAATCTGTGTATGATGTCTTACCGAGCCCAACTAACCTGCATATATAGGGTAAGAGTGAGACCCCCAATTGCCAAGTGCAAGGAAAGGATCTTTACAGCACATCCTTAGTAGTTGTCCAAAGCTTTGGGTGATGGTCGGTACCATTGGAGTCGCGACCAAGCCCTTAAAGCAATTGCCAACAAGGTGACTAAAGCTATAAGGGCTCGTAAGCATCAACCAGGAAAGAAGTGGAATCAGATTAACTTCATCAAAGCTGAAGTAAAGAAACAGAGGAGAGAAAGAGAGAACAAGCCTGTTATATTCCGCAGTTGATTGTCAGTTGATAGTTGACTTAAAGACCCAACTGAAGTTCCCCAGACACATAGCCGTAACATCATTCAGACCAGATCTGATGTTGCACCCCGACAACACGAAGCAGTGCATTATTTGGGAATTGTCTGTGTCATGGGAGGAATTCATTACACTGCCAAATGAGAGAAAGATATCCAAATACCAAGAACTGGTCGAACACTATGACCCAATAGATGTTGGTTGCAGGGGCTTTGCAGGACAGTCGTTGTGCATAGCCCTGGCAAAAATAGGCATGGGGGGTAGCGAGGGCTAGAGAACTGAAGGACATTACCAATGAAGATTTAACTGCTTCCAAGTGGATTTGGCGTAAGAAGGCGGAGCCATGGAAGAAAAAAATGAGGACAATGAGAGGGAGAGAAGAAAGAAAAACCCCAGAAACATACTTAGGGATACGGAGGGGAGTGGTTACAAGGTATAAAAGAATACTGAATTAATATAGTAAGTCAGGACAGTTGAACGGTTATGGATAGAATTGTTTGAGAATTGTTGGCGGATGTGGAGTGGGGGTCCATGGATGGAAAATCTTTTCGGTTGTCATTTGTTTCCGAAGCTAACCAAATCTTTTCTTCCAAATCTCACAAATCTTAGCTAAGGAATTCTACCGAAGCTGAACAAATCTTCTCTTCAAAGTTTTTCAAATATAAACAAATCTTAGCTACGGATTTCTACCGAAGCCAATTAAATTTTCCAACAAAGCCCTTCGATGCGAAAACTCACACTCCCCTGTTCCCATCCATAAATAAATCAGTAATATAGCTATTAAAAGCTAAATAAATATTAATCTTTAAAGGCAAATAATTCGATACTGTAATTCGAATTATTTAAGGTAACATTAATATACGTGGCAAACTATAGTAGTTCACCACGGAGCCAGAATAAACACGTCCTTATCGTACGAGGATAAAATTATGACTGAAGACAATATCTTATCCATAAATAAAATCAGTAATATAGCTATTAAAAGCTAAATAAATATTAATTCTATAATCTTTAAAGGCAAATAATTCGATACTGTAATTCGAATTATTTATGGTAACATTATACATGGCAAAGTAGAGTAGTTCACCACGGAGCCAGAATAAACACGTCTTTATCGTCCGAGGATAAAATTCTGACTGAAGACAAAATCTTCTGATACAAAGGACTCGCTTTCAGCTGCCAAATTCCATGACAAAGCGCGGCCATAAATTTACCGACCGCCCCGTCCTCAGGCCACCGACCCACGACATTAAAACAACATATCATATCTAATACCGAAGTCGTTGAAAGATCTCCTCTCACCTCATGTTAAATCTCTGTCAACAAAAATTTCCAAAAAACACTCAAAACATGAATCTCACCACCGAAGTCACCGAAAGGTGACCTCTCACACTTATGTTAAATCTCTGTCAATAAAAATTTCCAAAATGCCTAATTGCCTTATTCTTATGAATGTAATTTCAGAGGGCAAATATTAAAATAGTTTTGAAAATGTCGTGTGTCGATACTAATATTAATTGGTCAGATTTATTTCGAGTAATACTTAGATAGAAAATATATGTGTGTAGGTTAGTTAATTGAGTAGTTAGCTTATGTCTTTTTTATTTAATTTTTGAATTATTTTAGTCGAGAAGTCACGAAATGGCGAAGGAACTTCAAATAAATATTTCATTTTGCAATTTCTGGTTTTGTAAAATTAAATTAATGTTCTCAATGCCGACTTAGGTTTTTGCATCATATCGGTTCAAATTCAGCCCCGACCTGACTCCGGATGAGTCAGGACGCCTCCTTGAAAGCGTCGTGCTACGAACCTCGACATTGCAAAGAAAAAAATATCATATCGATATAGCTAGGAGTCCGACCATACTGAAATACGTTCGTCAGCGTCAGCCAATGAAAGAAAGGATTTTAACACTCCCATCCTATACTGGTGTATACTTAACCCGGTTTCGATTCGAGTTACTTCCCTTAGATTCCTAACTCGGCAAGCTGGTCTCTCTCTTGCATAGGTTAATTCATACGTTTTAAATGGCTAATCCCATAATATTACTAACACATTAACTAAACCTATACGCGTACCCAACCCAAATCTATCCTATATTAGCAATTATGCATCGCCAAAAATTAGTCAAACTTACCACTTATAGTAGCGTTTCTAAAAATTATTCGCTATTCTTACTATCAGATAAATCTTTATGTCTACGTTTACCTTATACGTTTAAACAAACGAAATTACACAAAAATTCCTACACATATATGTACATCCACGCATGTACATATAAATGTAGGAAATGTACTTACACACATAAACACAGACACATACATAAATTTAACTAACCCCCATTTACATTAATTTAATTTTTCAAATCCAGAAGTTGCAAAATTAACTTGTACTATTTATTTGATGTATTTTATAATTATGAAGATGTATTAGATATAATGAATTTATATTCTTTTATATATATTATATTATTTATTTTTTCACTATTCTTTATATATATTATGATGATTGTTATTATATTGACGTAGATTAGATGATAGGGATATAAAGTTTGATTTAATTTCAATGTATTTCATTACCTGTCACTTGTACTTCCTATACCTATACCTGCTCATTGAGCTGACACCTTGCCTCTGCTTTTTCTTTCCTCTACTCCTCTCTTCAATATTGTAAGTCCCCAGGAAAATTTTTCTTTGGTCAAGCAATTTAGACATTTACTTTTCACCTTTTCTCTTGTTAATTAATTTTGAAATAATTTTTCATAAATTGTCTGGATAAATTTAGACCATTTTGTAATTTCGGTCTGATGAGGCTGATATTAAAACTTATCTGTCGAAATAAATTATTACCGAATTCTTCGATCATGTGTTAAATATTTTACTTCTTGATGGGCACATACACACACACACACACACACACACACACACACACACACACACACACACACACACACACATCTATATATGTATGTGGTGAACTCTCCTATTGTGAACGATAAACGAGGGTCAGTAGGGGATGGTGCCTTTCGTTTTATACTTATGCATACTAGCAGGGGCTATTGTGGAGAAAATCAGGTAAGGGAAAGACATATTTGTTGAAATTTGTTAAAACAGGATTTTTATGGCGTCTCTGAGCTTGAAGCTGATCACGGTGCTTCAGTTGGCTGTCTTCAAACCCTATAACTTAATGAAACATATTACACCACACCTTTCGGTTTGATGCTTGCCATTCCCAGGTTTACAGATCAAAGTTGAGTTTCAAGTTGTTTTTCAATTTGTCTTTGTAGCGTTAGAGTGGACGTCCAACTGAACAATTGGTGTTTGGTAGTTGTCTATACAGCACCTCTTTTAGAAGCCTATGCTCACCCATTCTCACAACATGACCAGCCCACCTAAGTTGTATCTTTGCTAGAATGGTTTCAATGCCTGTGGTGTGCTGTTGTTATTGCACTAATCTGGACCCTTTCATCCCATTTTATATCACATATGGCACGAAAACAGCGCATGTGAAAGGTGTCAAGTTGATTTATGTGTTTACGGTACGGGGTCCAAGTTTCAGCACCAGGGGCTGAGAGAATGACTGATCTGTATATGTCAGTTTTAACTCTGAAAGTTTCCATAACCTATGTTTAAAATTACCGAATGCTGTGCTGGATTTGGTTATTCTGGATTGGATTTCTCTGTCCATTTTTCCATCAGAAGAGACTGTTGATCCAAGACATGTGAACAGTTTTTAATGCCGTGCCATCAATGAAGACAGAAGGATTTGTGAGAGATGGATTGCCTGGTACTGGCTGATACATTAGCTCAGACTTCTTTATGTTGATAGTGAATCCAAATGCATTCGCTGTTTCAGAGAATTTATCAAGGATAGTTTGAACGTCTTCTAGACTGTGTTCTAATAGAGCAGCATTATCTGCAAAGAGAAGATCACGTACCAGCTGCAAACCAAGTTTCGATTGTGCTTTAAATCGTTGCTGATTGTATAGACCCCCTTGTTCTGAATTCAACACTGACACCTTCACTTAGGTCAGAGAATGCTTTTTCAAGCATAGCAGAAAAGAAAAGTGCAAAGAGAAGTGGAGCAAGAACGGAACATTGCTTTGTATCATTGGAGATGAAAAAGGCATTCGATTGCTCATTTCCCGCCTTCACAAAAGCTTTCATTCCTTCGTGAAAGGAGATAAAAATATGGAGCATTTTTTCTGAACATCTAATGTTGGCAAAACTTTCCAAAGAGCAGTTCGAGATAGAGTATCGAAAGACTTTTTGAAGTCTATAAAAAACAAAAAAATAGATCCTTGTTTTGTTCTCGTGCCTTCTCCTGAGCTTGCCCGGGACGAAAGATCATATCCACGGTTTCTCTACCGGATCGAAAACCGCACTGGGCCTTTGGTAATGCTGATTCTAAGACAAATTCATTAAGCCCATTCAGGATGATACGAGAAGGATTTTGCCAGCAACTGAAAGAAGAGATATTCCTCTATAGTTGTCACATTCACACATGTATCCTTTGCGCTTATACAAATGGACAATGGAAGTATTCTTATATTGCTGTGGCACTTCTCCCTTTTTCCACACAAGATTGAAAAAATCACAAATTTTGCGTATCAAAAGATTGGTGCCACATTTGTATATTTCATTTGGAATTCCATTTTCTCCGGGAGCTTTTCCATTCGAATGCTGTTTAATGGATTTTTTTGAGCTCGAAGGTTGAAGGGTTAGCAGAAAGGCTTTGTACAAAAGGTCTCTGAGGAAGATTGTTTATTACTTCAGCATCAAGAGACGAAACCTGATTTAGGACTGTTGAGAAGTGTTCTGCCCATGGTTTGATAATGTGACTTTTGTCTGTTAAAAGAGTGTTATCTGAAAAGATTGGTTATAGAAAAAAAAAACACCCTTTAAGTTTTGGTAGAATGATTTGAAGTCACATCTGTCAGCAGGTTCCTGCAAAGCTTTGGCCTTTGCTGTCCACCAGCGCTCTTTCACACCACTTCATATCAACATATTTTCCATGTAGATAGAAATATATGATAAGTGAGAGAAAGAAAAAAGTAAGCAACAGAAAAAGACAAAACAGATACTCCTTTTGACCTATCTATGAGAGAGACAATGTATAAAAGTATTTGCCCAATATTTTGCAATACTTTACTGCGATTCAACTTAATCAAACGCTGAAATTGCTACTGACTGTGTGTATGTGTGTGTGTGAGAGAGTGATATAGAAAAAGAGAGAGAGAGAGAGCCAGAGAGGGATGGAAGAAAACAGTATCTGGTCAATTAATAGCAATATTCATGTTATAACCCAAATCCTGTTATTAATAATTAAAAGCATTTTGTCTATATCAGAATGAAACTTCTTATGGAGATGGTGAGTAACTTTTTCCTTGACTTAAATGACGCTTGCAAGATATGTTGTAAGTTTAAGTTCACAATAACATTTTTTGTATCTTATTCGTTCTTATTGAACATTGGCAGAGCATGTAGATAATTAAACATGTTTATTATCATAAGTACAAATTTATACTTCATAGTAATTATAATGTTTCATTCTTGCGCTAAGAAATAGATGTTTAAAAGATTTTAATTGTAAATATAGCCTTTTGGGTAAAAGTCACTTTCGAAGATTTAATATCAATGTAATCAACATTTTTCGTATTTTACTTAAACTATCATGCATTATACTTATGTAATCACAATGTACACATTAATAAATGCACTTTTATGCAAATTTCTAATCAACTAATGGTGTGGCAGCAATTTATTATTATTACATCGTTAACTCATTGCATTTTTAAATAAAAAGAGCAAAATAATTCATTTACTTTCGTTTAGCAAAATGTGAAAATTACATCACTTAGCGTCCTTCACAGTTTTCTCTCGACGTTATAAAAATAATTTTTATAACGTGGAGAGATTTTCGAATTTCGAAAATCCCAATCAAATTTAAATTTCAACGCGTAACCTTATTTTTTTCAACTATACTTTTCTGTGTGTCTAAATATATTTTTCCTCTGATTTTTTACATTTGCGTTGGATGAAGTTCCTCAAAAAATGAAACATGATGTAAAAAAAGTTTATCATATTTTTTCATTTGTTTCTGTTTGCAAATATATTCATTTATGCCTCAATTTTTATACACACATATACACGCGATATATATATATATATATATATATATATATATATATATATATATAAATAAATAAAATTTCAAACGTTATTTATAGTAGATAACCGTGTTTGAAATAGGTGGCCACGTTTGTATTTTCAACAGTCTGTATTACGTCTACCGATTAAGTAACAGAAAATCGTGGGTTAAAATGCATCCATTAATTCTTTATAAATTGAATTCCTTAAAAAGGGTAAATACAACTTTACAGGCTGGATACTCTTTGTGGCCGAGCGGTTTAAAGGACGCCTGATCAACCGCACCAGAGGGCAATATTTGGATTTTTCAGTCTTTCATTTCATTTGAATTTTAATATATCGTTTCAGCAAGAAAATGGGATCTTTGTTTTAAGCCAGAGAAAAATGGTTTTATCTGCAAGAAGATCTCTTTCTTGTTTTTAATGGCGCTTTTGCATGCCTTAAGATATGCGCAGTGACTAATAATTTGGTCGGATAACAGTGTAAGGAGTACATAACAGAAAAAAGAAAAGGAAAACGAGATTTCGCACATTAACCTTTCAAATAAACCTATTAATTTAAACATTATTTATAAGAAAAACTTTTCAGGCAGTGATAAGTTTCTTTACAGAACATGACAATAAATATTGTTGGGATCGTTCTTCAGCTGTTCATAAAGACATTGTATTAACAAGAAAAATGATACCAGATGTTAACTTCTACAACGATTTCATTTTTTAATTATGGGTAAGAAAATGACCAATTTCGTCTAAAGTGGTTGGACAGAAAATTAGTTTCTTTGTAGCGAATTGACAAAAACCTTAAGAACAAGAGAAGCCGTTTACTTGGTTTTGAGGATTTGTATGAAGTTGCAAATTTTGGCGGGAAATAGGAGATAATAACAGTTCCCAAATGTATATAAAATAAGAAATCAATTTTACAAAAATAAATTCAAATAAATTTCTATTATGATAAATTTTTAATTTATTTAAATTTGAATAATAGATAAATTTAAATGAATTCATAAGAAAACAATGTTTTTATTTTTCAGGGATTTCATCATTCTAAAACATCGAGTCCTATTTTTAATTGCTTACCTGCGTTCACGTGCACACGTCCCTATATTGCAAAGACTCTTTCATACAAACACGTGGTCATTTATAATCCTTGTTATTAAAATAAAATGATAAAATAAAAACTCCTTCAACTAATTAATACTTTGATTTTGTTTAAAAGCACAAACAAAAATACATTCGAATAAGCACTCTTTCTATATCCTTGACTTCTTACCTGCCTTTTTGTGTTATGATTCAAAGATAATATGACTAATGATGCTGAATGTGAAGGTTTTAGAACATGTGTTTATTTACTAAACATTAGGGATGAATGATTGGAAGATTTTTCATTGTACCTGAAAAACTCAACCTGCAATAAAACTATACATAAAACGAAGCATCAACCTCTTTGAAAAGTTTGAAAACAATGCATTTGCTTTCAACTTTAGTATTCATGTCAATTTCCTTAAAAAGTAAATGTAAGATGATTTTCCGTATCCCTTCAAAATTACTTAACGTATCTATATCCTATATACACTGATGTGCCAAATGACCACATATATTACCTCTGAAATACATTGTGAAATATTTAAAACTTCGTTGTGAAATTAAGCAAAACAATTTGTTGGTGCTTGGCAGCTCATTTCTTCTGTTCATTATAGAAGAGCAGCGACAATGAATGAGATCTAGATCTGGTTTTGATTTTCATAAGAAATCTCACACTCGAATAACAAAAATTGAAAGTATGAATTACATTGACAAAATTTTGTTCTGCAACGAAGCGACATAATAGAAAGTTTATACGACATAACTCTAGTATCTGGTTAGATATGAATTTATTGAATGGGAAAGAGATTCACAGTTAACCGTGAAAGTATAGCTTGGTATGACGACGTCAAAGTTTTCAAAAATGAGATATAACTCAGGAGTCGATCAACAGATTTTCACTTTCCTGTTACAATTTATTCCAGTCTTTAAAGAATTCTCTTAATAAAAATTCCAATTTCTTGAAAAACCGCAGAAAGTACTTAGATAAGTGTTATGGTCCTGGTTAGAACCAAGGAAGAACAACACGGACACAAGAGTAGAAATAACGAAGATATATTACACGAAATAATAATACAAGATGTGGAAGATGTTAGTATGTCTGTCAGTCTGGTTTGGAGTGACACTATCGGCTCGACTCGATTCGTCTCTCTCTCTTGAGAGTCGTAGTATACATAATGTTAGTAAGAGTTCATTCTGTAGTTATAGGCAAGGACCCTTAACACCCCACTCCAAACCTTTTACCTCGCAGGGGTCTTTAATATTTTTTCCTCTTCGGATTAATCATCAAAGGCTCTGTAAATTTTCTTTTTCTGTTTGAATTCCACGGTTCTGAAATTGCTTGAGGCCTTTGCATATTGAATGTGTCAAATATTGTGTCCTCTTCCTGAGGTAGACCGTTACAATCCTCTAACAGCCTCTTTCCGATCTGATTTAAGTGCCTTTTATGCGAGAACTTCGGACCCTGAATTATGTAAATCACGTTCCCGATTCGTTTCTCTATTGTACCTGGCTCCCAATAGGATGTGTTGCTTTTAAACATAAAAAAAAACAACTTTCTCCCCTGGGTTAAATTTTCTTTTTGGTACAAACGACGTTGGTTATCGCTTTGTCTTTTTGGCAGTAATTTGTCGAATACCGATCTAATTTTTCGGGCGAACATTACTTCCGCCGGCGATAATGCCGATGGCATAGTACTGTTCGGTGTAATTCTATACACTTGCAAGAATTGTTGTAAAGCCTTTTCTATTGGTACGTCATAAGCTTTCCTTAGTGCTCGTTTTAATGTATCTACAAACCTCTCCGCGTGCCCGTTTGATCTTGGGTGACATGGCGGGGATTTGATGCGTTTCACCTGAAAAATTTCACAAAATCCTTAGGTGTAAATTGTGTCCCATTATCGGTGACTAAACAATCAACCACTCTGAAACGAGCAAACAGCTCGTGAAGGCAATTTATTGTAGTCTCATAAGCAGGTTTTCTACAACGAAATACTTCTGGCCATTTGCTGTAACTGTCAAGTAGTAGAAACCCTCTAATGGACCTGCGAAATCTACATGGATTCTCGACCACGGTCGATCTGTCTTAGGCCATGGCTTATGAGTGATCGGAGGTGCCTTGGCTGCTAAGGGACATTCCTTGCATTTGTCAAGCATATGTATAATATTATGATCCATGTTTGGCCAGTACACGTAACTTCGCATTAAAGATTTCATCCTGTTCTTTCCTGGGTGGCTCATGTGAAAATCCTTGAGGATTCGCCTTTGTAGCGTTTTCGGGGTTACTCCTCTTTCATTATATAGCAGAACATTACCACATAACGAAAAACTGTCTGATATATGCTTATCTTTTCCTACAATTTTTGTTTTCGTTTCCTTTATAAATTCGTCATTCACGGCTTCGTTTCTTATTTCCTGTAATGTGACGGGGAGGTCTCGAATTGTACTACATATTGATGTTCTAATATCTTCCTCATATCGTAGAGCTGCAATTACGGAATCTTCTAAAGGCTCCGGTTTCTTTGGTATTACTCTCGAAAGACCATCTGCATGCCCGATTTTGTTTGATGGAAGATACTCCATTTTAAAGTTATAGTTTAATAAAATCTTACCAATCTATTAGTAGTGTAGACAGATAGACCTTTCTTTGATCCAAATATTGTCAATAACGGCTTGTGGTCCGTCTGTAAGGTGAAAAAATCTACCGTAAATATATCTGTGGAATCTCCTAACAGCAAAAATAATCCCCAGCCCTTTTTTTTCGATTTGCGAGTAATTTTGTTCGGCTGGTAGTTACGTTCTTGACGCATGCGCGATGGGTTTTAGTGTGCCATCTGGCATTTTATGAAGTATACATACCCCAACACCATAGGCACTCGCGTCACTCGCGACTATTATTTCCAATTTTGGATCATAATGCGCTAAAAATAAATCTGCTGTTAGAGTCATAACGATTTTGTCGAAAGTTTTCTGACATTCATATGACCATTCCCAAACTTTTTCCTTCTTCAACAGTTCGTTTAGGAGTGCGCGTAATTTGTGCATGTTAGGAATAAATTCTTGATAATAATTTACTAAAGAAGCTTTGTAACTCGGCTAAATATTTTGGAGCCGGCATTTTTTTTATTGCCATGGCTCTTTCTGGGTCTGGTCTTCCTTCTTCGTCAATAATATGACCTATATAATTTATCTCCTTCATGAAGAAGTCACATTTATTTTCCTTTACCTTAAAACCGTAATTTTGTATCTGCCTGAAAACCTCTTGAATGTGTTCCCAGTGTTGTTCAATATTTTTGCTATTTATCAGGATGTCATCAAGGTATGCGATCGTGAAATCCAGTCCGCCTAGCATAGTGTCCATTATTTGCTGAAATATCGCCGGCGCGACCTTGATCCCGAATGGTAATCTCTGGAACTTATATAACTCTTTATGTGTCTTTATGCACAACAACCTCGAGCTTTCCTAATCTACTGGTACTTGTAGGTATGCTTCGCTCAAGTCTATCTTTGAGAAAAATTTTCCTCCGTTTAACTTTGTGAAAACTTCCTCTGGACTCGGGAGTGGATAGTGATAATCCTTAATCGCTGCATTCAATCCCGTCGAGAAATCAGCGCATACTCGTATATCACCCGATTTCTTTTTCACGTAAACTGTAGGTGTGGCCCATTGACTATATTCCACCTTTGTCAATATACCGGTTTTCACGAGTCTATCCAACTCTTCGTTTATGTTTTCTAATGATGCGAAAGGTAAATTTATTTTCTTCTTGAAAATAGGTTGTACATTTTCTTTGAGTTCGATTTTGACCGCCATTTTTTTACACCACCCGAGGCCAGCTGAAAATACGCCGGGGACACTCTCCTTTAATTCCTCCTTCAATTTCTCTGCCTCGGTCGATAACCTTTCCACTTTTTGGCAGAATGTATTTATCGGTAAATCCCAGAGGTCAAATTTCTGCATCCAGTCAGTTCCAAATAAATTTTCCGTATTTTTTAGAACATACATCTTTAATTTCTTGGTCATCCTGTTGAACGTCAAATTTGTGATAATTTCCGCCTCAAATTTGATTTTTCTTACTGTTACCGACATGGCTATTTTATCTGTTCTCATCATGGTCAGTTTGTTTAATTTCTTCCACGTCTGTAAGCTAATAATGGTTAAATCTGATCCGGAATCTAATTGTAATCTGATTTTTTTGTTTAACATTTCTACTTGTACGTATTTTCGTATATTTATCCCGTCCGCTTGGTCAGTTCTAGTGGCTCTTACTCGGCATTTGTTTTCTTTCTTTGTTCTACAGTGCGAACTTTTATGTCCCACTTTATTGCACGACAGACAAGTCTTATAGCGGTATGGACAATCTTTGTACCAATGCAAAGTCCCACAGCGATAGGATGGACTGGGTGGTGGTTTCTTCTGAGGTTTCATTTGACTTTTTGTAGTAAAATAATTTGTTTTGTTTTTTGGGAGGGACTAAAACGTGTTTGTCGTTGTACTTTTCGTATGTGAGCGATGCCAGACTCTTCGATATCTTTCGAGTCCTTTTTTACGCTTGTACATCTCTGACAGTCATCAGCCAATTTTTGTAGTGTCAATTCTGGTTCACTCTCAAATTTTGTAAGAATTCTCCGTCCGATCTCCGCATCTTTAGTCGAAGCCAGGCCTTGGACGAATATCAAACATTTAAAATTGTCCGGGCTGAGTTCAGATAACTTAAAGTCATCGCAGTGTTTGTTCACTACGGAAGCGAATGTTATATAGCCTTCGCTATCCTTTTTTGTTAAATTTAAATTTCCACCTTTTGTGAAGCGTTCGGACTAAATAATTCCGTTAAAAGTTTCACGGCTTCCTTGAAAGTCAACTCATTCGTTTTCCTCGGTAGGATGTAGTCTACGAATTTTGACCCTAGTTTCCTCAGTAGTAGACGTACTTTTTTCGCGTCTGACCAATTCCTGCAATCAAACTCATATGAATCTTCATATCTTCTGAAGTAAGCCGCGAAGGTTTTGTCTTCGTCCGGTGCATAAGTGAAGTCTTTGATAGAGCTCCATATAGCATTTTACGAGAATGCCGGTTCATTTCCAGAATTTTGTCCTTTATTTGTTACTGCCCGTAGTAGTAATTCTTGTAGTTCGAGTTGCCTCTCTTCGTTTTTCTGTTGAATTTCTAATTGTTTTTCTTCGAACCTAGTCTGTCTTTCCTCATTTTTTTGCTGCTGCTCGAATTGCATTTTCATTAGTTCCAATATGGTACACCGTCATTTTGCGTAACGATTTTTCCTTTTTTCTCAGTGTAGACTTCAGGTCTTTATCGCCTGTTGTTCTGGAACCTTAGTACGAAAAACATTTCCTGCATAGAATTCGATTCTGTTCTGGCTGACAGATAAAATTCGTTATGGTTGGTGTTCAAAAAATTTTTTTATCTTCGCGTAGAACTTGTTTTTTCTCAATACCTCCGTCGCCTCTGTTAGTAAAAAGATTTTTTTAGATTCTCCGCGTAGAATTCGTTTCTTCAATATCCTCGTCGCCACTGTTATGGTCCTGGTTAGGACCAAGGAAGAACAACACGAATACAAGAGTAGAAATGACGAAGATATATTACACGAAATAATAATACAAGATGTGGAAGGTGTTAGTATGTCTGTCAGTCTGGTTTGGAGTGAACTACTATCGGCTCGACTCGATTCGTCCCTCTCTCTCTTGAGAGGCGTAGTATACATAGTGTTAGGAAGAGTTCATTCTGTAGTTATAGGTAAGGACCCATAACAATAATTAAAAAAAATAAAAACATTAAAAATTGTACAGGAGTCACTCCGCCAGTGGAAATCTGTAATCATCTTGATGATACATCGGCAGTGAAACTGCCCACCTCTTTCTAAGTTGTAAAGTTTAGTCTTGTGAGTGAACAGTGATAATACCCATATAGAGAATAGTATCGGTTGGAATGGTTTAATCTCCTCTCTCTGGAACTTTTGATCGATGAGGGTTACGGAAGAACGAAGAGAAACGACGTTACACTTTTACAATCTGGCGGTTATTCTGTTAAGTACAAAAACTAACGGAACAGTCAAGGAATGTGTCTCAAAAGTAATAAAGCGAGTGAGCAGGATGCTTTTATATCTGATGTCTTTGAATAAGGATCTCAATACAGACCAGCATGTTGGTGGATTTCTCCGAATTGCGGTGAGAAATAGATCTGTGTCGCGAATGACTTCATATATTTGATCTCAAGGCAATGACAATATATATTAATAACCCAATTTATATTGCCTCAAGGCACCATTTCTCCAAACTAATTTTTATTGTTTTAATTCTTAATGAGGTAAGATGCTTAATTGGTCTACTTCATTTAACTAACATTTAATTAAATTTATTTAATTACAGTTTCTAATTTTCTATTTTTACTTTTAATTCATTCACACACCCACACTTGCATTATATATATATATATATATATATATATATATATATATATATATATATATATATATATATATATATATATATATCTGAGATGGCCTCGACCTCTTAAACCAGCTCCCTAAACACCAACGGGGGCACTATTATTCTATCTTTTGATGTAGTAAAGCTCTATGATACGATCCCACACCAATATGGACGAGAAGCAATAGGATTCTGGCTCGAACATCTCCTTAATGAGATCCTGGAAAAAAATTGGTTTTATCAACTTTTTGGACTTCAATGGCAACATTTACAAACAAATATCGGGAACTGCGATGGGTAACAAAAGTTGCCCCGACTTACGGTTATTTAGTCATGACATACCTGAAAGTACATATATATGAACAATGGAAATTAAAATGCGGCTTGAATTTCCACAAATATTTACTAAACTGGAAACCTTACTTGGACGAGAGCCTAATTCATTGGACGCAGACATTCGACCAACTCAGTTAATTCATGACCCTAATTAACAGCAATAATATCCAATTCACAATGTAATACCGTCAAGACCAATTTCCATTTCTGGGCATTATAATCATAAAAAGACACACGCATTGAAACGGGTATCAGTCGTAAACCAAAAGATTCTAAACAATACCTGCTATTGACCTGAAGCCATCCAAAATACAAGAAACGAATATTCCATTTAATCTAACGAGAAGAATTTGCACAAATTATGAAACACAGAATAGAAGACTTCAAAAATAAAAATTCTACTCGAAAGATTACCCAAAGTTATTAATAGGACGTACCAAAGCAATAGATATTTAAGAATTACGAAAAACAACAATAAATAGCTTCAGTCACGTCAAATATTTTATCTTATATATCATCACACAACTCAAGATATACAGAAGCAGACAACATTATTCACAAGAATATTTCACTATTGAGACAAGACTCCAGAATGAAAAAGAAAAACATATAAAATAATCAAAAGCAAATCATAATAAAAATCCCTCAAAGATCTACTCATCAGTGTCAAATTACTCACCAAAAAACTGACATCAACTGTCAAAAAGTGTGGTCACTCTAACTGCAGAGCTTCTATCAACTTCATTAAAAACACAATGTATAAATTTAAATCAGGACAATTTTTTCGTAAAAAATATAATATATGCTATTAAATGTAAAGGATGTAACGAAGATTAAAGCAGGCAAACCAAACATCCACTCAGAAACAGAATGACAATTCATCCCCAATAAATACGAGACCCTACAACAAGATGGATACCGCTCAGTATCACAACAAATATATTCACCAAATTCCAAGTCTTTCCACTTTATTTTTCCAAGATAATACCACGGATCGAACACGAATTGATAAAGAAAACATTTATTCAAAGATAGAAACCGTGTCTGAACAAACTCTAATAGTTAACAATGACAACACAAACACGTAAACATACACATACACGCAACTTATTGTGTCCATTTTACTAATGGAATATTATTATTATTATTATTAAGGTGATAAACAACGATCTCTACATTCCCCACAGAGGCTTAAATAAAAATTCTTGTATAACTCATTGAACCTCAACATGTTCATATACACCTAGACACTCATATACAATTCTTATTTATCTTGCTGTCACCTCCACCATCATTATGACTACTGTCGTTTTTTTGTTGTCACATTATCCCCCACATTCCAACAAAAAGCACTAAAACTATTTCTACACACACACACACACACATACACACACACACACACACACACACACACACACACACACACACACACACACACAGACAGACAGACAGACATATACAGCAGGAAAGTTTGGATGACTCAGCTGCCTTCGGGCTGAAAATGCAATTTTATACAACCGCGCAGCCTCGCGTCTATTACCATTCGTGTGGCCGTATGTAAAAGTCATATGTGCCTGCTGACGATATGAATATCTTGCCATTGTTAAACAGAATATTTCTCAGTCAACTCAGTACTACACGCATTAAACGCTGAATGCGGAATAGTCACAAATGTACACGAATATAACCGAGTTCCTATGGCAACACAGCGCCGTCTACCGTAAATTTTCTTTAAAGTTAATAACTAAAAAACGAAGAATTTGCGAATATATATTTATATAAACTTTTGTCATTGCTTTGAGTGAGGAACCTGCCACCAAATTATATATTAAAGGTAAACGGAAACGTTACAATGTAAATAAACTGGGACATGAAAGTTTCCATACATGCATATAATATTGGTACGATATGAAGTGTATGCTGCTTGCCTTACTTCTCATTTTGGTTCTGCCATGAAGATATATAAAAATCAGAAGCAAAATTGACCACTAGGTGACAAGAATAAGTAGAAAAAATAAATTGAAGATAGTGGCTTCCCCAAATACTTGTAGAAAAGCTACTTTTCTTCACAGCGGCACAACTAAAAGGCAGAAATTGACACAAAATATCGAAAAATGAATTTATTTTTGTTTTTTTTCATTTTCACATTTTTTAATTTTAATTTTACAGAGGATAAATTTTGAAACAAGAAACCGAAGAGTGCACGATATTCTCCGTTTTAGGTTCAAGATGTTTGGGTTTTATTTAAACTGAAAATTGGACTTTGTTCCTTTTTCTCGTTTTTCTATGAGAACACGTTTTGTGATTTTATAATTTTTCATATTTTTTACGTATTTTATTTCTAGCAATAAAAAATCAATATTCTCCTTTAAGCTTAATGTAGAATAGCTTCCATATTTTTTACACAATTCGCGTTCAAATTTATTTAACTTAATCATAAATGCTCGAGCATATATGAAATAGAGACAAAAATATTCGCAGAGAAATATACACTTATGCAAAGATATATGAATATCTGATTTCATATACATATGAATTTTGAAAAATGTGTGTGTGCGTACTCAAATGCACTAATTGTGCCAAAGACATTTATACGCAGAAAAACATACTCAATCACATGTAATTTCCACTTGTAGACACATGCATTTGCGTTTTCTCTTTAAGAGATATGCACATATACTTTCACATAATGGCACTGGTACGCACTCACACACACGTACACACGCTCGCGTGAACACACTTATTCTGAATGATCCCCAGTCACATATTTTATATAAAAAAAATATAAAATTTCGATTGTATTTTGTATCCAAAAACCTGTTAGTTTTTATTTTATGATGGCAGAGAGTTCGCTATTTCGTGTCCATTTAAGGATTGTGCAAGTTAAAAGCGATTAAAAGCTTTGCTTTCTGTTAGAATCTCCTCGTCCCATTCTCGTCCTCGTTGTCGTCTTCCTTCTCCTCCGAATCATCCTCATCATCAGTAGCAGAACAAAACAATTTAGCCTCCTTGTCAGTAAATTTCAAGAGATCCAATTTCCCCATTTTTACTTCTGAATAATCCCTAGGCCACAATATCCTATTTAGGGCTTGAAGATCTTACCATCAGTCATTATAATGTATTGTTTTGGATAAAATGTCACTATGTTGTTTACTTCATGAAGAAATACATACTTCAAATTGTAACAGTGTTTAACCGATTTGAAACCTTAAATGCTTGACAAAAATAATTTTTACGTTTTTTACTTTATACAATGTCAGAGGATATGCAAAGATTTCATTATGTCCAACTTGGTAAAAAGTTGGATATACAACAGTTATTTTAATTGATTTTATTGTCATATATAGGGGTGTAAATGAATAACTATATCTGTGATCAGAGGAAGATATAGTTATTGTGTCTAAATATGTCCTTGTAGTGATAACACGTCTCTCTCTTTTTTAACCCGAATATATTTCATCATAAATTTACTAAATTACAGAGTAATTAGACTTGCCTCATTTTGGTTGTTTCGGTCACTATGTTTCGATTACGGTATCTTCAAGCATCTTCTCATTCATTCATCCTGGAGTTGTTCCTGGATGTTGCGGATTCCGGTGTGAAATCCAATATCAACGAATAACAAACGCCAGGAATGGATGAGGAAAATAAATGTATTAACGTAATAATACAAACTGGTAATACGGGTTAGTAGATCCAGGAATGCGGGTTAGTAGCAATAATATATATACAGTCTTGGTATTGAAGTATCGCGGTATGACTCCTTACTGAGTCTACGTGCTCGCTAACGGTGACTCTTGGGCTACCCTCCTCTATTACAGACTGTTCGGGTATTCACTGGTAGTCGTATATGTATACCTCGGGTGAGTCCATTTGTGTAAAAAGGAGAGACCCCTCAATACTGGATTGGAACATTATCATCACAAGCTAGTTTTTATCAGTTTCAGGTTTCCTTCACGTGTAATTGCTATGTCTTTTTACATATATAGTATCTGGGGAGGGCAAAATAAAAAGTGGGATATTTCCAAGATGATTTACTTTCCACAGTACTATGCTTCATACTGATGATACGGTTATATCATTAAAGAATTGCAACCAAGGATACAAAAAAAGGAAAGGCGAATCACTCAGGTATATGGAAAAACCTTAAATGTTTTGCCAAAAGAAAAAAATGGAATTGTAATTATCAGAAAAGATACGCCAAAGTAAACAAAACTTTTAAAAGTAATCTTTTACCCAATACAAGACCTAGGTTCCATTCAACGTCGAGGGTTACGGAATGCGCATGTCTTAAGGTCTTATAGAAAGCAAGCATGTGTTGCACATTATCAGTATATGTAGGATAGATAATCCTCATATGGAAGAGGTTAAGATTGTAGTGACCAGGGAAGCATTCCTATGGAAGTTGGTTCCACATTATAACAGTTCTGAAGAAGAAGCTGTTTGAGTGGAACGTACTCGTTACGAGTAGATAAGGATGAGTCGACTCAGTGGACGTTACATAGCTGTGACTGTTAAAACCAAGGAATAAAGTTCGCTTCTGCATCTGCCATGAAAATAGCAGTAGAGCTAGCAATATTCCATTTGTGGGAAAGTTGTTGAAGAGTGGAAGACAATTCATCCATAAATCCTTGCAAACGCTTTGGAACTCGATTGAGACTGGAAAGTGAAGATTGAGCAGCTCTTGCCAAGATATGGCAGCAATACTCCATTTTTGTTTTGATCTGGATCTTGTACTTATAGATTATGCAGAAGGCGTTAAGCCCTTTTCGGAGTGTTACAGGGATCCGACAATTTTCCCATCATCTTATCGTATAAACGTGTTCCACTTAAGGTCTTGTATGAGTTTGACTCGCAACAGACGTTCTAGCTATGGAGACACCTGAATAGTACAACCGTTCATCATGATTGGAGAAAATTTAGGGTTGCTCTGTGATGATGAATCACAACAATGAGAACTCAAAATGGCGAGAAAAACAATAGATACTCTGAAATCGATGGAATCACAGATAAATCGAAATGAATATGATTGCGTAGGTGATGTCTAGAGAGAGAAACTATTATTAATAACAACCGAAAACAACGTGTAAAAACAGACACAGAAATAGCACAAAATCATACTAAATTGTGAATTAAAATCATATAATTTTATTTATTTTGTGTACTGCTGTTAGTTACAAGTGTTTTACTGTTGTATGTGAGAAAAGGAAGAAGTCACTTCGTATTATAACAAGCAATGTCCTGAGGAGAGGAGATGGACGTCTTGGCATTCCAACGGTCAGTAGCGAAACAATGGTTTCAGAGTTTTTGGCGCGAAGTCCGTTATCAGGTAGGAAAAGTTTCTGCTGCATTTTGGAAGAAGTTTTATTTTTTTGTTTTATTTATTTAAAAAAAAAATAATGTTTTATTTTATTATATTTATGATATTCATTATTATTATTTTATATTTTTATTTTTTTATTAATAATAATAATGTCCCTACACCATACAGCACACTGGTATATATGGAGATCAGAACATGGAAACACTTGAAATCTTTTGGAAATTTAAGATTAAAACGGATTGCATAATTTAGGCAAAACAACTGGATGTGATAGTAACAAATAAGTGCAAGAAAACTTGACAGATAGTAGATTTCACTGTTTTAGCAGACTACAGAATAGATATAAAAGAAAGTAGATAAGTATAGAGGGTTTGCTATTGTTAAGTACGCTCTTGCAGAGACGCCAATAATTCTTAAAGCCGAATTTGCGAGATGCAATACGTTCTTTCATTCGAGCAGCAAATAGTGACTTTGCTTCATTGAGTACCCGCTGACACTCGTTACGGGCAGAGACAAAGAGACGTCTATTGTAGTCAGACATGTCGCTACGATATAAGTGGAAGAAGTGATTCCTATGGGCAATGGCAGCTGAGCAAGCAGCGGAGAACCAAGGGGAGGAGCGCGTTTGACCTTATATTTCCTTGAGGGGATGAAAGCCTCGATACCAGCTTTAACCCAGGAAGAGACCTCGGAAGCACATTCTTGAACGGGGAGCGTAACGACAACATCCCAGGGGACATCGCGAAGGAAATCCCGGAACGAGTCCCAGTCTGATAGTTGATAGCAGAACGAAGTTCTAGTGGTATGAGGTTCTTTGCTGGGGTGGGGAGTTGAAGGAGATGTTGACAGACACTACAGCATGATCGGAGTTTCCAAGAGGGCAGAGCTGCGTGGCGCTACAGGACTTGGGGATGGAGGTAAAACATAGATCGAGGAGAGAAGCCTTACCGTCCAGGTTGTAGGGAAAACGTGTGGGGAAGTCAACTATTTGCGTGAGGTCAGAGGAGGGGATAGACAAGTCAAGGTTGGTCTCACAGAGAGCCAGTATATCTGGACAGTTCGCAATGAGGAAAGATTCCACACTGCAGAAATTGGTTCTAATGTCACGGATGTTAGAAAAGGAAATGCTAAAGGGTTTAGGTGATTTTTTAAGGGCTGGTTTAGGTTTTCTTTTTGGATCGTCGTTAGTTATCATGATGTGTAATTACGGTAGTAAAAATGAGAAAGTCTGAAGTAGAAGCAGACGGTTATCGACCGTGACGTGGGCAGAGAGAATTTAGCGCAGCCTGCAACATAAGGGTTGCCCACCGGAGATGAATGCAGGGACATCTTTCCATGCGCGACATGACACTAAAGACATCCCGGTATTATGCAACTGTTGATCAGAGCGGCCGCTCAAGACATTACGCAAGAGTTAGGGCTCCTAACTACCAGTCGGAAACAGCAACCAGAAAACTCTCAACCGTGTACTCTCAGAATGAAGAGGCATTGCCACAGACTGCACACATCACAGGAGAAACACAGCAGCACTAGTACAGAGGCCGGAGAAGGAGAGGGAGAGTTCCGGGAACCCCTTCCTAGACAAGAAACAAGGTGTGAGCCTCTAATCTTGTCCAAGAGAAGGGGGAGGAGTATTGACCGGACGGTAGGAAAGTCTACCTACTCCTATTCCACACACACACACACACACACACACACACACACACACACACACACACACACACACACACACACACAAAGGCCGCAGCTGACAAGAAGTTTAGGCTGAAAGCTGAAGAGATGCTTACCAAGGGATGGGAATGCGATTTTATTTTTATTTTTCCCTTCCATTACATTAAGTTTTAACTTAAAATAAGTCCCATTGTCCTATCCTAAAAACAAATTTGGTTATCCAGCATTGTGGATATGGCATATAATTCTACTTACATATGGCAGCTAGTGATCACTGACGCTGTCTTTCATTCTCATAGTCAGCTAGTGAATTGTCGAGTCTGACTTTTTATGTTTCAAAGAATGTAGAACAGGGAGGTGAGGGCGTTCCACCACCACTGACAATGGGCTTGGGGGTCTTTGTTTTCAATAAAATAAAACTAGAAGAGAGATACATTTCTTCGCTAGTCTGTATTTTATCTAGCAAAATAATCGTCCCACTAGTACATAAGAATACAGACGAGTTAGGTTCACGTGCTGTCCAAGAAGATTAAAAAAAATAATTTTACAACATTACTTAAAAATCGAAAACGGTAAACAATAAATAAAAATATACAAAATAAAAACAAGTAAAATAAATTAATCCAAATAAATAAACAAATCGCTCCCGCTAAAATAACTGTTAGAATAAATAAAGTTAAAAAATAAATAAACAAAACAAGTAAAAATAATCACCAAATAAATCAAATAATAAACAAATTAAATATGCTCCCGCCTAAATAACAGATAGAATAGGCTATAACAATAAATCCAAACATTGGACGAAAATAGCTTTAATTACCTTCCCAGACCAAAACAAACTATTAAATAAACGATCTGAACTAATTTCAAATTTTTTTTTACTACGTTACATACGGTCTATCTCTGATATTGAGCACTTTATCCCATAAATATAGCACACCTTAAAACTATATTTCTTCGCACACACACACACACACACACACACACACACACACACACACACACACACACACATATATATATATATATATATATATATATATATATCAAAGAACGTATAAATATTTAGATTAGCTGCTATAAATATAAATACATGTACACCAACGTAGGAAATTAAAATTATGTACAGATAGTATAACAATTTGACACGCATACCCAAACACGAAACAATTCTTTTGATTGAACCCTGTGCCTTCTACGTGGAAATGCAGATGAGCTAAAGCAGTTTTAGTAGAAGAAGCAAAGTTTTTAGCGGAGAAGACCTAAGAGGAATATATCTAAATTCATTTGTTTAGCTGAATCAATCTTCATTGCTTCACTCTGACTTGATTTCATCGATGCCAACTTCTACCTTTTCGCTTTGAATTAGATAGATTTCAATCAGAGTAAGAATTCTGTGACGTGTGCAGCACTGGATATGTGAATACATCAATGTGAATACAAAGAGAGATAGAGAGAGAGAGAGGAGAGAAAGAGAGAGATCAAGAGAGATTTAAAGTGCACAAAATTTGGAGAAAATGTGTTAAAAATTATTGGTTTGGGTCTAAATAAAAGATTTTGTCATTGGAAACTAACTGTATACTGTATTCATATAAAGAAAGGTGTTTGCTGACCCTGAAGTACTGTTTGCAATATGCACCCCGGAAAAGGCAGAAAATACAACGACCCAAAGTTTTGATAAATACAACAAAGATGATTATAAGACCTACAACTGGAAGAATATTGACAGGCTGATTAGTATTATTATTCTATCACCTGCTTTATTCTATCACATGCTTTATTATCGATGCTCTTATCGTCACAGTCTGTGTCATTATTTATCAACTCAAAGATTTGTGATAAATATGTAAACATAAAATGAAACAAAAGATAATAATATCAGGTCATCTCATAAGTTCTGTCCGAATTTTGAATAAAGAAAACAAGTGACCAAATGTTACATTTAATTACAGATTCAATCAACAATGTATTTTCCCTGATTATCTATGACTTCCTTACATCTATTAACAAGCTTACTAATTCCATTACTGTAAAATTCTTTTGGCTTTGATTTGAAGAACTCACAAATGTCAGTTTTAACCTCTTCCTGTGTTACAAAAGCTGTTTCTTCCAAATCATTCTGTAAGCTACGAAACAAGTGGTAGTCTGAAGGAGCAAGGTCGGGAGAATAAGGTGGATGAGGAATTTTCTCCCAATCAAGTTCTTCGATCTTTTGTGACGTGATTCTTGCTGTGTGTGGTCGCGCATTGTCCTGATGAAACATCACCCATTTTCGATTCACTAGAGCAGGTCTTTTTTCCTCAAAGCTTGGTTCAAACGCTCTAATTGCTGATAGTATATTTGAGCATTAATTGTTGCATTAGGTGGTAAGATTTCAAAGTGGATTATTCCTTGGCAATCCCACCAGATTGAAAGAAGAACCTTTTTCCCATGAAGTTCCCTTCTCGGCCGTGGCTGGGGTCCTTCCCCTTTACCAAGCCACTGTCTACAACGCTTAACATTTCGATAAAAGATCCATTAGTGAATATGCTTCGTCTAAAAAATTTAAAGAAATAAAAGAATGCGTGTGTTCGGTGCCATTATTTCAGCGAAGTCATTTTGCACATACAAATATTTGTCATACAATTTCGAACTCAGTTATTCCAAAGGGAAATTGCAAAATACATGTAAATAACTATAAAGTCCATATTGACAATAATAATATCGGTGCAGACAAGCTTAAAATTCGTTAAAAATCGAGCGGTTTTAGAAAATTTATAATTATCGCCTGATGACATACATTTACATACCAGTGAATGTTGTCACAAAATTTCGTCAAAAAATGTTTGTTGTACACTTGTGCCCTCCGGCATTTCAAATTACAAAATCCAATTTAGAAGTGAGCCTCGTGGATCACCGACTTTCTCAGTGACGTTAAATTAGAACATATGCATTTGATGCTCAATCTTTTACTTGAGAGAGGGAGAAAGAGGGAGAGGGTAAGAGAGAGAGAGAGAGTGAGTGAGGAGAGAGATGGAGAGAGAGGGAGACTGACTTCTGAGTAGAACGTGGGATATTTGTTTTCTTCTTATGTATACTGCTTTTATGTAACTAACTGCGAGTTTTGTCCTCTAAAATTAACCGAATAATAATTTTTGTGGTATAAGCATAATGCGAAATATTCGCAATGTTTCTTAAAGATTTCACTTAGGATATTTCATAAACTTTTAAAATTCTGTATTAATTTGTAATGGCCAGATGATATTATTTTTTAATTTAAAACTGTACATAATAATAAAATGGAAACACTCACTACAATTCAACGACTTCAGTATTTTAAAAATAATTTTGACTTATTTTATATGCGGATAAACGTGTCGATATTTTTAAAATACGGACGTCCATCCACGACGTTATCAGAAAAGAAGAGAAGTAGTATTATAAATGTTAAATTTATCGGTAATTTTCTAACATTTTCTCAACAAGCATCTTCGTAAGTCTATAAAGTCAAGACACCTAAAATCCAATAACAATATTACATTGCTGTGCTGCAAGTGGATATTTAAAATGCCCTCAAAATTAGAGCAATGAAATTTCGATAGTTTCTGTTTCTCAGTTTTTCTTTTTTATTTATGTGTGTTTATATTTACGGAGGAAGATTTCAGCACAAACAATATTGCTGAGTCTTCCTTTCAGATTTATTTTCATAAGCTTTTGTACATTGTATTGGTATTGAGTAAGCTTTTATTAATCTAATTTTCTTGGTCTTTGTTACTTTTTGTATAGTGTAAGTATCTTTTTCGTCTTGACTTTTTTTTTAGGTAGTATAGCTAATATCTGTCTTATAAGGTTGAAACTTATTCTTAATGCAAAAACATTAGTAAATATTTCAGTCAATTCTGTACTCTCCCTGATTTAAAAATCTTATCTGCTGAAAGACGCGAGATTTCATCTATTGAGAAGACTATTAAGAATAATAGGAAGTTCAAGATAGTAATGAAGCAAAACATTCTTGCAATCATCACGATATCATTTCTAAAGGCTCTTTTCTATCTGTTGTTTAATGAAAATATTTAAATCCTACGTAAATTTCTCTATCATGATCAAATGAGTATATTTACTCCTATGTGTAAAATGACAGCGGCTAAAAGATCATACAGGTTGTTTCTTTCTTTACATGCTGATTTGATAATATATTAGCTTATTTCTGCGAAGGAAACTGTACAAAATATTTAATAATGCTTATGCCTACTCTTCCCTACCTTATTTTAATAATTTTGAATAATGTACATAAGCTTTAATCTCTGTCTTATAACATTTTGAAGTATCTTTTAAGAACCACCCACTTTCACTTTCGGCATATTCAAACCATACAAGGAAAATAAATAAGACGAAATAATAGAAGAAATTAAAAAAGAACATATGAAAATGATTCAAAAATAGAAATCATTAAATATAGTTTAAAAACGTCAAGTGATTTCAAGCGATAGGCTTTCTCTTAATCATCAATTCGATGACCCTCCAGTTTGAAATTTCTTGACAAGCGAATGTCGATGAAATTAGATGACGTTGAAGAATTGAGAAGTCGCTGCTCTTCAAGTTTTCCTAACCTAAGTAGGATTGCCAAGGAGTTTTTAGAATATCTTACGGAAATTGATAATGATTATGACAACGGAAGATTTTAAGTTTCACATGAAACGAAGAAAATGCAAATAGTTAAAAATGATACAAGCAGAATGGACACACCATAAACAGAAGCTTTTTGAATTGTAAGAAGAGTGGTTGTAGGAACAGCAAAAAGAGATTATTATAATATTTATATTATTGTAATATTCATTATTATCGTATAATATTCATACTATAACTACTATTATACAATTGAAATTAATAACAATGACAAAAATATTAATCAAATAACATCAAATACTTTTATAGTTTTATTAATGGAAATTATTTGTTTGGACCATCCAAATGATTTTGTTCTTATCCAATGTGTTCAAAAACTGGTAAAACAGACATGTATACAAGTAATTACTCCCCTCTGTGTGTATGTGCCTGTAGAAAAGAGTAAAGGTTTCATGATAACAAAGGAAGCAAAATACATTTTTGTTAACAGAAGTTATATATATTTATGTACAGAAATAAATAAGTATCGCTGAAGTCTACTTTTCAGCTCATGAAAAAGAACTTTTGAAACTGGGAGGGAACTCTGGCCTTACAAAATGCAGCAATCATTGGTAACACAGTAATTAAAGAAGCACTTGGATATATAGTGCATGTTTTCTAATTTCGTCATTATTATAATTTATTCATTATTATTTCTTATAGACATGAAGTCTGAAGATCGATACGTTTGTTTATCTGATAAGCAAGTTTCATTTTTTCTAAGTTAACTCAATTACATACATTTTTATGAACACAAACGAAAAGAATATGATTTAAGAACATATTCCCGAAAGATACTTGCTCATAAATCCATTTTCATTAATATTAACTTATTAAGTGCTTAAAGTGATACGTTTGGCAAAGGAAATGGATGTTAATTTCTGAACTGTACTTAATCATCGATCGACGGTCATCTAACGGATGTAATGAAAATGGATTATTTATTATGTAACTCGATGGTTGTTCATATTGAAAATAAATGTATATTATTGTATAGTTATTGATGTTTATGTTTTAATTTCAGATATATGAAGAAGCCTTGGGTCGTTAGAAAGAATTTGAAAAGTACAATCAAGATATTTTAAAAGTTATTGAATGATGCGACCACGTTAAAAATTGCAAAAAAGTCGGACAGAGATCACAGACCAACAATAATTTAATTCATTGGCAAGATAAGAAAACAAATTTGTTGCGGTCTGCTGCTACTCCAGTTGTTTAGCTGTGTCGTGCTAGACATTTTTCTCGAAAGAATCTATCTTACTCATAAGCCAAACATTTTCCATACATTGACTATTGCTATCATGTAACCCTTACTTCTTTCTCTACACACACGACACTCTCTCCCCACGTCTTTCTGTCTCTTCTTGCTTAGTCGCTATCTCCGCTAGCTATTGATTGGGACCGGTGTTTCGGTGTTTGGAATTGATGGCGAAGTCTAGTGTGGACCCCCTCTATGTATGTTGTGTACCATAGAAAAAATTGCTTAATTCCTGTCTGTGGCAGTGGTCACTTTTATCTCTTCGCGTCCTAGGACTACTTTGGGAAAAAGGTTGGAATAACTCCTTTAATAAAATTCACAACACTGTTGATCACCCTAACAGCAGGTTTATTGAATATGAAGAAAAACTGTTTGATTAAAACGTCTCTATCATCTACTGCAAAATCAAGTCCACGAGAATTGTAAGTGTGCTCTTTAGGATTCGGAAGAAGTTGGATGAGTCTAATAGTGATTACAAACCTACGACAGCTCGGATTATTCACTTTGATCGTTCTGTGAAAAAAAGAACTCCCAAATTTATGTAAGGGGTGATGTGGTCTCAGAAATTGTATTGCTAACCATGACTGGATTCTCTTGCTTGTGTGGCATGGTGCAGAGTCCTGTTGCCAGACATAGGGTCTTCTAGCAGTCACCTAGGGCAGTACTACCTCCTCAAGGTACTTGATATAGGATTCTGTGTTGAGTCTGAAACCCTTACCAACAAATTTGGGAGTTCTTACTATACTTTGCAGTCGACAAAATCAAAAACTAACAACGCACATGCGCGAAAAGAAAAATATAAAATGGCGACAATTTACCCACCTCACCCTGTAAACAAACGTCCAAATTTAATTTCTCAGGACCGAAGAAATATGGACAACACATTAACCATATATTGTTATTATTCGCGGGAAGTGTATAGTGTTGGGACCCTTGGTTTTGCTTAATTTTATTGAAACTTGGCGAGTTAATTCCGGATTTGATTCTCATTGGAACTGTTTTTAAATTATTTTTATAAGTTTAAACATCATTTTTACTCAGTTTCTTTTTTCATTTTTTTCTCCTCAATTCAACCTACTCGCTTCAGAAGTTTAATAATATTATCCAGTTAGTAGATTCTCTAAATCAATGTCCTGTTACAGTTACACCTGGTCCGGTGCTTCTGCTATGTATAAAGAGATTATTAATAAAATTCAAAGAAACATCTGAATATCTGCTCTGACTTGACACATCAGCTTCAATCACTTTCCCACCGCCGAAATGTTGCTTCCTGTGCTTTTTCTATAAATATTTTATGGCAATTGCTCTGATGAACTTTCCTCTGCTACTTCGATTTTACGAATTTAAGCGCAGTACTAGATTGGCAGCTAAGTCTCATCATTTTACGGTTGAAATGGCTAGATGTAACCGTAATTTCTCTGTTAACAGTTTTTTCTATTGTACTTCTTGCTTGTGGAACACTCTCCTGGCTTCATACATTCCAGTAAACATTGATCTTCAAAACTTTAAATGCAATGTTAATCGCTATATTTATTAAGAAATTCCTGTTCTTTTATTATTCTTAATAGTGTTTATTTTATATTCTTTCACACTCAATAACCCCTTGTGACTTAGTGGCTTCATTGTCTTGCTCGAGTAAAAAAATAGCCTATATTAACATTAAAGTAATAATGTATTTAGGTTTATAGCATATTGTGGTAGTCAAATATGTTTCTCTGACCTATATCTTTTGAATGTTAAATAAAAATTTCCGTTGCCCTTTGTATACATAATAAAGACTTACATCCCGACACAAGTTATCAGTATAACGATAGATAGTATCAACTGAATTCCTCCTTTGATATTGTCTATATAAAAATAAATAAATACTGAATATTTTGACAATATCAGTTGTTAAATATGCAGAAGTGTCCATATCACTATAAACCGAAAACTGTGGAAGCCCACTTCGGAAAACTAGTCTTTGTGTTATTGGACAAAGTGGCATCCATCCTGAATTATAATTAAACTACTCAAAGAATTTAAGTGTCAAAAACCATTGTTCCGTGAGGTGAAAAATTTATTGAAAACTAAACAGAGTTTTACATCCACACCAGAAGTGATCTGTAATTTACATCTTATCATATTTCAGTATCAAACACTCTTCAGTGTTGCAAAGATAAAAAAAATGTTTTTTTATTATCCATTAAACCTGCTTTGGGTTGTTCAAAGATATTCCTGAAAGGAGTCTGAATATCCGAGGGAAAATATCCAGAATGTTTGTTTCGGAGCATTAAATATAGAGAAACATTTCAGTGTGAAGTGTTTCTTCATGCAAGCAGAATTTCGCTGTAAAAAGCAGTAATTATTGTGAAGAGTTAGAATATTCTGGAGTATTTTTCCCAATCCAGAAATAATCTTGATAGAAATGGTTAACATCATTACGTTAGACCAATCAATACATGCTTGAACATAAAAATGTCGCAATCAGGTTTTGGTAGACATAATTTGATATGAACCCAATGAAAAATGTTTGGAATTTGATACAATCAAAACTAGCAGCCTGCTAATTCTTCAACAAAATTAGTTTGTAGGAAACTGTCCAAGAACAATAGGATTCTCTGTGGATGAATGATGAATACTGAAAGTTAATTTATTCTAATATTTCTTATATATAAGGCTGCATCTATTTCATAAATTGACAAAATATACAATTCCAATATTAAATAAAATCTTTGCATCAAGGCGAAATAGGAACCATTATTTACTTTTCTGAAGCGTTCAGACAAAATTTTGAAGTCGTGCAATCAAAAATCATCTGCAGAAACAGTGTCGTAGATATTAATTTACTGAGACGCTATTTCAAAATTCTTAGCGTTTCCAAATAAACTGTACAAATGCAAATATTTTCATGATTTTAATTTCTGTCACTGTCAACTGATGACAGTTGAAGTTGGGTAGCTGTCTTTTCATAAGTGATCGATCAATTGTCCCTGAAGCAAATAAATAAAATCAGTTTAGAATTGTAATTCGCATATAAATAAAAAGACTAGTACTGTTGCTCGAGAAAAGAGGTTTCAACCTCGACTATTTACAATGTTTTATGCAGTCATATTTTTTAATCTGCTCTTTCAGCAAGTGGAAAACATAAATAATTACTACCAAGGATCTCATTGTCTAATCTTGTTTTAATTCTTTAACTGTTCCTAAACAAGAACCTGGTTAAAAACAGATTAAATTCAAGAAGAGGTGAACATCGAGCCGAATAAAAGCACGTATCATGTATTTGACGAAGAAAATCAACAATCTTATAAAAGCGTCCAGCGTTGCTGATATGAAATAATTGAAATTTGATAAAGGTTTCTAATCCCATAACCTGGAATTTCTTGTCTGCAGTGTACAGTTTTACATTGAATGATCATCATTTTCAAATACACAACATTTGGCCACCGTTTGTGAGAAAAAGAGCACCATGATGCAATTCACTCCACCAGAAATATGGAAATGGCATCATGTAGTGCTTGGCATTCGCGCCCAAAATCTCCAATTATTACTAACAGCGCCATTCTAGTACAGGGGTGGATTTTCCTTTCGTAAAATTGCTTCCACATATTAACATATGTGAAACTGATAATAGCCAAAACTTCTATGTATCGTGTACTTTCAACTCTTGAGTGATCATGGATCTCCAGAATTTACTATCCTTTGTGGGTCTTAGCAAGTTTTGTCTTTTCACTATCCCATATTGTTCTGCTATCCACTCACACATGCTCGTTAGAACTGTCACTTTCTAAGTATAAGTGCCCCTTTTGTTTCCACGAACCCTAAAACTTCCTCGTTACACATATGCTTAGTCCATGGGATTCTCAGCATCTTTCTGTAGAACCACATTTCTGTTGTTTCAACACTCCTCTTCATCTGAGAGAAGATTGTCCAGCATTCACTGTAATATTTTAAGACCGATGTAACAAAGTCGTGTACTCTTGTTTCTAGCGAAAATTTCCTTCGATTAGATTTTGGAGGCATGTTTCACCATTCAAATAATGAGTAATCTATCTGGTTTTTAGTTTCCTGCCCTCCATGTCCAGGTGTTGGCTTACCTTTCTCTGCGTTCATTACAACTTCCTAGTTTGAATTTACCAATTATTTCACCTTCTCTTTTCATTTTTAGTTTGGCATTAAAACCTTCCATGATGATGGCTATTTCTTGGGAATTGTCTTGAACCTTGACGTTGTCCAGTGTGTACAAAAGTTATGAATTTCTTCCTCTGTGCTTTGTGTTGGTGCATATACAACAATAATGGATATATTAAACCATTTAAGCTTAACCAGAGGAAATCGATAGCTGAAAGTATCCCAGAAGACATTTCTTCGTATGCTGGTCTATTATTAGTTATCCACCTTCCATTTTCTTTCCGCCTGCATATATGACCCAGTGTTATCTCCATTATTTGACCATCTAGTTTCATATCCTCCTAGAATATTAAGCCTAATCTTTTCTTGTTTTATATTTTCTAAGTGTTCACATAGATTTTGTGTTCTTACATACCATGTCGCTATAACTATTTTGTTTGACACGACCAAGTGGCTGGATGACGGTCGGGTGATACCTTACGTTTTGAGGGTTCACGCTGGTATTATTTTTATTACCTTTGCCAAAGCTAGAACCACCAAAACAGGAGATAGAGCCAAATGTATCAGTTATCTTTCTGTGTGTATGAGTATATACATGGGTGTACCAAAGGAAAAATGTTTTAACATACGCACACAAAGACACACACACATAAGTGTGCAATAAGAAAAAAAGAATAACACTAATTTCTTTGCTTCTGCTATCATTGATTCCGTTTCAATGTGTATGTGACATGAGCACGTATTTTATTTCTTCCAAACCTGCCCATTCGCAATTTTAGAATTGGGATGGATATCATAACTTACAAGAGTGTTGTGCATTCGCTTCATTGTCCGACATGCCGGAGGGTAAACATAACTATCTCTCCATTATAATTTTCACTCTAAACAAATGTTTAGAATGTTTCGATTTTTCTGTTGATTAGTTCTTATTCCAGTGAACCAGCACTCAAGTAAACAATCGCCGCTAGGAGTGACTATTGTAAGAATGCTGAGATTTAATAAGCTTAGTTGTGGATGTAGAAAGAACGCGGTGAGGTCTTTGTGCTTTGAGAATCAGCATTTGACTTTATTCCTGTGGTTTTTGAATAGGACGGATTTCACCTTTTGTATTTTAATTTCTAAATTTACCTGAAATTTGGAAGTTGAAGCAGCCGTGACATCTGAACTTCGTCGAAAATTATGTACATTACCAGATGATAAATCTTCGTGTCTCTCTCATTTTTGTTCGTTGCTTAACATCTGTCTTTGAATGGAACCATTTTGTTCGCATTGCAGATTATAATTCATAATTTCAATGATTATATACATACATATATGTGGGTTGGCGTGCATGCGCGGTTGTGTTTTTATATATATATATAAATTATATATTAATATCATAATATGTAATATTCGTTTCAATGTTGATCACAGAAGGAACCGATTCGTTGTTACAAATCTGGCTTTTAGGAATGTCGTGCATTACAAATCTTGAACACGCACTGCATTCCGGAATGTGTTCACTCTACGGAAATGAAACAATTCGATAAAATCTATATGCATGAAGCTTCCCCAATATGTTTACGAGATTACCTTCATATAAATGATAATGTAGCACCATATATAAAACTTAAAACAGTAAGGAAATAACAAAAGCACATGAACTAATTTATTTCTATTGGATAATAAGGATTGGAAGATCATTTGCGAATTTCCAAGGAATAACGGAGCAGTAATTATAAACATGAGATTTGAAATATTAAAGAATCGATTATACAATTAAAAAGGCAGTTCTATCTTTTGATATTTTTACACACACTGATTCTAATTTAAATGATTTATGTAACTGTAGCAGTAATAATTATAAAGGTACAGTTTTTGATTCCACGTTATCAAGTTAAAAGCAATTTCGTAATTTGATTCCTTTCTTTAAGTTTACAAAAATGAAACAATAGTCAAGATAGAATACGTGTAAAAAATTCAGATTATAGATTGGGAATTGTACTTTAGGATGTTTTTAAGTAAATTTTATTTGTATAATTTATCTCTAGTAAATGAAACAACACTGATTGCTAATGACACAGAAGTTGAGTTTAACTTGTAATCACAGATTTTAACTGTCACTTAAGGTTGAATGAAAACATTTTGATAATTGTCTATGCCAAGCGCCAGAGAATTAGAAGATTGTTGTGTAGTGTTACATACTCGTGGGAAGTAGTATGCACTGAATTGCCTCATGAGTAATAGACGTAGCTATGTAAACCACCTCATCTCTCTGTACCAAAGCGGTTTTATCACCTTATTTTTCCCTGGTATTGCCTTTGTCTCCTCACAATCTATCTTCCTCCCTCTCCATAAGAGATTGTCTAGATATGGGATGTTTTGACCTTTTTCTTTTTTCATAGGATCGTTCCTCCAACAATAGTTCTTTTCCATTTTCAGAGTCTATATTACTCTCGATTTCACTGTCTAGTTTGTCATGCCTTGATATTACACATTTATCTTGGTTAATTTCAGTCTCACTATACATTTTCTCATCGCTAACGTGTTGCAATCTAATTTGGTCTGCATGCCTCTAGTAGGTTAGAATCATTATTAGAATCATTATTGTTTTTATGCCATATTTTTTTACGTTGGTGGCATAGGGTATGGTCAATGAGGCTCTAAGTTGTCTACCCATGAGGGCGGACGTGTTTTTCGATCTTTCAGCATGTGGTATTGTCCTATATCCTATAGGTTAGCAACAATCTAGGAAGAAATGTTTCTATCTTTTCTTTCCGTTGTAAACATATTTTCAATCCGTTTTTTAAAATAGTTTGCACCATTGTTTGTGCTAATCCATTTGATTGCGGATGGTACGGAGTTTATATGGTTTGCATCTAATATTGTTCAACCACTGGCATAGTTTCTCGTCACAGAACTCAGATACTAGCGTTTTCGGAATTCCATTTCTTCAAAATACGATCCTTAACGCTTGTTTCACGGTCGAACTTCTTTTGTTGGAAACGTATTAATTCTGTCCAGCCTAAATATGAATCTACCAGCATTAGTAATAATCTCACGCCATTAACATGGGCATGATCTATGTGTACTCTGTACCAAGGTTGGGGCTCTTTAGGTCATGTATTTGTTTTTGTCTGTCTACATTTTCTTCTGTCATTGCACATATTACCCCATTTTATGTATTCTTCTACATATGTAGAATAGCGTGGACACCATGCCTCTAGCTTAATCTCCTTTGCGTTGACGTTATTCCACAATGAATATCGTCATATATACTTTTATAATTTTGCTCTTTTGCATTGCTAACGGAACCATTACGTCTCCATTGCAAATTACACCCTTTTTTACAGTTAACTTGTGTTTAACCTCTATAAAGCGCCTTTCTGTTTTATTCCACCTTATATTTTTTAGTGTTGTGAACACAATATTTTCGTTAATTTCTAATTCAGCATTTTTTAAACTTATTTAAAACCATACTGGTTTTCCATTTTAATTCTTCGTCGTTAATAGCGCCAACACAAATATCATCCTGGTAGCATATTATATTTTTTTTATATCGCTACCAATAACCTGCTCTGTAGCCCTTTGAAAAATCGCACTTGCGGTTTTAATTCCATACGGTATTCTTTTCCATTTTAATAAACCTATTGGCGTATTTATTGTTATGACTTCTTTAAAGTCTTCGTCAGTAGTTATTTGGTGGTATGCCGACTTTAGATCAATTTTAGAGAATGTTTTACTCGCAACGGAGTTCATATCTATTGGGTATTGGATATGAGACTGCACATATTTTGCGGTTTACACCTATTTTGTAGTCACCACATATGTGCATATCCCCATCCTTCTTTCTTGAAATTACTAACAGAGAGGCCCATTTGCTCACTCCTGACGGAACTCGTTCAAATAAATCTTGTTACAGTATTTTTTATTTTTTCACAACAATTGGTAGTAGATGGAGTGGCATTTTTCGTGCTTGGAAATTTGACGGAGAGACATTTTTCTTTCGCCTCATATTTTTTTAACACTTCTTCTGCCTTTGTTCACTAATTTTGTCAAATTTATTTTCAATACATATTTACATCAAATTTATTTTCAATACATCATTTAATCATCATCTTATTAAACGGTGATTCTTTTCACAGTTTGCCACTATAATTAGTAAAACATAAAACTTATTCTTTAGTTCTGCGTAGGCTTCAAAATAGCCTAACGTTTTTATCAGGAATCCTTCAAACTGATTCAATTGGACATGGATTTTCTTTAATCTTGGTTTTCCTAATTTCTTCCAGAAATTTCTGGGTATCAACGTTACGTCAATACCCATATCTAGTTGCATGTCCAATAAAACATTATTGATTCGGGTCTTAATAACCCTTTGTCATTTCTTTCTTCAATGAAAAGACGTCCATGATTATTTCCTCTTCATTTTGTTGAACTGTCTCTACTTATTTCTTTTTGGATTTACACATATCGTTTAAAGATCCATTTTGAAAGACTTTTCACATCTTTTTATATGCCGGGCATTTTCGATTTTTTTCTTTGATGTCCATATCCACAATAAGTAGACAATTTTCTATCTATTTTCTTTATCGCGCACATTACCTTTACCAGATCCGTAATTTTTGTTCTATTAAATGTTCAAATTAATTCTTATTGCTGAACAAATTAAACACACTGTTTTAGTGACAACTTTCCCAGTTGTAAATGCATTAGATTCATTTCTAGATACTCTTCATTTTGAAGACTGTTTACCAATTTCATTTAGATCAAATCCTCTTCAGTTGACTGGTCTTCCGATCTCAGTTTCTCAAATTCACAATATTTAGCGGTGTGTTTTTAACGAAGGATGTATACAATAATTGGTTTATTCACTTTTTGAGAAATATTCATAAATGCATTCACTGTTTTTTTTTCTTAGGTGTTATGTTTTTCCTTATTAGTTATCGTCAAACGTCATTTCCTATAACTGTCTTGGGTGTGTAATTGCTGATTTGCCCTCACAACCAGCAGTTGTCAACAAGAGGTTCGTTATTTGGCTTTCTCCTCCGAATGATTTTGAATTTTTTAGCTTTAGCTGCTAGTGTTTTAAGCAACGCTTGTGCGTATTCATAATTATCAAGTAATAATTGTTCGTTCGGTTCGTTAGATATCTGCGAAGCCATTCTTGTGTTATCTACTCGCGGGAAGTAGTATGTACTCAACTGCCTTATGGGTAATAGCCGTAGCTATTTATAGTCATTGTGACTACATATGTGAATGAGTCACCTCACAGATAAAAAGAAAATAAAGTTAAATGGCGTCAAGTGATTATTAAAAAATGAATATGTAAAAATGTTGTAGATTAATTAGAATCTGAAAAAAATTATCTGGAATGAACTCGAACTCTGAACAGTATCGATAGTGGGGATTATGCATGCCCAATTGAGTTTATTACTGTGTATAAATTTGGAGATCTGCTCAATTCAGGTCCATCAAGTCAATTTTAATAGTGAGTGAATCTAAAATTTGTTACAGTTTTTAAAAAATTACTTGAGTATTTTCTTTAATTTTGCGCCGAAAAAACAATTTTTTACGACCTATTGAAACAAAATATTACTTGGATATTTTTATAGTCATTATTGTAAGTTATAAAACACTATTTTTGGACACTTTATAGCGTTTAATCTAATAACCGTTGTTTTTTAAAAATTTTTCCAGAGGCTAATCATGACTGTCATGATATTTTACTTAAATGGCAATTATCCTGCATCGATAGAAAATGTTACTATTATTACTAATTTTCGGTTTTATTTTAGTTTTTTAACCATTATTTCTTTCTTTCAAATCTTCCAACGATTCTCAATTTCTTTCTCTGGTATTCTCCCCACAAGGTTTTTATTTTGTATTGTATCTTCCATAGGTTCCTGAATTTTTATCGCATATTTTCTCAGTTTTCCCTTTTATTTCCTCATCGTTCAATGTCTTTCTTTTATAATTCTGTTATTTCTTCTTTCTTAACCCTATTTCCCCTTGCCGCCCTTATTTAGCTACAACTCTTTTACAAGTTGCATTTTCTTCGTTTTATTTCTATTCCAAATGTTTCTTCTCTAGTTCGAGACAATACGTATTGCTTATCAGTAATTGCTTATCTCGGTATTTACCCAGTCCCCCCTGCAATGAGATGAGATGTGACAGAAGCTCGATATTTCTGCGGGAAATTGGTAAAAAATTTGGTAAAAGCGGGCTCGGGTACATTGCTTGTCTGTTAAACTCAACCGAGTTTCTGTCCGTAGGCAGATCCCCGACTGAGTCTCCTTCTGCTCGAAGATCTTGACAATCGGATCCAGGCAGCGGAACGCATGACTCCTTCTAGCTTTAATAAAACAGTATTTACCCAGTCCCCCACTGAGATGAAATGGGACGTAAGGTCGAGATTTCCGTGTTTCCACTCGGATCATTGACCACATTTTACCCAGCCCCCTTAATCGCAGGATCGGGTACAATTCTTGCCTGTTTTTCTCAGCTGAGTTTCCGTCCATAGACAGAGCAACGACTGAGTCACGCTCTGACCGAAGCCAGACAGCGGACTGTCTGACCCCGACGAGATTTGATTAACTCTGCATATCAACATTCTCCTGAATATATGTGTTCAGGACAGATCCATTAATGGGGGAGATGGATCATACCACATCCTCACTATTTTATTTCTGTCTGTTCTGTTCTTCCATACGTATTTATCTTTGTTGTAATTCCCATTCTTCAGTTACTGGGCATGTGTCCCATATTAGTATAATTTTTGTTTAAAATCTACTAAAAAGAAATATTTGATGATGAATTTTGACTCCGAAAAATGGATCGGCAAAACCTTGTTAAAAACCTAGACAAAACAGACATTCTCGGGTTCGAACAAATGTTGGATATGTAACAGAAAAAGTGTATGCAATGGTATTTTAATGCAGAATCGTGTGAATATTTTTTTTAGGCGAAACATTCTCTTCAAAGCAAGAGGCACTGTAATAATGAACCAAGGACATTTAAAAACGAGCCTTTTACAATATGTACTATATAATTAGAATTAGAATATATTTTGTCAATTCGTTTGACGCCATTTAAGCTGCGATATATATCCCAATGTGCTTATACTTATTTCCATATCTCTGGAACAATAATACAGCCCCCTTATATCTCTTAAGAGGTTGCTGAAATGTTCTCGGTTCAATTCACGTCAAAAGATCAGTATTTCAATTACTAATATCAGGCTAGAGTGAGTTGGGCCGGAGTTTTAGTACACTTTCGTGTGTATGATAAATAAATGTTTATTTAACTTACAGAAATAAACTTATATATAACGTTAGAAGATAAAGTTGAATTAACTCCTGAAACATGTTTATTAAGTGATTTGTTATCTATTTTTCATAATACATATCAGATTTATTGTTCGAGTGAGCTGAATCCGGAACAGCAAAAATATTTAAACTCAAATATGAATCTCTACCATTATAAATCTACATAGAGCTGGGGATTTTTAATCTCAGAATTCGTGGGAGAATTGAGTTCCAATTTCGCATTTATTCATATAGATTCCATAATATAGGTTTTACTTAATTAGCTATTATATTTCTCTAACTCTTCAAATGTCGAATGTATAACTAATTCTAATTTCTATTTTCCCATCTTTACACTATATTAATTTTATCTTATAAATTATCCCCTGTTCTGTCACCCATGAAATAAAAATAATTGTTTGTACGGAAAATAAGGATCTACGTACATCTAAACGGCTTTAAATTAAGTAGCAACAGAAGAATTATCGTTGAACTTTTAAAAGGTAAGCTTAAACATTAATTCAATACTTAGATGCTGCGATCAATCTTGAGTTCTTCTGAAGTTTATTGATGCCTATCGCATCTACTCCTCTCTAGCTATTGTGATGATGGCCAAACTAAGAGTTCTCCACAGAACCTAGATTAAATGTCGCCCGATAGGGCGGCTTTTAAGCTATCTTAATTTTTTTGCTAGCTTAAAATTTTAAGCTAGCTCCAATTTTGGATACAAAAGGAGAATAAGAGTTACCCCCCTTGAACCATGAAAGCAAGGATAATAGCTACTATAATATATTAATATATATTTTTAACCTCTAGTGCTTTTGAATGAGCTATGAATCATTGAAATCGGACCGGTGGGAACGGAGGAGTTGCTTTGACACACACACACGCATAAAACATACACATACACTGTACTTTATATATAAGATTAATGTACTTACTGGCTTCGGGCCATAAAATTGTCAATGTAGTTGCTCATTTGATAAAGATATTGGCTCTTTGGCCAAACACATATTCAGGTCGCCTTCAGGGTGTAGGAAACTATTTCTCTTCAAAGCGTCATTTTCTTTAATATCTGTGCATTGCTATTACTATTTCGGGTAAAGATAATAGAGTTATTTCCCTTTGCCTTCTCCACGCTTGCCTTTTTCGCGGCCAACAAAGTCAGAAAACGCGTTTTTTTAAATATATAGAAGCACAAGTAGTTATCAAACAATTAAGAAGAGAAATCAAAATAGCGATCTGTTCATCATTAAAAATGCTTTATCTTATTACACCGGTCATCCCTGTCAGCCAGTGCGCTTTCAACACCTTTAATCACCGCCTTTTAAATGATTCATTGTTTATTGACATATTTAGAAGTGCTAGTGTACACACGTTTGCTATAGGTTATCAAGTTAATATTACGATCCTGGTAATGGCCTGATTTCACTTCCGATATTAAATTTCGTTGGCAGAAAATAAATTCAATTTTTTTCTGTGGCTAGGAAGAGGGAGGAATTAGTGCAATTTAGCACCAGAAAACAATCCTATTTATTCATAAAGTACTAAGCCCAGCGCAATAAAACCTTTGATATGTTGAGATTCTATTTTTTAAAAATTCGGTTTCTACTGCATTATTTCAGATGTAAATCTGGAGAGAAAACAGAGTATTTGGAAAGTAATAAATTGGATTCCGAGGGCAATTGTTATAGCATTCGGGTCAGCATCAAACAATACACAATACTTCACACGGTATGGCTAAATTATATGGGTTAAAGACTTTATACAATTTTCAAACACTATAAGAATTGCGTTATCAAGTCAGTGAAACTAACTGAAACTGAAACCTGTTATCATTGATAACGGAGTTTGAATCAGTTGATTTGACTTAAGATTATTTGTCAGATGAGCCATAGCATATAATTTATATTTATTCATATATAAGTAATGATAAGGATAATCTTTATTCTACACATCTTTCGCGAGAGACTGAATTAGGGCCGGTAAAGTGGAGGTTCAATATTGATATATGAATATCTATAATTACATACAAGTTCAGATGCAACTAAATATTGTTATAATCTTAACATAAGTGTACTGTGAGGATGCCTATTGGATCAAAAACTTGTCTCAGATTAATTCCCTTAATGATAAGGATGATTATCGTTATCATTACTTATAAGCTTATTAAATATGAATGGTCTCATATTCAGAATATTTCGGTCATTGTACCATCCCGCCTTCTTCTGGCGCCTGTTGTATTTGTTAACTATCCAGAAATTTTGAATATCATTAAAATGATAGAACAACAATATTGATTAAGTACGTGTAGTTATCTGGTGATTGTAAATGTTATTTCTGTGCTCAGTAATTAAATTCATATCTTATGTTTCAGGGTGACAAAGGCAAACAGTATAAAACACGAATTGATCTGAAAGAATTAATTGAAAATACAAGGTAACTTCGAGTAATGACAGTGAAATGAGAATAATCTACCCACGTTGATTGAATAAAGTGTTCAGGTTGGAATTTCCAGAAAGTTATTAATTTGGAAGACATCCGAAGAAAATTAGAGAATAGAGCAACCGAAAGATTGTGACAGTGACAATCAAGATGCTATTTCCAATAAAACAATGATTGAAAAAACATTTGTATGTAGATTTCTTATATGTGAATGCATCTATATGATCTCTCGAATTATGCATAGTCTGTTTATATATATATATATATATATATATATATATATATATATATATATATAGTGGACTCTCCTATCGTGAACGATAAATGAGGGACAGAATTGGATGGTGTCGTTCGTTTTATACTTATGCATGTTACAGGGGATATTGTGGAGAAAATCTGGTAAGGGAAATACATATTTCATTTGTGCTTTCTTAAGCGTGATGCTAGCCCAGCCTTGCTGCAGGCGACAAAGCCACACTGACAGATGAAATTTGTTAAAGCAGGATTTTGATGGTGTCTCTGCTTCAGAGCTTGACGAAGCTAATCACGGTGCTGATCACAATATTTAGTTTCAGTCTACCGTTTTCAAAACCCTTTAACTGAATGGAATATTTCTTACGACACTCCTTTCGATTTGATGCTTGGGTTCCCAGGTATTCAGATTAAAGTTGAGACCTTTCAAGTTGTCTTTCCATTTGTCTTTGTAGCGTAAGAGTGGACGTCCACCTGAACTTTTGGAGTTTGGTAGTTGTCCATACAGCACCTTTCTTGAAAACCTACGCTCATCCATTCTAACAACATGACCAGCCCACCTAAGTTGTAATATATATATATATATATATATATATATATATATATATATATATATATATATATATATATATATGTGTGTGTGTGTGTGTGTGTGAGTGTTATAAGAATTAAATATAATTTAATTCTTATAACACTTTATTTATCTGTTTAATGGCTAGCGGTTTGTTTTTGTTTTCTTTGGGTTGTCCTTAGTTATTTATTATTGAAGTTTCCCTTTGTAAAGGACTCTTTAGGCTTTTATCTATTTTAATTCATAAGTTAACCTATATTTAATTTTAATCTCTTTAATCTATTATAATTTAATCTATAATCTACAATTATTTTTTAACATATATGATTCTATCTAATCTTTTATATTTTAACCTATAATTCATCTATATAATCTTTTAATTTAATCTTAAGTTTAATCTGTTTTACCTTTTATTAATCTATTTAATTTATTCCCTTATATTGTAAAATTTTCTTTTGGGCTATTACCTATCTATTTATTTTAATTTCTTCCTTTATCTTATTAGTTTTAACATTCAGGTTTTTCTTGTTTATATACTAATAATGACTTAATTGTTTATTATAATACTAAATTCCTTTGTTTAATATTAAAATTAATTTCTAATTTTTCTTTTATCTACAATCTTTAAAACTCTTCGTTTTCTTAACTTTAATGAGTGTATTTTCTGATGCAATTTTCTCCAATTTTAATTTTTTCCAATTTTAATTTTTTCCTATTTGAACAAGAGTTATCATTTTAAATATAGGTCATTGTTAATCTTCAACCATTTTTGACTTCTGTCTAGACTTGTATATGTTCTCTCTTTCTGTCTCCCTTCTCTACTTTGGTGTTTCTTTTTTCTATATCCCTCTTAAATGACTTTTCCCTTATTTACGGATTGCTCCTCTGTTTTCCTCTACCTTTTTCTTCTTTTTTTCTATCCTTTTTTTAATTTTAAATTTAAAAAAAGTTACGATTCATTTTTTATCAAAGGTTTTAATATTGTCAAGCTACAGGGAATTTATCCCGATGAGCGGTATGGACATAAAAATTGAGTTTCATTTTTATGTAATTCATATATATATATATATATATATATATATATATATATATATTTCTGTGTGTGTGCGTGTGTGTATGTATAATAACATATAAACGGTGGCAAACAAAAAAAGATTTACAAAAGGAGATAACAAAATTTTACAAAATTGTCCCCGATGACTATGAAATCAAGGTGAAACACAGAAGCAAGAAACATGCCATGAATTAGACAAGTGATGACAAGGTGAATGTTCTGTGTAAAAAGAGAGGCATTTTTACCGACTAAAGACCATAAGTACGATTTTAAAAACAAGCCATCGTACAGATCATTAAAACCATCTAAGAGTGATTCGGGAAAAGTTAGTAAAATTATGTTACAACAGAAATCTTATGACTTGAGGAAAACTGTCAAGGTGAAAGGATGGCGTAATACAAATGACTGTATAGAATCGTTCAATAATATCACAAACAGGAACGGGTGCACATTCCTGGAATAGGATGTTCCTTGATTTTGACCCGTCTATTACAGTGAAATTCTAGTGAAATCAGTAGATTTGGCAAGATAATTTATTGATATCCCAATGAGATATTGTAGAAGGTCAATAATGCCATAATGAAGAAATATGGTACAGAAAATGAGAGATACAGACAAGTTTAAACGTTCCAGTAGGTTCATTTGACAGTACAGATGCGAGTGAGCTGGTTGGTATATACATCCAAAATGAAATAAATTAAGTATCTGGCTGACAAGGATGAGATGGTCTATACAGGGATGATGGACGATTATGTAAGTTGTTTAAAGATCTGAAATTGAAAATATGGATAGGATTTAACCTGAAAAAACGAGTTGGACGTAGAAACAGAATTAATGAGGCTATGCTGGTAACATAACAGTTAACTATGATATGTGAACGAAAGCCCCCCAGAAAATGGTATCCAACAAATTCCGAGAGGGATAGAGCATAGAATGTCAAGGAATTCATCGAACATTGAAATATTTGTGAAGATTAAAAAAGAGTATGGAAAGGCGATAAGAAAGGTGGGATATGAGAGATGTCTGGTATATAAAGAATAAAAAACAACTAAAATGTAAAGAAATAGGAAAAGGAATATAATCTGGTTTATACCGCCATTTAATGAGACGGTAAAAACAAGGAATGAAAAATATTTTTCAAATTGTTGAGGAATTGCTTTCCTTAAAAGATCGGAACTGTCGAAGATACAGTAAAAATAAATTATAGTTGTATGAGTAATGTGGAAAAAATTTAAAAAAATGCACAATAGAAAGGTATTATACGGAAGAATGAAAGAGGAGTAAAGGTGTAAACGCAGAGATCCAGATAAGTGTCCTCAGAAAGAAAAAATGTCAGGTTAGAAGTGTGTTATATTAGGAAACAGTGGAGAGTGAAGGATGTCAAAATAATATATATATTAGTTCGTGTTATGGTCTAATATCCTCGCACGACTGTTATGGTCCAAGGTTAGGACCAAGGAAGAACAACACGAACACAAAAGTAGGAATAACAAAGATATATTACAACAGGATAATAATATAAGAAGTTGAAGGTGTTAGTATGACTACTATTGTCTCGACTCGATCCGTCTCGACTTGTTCCACTTCCGTTCTATCGTCTCTCTTGAGAGGCGCAGTCTTTATAGTGTCAGGGAAAGTTCATTGTCGTTACAGGTAAGTTCCCATAACAGTTCGACAGAAAGATCATTTAAAATAATCATAAAATGCCAATGGAGACAGCCAATTACAAGACTAGCACAGCGCTTTCAATGTACGTTTGGAGTTAAAAGAAAAGAAGTTGGAGCAGAGGTCAAATGAGAAATAATCAAAAATACAGTGAACTATGGAAAAGGATCAAGTTTTCTAGTTCAGACTTTGAGGAGAAATTAGCGATAATTATTTATAAAGAACCAAGGAATTGAAGATTCGAGGGGTGAAAACGCGGTAGCTTGGTAAAGTTATATCATTTTAAGATAATATTTAAGAATATTGCTCTACGGAATACGTATTTTAAATTCCTAAAGTCTACTGGATTTGGTCGAACATGTTCTCATATTTTATTATTTTTAAGGAATAGGCTATCATAGCCCCCACAGAATCGGAATTCTGAGTGCCAACCAAGTTGAGAGTACAGTGTACTCTGTTATACACATTAGCTAGAAAAAATTGTCCAGGTTTTAGGCATGAATAAAAAAAAATATATTTATAAGTTATGCTCAAATTATACAATAAAGACTTGTTTATGCACATATCTAAACTGAAGAGAGATATCCTCAATTCCCTTGAATAATGGCCACTACGGACGTGACATGGAGTCATCAATGTAAAAAAGTCATTGTGAGGGCAGGCTACAGGTATATCGATAATTATTGAGTATATGGCTTCAGGTAATTTAGTGAAATCTGTAACCAATTTAAAATATTTTCAATGGGGTTTAAATCTGGCGAATGCGAGAGCCAAAGGAGAACTTTAAAATCAGGTGAAAGTTTCTGGAACCACTTTAGTGTCACCGCTTAAAATGGGGATTTGCGTTATCCTTCTATAACAAATCGCCAACGGAAAACATTGGTGTAACTCTTCTATAACAAGATCTGGGTATGTCACGCTTGTCAAAACAGATTCAAGTTTCCCGAGATATCCTTGCAAACTTCAACATAACACCCTCACGCTATTAAACAGCCAACACTAAATTGTACAACATATTGCTGACAGACTGAGTACATAATTCCGCACATAAAATCGAATAATTTAAAAAGTTGAAAACCCAATTTAATTTCAGTCTTACACGGTTTAATGTCGATGATACTGGATCAGGTGGTGTGCAGTATCTACAGGGTGATTTGAAAATAATTCCTTATTTTATGTATGATGGATTCCTCCGTCTAACTATAATTTCTAAAAACAGGAGAGTCCATTATACATAAAATAGGGAGTTACTTTTCAATCACCTTGTATAATGATTCTCTTGTTACTCGACGACAAGGAAATCCTTTGTAATGCAGTACGTTAACTGACTTGTTGAACCGCACAGATCTGGATTATGATGATGAGTTTTTTGTATTATGTTCGCCTTTGTTAGTGTTTACCATCGTTGTTAATTGCCAGTATGTTGTAACTGAGTTATCAAAAATAACATTAGAAAACCGGAATTTGTTGAACAAGTTTATTACCTTTTGGTACAGGGGAAACATAATGTAGAATAGAAAACACGGAAGAGAATGTTTAGCCGTGAATTACTGTTTTCAGCAAAAGCTGCTGCTGCTACTGTTCCTCCTGCTACTCCTCTTGATGTAGGAGTATTTTGATGTCTTTCGTCCAACGGCCGAATTCAAACTTGTAGGGAAATATTCTCCCTTATATCACAGCAACAGTGCGCAACCGCAGTTTTCAAATGCTGCTGAATGACATAATCAAAATGTTAACTTTGCACGCCACTTCAAACAAAAGGTTAGGAAGGAAGAGCCCATCAATATTGGAAAAGGCGGTAACAATTCGTGAACTTGAGAAACCTATTTTCCTGAAAAATTGATTTAAGAGATATTATTTTATAAATTTTAACTGACAGTAACAATGGCTGCTCAGTCAATGAATACCGAATATTTTCTTATAATGAAAATATTATCATTAACATATATATAATCTCTATTGTGACAAGATTAAGAACAAATAGGAACCGTTTATCAATATGTAGAATCCTTCTACATTCAACATCATCACTTGATAAGACACTGGAAGTGTCGAAACGAAATGGCTATTTTTGTAACATATTTATGTTATAATATTTAAATAAATGATTATATATATATATATATATATATATATATATATATATATATATATATATGTGTGTGTGTGTGTGTGTTTAAGATGGCAAAAACTTATATTATTGCAAGACTGCCGTTCAAACACACAGACACACGCACGCACACAGACACACACATATATCTTTCCCTGATAGCTATAATCTTTACTCTTGCTCTCACTCTCTGTAACCCCTTGCGTTCTAATGATAATTCCGCCTTGCTTGGGATGAAATGCGTCAAATAAATATGGACCAGCTCGAAATAAAGGTCAGTAAAATTTTGCTTCATTTTCACCGTCGAATCATTCTGCGTGTTTTTTCCCAATCGAGAATACGTTGCATCTCACTGCGTTATCATGTCTACTGTACATATCAAAACATTCATTCTATTATAGCTGCTTGGTATAACTGAGAGTGGAAATTTGATGTATTCACTGAAACAGCCTGAAGGTTGTTTAAAACTCCGAACAGTGTTTCTTGAACAGAACAGTTTTTTACTTTTTAATATTAATCCTTTTTCCTACATAGGACATAAAATGTCTGCTCCAAATTCGAGTAATCTGTTCAGAGGGCCAGTCTTTACCGCGTAATATTACAAGTAGTAGCACTCAATTTATTTTTCCGCACCCCATTTTCTAACAATGATTTTCCTAAAAGAATTCTTTATCTCCTTCTTTGTGCTATTTCTTTCCTCTCGCTTTTTCTTTTTCTCTTTCATTATATTTTATTTTTATTGTCAATATTTCGCTATGTTCCAACACATTATCCTAACAGACAAAATCTTTCAACACTAATACCGTCCCCATCCCTTGTCCTGTAACCCTTTTTCCTCTATATTCAACATCTCACCCCACTTCTACCCACCACAAATCCCAATTTTTAAATCTAAGGTTATTTTCACAAAAAAGTTTCGCACAGCGAGAAATCAAACAGGGAATGGGTTTTTCTAACAACTCCACCTACTAGCAGGACTCTACCCAGCCTCAAGAACTAATGTTGTATATTCTCCACCGTCCCACTGTTTATTTCTCGCATCCGCTGATGAAGAACACAGGCGTGTTCGAAAATTGAAAACTTCATTTTTATCACGTGGTTAATATTATTAAATGTTTTTCGTACTGATTACATCGGTTTGCTTTATTGACCAACTTACCTACTCTATGATCTAGTATTTATGAAAGTAATATTAAATATTTATACTCAAGCAACTATTTAAATAGTTTTGTTATAAATAATTAAAGCGTAGTTTAAATTTGAACCTAGACCAAAGTATGGCCTTGTGCTTTTTGTCAGCTGCATAGCTATGCTTTTTTATTAACAGAAAATTAAATTAAAACTTGTACATAAAAAAAGCAAATTCTATCTTGCGGGGATAGCATAAAATGTATTTATTTTAAGACTTACTCGTGTGCGTACTGTTCTTCTTTGTGCCTTGACCTTTAAGGATGTGCGCGATCATGGCTCTCTGTAACTTCCTATCATTTGTAGCTCTTATTATTATTATTATTATTATTCCAATGTGACTTCGGATTACGGTGTCACATTATCTGTCCTCGATTAAAACACTTTACAGATAATTAAATGTTCATACTTGCTTGATTTTGACATCTCCAATTCGTAGGCCGTCCTTGGGCCGTTCCGTTTGCTGACAACTATAGATCTGTCTTCTTACAATTGATGTTTAGTCCTTTCTTCTGTAGAAGTTCCTGCAGTTTTCTGTGTCTGCTAACGTGAAATATTGGCAAAGGAAAACAGTTTAAACAGACATAAACTGCCATGAAGCATCTAACGAGATGAAGATAAGTTCAGTTCTCTTCATCTGTTAGAACATTATCCAACATTCACTGTTATAGAGGCGGACTGATATTTCATAAGAGTCTCGTACTCTTGTACCAATTGATTTCTTTATTACACATAAATAAAAATGTTTTGTTTCGAATTTATAGTACTTGGCGTCTTATTGTAAACAACTCTAGTATACAAAAGAAAAGAGAAATGAATGTATGAAATATTGGTACAAAGGAATCCAAATGTAAAAAGAAAAGTAAAGAAAATGTTATCCGAGGAAAGGTAAAAACTGAGGAAATATGGATGTCTAGAAATAAAAGGCATCGTGCATTTATAAAGGGAAAAAAAAGAAATTTAATAAATTAATTTTGTTTCAAACTGAATAAATCACGTCAACAACCAGTTAAAAATCGTAAATGACACCTGAAGAAGGGTACACCAATCACTTTGTGAGTATAACAACCAAAATGATCATACTAGTTCAAATGAAAAGGTCCAAATGAAAATAAGAAAAAAATCTGTTAAACGCATTGCTCATGTTGAATATAACGGCGTATTGCATGACTTTTCTTTGTGTCGGTTTTCATCTGTTAGACACTTCCGAAGAAACGTGTTCATTAACTTTACGCAAATTATAATACTTTTTATTTCCAATGACAATTTTACCTTTCATATTTTTGTTTTCAAAGACAGATTTCGTAACTTGAAAAACATGATTTTAAGGAAAATTTGAAATAATAAACAGAAATGTAAATCTGAACTTGATTGAAAAGTACTAATAGTTGATAGGGAAACTCCTTTTTTATCTATTCATTTAAAAAAAAAACTGAATAAAATAGCTTGTATGAACTTTCTCCTATGTCATTTATTTCACCCTTATGTATTGTGTGATACTTTATTGCGATTAATAATTAGTTCAGCTGGTCTTTCCGTTTCTGAGAGCCTCGATGAAACATCATTATCTTCCTCCGATAATAAATACGATTTTTACTGTTCTTGTTCCTCATAATATTCTCTAACTTACAGAACTCGCAAAAGGAGCGTGTTTTAATGCATATGTTTGTTTTTAATTTTTAGGAAACGTTGACGAATTAATTTAGATTATTCGAGTTCGTTGTAAAAAGTACAAATATAACTTATATTTTATTTATGAGGTTCATTTAATCTCATGATGAAATGTTACATTTAACCACACATGATTTATTACTGTTTGATCAATGGTTTATTTTGAGATTATAGAAACTAAGGTTTTCTATACTTTAGCATTTTCAATTTTTTGTTTTTCTTCTACTTCTATTTCTTCACGGTGAGTACTTCAGCTGATGGATTGGAAAATCGATGGTTTGCTATAATTTACTCTTTTATATATTTCAAATACACAATCAGTGAAAGGCCGATTGAGACCCTTCCCTATCTACTTGACTCCGAATGGGTTATCCGTATATTTAAGAGAAATGAGTAATCCATTTCCAATCCTTTTTTGTAATCTACTTATATTTCTAAAAATCTGTCGGTTGCAAAATAACTATTTGAATTTGTAAAATATTAGGTTGATCGGAAAATGATTATTCCTGAATTAATGTATTTAAACTGTGTATCAATCAGTCTAAATTTGTAAAATAAATATAAGAGGTACATATATATTAAGAAGGGACATAAATGCAATATTAAACATTGACGGTTGAGATGGGTCAATGTGGTCTGGACAGCACACAGCTTCCATATAACATCTCCTAGGCCTGCACTCTGGAGAGGTCACTCCAGTCTCACGATCCACATTTTACGGGTTATAACTCAATACAACTGGCGTGGAGTTGGGCACCAAGGATTGTCTTTGACAGCGGGAGGGATGAATGTATTATATTTGTCAACTACTGCCCACCTCAAGCCGGTCAAACCCGGAGAGTAGCGTGTTGACTCGCCACGGTCTGCCTGCTTCAGTGAGTGCCCGAAGCTTATAGCTGCTAACAACAAGCTGATCGATCATCGTGCACCAAACAAACAGCAAAATGGAAAAAGAAAAATAATTCAACTCTACGTATCGCAAGCTGGAATGTGCGAGCCATGTATACAGGTCTATCTGATGACCTTCATAAAACTGATGACTGTTCAAAAGCTGATTAGTCAGTTCAACCATGGAGATAAAAGGAGAACGAAGGAAGCAGATATAGCAATGTCAGATCATTCTACCTTCCAGCTTTATCTATTATACTTGCGGAAGAGTACCATGCAAGGATTGGTTTGATAATCAATCCAAAAAGGATGCTACCATTATCTCGCGAGATAAATGGATGCTTTCTACTACTGCATACAATATATGCTTATATATATATATGTGTGTGTGTGTGCGCGCGAGTGTTTGTTTTTGTTAACGTGCATGTATCTAATTACATATGACGTGGACATATACAGCAAATATGTTAGAAGTTGTAAGAATGACATCTATATGCATAGATAACAATTTTCGTACATGTAATTTCGATATTGTCTATGTGTATTCACTATAAGGTAAAATATCATCTCTTTTCCGAACAGGTTTTATAACTTCAAATAAAGTATTTAAAATTAATATCCACAACAACTCTTGGTATATACATTATGGACACGGATTTATCATGATATATATTTAATTTTAAAGGGAAAAATGACTTTTGGTGTAATTCTTATATTATTTCCTTTAGTCAAATTGCCTTTTCGTTCGTTTTCTATTTTTGTGTAGCTGAGTGGTTTCTGCTTCTATCTCTCTCTCTATATATATTTATCTCTCTCTCTGTATGTGTGTATGTCTGTATATATAGTTACCGTCCATATGCATGCAATCATATGCGCGTAGTAGTTTAAGAACTAAAACAATGCCTTTTAACGTTAAAGTTTCCGGTAGATAGAATACCGTTGACAAAAGAAGAAAAGAATCCAAAAGAAGAGAAGGATAAAAAGAGCGAAGAAATCAAACTACTGAAATTAATAACAAAAGCAATGAACGAAAGGCTTTGAAAAATTATACAAACACAAATACTTAATTAAAAAATAAAATGCTGCATAGAACTAAAGAAAAATGGCAAAAGAAAAAAGACTTTTGAGAAGTTATAAAAAAATAAAATAAAAAGAAGAAAAATGAAGAAAAAAAAACATGAATGAAAAAGGTGAAACAATACCCAAAACTTTATGTTCTTTTTTTTTCATTCGTCTTTTCACAAGAAAGACTCCATGAAGTTGTGTCAGTAGAGAATTTGTCTTGTACATAAACGGTCAGTAGAAGAAAAAATCGTTTTAACATTTGCCGACATTACCTCCACAAATGGAATCCACTGACCAAAATAGTTTCTCTAAAATGCAAAGAAAAATAAAGTGAAATGGAATATTGAAAACAAAGCTAAAAATAACTCTCACAAAGGCATTTACTTGACGTATGGCGCCTGGAGCGGGCTTTGCTTAAACAAATGAAACGCGTGCACTTACCAACAAACATGTCTAATTTAGAATAAGAAGGAAAACTGATGTGACACTTTATTTTTCCAAAATGATCATGTATTTTATTGAAAAGAAAAGAAGCTATAAAGATATCAAAACAGAAACTTTGAAAAAAAAAAGAGTAAATTATGTCGATCTAAAGTTTCCAACATGCTTTTAATGTATGGTGAGAAAAACTATATGAGATAAAACTCAGAATAATTTCGTAAAATACTTTATAATTCTTAAGCGTTTCAAACGTGGCCAGTGACGCACAGTTTCTGAAGATCAAATTAATTCCATGATTACATAAGTGGTTGTTATGATTTAGTATAGGGTACGCAGTAGTTACAATTTTTGTGTACCACTGTTTACTAGTATATTTATTTGTATGATAATACAAATTGTGGAACAAGGCCAAAAAAGGGGAGGGTAGAGGCTGGGCTTCAATAACTATCCTATACCTAGCTAATCAGATTCACGACCCATTCATACATTACAATTTCAACATTGACCAAAAGAACTCATCCATCACCATTCAATCCTCCATACACCTCACAGGGGAAACGCGCCCCACGCCATAAAAATTTAAACTAAATTTAAACTAAACATAACTGATGTTAGTAGTGCCCATCCAACCCTCAAAACAGAGAGGCCGCTGTATTCTGCCCATAGGACAAAATCAAGAAGCACTCTCGCTAAGAGAGTGGGAAAGAGATAAAATGACACGGGCATCGGGAAATAAAAAGCTGACCCAGTCGAGATAAAAGGGGGACAAAAAACAAACTGGGGAGGTTGGGAATCTCAACTTGGATCATAACAAAAGAGATAACCGAGAACAGGTCAGGAACACACTTACTCACATTAACTAGGTACACTTAAGCTTACCTAACCAGGGGGAGGGCTCCACAGGAAACCACCCCGATGTGAATTAGGTTGACCTAGAAAAGAAAATCAAGGCTAGCCCCGTTCAAACGAACCAAGTTCGCCTCTTTCACCCACCTTTCGCTAAAGACTGTAGAATGCAATCGTTTTCTATCAGTTCTAATCTTCATCCTGAGCTGATGCTCAAAGAATCGGATTAGATCCTGATGCGAAAGACGATTGCCTCGCAAGACTTTCTCCTTGCGCGTCGTCCATATCACCATTCGTGCCGTGGCTAGCAGAGTCAGAAACACCATTCGTTTCACTCCGGAATACGGGGTAGACACATTGTCACACGCGTATGCGCGATCAATGGACACGAGTTCTTCGGGAGCGAGACGAGTCGTCAGCTCGCCGACATGGTCCCATAAGGGGCGGACCCGGGGGCAATGGCAGAAGGCGTGCGAAGCCGCTTCCTCTAAACCAAGGCCACACCGTTCACAGTCTGGCAAATCCGCCAAGACCCATATGAATACATTGTCATTGAGAGGCAGCCGATTCCAAATCAATCGCCAGGTAAGCGAAAACTCAGGCTTACTGATGTAATCGGCCGCTGGAGCCCAACACCAGAAAGAGAGAAGATTCTCCTCCGACAAGTCGAGCTGCTCATGGAGAGGATCCTTGGCGATCCCCTCCACTAAAAGACGATAAGAAGACCTTCCTAGGCCGTGAAAGGTCACTGGACCGAGGAACAGCCAACAAGTCGACCGACACTCGCGAAGGAAATCCGATTGATCACTGGGTTTACAATTGCGCTCAACCCGCGAGATGGGGGGACTGATAGTAAGGGAAGGGTATGCGTCCCTAACAATCCCCTCCAGAATCGGATCTCCTCTAGTCAATGCGCGGCGTAGGAAAGCCAACATCGAGGCGAGTTTATGGCTCACCAAGTGTGGCATTCCCAGCCCCCCATAACACGGACGTTGTGCACAGACTCGTCTGTCGACCCGATTCCGCATCTCCTCCATGAAATGGAGGTAAGAGAGCACTCGTGCGGCTTCCTATGGTCGTCACAGAGAGGAAGTACGGATAATCGATAAAGAACAAGAAGGAAAATGTATGTAGCACACAACTCCGCCCTGCCCTTCACATACAACTTCCGTCGATGCCAAATCTGATCGTCAGCGTCGACCTTTGCTCGTACTTCAGGCCAATTTTTCTCCAGCTGGAGGTCGGGTCCAAACCACACTACAAGAATGCGGACAGGACCGTCCGTCCAACGGAAGCGGACCAGAAGATCGATCCCCTTCCAGGCACCTAACCGCAAGCCGGACGATTTGTCGCGGTTTATCTTGGCCCCTGTCACCTTTTCGTACCGATCAAGCGCCTTCAGAAACCGCCTCAATGTCACTGCGGACGTAGGGTCGGACTGCACGCCCTGTCCTTCAGCCGGCGAAGGAAAGGCTCCAACGCCAAAGCATAAAGTAGGGGGGACATGGACAACCCTGACGAACCGACCAAGATAGCGCAAAATCGCCCGACAGCTTCCCGTTCTCATGTACCAGAGCACTGGGGGAGCGATACAGGAGACTAATCCAGCGGCAGAAGTCGGGTTCGGATCCGGCGGCCTGCAGGACAGCCGCAATGTAGCGATGGTCAACCATATCAAATGCCTTGGACTGATCCAAATTGATCAGTGCAGCCTCATCGTCGTCTTTTACACCTTCTACGATCGTGCGGATCAGATGCAGGTCCTCTGAATTGTTCGGCCCCTCACAGAACAAGTCTGCTCAGGACCCAATAGAGAGTCGGCAACTGACTGCAAACGCTCCTGCAGGATCTTGGCCCAAATCTCTAACTGTGTTTTTAGAAGAGTTATGGGCCTGTAATCGTCTAAGTGCCCCCCAACACCCTTGCCCTTTTTCATCAGCGTGATTACACCCCTGGTAAACCGACGGGGATGGCCCCCCTGCTGGAACCAGTTGTTGAACACAACTGTCAAAATCGGCACAAAGATGTGCGACAGCCCCAAGTACAATTCATGCGTAGACTTCGCCGTCCGTAATCTCTCCCACGCAGCTAGCCGCTTCAGTCTACGAAAGTCAGCCAAATAGCTGCGAAACTCGTCCTCACGTAGATCAGGCTCCCTGGTAAAGCGGAATGCCGCTGAAACGCCTCGCACATGTCGTCAGTGGCCCGAAGAGTATGCCTCTCCGGGGATTCGACTTCACGAATGTAACGATCGGAACCTCGACGGATCTCTTCCTTGCGCAGATCTGCGCTCATGCTCACAGCTTCAGAAGACATCTTGCTTAACCTATGTCTAAATACCTGGCCTAGTCAGGGCCTCCCTAGCTAAGGCTATCTCTAGGGGACCCCCCCAGCCACCGCCCGGGAAAGACTACCTCTGTTTGCTGAAATCAGTGGTGAAAGATCTAATCCTACATTTAAGTCGCTTCCATCACTTATTCCTGATAACCGCCCCCACGATCTCCCGCTGCACTAAGCTATTTAGCTGCTCCAGGAAGTTCCGCCTGTCCAGTAAAGACAGATTGGACTTCCAGTAATCAGCCATTCTAGGCCTATGATCTAACGCAACCCGGGCACAAACCAGTTTGTGATCCAAATAGCCTAACCAGTGGAACGTGTTATAATCTAACAAGTGTACGTCGGCTCCTCTAACTAACATTCTGTAGCTAACCATCTTGTCAAAAGGCCAATTAAGAGCCCACGTCCACATCCCCCCCAGGGTGATCGACCCGGTAACTATCAACCAGACCGAATCCTTGATCAGATCAACCAGGCTACGATCGCCCCTACACCCGCTAGCCCCCGCCCCCTGTCTAACTTGGTGTCCAGGATGGCATTCCAGTCCCCCACTAAAACTAGTCGCGTTGAATTCACTAGGAACGGCCCCCCAAATGCCGAAAAAATGAAACCCGCTCCTCCCGCTCGTTGGACGCATAAACCGCAACGACTCGGAACGAACCACTTTTTACGGCAATATCGGCCACGATCAACCGTCCCTCGGCATCGGTATGCACAAGGTCCACCTTCGCATCAAGAGTCCGTTTCATCAGCAAAGAAACTCCTCTGGCATGCCGGCCCCCATATGCTGAATAAACGACAAAGTCGCTCTCCAGCACACACGCATCTTCGATCGCGGCAACATCCACGCCAAAGGGCAAGAGATCCCGGAACATGCGGGCTGCCTTACCCCGATCCCTCAAGCCCTTCGCATTCAAAGTAGCTATTTTGATAGACATCTTCTAAACTTGCAAAAAATAAGAGAGTAAAAGCAAAAAACCTACTCACATACGGGCTGGAAATCTGAGTCAGTAAGGACCCCGACGGATTGTCCTAGGCTCCCTGTTCCTAGTTCTGACGTCATCCGTCCTTCCAGGACAATTCTGCCGACGTCCGTGGGGTATGTTAGTTTAACACACCTCTATAGGGAGGGATGGAGCATAACAGGGACCCTCCCAGCACAAAATTGCCGAAACTTCCTTACATAAGGGTCCTCCATAGAAAACATTCTTATTTTTTTTAAAAGCCTCCTTAGCTTCAAAAAGGTGGTCCCAAACTTTTAGGCAGCGACCTGTGTCTCTCACACAGGTTACTACTCCAGGAGCTTCGGAAAGTTTCTTGGATCTTCGATGGATTTCCCATCTATCATGTCCATCTTTAATAGCAAAGCAAGTAAAGATTTTTTTTGATTTGAAAGATTTTTCTTTACTTGCTCAATGGCTACTTTGCAGATATAGAAGTGGGAGTGGGAGTGGATATTGAACTAGCAGGGGAGTAGGGAGAGGGGGATGGAGCTCGAGTTGGTGAAGCGAGGTGGGGCACCTAGCTTTTGTTAATTGTTCTTTGGCTTTCTTTGATGATGCCGGTGTTGTTAGGGATCTGCTTCTGCGTACACTCCTCTCCACCCCATTTCGCCCGGCACTTTTCTCTATGGGTTTGACTATCTCTTCCTCCTCTCTGGATCTCTTCAAAGACGAAGAGCGAGGGTGAGGCATTTCCTCTACCTCCATCTCTTCTTCCGGTTGCTGCTGCTGCATTTTTTCTCCCTTTTGGTTTGGTTGCTTTGTAGCAGCCTTTGGAGATTTCTGGTGTTTTTGCTGTTGTTGCTGGGGTTTCTGCTGCTGAGATTTTTGTTGTTGCTCTTGCTGCACTGGTTGTTTGGGTGACTGTTGAGGAGAGAGTGGGTTTGTCACTTTTCCTCCCCTTTCACTTCAGTCCAGGCACTCTGGGGGGGGGGCTTATCTTTTTATTCTGTGACTGTGCTGTTAGAGGTGTATTCTTTATTGGTTGTTCTGCCTTCTTTCCGGGGCACTCTTTAGCCATGTGCCCCACTGAACCACCCGCCCAACAACATGGCCTCCTGCCCTCTACGACAACAAACATTCTTTGCTCCCGACATGTCAGAATATTCGGAATGTTCTGAAAGCTTTGCCGCGTAAGGACAACCTGTAACACAATGTCACAGTAGCGATGCCAGGTTTACTTTGTATGGCACTCATCCTGAACTTAGCCGTATTTGGCAAAAAACTCACCCATACGGTCTTTCGGGATATCGACTGGTACACCATGCACCGTTATTTGCGTCTTCCTCGTACCCATATACTCCGTTTGGATTCTTAAACTTGATTTTGCTAGGACATTTCCAACAAGCTGCTTGGCTTCCTGTTCTGATCCAAGAAGAAGATCCCACATAGCGTTACTTCTTCTCGCCAACACTGGGTATTATTTTAAGGCTTTTCAGTACCTCCTACATACTATCTCTACTAACCCCGATAAGTCTCCGAGTTTTAACATCCGTGGTCAGCATTGAGATAACCTTAGTATTAACAGCTTCCAAAGCTTCAGGGATGGTAAGAAATTCATTCCCTTGCAGGTACTTTTCGTACTTCTGCCGTTGTTCATTATAGAAAGCTGCGTCTTTCTTCTTAGGTCCGCTTTCCGACCATGCCTGTTTTTTAACTGGTGACAAATTTTCGGTTTGCACCGGCGGATTTTCTACGTTCTCGCTCATGGTAGCTGATAGCTACCACGACTGAACAAATTTGCTTTCTGTCTGGTTCTATGAAATATTTTTTTCCTTAATGCAGGCAGAACGTACAAAACAAAATTATGAACAACAAAAATACAAACGTGGGAAAAATAAAATCCAAAAAACACTTAAGAACTGAAACCAAATACGAAAAAGTAAATAAAATATAGGGAGAGGGTAAAAATACGAACCAAAGGAAATAAACAGTAATGAAACAAAAGGTCGTACAAATAAATATGCACAAAATAAGAAAAATTGAAAAATGCACAAAATAGGAAAACTGAAAAATTCAAAAGTTTTAGAAAATAAAAAACTTAAGAGTTGAAATCAGTTCGTCAAAAAGGCAATAGCGCGACAGTGTCTTATTGAAAGCAAATAACTACACAATAGCTACCCTTTTGGGTGGTTAGGAACTAGAGTGACTATTTAAAGCTGTCTTTATACTGAGGCTTTCTGGAATATTCTGGAAGACTCTAGATTTAATTTAAGCTGTTCTAGAATTCTGTAGAATATTGTTCTGACTGTATTATAAAATAGTTTTCAATATTTTGTCAAAATCTCTTTAAATTTATTAGTTTAATCATTAGAATGCGATATCTGAGTCACTTTTTTTTCACAGATTTTTTCCCTGAATCTCATTTATATCCAACTTTATAATTATCGATAGAATACCTTAGGGTGCATAAACCTTTTTCCTAGGTGGTCGGGAAGGGGTCTTTATATTAGTAAGATTAAAAATTTTAACCCCAAAAACAATAGACAAAAAATATTTTTAGTAAAAAAATCAGGTGAGTCACTTTTATCGAACAGCCATATATATATAATATATATATATATATATATATATATATATATATATATCTATATCTCGGTGTATTCTTTGATACTTTAAATAACTTCAATTGTGTAAAGTCCCTGTATCAAGGAAACTGTCGAGAAGACATTTCAATAAAGAGAGTAAGAAGGACAAAAATGCAAGGTTTCTATCGTTATCATTATGATAACGGTATTATTTGTCTGGCGAAGAGAACATGATGATTTAAGATAGTTATGTTAACGAATACAATGATACTACAGAAAACAGAAAGAATATTTTCCAAAATTATTTATTCTTAATTTTTACAAGATAAAACGAAACTTAATTTGATAATGCATTCATCATACAGTAGGGACCTGTGTAGCAAAATGGACGTAATGCTGCAATCACCCAAGATCAAATCCTCCGAATATAAATATATAAATATTTTATAAGATTACCTGTATCGGGGCGTCTGCCGTAGGGCAACGCTGAACAAACTATCTTGTTAGTGAAATCTTTAATAAGATTGACTTTCACTTATCAAAAGTATATTATACGCCATCAATGGTATTATTTTTAATTTTTGTTAGATTACTTCCGCACATTATTTTTATTTTAGATCGTCTTGATAGCGATCCGTCAAAATTATTACGGAACATTTAATTATTTCTTTTAATCTGTATAAAATAAGGAGATATAATTTAAACTTATAACTTTATAGATTAAAGCTTACTCAAATGAAATCTTTCGATTCTTCGTTATAAAAATGTTGGTAATTTTACCATAGTACGCATTTACACCCTTGTTTGATAGAATTGGAGTATATATTATCATTATCATAAGGAGATATAATTTTAGTAATAGTAGCAATATCCTTTCTTTCATCAAAGCTGTTTTGTTAATGCCGATTTCTCTGATAAGTTCACTTTATAAACATTTTATTTACAGAAAATCTATTTTTGCCTCGTTTTTTTTCTCGACGTTGACTTGGTCACTTCGCTTAAATCGTTACTTTTTATCTGGACATAAGTTTACAAATCTATCACTTCGAGCCTTTGAATGCATATAAAAATAGTAACGATTCATCTTTTTCCAAGATTGAATCTTCGTCTGATTTCTCTTTTGATGACTGCCCAAATCGTGTGTTGTCGTCTGACTTTCTGTGGTGTGATTCATTCGATTTATGTCGAGAGGCTTTTTGATCGTTTTCAGGTCTGTGGCACATTCGGTTATCAAGAATCGTTTAATTTTCATTTACGCACTCAAACAAGAAAGATTCATCAGCCAGTGTAAAACGAAACCAACGATAAAGTTGAAGTAAAAGGTTGCTTACCAGATGCTATACAAATTCGAGGAAGTTGGTGAGTCTATAGATAAAACAGCAACCGAATCGAATATACTAGTATACTTCATTGAAACATATATGTGTAAAGTTGAAGTAATGAAGTTAGTATTAATTAATCATGCTTTTATCATTTCGTATGCTGCTCTGATCTAGATGGCTGCGGCAATATTATTTGCTTTGATAATCGGTTATCTTGTAATGTTAGCAAAGACGTACATAACACCGAATAATTGCAAACCGAGACTGGTCTATTCATATAATAAATTACCGTGATGACTAAAATTTTCAAAATAAGAGGAAACGTTTTGTAATAAAATATGCGTGTAATTCAAGTAGCAGTATTTAACGAACAAATCTACAGGTTTGCTGATCCCGTCCCTTTTTTGGAATTAACAAACACTAAATGGGTTGTTAAAGTAAACATAAGCAATTACGGAATTTTCAATTTTTGCATTGGATAAATAACTATAAAAATAGAAAAAAAGAGAATATATTTCAAAATTATTTACCAAATTTACAGCGGCAGCAAATTTCACTAAGTTTGTTTATTTATGAAATCATTTATCTGAAGTTTTAAGAATAATTAATTATCATTTTTCAGTTCCTAAACATGTACGAAGGTTAGTCTAGTGTATAAAATAATTAAAAGGGAGATAACTAAATCATTTCAGTAGTTCTTAAACGTATTCAGTTGTTGCTGTAAGTTATCGTGTTTTTGTTGACAAGGGACTAATAGACTGTAATCTAATCGGCTTTTGTTCGTTGAGGATTTAAAAAGAAAAACATGATTAAAAAATTGTCTTTTTTATAGCTTGAAATTTTATTTAAAAATCCTATCATAAATATTTATTATACAGATTATTTACAGTTTAGATTAAGATTAGATCCGCAAGGAAAAAAATTGAATTTGCTACAGAAGCACACGTATGAAATGATTAACGCATTGTAACTTTCGTCTGTTAAATTGAAATTGATGTTTGTATACTCTTTTCTTTTTTGAACCTGTAAATTTATTTATATTTAAAATTGCGAAAATATGATGTACTAGGATATACGTAAGAGCTATAATGCATGACTTATATAACAAAGTTAACTAGTAAACTCCCACTTCTAGGTAATTAATATTCGATTATTAAGCTGGCGTTGCTCGCGATTGTTTATAACAGTACTAAATTATCTGGTTAAATTATGCAATACCTATTTTCGAAAGAACTTGGGAAAGACTTGAATAGTGTAGTGTTACTGACTCACGGGAAGTAGTATGCACCCAACCCCCTCATGGGTTAATAGCTGTATCTACTTATAGTTTTTGTGACTTCATATGTAAAAAGTCATCCTCATCTCTCTGTACCGAACAGGTTTTATCCCATTATTTTCCCTGGTACTACTTACGCGAGCTTTTGTCTCCTCACTATCTTCTCTCTTCCTAAGAGATTGTTTATGGGAGATCTTGTTCTTTTTCATAGGCGTATTGCTCCAACGATTGTCCTTGTTCATATTCAGAGTCTATATTGATTTCGAATTCATTGTCTAGTTTGTCTTGTCGTGACACCTTCACCTTCATTACTTTCTGGCTCACTATACATTTCTTCATTGCTATCGTTTTGCAATCTAACTTGATCCGCATGCGCTAATGTCCCATTTCCATTGTTTTCTATTATCATAGTGTTATGTCCTCTGTGAATCTTGCCTCTTGTTGATTAGATTCACTATACTTTTTGTACCATAGTTTTTCGTTGGTGGCATAAGACATGGCCAATGGAGGGCAGGTGGGCTTTTCGATCTTCCAGGATGTCGTATTGTCCTATAGCTTAGCAACAATCTAGGGAGAGATGTTTCTATCTATTCTTTCCGTTGTACACATATCTTCGATCCGTTTCTATAGTGTACACAATACTTTTTGCTAATCCGGTTGATTGCGGATGGCTCAGTGGGTTTTTTATGGTTTGCATAACATTTTGTTCAACCATTGGCATAGTTCCTCGTTACAGAACTCTGGGGCGTTGTCAGATACAAGCGTTTTCGAAATTTCATTTCTTCAAAATATGATCCTTAACGCTTGTTTCACTTCTTTTATTGGAAATCTGGTTTACTTCTGGCCAGCCTGAATATGAATCTACCAGCATTAGTTATAATCCCACTTTATTAACATGGGCATGATCCAGGTGTACTCTGTACCAAGGTTGGGCCTCTTTAAGCCATGTATGTGCTTTTGTCTGTCTAAATTTTCTTCTGTCATTGCACATTTTAAAACTTTTTATGTATTTTACATTTGCAAAACGGTCTGGCTAACGTGCCTCTAGCCTTAATCTCCTTTGTGTAGACGTTATTCCGCAATGAACATCGTCATGTGTTGTTTAGAATTTTTCTCCTTTATATTTCTGGCGGAACCACTACGTCTCCATTACAAATTATACCCTTTTATACGGTTAACTTGGGTTTAACCATTCGAAAACACCTTTTTGCCCGTGAGCAATTATTCCACATTATTTTTTATCCTGAACAATATACTGTTTAATATGGGATATCGCTTCGTATCCTCAGCTAATTTGTCTATCGAAAAAATACCATTTTTGTTCCAGTGTAAGAAAGTATCTTCGAAATTTTTCTCCTCTTTCTCACTTTCAGAAGTAATGAACCTCAATCTTGCCAAAGCGTCTACGTGCGGAATGATATTGTCTTTCACGTACTCAATATCAAATTCAAACGCCATTAACAGTAAGGCCTATCTTAGAATTCTAGAAAAGATTACCTTAGAACATTTCTTCCTAGGATTAAAAATGAATTCTAAAGGTCTATGGTCGGACCTTAGTAGGAATTTCTTTCCACTTAAAAACTGATGAATTCTGTCGTCCATATTATAGCCAACGCTTTTTTCTCAATGTTTTAAGTAGTTTAATTTGGCTTTTGACAATTTCCTCGAAAGATACATAATAGGATGACCATCCTGAGATAATATTGACGATATTGAGTGTTCAATTTTTAGGGTCGAATATTTTTACTACTGGCTTCTTTGTCAGAACAGCTTTTAAATTTTCAAATGCCACTTGCTCTTTTGTCCAAATAAATTCCACATTCGTTTTTCATAAAGAAGCAAAGTATTTTGTCAGTTTGGAGTATCTCTAAGTCCTAAGAAAGATTATAAGTCTTTTGTTCTTAGTTACTTCAAATTTTAATTTTGTAAATTAACGATTGGCCTGGTGATATGTTTTCGTTAGATATGGAATATCCCCAAAATGATATTTTTTAGTGTTGGGCACACATTTGTTTGCTAACTGTTAATTCAGCATTTTTTAACTTATTCAAAAACATACTGGTTTTCCATTTTAATTCTTTGTTAACGTCAACACAAATATCACCCTGATAGCATATTGTATTTTCCTATCACTACCAATAACTTACTCTATAGCTCTTTGAAAAATCGCACTTGCGGTTTTAATTCCATACGTCACCCATTTCTATCTTACCTATTGGCGTGTTTATTGTTATGACTTCTTTAATGTCTTCGTCAATAGTCATTTGATGTTATACCGACTTTAGATCAATTTTACTCGCAACGGAGTTCAAAGCCATTGAGGATAGGATATGAGTCTGCGCATTTTGTAGTTCGCACCTATTTTCTAGTCACCACAAATACGCAGATTCCAATCCTTCTTTCTTAAAATTACTAACGGGAAGGCCCATTCGCTCTCTTCTGGCGGAATTCATTCAAGTAGATCTTGTTACGGTAATTTAGGTTTTCTACAACCATTGGTAGTAAATGGACCGTCACTTTTCGTTCTTCAAAATATGAGGGGGGAAACATTTTCCTATCGTATTAACATTGCTTCATAGTTTAACATTCCAGTTTCTTTTGTCTTGACTTTGTTTACTACTTTTTTCGAATTTATTTTCAATACATCATTTCATATTAGACCATAGTTCTTTTCAGTTTGCCACGATAATTTAAAATACGTGAAACTTATTTTTTTAGTTCCGTGTAGGTTTCAAAATAGCCTAACGTTTTTATCACGGATCCGTCGAACGGCTTCAATCCTGGTTTTTGTAAGAAATTAGTGGGTATCAATGTCATGTCACTTCCCGCATTTAAGTTGCATGTCCAGTAAAACATTGATTCAAATTTTTAATAACCCTTTTTCATTTATATTTTTCAATGAAAAGACGTCCATACTTATTTCCTCTTAATTTTGTTGGACTGTCTACATTTTTCTTTTGGGATTTGCCCATACGTTTAAAATGATTCATTCTGAAACACTTTACACATTTTTGTTTTTCTCTTTGATGTTGATATCCACAAAAAGTACATGTGATTTTATCTTTTTTCTTTATCGTGTATGTGTCCAGATCTGTAACTTTTGTTACGTTAAATTTTCGAATTAATTCTTGTTATTGAACAAATTCGACAGTTTTCTAGCGACAACTTTCCCATTTGCAAATGTATTAGAATCATTTGCCGATACTCTTAATTTTGAAGGCTGTTTACCAATTTTATTTGGATCAAATGCTCTTCGATTGACTGGTTCTCCGTCTCTGTTTCCCAAATTCACAATATTTAGCGGCGTGTTTTAAACGGAGAACATATTCAGTAACTGGTTCATTCACTTATTGAGAAATATTCATAAACTTAATAAGCTCTCTCTGCATTTACTAGCTACTAGCTTTTTCTTGGAGTGCTATGTTTTTCAATATTAGTTGATCAAACGTCATTTCCTCCAACTGTCTTGTATGTGAACTTGCTGATAATTATATAATAACACGCCAAGGAGATAAGTTATTTGGTTTTCTTCAACTGATTTTAAATCCTTCAGCATTTTTTGTTCTAGCTTTAGCATCTGGTATCCTCAGCCACGCTTGTGTGTACTCATAATTGATCCAATGATAATTATTCGCTCATTTCTTTAGATATCAGCGACGATGGTGTAGTGTTACTGACAATATTTATTATGTAAGAATTACATAATTGTTGCACAAGGCCGAAAAAGGGGAGGGGTTGAGGCTGGTCCACACTAACTATCTTATACCTAGCTAATCCGATTCACGACCCATTCACTCATTACAATTTACCACCATAAGAACTCGTCCATCACCACTCAATCCTCCGTGCACCATAATACCACACCCTCTGTAGGAGGACCTACAAAACGCGCCCCATGCCATAAAAATTTAATGACACTAAATATACATAAAAATCTATGATGAAAAAATGAGAGGGGAGAGAGATGAACACAATAACAAACTAAAATATTAACACAAATCAAATTAAACATAACTGACGTTAGTAGTGCCCGTAAAAAACCTCAAAACAGAGAGGCCGCTGTATTCTGCCCATTGGACAAAATCAAGAGGCTCTCTCGCTAAGGGAGTGGGAAGAGTGAAAATATAGACGGGCATGGGGAATAAAAGGCTGACCCAGTCGAGATCAAAAGGGGCCAAAACAAACTGGGGAGGTTGGGAATCTCAAGCTGGATCATAACCAAAGATGTGGCCGGGGACAGGCCGGGAACAACACTTACTCACATTAACTACGTACACAAATGCTTTTCTAACCTAACCAAGGAGAGGGCTCCACAGGAAACCACCCCGATGTGACGTAGGCTTGACCTAGAAGAGAAAATCAAGGCTAGCCCCGTTCAAACAAACCAAGCTCGCCTCTTTTACCCACCTTTCGCTGAAGACTGTCGAATGCAATCGGTTTCTATCAGTTCTAATCTTCATACTGAGCTGATGCTCAAAGAATCGGATTAGATCCTGATGCGAAAGACGATTGCCTCGCAAGACTTCCTCCTTGCGCGTCTTCCATATCACCATTCGAGCCGTGGCTAGCAGCATCAGAAACACCATTCGTTTCATGCCGGAATACAGGGGCGACACATTGTCACACGCGTATGCGCGATCAATGGACACGAGTTCTTCGGGAGCGAGACGAGCCGTCAGCTCGCCGACATGGTTCCATAAGGGGCGGACCCGGGTCAATGGTAGAAGGCGTGCGAAGCAGTTTCCTCTAAACCAAGGCCACACCGTTCGCAGTCTGGCAAATCCGCCAAGCCCCATATGAAAGCCTTGTCGTTGAGAGGCAGCCGATTCCGAACCAATGGCCAGGTAAGCGAAAACTCAGTGTTACCGAGATAATCCGCCGCTGGCGCCCAAGACCAGTAGGAGCGATACTCCTCTTCCGAAAAGCAGAGCGTATCACGTAGGGAATCCTTCGCGCGCCCTCCACTAATCCCCGCTAGAAGACCTTCCTAGGCCGTCACAGGTCAACGGACCGCGGAATAGCCTTCAAGGCTAACCGACACTCGCGGAGGAAAAGCGATTCATCCCGGGGTTTATGACGGCGCTCAACCCTCGAGATGGGGGGGGGGCTGATGGTAAGGCCAGGGAACGCGTCCCTTACAATCCCCTCCAGAATCGGATCACCTTTAGTCAATGCGCGGCGTAGGAAAGCCAACCGAGAGGCACGGATGTGACTCATCAAGTGTGGCATTCCCAGCCCCCCATGACACGGACGTTTAGTGCAGACTCGTCTGTCGACCCTGTTCCCGCGTCCCCTCCATAAAATGGAGGATAGAAATTGCTCGAACGCCTTCATGTGGGCCTTACAGAGAAGAAGTACTGACAATCGATAAAGAACCAGGGGGAAAATCTATGTAACACACACATCCGCCCTGCCCTTCACGGACAACCTCCGTCGATTCCAAGTCTTACCTGCAAAATCAATCTTTGCTAGCACTTCTGAGCAATTCTTCTCCAGCTGAAGGTCGGGTCCAAATCACACTCCAAGAATGCGGACAGGACCGTCCGTCCAACCGAAGCGGCCCGGAAGATCACGCCCCTTCCAGGCACCTAATCGCAAGCCGGACGACTTGTCGCGGTTTATCTTGGCCCCTGTCACCTTCTCGTACCGATCAAGTGCCTTCTGTACCGCCTCAATGTCGCTGCGAGACGACACGAAAGCAAATACGTCATCAGCGTACGCGGAAACTCTGGTTCGAGACCCTCCAGGAACGGCGATCCCGCGTAGGGCCGGACTGCACGTCTCGTCCTTCAGCCGGCGAAGGAGAGGCTCCAACGCCAAAGCATAAAGGAGAGGCGACAGCGGACAACCCTGACGAACCGACCTCGACAGAACAAAAGCGCCCGACAACTTTCCTTTCACCTGTACCACAGCACTGGGGGAGCGATACAGGAGGCTAACCCAGCGGCAGAAATTTGGTGCGAATCCGGCGGCCTGCAAGACAGTAGCAAGGTAGCGATGGTCAACCCTATCAAATGCCTTGGACTGATCCAAATTGATCAGCGCGGCTTCTTCCTCGTCTTTTACTCCCTCTAGGATCGTGCGGATCAAATGCAGGTTGCTCTGAATTGTTTGGCCCCTCACAGAACAAGTCTGCTCAGGTCCCAACAGAGACTCGGCAACTGACTGCAAACGCTCCTGCAGGATCTTGGCCATAATCTTTAACTCAGTGTTTAGCAGAGTTATGGGCCTATAATCGTTTAGTTTCCCCCCAACACCCTTGCCCTTTTTCAACAGAGTGATCACGCCCCTGGAAATGCGATTGGGGATGGACCCCGACCGAATATAGTTGTTGAACACTGCTGTCAAAATCGGAACAAAGATGTGCGAAAGCCTCAAGTACAATTCATAAGGCAAACCCTCCAGACCGGTCGACTTGACTCTGCCGACCTTCTTCAATGCCTCGTAGACTTCGCCCTCCGTGATCTCTCCCTCGTAGCTAGCTGCTTCAGTCGGCGCAAGCCGAGGAAAGTCAGCCAAATAGCTGCGAAACTCCTCGTCACGGAGACCAGGCTCCTTGGTAAAGCAGTTCTCGAAATGCCGCCGAAACGCCTCGCACATGTCGTCAGTCGAGCACAGAGTACGCCCCTCCGGGGTTTCCACTTGACGAATGTAACGATTACCACCTCGACGGACTTCTTCCCGACGCAGATCTGCGCCCAGGTTCACAGCTTCAGAAGACATCTTACTTAACTTATGCCTAATTACCTGACCCATGTAGCGCTCGCTATTCGAACGCTGCAGGGCCTCCCTAGCTAGGGCTATCTCTAGGGGATCCCCCCAGCCTCTGCCCGGGAAAAATTAGCCTTAAGTGTCTTCACCTTTTCAGCTCTATCTAGAGCGAGCCGTTTACCGAAATCAGTGGTGAAGGACCTAATCCTATTCTTAAGTCGCTCCCACCACTTATTCCCGATAACCGCCCCCACTAGATCCACTGCACTACACTAGTTAGCTGTTCCTGGAAGTCCCGCCTGTCCAGTAAAGACAGATTGAACTTCCAGTAACCAGCCATTCTAGGCCTATGTTCTAACGCCACCCGGGCACAAACAAGTTTGTGATCCGAATAGCCTACCCAGTGGAACGTGGGACAATCTAACAAGTCTATGTCAGCTCTACGAATTAACATTCTGTCAAGGTAGCTAACTACCTTGTCAGACGGCTAGCTAAGAGCCCACGTCCACATTTTCCCCTCGGGATGATCGACCCGGTATCTATCGACGAGACCATAATCGCCGATCAGATCGACCAGGCTACGATCGCCCCTACTCCCGCTAGCGCCCCGCCCCCTGTCTAACTTGGGGCCCAGGATGGCATTCCAGTCCCCCATTAAACCTAGGCGCGAAGAATCGACTAGGAATGGTCCCAAGCGTCGAAAAAAGGAACCCCGCTCCTCCTGGTCGTTGGGCGCATAAACCGCACCGACCCGAAACAAACCACTTTTCATGGCAATATCGGCCACGATTAACCGACCCTCGGCATCGGTATGCACAAGGTCCCCCTTCGCATCGAGAGTACGTCTGACCAACAAAGAAACTCCTCTGGCAAACCGGTCCCCATATGCTGAATAGACGACAAAGTCATCCTCCAGCACACACGCATCGGAAGGGTAAACAAAGTGGGTCTTTTCGATCGCGGCAACATCCACACCGAAGGACAAGAGATCCCGAAGCATTCTCTCAAGCCCCTCGCATTCAGACTGGCTATCTTAATTTCCATTTCTAAGCCTGCAACGAAAAAACAGAGTTATGGCAAAAACCTACTCATACAGGGCGGAAATCAGCGGGTGACAGGACCCCGACGGAATGTCCCAGGCTTCCAGTACCTAATTCGGTCGTCATTCGACCTCCTGGGACAATTCCACCGACGTCCATGGGGAAGGTTAATTTAGCTGCCCTATATACAGAGGGATGGAGCACTACGGGGACCCTCCCTGCGCAAAAATGGGCAAGTTTTCTTAGTTCGGGTGTGCCCGTTTCTAGGACTAATGTCTGGGAACACATCCCTACATTCCTCTAGGAAGGACCAACTTTCAAGTTCCCCCCTGAGTCCCTAATACATGTAGTTATCCCTGGGGCCTTAGGGAAGTTGCGGGGATTTTCAACAGATTTGCCGTCCACGGCCGTCAACTTGAACAGTGGACCTAACCGGGCTCTTCTATGTATGGATAGGTCCCTCTCGTTCCACCTTACAGATTAGGTCGGGGCCAGGGAAATATTTTGCCCTTTTTTTTCTTTTCTTTATCTTGGTGGGGAGAGGAAGGGGTAGATGTAAGCGATGGGGTGGAAGTGTGAGGTGGGGTGGATAAAGAGCCAAAGGAGGAGGTGGATGGAGAGGGAGACGAAGCACGGGAGGGGGAGGAGGGTAGGTTTTGTTTGGGAGACACCATAATTCGGGGATGCAGGGAACGATTGGGACATGGATACGTCCGAATTCCCATCCGCCCTACTTTGCCTATTCTGTTCACTTGCTATGCCTTCTTCCTCCTTATTCTTGGTCAATAAAGAGGACTGAGGTGGAGGCATCTGTTCCACCTCCATTTCGCCGTCAGAGTGCTGCTGCTTGTCGTGTTGTTTCTTTTGCTTCTTTGGCTGCTGTTTATCCAGCCGCCCCTCCTGCTGCTGTATTTGTTGTTCCTTCTGTCGCTGTTGTGTCGGCTGTTGCTGTTGGGTATCCTGTTTATTTGGCAGCTCTTTTTGTTTTGGCTGCAGCTTTTCCGACTTTTTCTGCTCCTGTCCCTCTTTGGGTTGCTCCTGGGGCTGCCGTTGTTTTTTGGGGATCGCTGCATCTTGTTCCGGGGGCGAAGATGCCCTTTCCTTTCTCCGACCCTTCACTGTCTTCCATTCCCCTTCTGGCGCCTTCTCCTTCGCCACGACCTCAGGGGCTGCCGTTGTTGTAGCTTGGGTTGTTACCGGTGTTGTTGCTGATGCTGCTGAAGTGGCCGTAGGTTGAGTGTCCTTTTTGGGACATGCCTTTGCCATATGTCCCGGAGCATCGCACAACCAACTTGCGTCCCTCCACGACCATCGGCATCTTCCTGTTTCGGCATTTTAGCAGATTCGGTATGCGTTCGAAGGCCGGTCTATTCAGGATCACCTGCAGAACCATGTCTCCAGTCGCTATTCCCGTCTTGCCGAAGATGGCGGATACCTCCTCCACTTGACCAAATTTGGAGAAAAATGACCCCATCTGATCCTCACTAATGTCCGCGGGCACTCCATGGACCGTGATCTTTGTTTTTCTGGTGCCCAAGTATCCGTCTGGAGCTTCAGTGACTTTGTGGTCAAAGTGTTCCCTGCCAGACTTTTTGCTTCCTCCTCGCTTCCCAGCAAAATCTCCCACTTTGCACGGGATACCCACGCCAGTAACTTGGGTGCGATCTTCAGGCTTTTTAAGGCCTCCTCCATCGTTTCCTTGCTGACTCCGATAAGCGTCTTATTTTTGACATCAGAGGTCAACAGGGAAATAATTTTTACTTTAATAGCATGCAGGACCTCGGGAATGGTAAGAAATTCGTCCCCCTGGAAGTACTTTTCATTTTGGGCTCTTAATTCCGCATAAATTGCGGCGTCCTTTTTAGGCCTATTTTCCGCCCAGGCCGATTTTTTCGGCGGCGACGAAATTTCATTTTGCACCGTTGGAGACGGTGTGGAATGAGTATTTTCCGCCATGGGGATTTCTCCCTACGACAGCTCACTATTCAAAGTTTTTGTCCTATATATATATTTTTTGAAATTAAATGATAAAACAAAACCAAAACAAACAAGGAAAAGGAGACAAAGAAAATAAATAAAATGTAATGCAACAACGACACGTGGAAGAAAAACTGAAATAAAATCAACAAAAAGTAAAAAATACGGAGGGAGGGTAAAATACAAGAAGGGAAAAAGAAATTAAACAAAAAAAAAGAATGCACAAATAAAGTCAAAAATATACAACAAAAAGGTTAAGAAGAAGGGAAAGCGGTTCACAAACAAAAAGAAAATCTAACCGTTCACTTTTTTCAAACTTTCACAAAACAACGTCCACTGGTATACAAGAACACTAAAAAGTACCTTGGTGTACTTGGGAACTATTATGCACTCAACTCCTCATAGGTAATAGCTGTAGCTATTTATAGTCTTTGTGACTAATATGCAAATGCGTCACAACAACTATTAAATTTGTGAATTTTTGACAGTCGCTAGGCCTAATGATTATCTGTGCCTGAAGAGAAAAATAAAAACAAAATATAGCGCCCATTGCAGTGAATGAAACTTCAGTCAACGATGTTACCCCCTGTTGACTGGAATAAGATTACCCGGTGGAGCTGTATAAAAGCCAATGTCTTTTGTAGTCACTTTTGATTCCTGGTGAAGCATTGTTGGTCATTTTTGACAATTGATATTGAGTGTGTTTGTATCTTCTGTATAGTATTTTTTTTTTGTTATTCCTTGTGTCAGTTTTGATTCACGTGGAGACTGTGCCGCTGGTAGAAAAAAAGCACTATTCCTTCCAAGCTCGCCTACAAATTTCACTACTGACGTGGTGTTTGATTTTGCCATGCTCAAATTGACGAGGAGGTTTTTTTTAGAGAACTGTAAAACCTTTATTCTAGATCCTTGAAAAGGGAAAAGACACGGACAAGACCCACTAAATTGGTGGGTCTCATAGGACGAATTCAACACTCAAGACGAATGATATAAAGCATCTGAAATCGCGTATAAGGACCAATGACCAGAAACTCGCCACCCACTTGAAAGTCCTCACCAACTTGCATTATTGATGATGGTGAGTTTAGTCATGAACTCGAAGTTGAATATATTGTGAAACCGAGGGTTTATTGACATCAACGAAGTGAAAGCGGTGAAGATTATAGCATTCTTTCATCGTCGATATAAAGCAAAACCGAATGATCAAATCCACTAAAGTTTAAAGTATTGGCAAACGTCGGTATTCCTGTGCAACAGCCAGTGAGACAGTATTTTCCAATGTGGAATATACATCTTCCTACCACAGAAGACTGCATATCCCCCACAGAAATGACCTTAAAACGAGGTCAGCTTCATTTGGGTAAAATACCAAGAGTAATGAAGAACGCGCGTAATTGTATAAGGTTCAGTTTCATCGCATGAGAGAAAGTAGGCGCATTTGTACACTAGTATGTAGAAACTGTAGAAATAATTCCGGGCAGAAAAATTGGAATGACGTTAAATCGAAACTTTCAATACAATTTCAAACTAGACATACCTGGACGGTCAGAAGTAGCTAGTGATCATGTCTGGCAGAAAAACAAGCCTATTTTTGCACTGTGACAAGGCTGGTTAACGCAAATCTGCAGTGTGAAAACTGAGGTGCCCGTAACGAACACTGGAAACGCTTCTTTCTCGCCAAATCAAGAGTACCTAGTGACAAGTCAACGTATACACTATCCCTTGCCATCCCCAAAAAGTCAATGGAAGAAAGCAACGACGTAGAATGACAGTGAGAAGAGGAAAAAAAGGCTCAAGTACAGGTAACCGTCTCTTTTGGACACAAGTTCAATATGGAAGCAACTTATGCAGACACCCTAAGATGGACCTGGGCCAGCTCTGGAAAATGTTCGCTCTACTCCGTGAATCTAGTCGACGAAAATGTTTACGAATTTTAGCTTGGTATTGAAGAGGATCACACTAGTAGGCACCCAGTGTAAAGCAAATCTATTAGCAAAAATCTGCAGGAAGTCACAATCACTGTACGGCTTTGAGCCATAGGATTTATCAAACATTTTAATCTTTGTCTTCTCAAAATTCAGAAAAAATATTCTATTATATTTATGAGAATAAAACATCAGATAGAACATACTTTATGAACATTAAAGATTTTACAAGACTAATAGTAATATACAAAAGATTTTCGTTCAAATTTGACATATTTTTCATAGAAATAAACTTGAATTAGTCTAAAGATTTCAGGTTTTTAACTATAGGCTTGTTGTGCAAATCTTAACTATAGGCTTGTTGTGCTAAAAGAATGCATGTAATAAAATATAATCATAAAGAAGCAAAAGATAAATTGACAAATGGAATTTGGGAAATTAGTCAGATGCCATTTGTGAAATAGTTATGTAATTATAAAATAAAATTATTTGTTCAGATTTTGTGACATCCATGCATCTATCGTAGAATGTGTTCTTAGTATTGATGAGAAAACTTGAATTAGCAAGCTGTGTTCAAATTCTGTCCATATTTTGCGTTCACTTCCCACTAATTCTCTTGGGAAAGATAAATCTATTTTACACCACCTATTGATAAAATATCAGTGTAACCAGTCTACATTGAAACTCCTATCAACTTATAAATAAATATAGCAGGTTAAGGAATATAGCTCACTATGTTTTACACTGCGGCAAAATTTGAATCCTCTTATGAATGGAAGAAATGGCCGATATATAATCAGCCATTTTTTCCGTCCATATCCGGATTAAAATATATAAGAAAAATGAAAGGAATTCAAAGAGGAAAACCTTTCATGCCAAAGTGGAGACATTTTATTTAGTAACGCGGAGAAAAATAACGTTAAGCGTTTAAGTTTTAAACTAAATATGACGCCATTGTAAAAACTTATGGGTGAAAAAAGTAAATTATATAGAACGCTAAGTGGCGTAATGTTTTGTCATATTAAACGAAAGTGATTTAATGTTATTCATGTTTTTATGTAACTATTTTTTTATATTTTATTTTGTCTTTATTTATTTTTTTAAAGATCATGAGTTAACCGTTTTCTTGAATGTTTCTAAATTTTTTATAGTCATGCATAAAATCTTGAGAAAGGAGCATATCGGTACGACAACGACCTCAGTAGTAGAATAATGTGGAGTCATCCACCGTGCGGCATTTGCGTCTTTGTCTAGACTCCACAGCACGCTGGACACTGTTCTCTTCATGGTTCTTTTCTCCCGCAAAAACAGAAGCTCTCCACCTCACTCAATCCCGGGTAACCTCACCCAGTTCGCAACATTGATAGAAAATTCCATCATGGACGTTTTACATTGGTCCTGCAAGCGAAGTTTGTGTCGTCCAACTTGATCCATGCCTTCAGACAGTTTCCCATGCAGTAAGTGTTTGGGAATTCTGGAATTACACATGCGAGCCACGTGCCCAAGCCACCTGAGACGCCGAGACCGCTGGATGGGGTACAGTGACTGAATGTCAGCTCTTTTGAGCACTTTTATATCCGGGACCCTATCTTGTCATTTAATTTTTAAAATATTTCTTAAAGCTTTTATATGAAAACTATTTAAGCTCCTCTACTGACTAGCATACAAGGCCCACTTCTCACTCTCGTAAAGGAGTGTCGAGAGGACGAATGTCTGATAAATTAGTCTTTGTTTTTATGTTAATTTTATCACTTTCCCATGCTCCTTTCATAAGTTCCTTGAGTGAAGCTGCGGTCTCTTCTATTCTGCATGTCAATTCCTTATCTATAGATAGGGTCGATGCTATGGTGGGTCCCAAGTAAACAAACTCATCTACTGTTTTCAGAGATTCACCACCAAGTTTTATCTCTGGTAGTGAATTTCTTCTTTGTCCTATTACCTCAGTTGTCTTGACGCTGATTGTCAGCCCGAAGAGATCGCATGCTCCGTGAGACGATCGACTAGTTGTTGAAGATCGATTTCACTGTGCGCCGCTATTGCAGCATTATTAGAGAAAAGTAATTTCCTAATCGACACTTCAGTCTATAAATCTACCATTCAACCCTGCACAGAATATTGCTACCACATATAATCTGGTGCTACTGCTATATATTTGTGGTATTTGTAATGTTATCGGTCCTGGTTGGTATTTCAGCTATAGTCATTTTCATACCGTCAAGTGGCTCCCCTCTGTTTTTATAACTTCTTTCATGGTAATTTGTCTGGTGGACTTTATTCCTTGGTAGCGCGACCTCATGAATTTAAGCTTAGTATTAGATTGGCGAACTCTGATTAATCGTTTTACTGGTGAAATAGCTTCGTACACCGATTTTCATAACTTGAAGCGCAAACACTGTCTCCATCTTCTGTCTTCCTGAATTCTGTTCTTTTATTGCGCTTTCTCAGTATCTTTCATTTTCAGTAACCCATTGCGTTGTCGTGGTATAATCGCCTTGCACGGGGTAAAACGATTAAAAAGAAATCAGAAAATCCTGGGCATATGTAAACATTTTGGCAAGAATCAAGTACTTTATTTTCTTTTTATTAATTTCGGCTTTTTAATCAAAATTATTTCTGAGACAAACAAATGCAATGCATAGATTATGTAGAATATTTTTCTTATGTCCATGAATACGTCATGTTTAAATGTCTACAAGTTTCACTGATATATTGTAAGGAACCGCTGTTACAGATTCTTGCATATGCCTGCTTCAAAATTATGGACAGGAAGGACAAAAACTTTTATCGCCATGAGTTTCGATTCAAGGAAGAACTTTATCAAGGTAAATATAGACATTTTATAGAAAATTCATGCTCACATTAATTCTATTAATATTTTGTGTGTAATATATATATATATATATATATATATATATATATATATCTTATGTAATTCACCCCAAACAAGGGGTAGTGCCACTAGTACACAAGGGGATACAGAGAGTGTAAGTAAGGTAAAAAATTGGTTATATAAGGGCTGAAGAAAGGATAAAAAAGAACGGAGGAGGATAAAAAGAAGAACAGTATCAAGGCAACAGAATATGTCGATTGACATTACATTTAAATTTTTGAAGATTATAGTTATCAGGGAAGCAAGTATGAGGAAGGGAGTTCCACTGTCGGGAAGTGCGAGAGAAGCGGTGGTTACATTTAAATGTTTCGGTAGTAAAAGGGTGGGAACGAGATGCCAACCTAGTAGCACGCTTAAATTAATGCAGTCGGGAACTAATGAAAATAGCTCCTCAGAGCAGATGCCACGAAAATATTTATAGAAAAGACAGAGGGAAGCCACATTGCGCCAGTGGGAAAGTGACTGGAGTCGAGATCCCAAGTCAGATATGCGACTTTGGAATTCGTCGTGAACCTAGGGATGAACAGTGGGGGCACCAGCATTCCATGTATGGACGAATTGTAGATTTGAAGGATGGCCTCAGATAAGAAAAAACTCCTAGCGTGTAATTGCTCCACCGCAGATCAGTGGAGGCCTTGAGACCAAGAAGGTACAGTGAGGCTCTCTCGTGGAGTTGAGCCTCGACCATGCTGATAAGAGGCAAGGACATTTCTCTATGGTGAGTAAATGACAGCAGTTTCGTTTTGGATGAATTATAATTGACAATCCATTTTCTCCTCCATTCACCACAGACCAACGGCCAGGTTAACTCTGTCAGCAATGCCGGATTTACTATTGAGACAGGAGTAAATGGTAGTGATGTCTAAATAGATGCCGACTTGAGAATTGACGCCAGGAAGATCATTGATGAAGATCAGAAACAGTGTAGGGGCAAGGATGGAGCATTGAGGAACACCAGCGTTCGTATGGGAGGAACTGGAAGAGAACCCGTTCAGGACACCCTTCATTTCACAGTTAGACAAGATTGATTAGATTAAATCTAATAAAAACTGAAATTTATGTAGATGGCCAGCATGCCAATCGCATTCGATATGTCTAGAGGAACAGCTCGAGCTTCGCCATTATTATCAATAACTTGGTATATACATATTCAGTTATGGCCGTAAGCTCACCAGCAGTAGACCGGGTACAGCGGGAACCATATTGTTTGTCAGAGTAGATCGTGGGAGGTGAGATGCTTAACTATTTCGGCATTGATTAAAGCCTCGAAGACTTTGCCGAAGAGTGGTAGAAGACTGATAGGACGGTAGTTAGATGGGTCAGAAGGGTCTCCAGAGTTCTTAAAGATCGGAACGACAGAGGAGCACTTCCAACAGGCTGGAAAGCAAGATTCATTAAGACAATTGTTGTAGAGTGATGATGTAGATGATGTCTAACACTATAGACGGGGTTATGCACATCTCACTCAGTATAGCCTCAGTTCTTGGGGGAAAATCAGGTCTGGGTACGCCCGATGAGTTGTGTGTTGGGTTGGATAAGAATTTCCAAGCAAAGTATTATTAGCTGAGGATGTTGGGACTTCGAAGGGATTGAAAATTTGCCGTAGTTCAGCACACTCTTGCACAGGTGCTAATAATCTTTAGAACCAAACTTGCGAGATGCAATACGTTGTTTCATACAAACAGCAAACAGTAACTTTACTGCATTGAGGACACGCTTGCACTCATTACGAGCAGAGACAAAGAGGCGTCTGTTGCAATCAGACATGTCGCTCGGGTACAGACGGAAGAAATGATTCCTATGGGCTATAGCGGCAGAAGAAGAAAGTAAGAAACAGGAAGATGAGCGCGATTTACTTAGTATTTTCTTTTTGGGAACCTCGATGTCGGCTTTTACTCAGGGGGAAACCTCAGACGCACATTTGTATCCGGGATGATTAAAAACCACGTACGAGTCCCAGTCTGCGCGTTAATAAACGATTGAGTGATTGAAAAGTTAAGGGTTTGGATGCCAGCGAGGTCAGTTACAGACTGTTTAAGCTATATGTTTTCAAACGAATGTTGGGGGATGGCTTTGATTATATTATCAGATATATTATCGATTACACAACAGTCTTGAGGGACATTAAAGAAAGAAGAGATAGCTTACTGAATTACGGAGAGATAGACGGAGACATATATACAAATGGTCTGGAGATTCTAAAGAGAGTTCTTTAGCCAGCGGGAGATGATCGCAGGCATAAACTCTCAGGTGATGCATGTGGATTTTAGAGTCCATTCTAAGGAGAGGAAGGTATCCAGGAATCGAGCAATCACAGGAAGGGATTGACGAGTTAAGCTTAGTCTCGCTAGTAAATCAGGAGACTTATAAAAAAGGAACGATTCCACACTGCTGAAGTTGGTACGAATAGTAAGATGTTGGAGAAGGAAATGTTAAAGGTTTTAGGTGATTTTTGTAGTTTTAGGCTTATATTCTTGGTTGCTTATGGTCATGCTGAGTTACGTTGGTAAGGAAAAGGCCTAAAGTAATAGAAGCAGTCGGTCATTCAATGTTGCATGAGCAGAAAAGAACTGGCACAGACTGCAACATAATGTGGCCCCAGGGTTGCCCACCGGAGGTGCATGCAAGGACACCCATCCATGCGCGACAGGGCAGTGAAAGAATCCCGATATTATGCAACTACGCAAGAGACTACCAGTCGGAACAGCAACCAGAAAACTACCAACCTCTGTACCCTCTGTATGAAGAGACTTTGCCACAAACCGCACAAATCACAAGAGATTCACGACAGCATTACTACTAAGGTCAGAGAAATGGAAATGATTTGAGAACCTCTTCCGAAACAGGAAACAAGGGATGAGCCGCTACTCCTGTTCAAAGAAGGGGGAGGAGTATTAACCGGGCGACACGAAAGCCTATCTACTCCTAGTTAAAAAAAAACACACAGATAAGAAACAGACAAAAACAAGTAACAAACAAAAACAATGACAACAACAACAGGCATGGAAACACAACTGGAGAGACAAAATGGGCTGGGAGCCATGGCGCGAATTATGTATGTATAGATCGCTCGTGGGCTAGAGGTCTAAAAGTCACATTGGGAGGAGAGGGTAAAGGGAGATTCTTGAGCACCCACTCATATGGATTGTTACAGATGGACAGAGAAGAAGAATATGCGTTCATATCCATGGATTTAAATATAAAGATTAACTTAGATAAAGTCCAACATTAACTTCTTGTAGAAGAGAAAACTCCAATGGTCTGTGAGTCACAATTAAAAAAATAACGTCTAATGCTTGTATGAACGCGAAAAATCGCCAAAGACATAATATTCAAAGTTTTCAAAGAAGGGGAAAAGAAGGTAAAATCAAGTCAAAAAACAAAATAAAATAAAAAAGAAGGAAACGTTAGTAACGAGAAAAAGAGAGAGGGACAGAGAGAAATTAAAATAAATACAGAATTAAATTGAAAGTGATACATACACGGATAACGGGCGACGATATTATTTCTCGCATAGCTACTTATACGAAACTACAGGGCGCGATGGATAAATTGTTGTCTAAATTACGCAAAAATGAAAATAACATTGTCATCACATTTTAACAGATATATTTACCAAAATTACGCGAAACTATATTGAAATTACTAAAGAGCAACTTATTCAATAAAATCGCCATTGATCTCAACCACGGATCGAGATGATTTGGAATCTCCTGCAATTATTCTGGGCGGTCTCCTTGTTTAAGTTGGTGAATGATGCCATAATCATTGCCTTCAGTTTGTGTTACAAGGTGTTTTGTTGGTCTCTCGCTCAACTGCGCCCCACACATCATAATCACGGTGGTTACAGTCTGGAGGAGTTAGGTGCCCAGGTGTAAGGGATGATATGGTCGCAGAAATTGTCTGACAGTCAGGACTGCGTTCTCCTGTATTGTGTGGCATGGTTCAGAGTCTTGTTGCCAGAAATAGTGTCTTCCAGCAGCCATATTATTGACTCAGGGTAACACTATCTTCTCAAAGCACATGACGTAGGCCTCTGTTTTGAGTCTGAAGACGTCACCAACAAATTCGGGAGTTCATTTCTTATCAGAATGATCAGATTGAGTTTTCCGAGCTGTCGTATATTTGTAATCACCATTGGACTCATTCAAATATTTCCGAATCCCCTGCGTTGTCCTCAGATTGACACCCAAACACTCTGAAATGTTCGTATTCGAGCTTCCGGCGCGAATTCCAATCTTTACAACCGGACGTCTAGCCACACTGATGAGCTGTGAAACAGCGAAACAGTCTGTCTGTGGATGACAAATATATATATATATATATATATATATATATTGTCATGTTTGTTTGTGTTTTTTTTATTTTACATTAAGACCGGCTCACAGGTTAGCAAATGAATACATGGACGTAGGTTAAGGAGAACATGACATACTACCGTAATTAATGCTGCGTAGAAGTTTTTTCTTTAATTAAATGTAAAAAGACTTGCCATAACGTTGGCCCATGTGCAGGTAAGACAAAAACTGGAAGGCGCGCGCAAATCACGCCGTTGATCTTATACCTGTAGACAGCAAACAAAACAAAATATGATTGGCTAATGCAAATCTCGATGGCATAATAAAAGTAAGATCTAAATACTGATATAATAAGTGTTTTAAAATTACATCGTGGAACGAATTATGTGGAGAGGCGGCATGTCAACAGGTCGGGGTATCTGGCAGAACGGATCTGATATTGCAATAACCGAAATTCGTAATGAAGCCAGGGTAACATCACTGATGACCTCTACCGTTGCATTTTATAAATGTCTTTCAAGAAATATATATATGTATGCATACAAATTAGGAAGTGCTGAAAAAATCTTCACTTCGATCTACTTTGATTAATATGACGAAACATTACAATGCTTTTGGGAATTCCGTTTGGTCAGGGTGATATCTTTTTCACTAACACATGTATACCCCATTCCATTTTCCCAATTTCTTGTGAACTTTTGTCTATTGTGGGACTCACTGGCAGTAAATAGTACTTTGCCTTATAAGTGTTGAGTTTTGTTGAGTTGTCCCGCGAAATTGTGGACATTTGAGAAACGTCATTACCCGGAAATAAGTGTAGGTCAGGTTTCCACTCACTTCCGGTTAACTAAGTATCTGACAGCGCTGGTCAATCACATCTCGATGTCCGCTGTCAGTGAAAGTGAAATAAAATCAATTATCTCATTTACTATTCCTCAGCCTTTACTATCGTTTGATTGTTTTTAGCAAAATTTTGCTCTTTTCTTTTTCCATTCTTTCTTTATGATTTTTTTATCGCCAATTCTAAAATGGTGTGTCGTTTATTTTAACTTATCTTTATATAATGAACGGCAGAAATACCTCCCACATAAACCTCCCAGAAATCTCTCTCAGACAATGGTAAGACATTGTCTAGATGAAGATACCGTTGTCAGTAATGCCGTACCTTTATGTGGGAGGTATTTATTCCGCTCCTTGTATATTCTGAGCTTAGCTTAGTAAGACACAAGGAAAACTGGCGGGAATTAGAATAGGAAGATGTTGTTAAACGATTTTTCTAAAAGGAAACCTTTTTCTATCTAAAATACAGGCAATAATGTTGGTCACATTTATCTACGTTTAAATTAATTTAACTAATCCTTCATATTTTGTTACCATTTAAGCATTATCTTCTTTTTTCTGTTTTACGTGAAAATCTTTTATTTCATTTTACAGCATGCATCTTAATTTCTTTCTAGCTAAATTCTATTTTCTTTGTGGATGTTTTGATAATGAGTCACTATAAACTTTTAATAGTCTACATCCAGATTTGAAAAATGTATTCATTGAAATGGCTAACTGTCAAAATTATTTTAAAGTATACTCGACATTGCTACAGCCTTTTGTTTGAAAGAGGCGTATGCTGTAGTAAGATTTTCGTTATCATGAAAGTTCGATAGTAGTCGTCGTTTAATTCCTATAGGCAATTTATAATTTATTACATTAAAATATACTATTAAAATATCATTACATTCATTTATTATCAAACTGATCTGAATGTTATGGTGGTTACCGTTTTTCGGGGTAGAAAATGGTTTAATGGTATAAGTTTTTTTTTCTTTTTATAAGCATTTCACCCCAAGCAAGGCGAGAAACCACTAGCACGCAAGGGGTTACAGAGAGTTGGAGCGAGAGCAAATAGGATTGATAGAGGAAAGGATGAAGAGAAGGATAGAGGATAGATCAGGGCATATGAAGACGTCGATTGACATTACATTTGAATAGTTGGAGATTATAGCTATCAGGGAAACAGGAAGAGGGGAGGGAGTTCCACAGGCGAGAGGTGCGAGACATGAAGCTATTGGAGTAGAAGAGACGGCTACATTTAACAGTTTCGACACTGAAAGGGTGTGAGCGAGATGCCAGCCTAGTTGGCATTTTGATTAAAATTCCATAAGCAAAACAATCGCTTATTTAAAAAGACCACATATCACCTGCATAGAAATTAATAAAATAAACTTTAATATAATTTTTAAAGATAAATATGTAATTTTTATCTTTTACTAAACACGAACTGATTAGAGGGACAGGATCTAAAGCACATGTTAGTAGATATTTTTATTTGTTTTACTACCTGCTTCCTTTTATTTTCATTTATTTATCTTCTAAACGTTTTATGTTGTAAGGTTAATTTAGATTGAAAAAAGACTACATTACTGAGGATCCTAGCCGAATTCACTTTGGAAAATGTCATGTTAGATTGCAATCATCGCTTTTCAACACGATTTATTGCTTAACAGATTTCGTTACTGCAGAAAAATGTTTTTTCTTTTTTTGTCTCTGAAAAAGACAATGTCTCTTGGACGATAGAAAACAAACAACATTTCAAACGAGTATTTCTGACACATTTTTTTCTGTTTGATGCTACGAAAGAAAACCTATTAAGTTCTCTGTAAAATTAAGTCAGTTCCTCTCTTGACCTGCTTTAAAACAGTTCTTCGTTTGGCTGACACAAATTAGTTTATTTAATATCAACTTCTAAAACGCGACATTATTGACGATAACTGTTTTCAAATATTATGGTGGGAACTTTACTGACAAACAAGTGAATATAGCATTGTTTATTTTTCATTGATGAGTGTATTTCATCTTTTTGTATTTATTAATTGTATATCTGCGTTTTCCTTGAGCACAGATTAGCCAGTCAAGTTATGACAAAAGAGGCCTTGATGTTGGCAACGGATTAGAAGAATAATGCTGACCACACTATGAAAGCAAGGGCGTTCAACTTCTGCACAGATACAAGGCATATTTTCAACCAAGAAATAATTATGCAAATATTAGCACTTACTCATAGCCTAACGTAACACGGCACCATCTTAATAGAAATCAATCATTTTGTGTCGTTTTTTTTTGTTTTAAATGATTACCGCATTTGATGATATATTCTGCATGTATATAGATTTCTAAATTATATTTACCACGTCAAGGCAGTGAACATCGGCTGAAGATCGAACTCGGTCAAATAGTAGTGAGCTGTGAGACCGGTTTGTTGACAATTATTCCAAAATGAGACTTGTAAGTAGTAATAGGACAAATATTTATTGGAAAGAGTGGGTTCTAAACAGCAAGAACATAGACATTGTATTCCATTGTCGATATTTTCCCCACTAATAGGTCGCTTGTTCAATAAAGTTTAATAGATATATGACAATATAAACTTTATACACTTAGAATTTAAAATTCGTTTGAAGTGTTTGCTTTAATAGTGTGTTCAGTTTTTCGTCATATTAATATTTTCTGATCCGTCATCTGTTTTTTATATTCATATTGTTTTAATTTTCCTTTTAGTTTCACAATATCCAGTCGGTTTCTTTTGACAATTATGCTGATACTGTGAGGAAGAAATCAAGCGTGATAACTGATACGTTGAAAAGTATAACCACTAATGACAAACAAATTTTGTCATATACACATGCGCGCACACAAGCGCATATAAACACTCACACAGTATAAGTAAATAATTTGAACTACGATATTGCAAAGCACGACACCAATGAAAAACAAAGCTGGTAAAAAAATTGACTTATTCAAAATAGCAATTACAGATATAAGATTTTTGATAGAGGATCCCTTTCTTTGATAGGACAATTATTTTTAGTTTGTTTAAAGGGTCACTAACCTATTAAAGGCTAATTATTATGCTGACGCGATTTACTTACAAAGGATCCAAATATTTTAAATAGCACAGATCTATAATGAAAAGCATCCGAATGTAAAGAATTGTACGTTTTCAAATATTTCTATAAAGAAAAACGAAGTTCATAATTAAAGAATCATGGCGTAAGGTTGTCTTGAAATAGTTTGGTTTATCATGGCAGTTTTACAATGAAAAAAATTAATTTATGTAGGGAATTGTTATATATGTGTTTTCTTTTAGAAAACGTGAACGTTCGAAGGCATCGCTATATTCGGTGATACAGATTTAAAGATGAGTTTTCATATAGCAAAAAATCGCTTTAAACTACGTCTGTTCGAAAACTTATGGAGTGTTATCAGATAATCAGACTGGAGCCGCTTAAGTTTTGAAAATCAAATTTTATACGTTGTCTTTTATATAAACCGTCAGGTTGCATTTTGTCGTTTTTTTTACATCTTCTATGTGAGCCTCACATTGCAGTTTTACACATGAAACTTTATCAAAGTCAATTTCTACTAAACGTCTAGCTTCATTAGAGCAGATTTATTTAAATAATACGTGTTAGAAACTTCTATTTTTAAATTATTTAATTATTTTTATACAGTTTCTTTTTATACATTTTAACACCGGGTTTCTGTCACGAAATGCAGCCATTTAAATATTAGAAGTCAAAAGATTGAAATATATTGGCGTTTCGCATATAAATTGGCTCTGTACACATGCTTTTTTCATAAAAGTTAAAAGGCATATAATATAGAAATAGTCTAATGATATTTTTATATTTTAAAAAAGATGCGAATAAAACGGCCTTCAGACGTGCTGCTTGTTTGATACTAGTTCTGATATTTCTCCTTTATCCGATAAACTCTGAATTAGGTTTACTCAGTTAGCTCTACTCGATATAAAATGTAATAACAATTAGTATATTTACAGGGTATATCACAGATTTCAAAATATTGCATCGATAACTTGATTAAAAGGATCTTTTTCTCTGATTGAAATGAATCTTACCTTAGCGAACATTAACGAACGCTACTAAATATGACTGCTTGTTCAGATATGGAACAGAATTTACTAGTCCCATCTAGCCATCTTGAAATTCAAAATGAAGGTGTGTTAAACTCCCTCTGTGGCTCGAAGCGGAGGTCATTACAGATAGCAGATGCCTGCGTATCGAAGACCCAATTAAAATCATACAAGCTTAGATTGCTAGTGGGTATGAGAAGACCGTAGACAAATTTTATCGATGTTCGAACTTATCTAGGTTCAATAATTTGTATTCTCATTACAATAGATGAGCTGATAATCAACTAGAGGAACCGACCACATCGAAGACAAAACCTTTAAGACATCACTTTCACTTAGAACAATAAATAGAAAATCAATTCGTGCTAGTGTTAAAACAAAACAAAGTCAAACAGACGATCATATGAACGCTAGAAATCTTGTTGGAAAGGAATCCTAATTTCTTGATAATTATATTTTAAACTTATATTTTCAGAGATACAGATGTCTTACCTTTAAATGGTAGATAGAAATATATTTTCATGTGTATGCAAGTCTCTGGAAGTTTAAGCATTTTGTCCTAGATTTACTCAATCTTTCCTTCTGAAATGCTACACGTTTGCATATTTAAATGTTTAGCTTCAAATCACATGAAATATATATTCACTTGTGAAAGTATGAAAAGATTTCAGTACAAAATAGTCATTATCTTCTGGAGAGACAGATGGAAAAAATTATAAATAAAAAATAAGATGAACCAAATTCCGTTGCTGAAATTTGGAACCTAACTGAATAAAGACAATATTAATCTAAATACACCATTGATATTGTTATGGTCGATGTTCCTTGTACCACGGTGATGGTCCAAGGTAGAACCAATGAAGAATAACTCGAACACAGGTATGGAATAACACAGATATAGTACAAACAGAATATGTACAAAAGAAGTAGAAGTGTTAGTAATAACAATCAGGTTAGGTTAGAGAGAACTATGTTGTCTCGACCAGTATCACTATTCCAATGTCTTACAGTAATCGTCTGACGCGACTCTGTCTCTGACTGACTCACACTGGCTCTGTGTCTGACTCACACTACTGCTTCCTCCTGAGGCGCAGTATTTATGGTGTACGGGATAGTCCATTACTATTATGGGTAAGTTTCCATAACACTCCCCTTCCGAACCTTGTGGTAGCAGAGGTTTTTTATATCTTTTTTTCTTTGGATCTATTTCCAAAGGTTCTGTAAATTTTCTTTTTCGAGATGATTTTCTTGGTTCTGGCATTGTTTGCGGTCTTTTTATATCAAACGTATCAAAAATCGTGTCCATTACCTCTTCTTGAGGTGGACCATTAGCGTCCTGTAACAGTTTTTTCCTTATTTGGTTTACGTGTCTCCTGTGTGAGAATTGTTGTCCCTGAACTATGTAAACCATCTTGCCAATTCTTTTCTCAATTGTGCCTTGCTCCTAGTGAGATGTGTTATTTTTATAGGCTTTAAAAAAAACTTTTTCTCCTGGGAGGAATTTTCTTTTTGATGCGTAGGACTGTGTTACATGTTTTGTTTTACTTGGTAGCAATTTATCAAATGCAGATCTGATCTTTCTAGCAAACATCACTTCTGCTGGTGATAATGTTGATGGTGTAGCATTATTTGGCGTTATTCGATATACCTGAAGAAATTGCTGTAATGCTTTCTCCGTAGGCACATCGTAGGCTTTTCGTAGCGCTCTTTTGAGTGTATCAACAAATCTCTCCGCCTGCCCATTTGATCTTGGGTGATAAGGCGGGGATTTTATATGTTTTACTTGATAAATTTCGCAAAACTCTTGGAAATCTGCTGACGTGAATTGCGTCCTATTATCTGTGACTAGGCAATCCACTACACCAAACCGAGCGAATAGCTCGTGGAGGCAATTTATGGTCGTTTCTGAAGTAGGATTTTTGCAACGAAACACCTCCGGCCATTTACTATAGCTATCCACTATGATTAAATAGTAAAAACCATCAATTGGTCCTGCATAATCTGCGTGTATTCTTGACCACGGACAATCAGTCTCTGGCCATGGCTTATGTATGATTGGCGGTGCTTTGGCTGCTAAATTACAATCCTTGCACATTTCCACCCTCTGAGTAATATCCTGGTTCATATTCTTCCAATATACATAGCTTCGCATTAGAGACTTCATTCTATTTTTACCAGGATGTCCCCTGTGGAAATCCTTTAATATCCGCTTTTGTAATGTTTTGGGAATTACAACCCTTTCGTTGTAAAGTAACACATTGTCGCATAGAGAAAAGCTGTCCGAAATTTGCTCATTTTTTTCTGCTAGTTTTTCTTTTGTTTCATTAATAAATTCGTCGTTTTTGGCTTCGTTTTTTGTCTTGCAATGTGACTGGGAGGTTTCTAACTGTACAACATAGTACTGTCCTGATGTCTTCTTCGTTTCCTAAGGCTGCGGTTACCGTATCTTCCAATGGCTCTGTCTTTGGTATAAGTCTCGACAGACCATCCGCATGCCCGATCTTTTTCGTTGGTAAATATTCCAATCTGAAATTATAGTTCAGAAGAATTGTTCCCTACCTAAGTAACCTATTTGCAGTGTAAACCGGTAGACCTATTTTCGAACCAAAAATTGTTAGTAACGGTTTGTGATCGGCCTGAAGAGTAAAATGTCTACCATAGATGTACCTATGAAACCTCGTGACTGCGAAGATAATTCCTAGAGCTTCTTTCTCTATTTATTAATAATTTGTAAATATAAATAAGTTTACATATACTTTTAAAAACTATTATTTTTAATCATATACATATATTCTAAAGTTTAAGCACTAATAAATAAAACAAAAAGACATTCATTAAATAGAAAAAATGTTTGAATATAAAATGAACTTTTGACCCATCAGTCTTTTTTTTAGCTCTATAAATGTTCATATATTTCTATTTGAGTACAGAATTCGATATCACGTTTCATACCATAATTTGAAACGTTTATATCGAATATCATCAAATTGGCACTCTAGTTGTAACTGCTAGCTTGTCTTCCACTTTAAAATCTGGCTGCTTTCGAGAGTATATAGGAATCCGTTTCACTAAAGCTAATCGATTCATATTCCACGTAATCTGTCTTATCCGTTGCTTCCTCTTATCTTCGGTCTGAGTGAACTTAAGGGTTAACTATAGTGGAAAATATCTTTGTATTATTGTTTTCTCCTGCTTGTAAATGTCAATCATGATTCAAATTGACTTCTAAATGTAAACACGAGTCTTTTCCATTTTGAAAGTTTGCTTATTGACCTTCGCATCAAGATTGGATTAAATAGTAAAGGAATTTCCGTCTTGTCAACCATTACGCAACATGGTCAACCTCGATTCATATTCAGTTTAATCGTGTTTCAAGTTGACATACCATATAATAACATGTTTCTTATTATTCCTAATTTTAAACATTTTTGCCCACTCAACAAGGAAACTTAAAAGAAATTTACAAAATACTTTCGATACAATATTTTCTGAAACATAGTTTTACCTCATTAACGTCTTTCAAGCTACTTAATAATACCATTCTTTTAAAACATTTGACCATTCTGAAGGCAAAGCAATTTTTGCAGCCTTCCACTGAAGATATTTTCAAATAAGGCAAACCTGTAAATAAATTCTGATCCAAAGATACAATATCGTTGAATGCGTGAAAAATTCCCAGCTAAACTGTAATATTTTCTATCATAGCCAAACAACACGACGGTCTAGCGTTAGTCTGATCGAATATTATCAGGCATTAGTCAAACTAATTCCGGATAATTTTCGTCAATTACTTCATTTATTTTGTCTGTCTAGGAGAAGGATTTCTTTTAAATAACCTTTTGCATCTCCGGAATGATTCCTAATAGAGGAGATTATGTATGTATGTGAATTGCGATATAAATAAAATACATCGAGGTCTTTTTGTGGATGAGTTCTAATATTTTCATATTACTAGGATTCACTTGGATTATATACCAATGGATCTTTTACATTACTATATATATATATATATATATATATATATATATATATATATATATATATATATATATATATATATATACAAACATATTCTTAACGATGTTAGTGATGGTTGCTGGTTCAATAGACAGATTATTGTGTGCCATGTTCTTGCGAAGTATTCTATTGCAGACGGGTCATCGTAAAGTATCTAAAATGTATAATGTAAAACGATTAAATTAAAAACAAACAGGGTTGATACAGCACGGATAAATTTGAAGATGTCAGCCTTTAAACCAACTTGATCATTGATTTGTTATATTATTTACAGCACGGATAAATTTGAAGCCTTTAAACCAACTTGATCATTGATTTGTTATATTATTTACAGCACGGATAAATTTGAAGATGTCAGCCTTTAAACCAACTTGATCATTGATTTGTTATATTATTTACAGCACGGATAAATTTGAAGATGTCAGCCTTTAAACCAACTTGATCATTGATTTGTTATATTATTTACAGCACGGATAAATTTGAAGCCTTTAAACCAACTTGATCATTGATTTGTTATATTATTTACAGCACGGATAAATTTGAAGATGTCAGCCTTTAAACCAACTTGATCATTGATTTGTTATATTATTTACAGCACGGATAAATTTGAAGATGTCAGCCTTTAAACCAACTTGATCATTGATTTGTTATATTATTTACAGCACGGATAAATTTGAAGCCTTTAAACCAACTTGATCATTGATTTGTTATATTATTTACAGCACGGATAAATTTGAAGATGTCAGCCTTTAAACCAACTTGATCATTGATTTGTTATATTATTTACAGCACGGATAAATTTGAAGATGTCAGCCTTTAAACCAACTTGATCATTGATTTGTTATATTATTTACAGCACGGATAAATTTGAAGCCTTTAAACCAACTTGATCATTGATTTGTTATATTATTTACAGCACGGATAAATTTGAAGATGTCAGCCTTTAAACCAACTTGATCATTGATTTGTTATATTATTTAACTAAGTCTAATTCTTAATACATTATTTAGCCAAATACTTAGTATTTATACAACTTTGTGTTAGGAATGTAGATTTTAGTATTGTATGGAAAGCTGTGTTCAGAAAAAATAATTTTCCTAATTACGCCTTAATATATTATAATCAGGCCCATTCATTTTAAGATAGCTATATGACTTTGAAATAATGACACTGCAAAATAGTAAATATTTCCTACAATTGTGGCAAAAAAGATCTCGCCTGTTTTCATGTGGCACAAATTCATAAATCCTTCATGTTTAGTCACGTGAAATGTACAAGATTTAGATAAAAGGCAGCAATAATAAAAATTCTAAGATTGGTTACAACGTATAACTGAAGGAGGCCTAAGATTTCTCAACAGACATAAATACTTCTCAGAACATCAGAAAAATCAAGCAAAAGAATTTGACCCAAATAAATAAGCGAACAAGCGATTTCCGGTAAATGTCGGCCATTATAGACTACCAACAATAAGCTATATAAACAAATTTTTACTACGTTAACCAAAAACACCGATCAAAATAAAAGAATAAATAAATAAATATATAAGATAAAAAATAAAAATAAAAATAAAAAACAAACAAAAAAAACAAGCAAAATAATTTGACATAATTTGACATAAATAAATAAACAAATAAGCCACTTCCGGTAAAAGTAACCGCCAAAATAGACTACCCATATGCACCACTGACCCTTATATAAGTAGCCGAGAAAAATAACAGCACTAGTCGCCTGACGATTGCACTAGCATGAAACAGACTGTCGCCTCTAAGTGCTGACTTCCATGTCCACTTTTATATTTACACACGCTCTATCTCTGATATTGAGCACTTTACCCCATAAATATAGCACACTTTAAGACTATATTTCTGTATATATATATATATATATATATATATATATATATATATATATATATATATATATATGTCTTTAATTTTTTTCCTTTAATGGTGTTGTAATGTTCGGACTGTCATTCTATTTCCGTTCTTCCTCGTCCAAGCCTCTTCCACCTCTCTTCCCTCTTCTTCACCCACCTGACATAACCAATAGATAACAAATACTTCTTCCTCATACCCACATTATTCCTCCAACCATTATCCCATAATGCAATTCATTTCCCCCTTTCATCCAATAAATTCCTCCTACTACTGACATCTGTTTTTCATTTTCTCTCTTCAGTCTTCGCACGGGTTCAGTTTGGGTTTTCTTTTTTAACCTTCTAGGTCCCTATCATCTTTATTGACCGACCATATCTAAAATATGCCGATGATTCTCCCGCCCCCTAGCTGGGACGAGCACTGAGCCCAACCAGGTGATTTTACAGATACTTTCTCTCCAATCTGGATAGAAACTTAACTTCTCATTAGCTTCCAATTGCTCTTAACCTAGATCTCACCAACTTCATGAGCACACTCTCATTACTTTTTGTACAGTCTCCGTAGAAACACTGGGATTTATTTTTCTTATTATGAGCAGTGTTCTTTCTACGCATACATGTAATGGATTCAAACTGTCGTCTTCCCCGCCACACGTAGCATAGATTTTTGTCAGCAGATTCAGGTACACAGACATTACCCTAGTAAGAACGTCTGAACTTTAATTTTAACTTGCAAACTATATTCTTCTCTCACCTTCTTCAGAAGCTCAAATGCTATGATGTCTCTGGCCGAATATTTGACTTAACCCAATTGTTCTTAACAAATCGTGTAATGAAGTCGTGTTTAACAGCCACGCTTCTAGATAATTTCACATTCATGCGGGATTCCCTAAGATATTGTACCTATGTTATTTCTTATCTTCATCAACGACATTTCTATTGTTATTATTTTCCAACTAAGTTTTTACACTTATGATACAACTATGTACTTTTGTCTTAATAGTGTCCTATAAGTCTGATAAACTCAAACTTGCAGCTGTTCTCGAAAATGAACTCCAATCAGTTGTTTACTGTAGCAAGATATGGCTTGTAAATTTTAAAGCCCCCAAAACAAAACTGCTTTCTTTTATCTGAATTTCATAAAACCTATATACAACTGCAGAATAAATACGAATGATCACTAAAAGTAACTGCCTACAAACCAACAAAATATATCAAGCTAATGTAAAATCAAAGTAAAAAAACAGGAAAATATATATAGAAATGGTCCATAAGAAATAATAAATCTATGCGTACAAAATAATATTTAAAAACAGAAAATATGCAAACAACACAAACTTATCAAACTGTATGTGGCAACTGAAAAACACTGACCATGTCACATAAAAAATAACATTTCAAGTAAGAAAAATGACACTAACTTACAATAACGTCTCAACATCTTCCATAGAATAGCGATAATCACCTTACAGAAATCTAAAACTCTTAAGCAAAAGAGTAACTGCTTATTTTCAAATGAAGATGCGAAATCAAATTTCTTCTACACTACCACACAATGACTCAAAAGGCTAAGCAATAATCCATAATATAAATCTAATATACTTTATTTTAAATTTCATAATTTAGAACCAAGCAAAGGATATCTAAAAAACTACGTAAGTAAATCAAATCAAATCATAAACAAATAAAATATTATAAACAGAGAAGAAAAATAAATAAATTCAAGCTAAGGATCATAAATTATCGAAATATAAAACTTCGTATAGAGAACATAAAACGCATAAAAGTGGAATTGCTTGTCAACAAAAAAAAATAAAAGCAGTAGTTATGAAAAGGGCGATTTTTCATATATCGACGCTAAAATTCATGATTTTAAATAACTTTTTCTTCTTCTATCGTAGAAGCAATCATATTTTATTACAATATTTCCGTCATTCATATGGGTGTAAAATTCTTTGTGGCCTTAAGCTTTGTATTGACATTTACAACCATAATTTGATCAATGAATATGGTAAGAAAAGATTTATGTTCTAAGAAAAAGCATGAAATTCAACAAAAGGTCTCAAATCTCGCTTTGGCAAAATTAAAAACGAAAAATTTAAAATAGAATAAACTTCGCAGGAAAATGATAAAATTTAAACTGCCAACAAATCAGGATAGAGCAGAAAATATAGACTCATATGGATTAAAATATTTGATTATTTAAATTTGTATCTAAAAGGAAGATGATAGCAACATGGAGGCCAGAAGCAATGATATCACTAGTATTTATATTTTCATTTTTCATTATCATAATAATGGAAAAGTGAAAATGATAATGGTGATAATGTGGATACTTAGAATGATGATTACGATTATAGTAAACCACCTACCTAAAACAATTGTAACAGCCGAATTCATATAGCTGTTTGCATTAAAAATATTTAAAAGATGACATTCATATGACGAAGCTTTGAACTGAACTTTTTTCATAGCACAATTTGGCTGAACCGGAAGACAAGGATAAAGTCATGAACCGCCACAAATTCCTTGTAGCATTTTTACTGAAGAAGTTAGAGAAAGAATAAAATAGCTGAGAACTGATAAATCATGTTTATAACCATTTTCTATTAGATTACCCGTACTATTAAACAAATATAAAATAAATCGTGAAGAATATCCCGAAATAATGTATATAATAATAATATAATAATTAATAGCAGTTACATTCATTATATATTTCTGCATGAGTAATTAAGAATGTTTATTTATATAATAAATAATTAAAAGTAAAAAAAAACAAAAAGCAACAAAAAAAACGAAGAAAGCTAACATGAAAAGAAGAAAGAAATACAAAGCAATGAGGAGGATCGTCCCAAAAGTAAAGTCTCCTATTTATTCTGTTAGTCTACTATGTCGGAGGCTGGGGTCAGTAGTGTAGCAGTAAAACTTGAATTTTTTTCCTGCAATCCATGATGCATTACTTTGTTAATGTCAGCAGTTTGACAAAATTGTATTTGAGCACTTACCAAATGCATAAGTAGCAAGGTGTCGTCGAATTTTTCCATGTAAAAAAATACACTGCGCAACATTCCGTGAAGCTCTCTAAATCGTTTACAGAGACTAGACAGTGGATGTGAATACATTTTGACTGTGTCGTGATCAATATCTATGTAAAGCCACATTGCTAATGTCGCTGCCCAACTGTCAACCCACGAAATTGTGTAGTCTTATTCATGGCTGTCAAAAATGCGAAAATAATGTTTTTTTTTTGTCTCTAAAACGGCGTTATTATCATACTTGATGTGAAATAGAAAGTGAAAAAAACAAAAAACAAAAACAGTCAATTAATGCATCTACATCATTGACAAGAACTGAATCATAAAAATACAACAGGCGGTTCAATAATCTTCCCATGGAGAACTAACAGAAGAACGAACATTCTTCATGATGTGCTGTGCCTACTCAGGAGGTAGGCGATCCTGGCTTTCCACAAAGTCATTTTGTTATTTTTTCTAAACCTTCCTATTGTCCATTAATTTAATCACGCACAATAAGTAGGTTATGCATTGTTTTCCTCTGTACCTCTTGATTTCATTCGGTGCTGTGAGTATCAGATTTCCAAACCCTCCTTCGTCATCATGCGCCCTAGAAATAGATAAGTGTCCTTTTTGTTTCCATTTTCTCTAAAATTTCGTCGTTGCTCACATATTCGGTCCATGATATACTCAGCATCATTCTGTAGAAACATACTTCTGTTGCTTCAAGTATTTTAATCTTTGAGGAGATTGTCTAGCATTCACTGCTATAGAGGAGGACAGATATCACGTAAGATTTCAGTACTCTTTTCTTTGTTTCTAACGAAGTTTTTCAATTCTCTGCTTAGCTTTTGGAATGCATCTTTGCTCCTTCGGATTTCAGTGTCACATTTTCTGTCCTCTGTAAAAACTCTACCCAGATATTTAAATTTTTGTATTTGTTTGATATCCTCGATGTTTAATTTGTATTTTGGGCTCATCCTTTTGCTAACAACCATGCATTTTGTCTTCCTTTCTTCTCGCTTTCCTTCACTCCTTTCTGTAGGAGTTTTTGTAGTTTTAGTTTTCTCCCCGTGTCTGCTATCAACACTGTGTAATCTGTATTTCTTTTCTTGTTCCGATTGTGGCTCCCAATATTGAATCCTGGTAGCACTTATAATTCCCTCGGAATCGCCTCGCTGTAGAGGTTGAATATGTCTGGTGAGAAGACACATCCTCTTTTTACGCCCCTTTTTGATTTTTGTATATCTGCAGAAATGATCTATTAGGCAGTTTGTTGTCAGTAATGGGTTTTCATTATTCTAATATCCTTCCCAAATATGTCAATGATGCTGAGCAGCTTCAGCAGATCTTTGTGGCGTACTTTATTGAGCATATTTGCATAATCTATAAAACTATATCTTCTTAATCTGTATTGGTCTTTCTGATGAATTTCTGAGCACAAATTCTATGTTCCTTGTTCCAATGACGAACTCAGACTGTTTTTTTCCTAATTCCACTGTACGCCCTATTCATCAGAATTCGGATGATGAGTTTTGTTATGTCACTCATTCGGCTGATTGTCAAATGGAGTTTACATTCATTTGCACCTGGCTTCTTAGTCAGTGATATGAAAATAGATCTACTTAGTTCCTCCGGCATATCACTACTGTTGTAGATTTTATTTATTATTTCTGTAATTTTGTCTATGTCTAAGTCATCTAAGGCCGCCAGCATCTCTATTACAATTCCGCCTGGCCCTGTTTCTTTGTTTCTGTACAAATTTGGCCAGTGCAGATTCCACTTCAGATTTTAATATTTCCAATCCGTCGATATGTTTGTTTAGTGTCGATTGTTATCTTTCGCCGTTGAAGAGTTCTCTGATATATTCGTTTCATCTCTGAAGTATTTTATTCTTTCTCTAATATCAGTGTTCCATTCGTAGATTTTATGCATCCTGTTGATGCATATGATTTTGTCCTTTTAGTTGTCTTACTTTTTTATGCATATCTGCTTTATCTGTGATACGCATTTTTTCTATTTCTGCACATCTTCGTTGAGTCATTTCTCTTTAGCCTGCCTGCATTTATCACTTATTTTTTGTGTAGTGTCCTATATTTTGTTCCGTGTCCTGGCATTGTTTTTTGTCTCCTTTCCATCATGTCGAGAATTTAATCTGTCATCCATTCATTTTTTTCTTTGTCTGTTTTCCTTTGGAATGATCTAGATTGCTGATGTTACTAACGCTTCTCTTAATGTATCAAACTTCGAATTTCTATTTCCATGCTGTCCTTCGTATCCTTAATTAACACTGTCCATATATTCCTTCTGAAGGTTCGAGTCATTCAAGAGTCTGCCGCATTGCAATTTGTATGCTGCGGAGCTGTAATAAACATATTTGCAGGAACATTTCATGGGACTAGCAGACGGAACGGCATAGATATGGTTGCGAAGAGAGTATTTGTAAAACGTAAGTGAATTCCTACTGAAGGCACAAATCAGCTCCATAAGAAATGGCAATATTAAGGATTCGATATACATGGCAGAGCAAAATAGTAAATGTAAACAGGGCGGAAATAGAGATGACGCCGTCAATCCATACAGTTCATAATGAACATATATTAGGAATGACTTGATTGTAGAGATGGTCTATTATAAACAGGGGAATGAATTGGCATTTCATTCTGCAAGCAAATAATATTTATACAAAGCAAAATCTGTATTACAGAACAAAAAAATTCTCTGGAATTTTTAAATTGAATATTCTTCAATCAATCAGGACCAAAAGACTAGATCTAGTAAGCGTAAACTTGAAGAAAAGTTGACAGATGACGTTATTTTATCAGAACACAAAATAAAACTGAAAGAACGAAATGTGGAAACAAATGTGGCATATGAAAATGGCAGTTGTACCATCATTATTAGTGCGTTTGTGAAACAGTTTAAAGAAAGAGAGATCAGCAAGACTGAAAAATGAACGTCACAGGAAGAATCGAAAAGGTTGTAATTGTGACAGATTTTTCGACCACAGACTGATTCATTTCTCAGGGACGCGGCCCTTGTTCATCCGGGTGATAACTGATCCGCTATGAGTTTTGTTTGTAAATATTGAGATTTGCTTTTTTGTGTTTTATCCTTATAATCATTTGTTGAGTTGTATATAATATGTGACATCCGTCGATCTCGAGAGACCATTGATCTGCGCTCAAAAATGTATGCCTCAGATGCTGGTGGTGGCGCAGCATCTGTTATGACGGTACAGGCCCACATGGGAGTAACAGACTTGCAGAAGTTGAACATAACATTGGGCTGTCTTAGGGGCACCGACTACGGATTTATCCTCAGGATTTACTCCCGAATCGCTTCCAATGATTGGGTATGGCTGCAAGGCAGCAGAGGTTTAAAATCAGAGTTTTCCTTCTCTTAAATGCTTTACACTCCCTGGCTGACGAGTTCTATTTGCCCGAAGTATATATATATATATATATATATATATATATATATATATATATATATACCCATAACCATATACATATATATTTTATGCTGGGTATCATGTACCATTTTTAAAGAATTATTATTATTATTATTACTTTAAATCATGATAATAGACATCAATAAATAAGAGAGAAAATATATAAAATTATCATCAAATATCTTGGCACATTTTTGTTAAAAATAAAATATTTGAAAGATAAATAATAGAAGAAATGAATTATTCTGAACCAATAATAAAAGTAATAAACAAAAGAAAATAACACTTCCTACAAATTTGAAAATACGTCCATAAAAACAAAAATGTTATGTTACTTTACAATCAATAAGAAAATGATAAATGAATAAGATCATAGGCAAATGTTACAAATGTTTGAATGATAACTGGTATAGAAAGAAATCAACTATATTATTATTATTATTTTTATTTCCTTTGATATCTGGCGTTTACACATTTCTTTCCGGGTCCTGCCCGGGGACCTAAGGTTAGAAATGGTATCATGACACTTTCCACTAAAAAGAAAAATGATACAGATAAAGCCCTTCGTAAAGTGTGGGCTGTACTAGTCAGAACAATTTTTTGTATCTCTTTGAGGCATGGACTTCCAGGAATCCCTTCAATCAGCCTACTGGAATCTTTTCCAACCAATCCTAGGGCTTCAACTACAACAGGGATTGTTGATGTTCCCATTTGCCACATTTTTGAGATTTCTGTTTCAAGGTCCTTGTATATCAATAAGGAGCACTTTTTTTGTTTGTGGTCTTTAATAACAATGTCTGGGAGGTTTGATTGTTCTGTCAGTGTGTATTGTGTAGTCCCATAGAATTGTAACAGGTCCTATCTCCGTAACCGGGTCTGGGTGGTGTTCATATCAGTTTCTTTCAGTTTCCTTCCCGTAGAAGTTGCAAATTTTCCAGTGCAGATATTGGCCCACTCTGTCATGCTGGATTTTATATTGAGTAGGTGCGAATATCGTGCAACCTGATACAAAATGATCAATCGTTTCTGGATATTTATCACAGAATCTGCATTTTGGGCTAACCCAGTATTTTAGTATATGTGCTTGATAATTCCTAGTTAACAAGCATTGATCATGTGAAGCAAGGATAAAATCTTCACTTTTAGCTTTCAACCCTGCACTACGTAGACACTGATAGGTACGGTTTTTGTCTACGTCAGCTTGTTTGGTACGGCCAGAGTATTGGCCATGAAGTGGATTATCTTGCCATTGTTTCTGTATCTGGTCGGTTGCATTTATCTTTGCTTTCTTTATTAAGTATTTTGCAGCTTCAACCGGTGTACTTTGCTTTACTTGCATTTCTGCACCCATTTGAAACTCCATTTTGAATTTGTTGGCTTCCTTTATTACGGAGGAAAGACGCTTACTACTTTCATGTTCCTTGACACATACCATCATCCAGTCTTCTGTAGTTTCCAAGTATCTTTGAAGGCCAATTGTTGTAGTTTTGTAGGACATTTCTGTTTCCTTCGGATTTGGGCACATACAGGCGATCAACATCAGCTTTGGGATGATGCATGCGGTAGCAAGTGAGAAGCTTTCTCGTTTTGGCGTCCATTCGCTTAATTTCAGCTATAGTCCAGTTAAGGACATTAAAGCTGTATTGCACCACAGGGACAGCCAAGGTGTTTATGGCTGATATTCTGTTTTTTGAGTTTTGCTCGGTATTTAGTACCAGACGTACACGCCTGTAGTACTCCTTTCTTACTTTATATTAATTTCAGCAATTTGGGGTTCTTTTGAAAGTATCCAATGCAAATTTGACACATTCCTTTCTATGTATGGGATAAAAGGCCTCATTCGAGAGATATTCTAACCTTTTGTTCTTTCTCATACATTTTCATTTGATTTTTCCTTCGTCTTGGGGTGGAGCGCTTAATGGTCTTTTTTGTTCGGCTGAAAATAAAAGGGTCTTCTCTTAAGTGCCTAACAACAAATGATTTGCTGTTTTTGATCTGATTCTTTCTTACTATTTTTTCTTTCGAAAAATAATTAGATTTCTTTTTTTTACTAGGTTTATTATTTCTTGACACCGTGAATGTCAACTAGTATTCCTGTATTGAAAGCGGCAGACGATATTTGCGGCAATTTATTTTTCTGTCCTTTAATATAATTTTACTGAAATCGATCATTTTTTAGCGGCTGTGGAAATGATTTAATGTGGACAGAGGGTAAAATTTAAAAAAAGTTAATGTGAATTGTACTAATTATAAGGAGAACCCTATAACGTCGAAAGTCTCATTAATATTAAAAACTACACTCCTAAAGTTTAAACTTCAGAAAATTTCGATAAATTAGTCATTTGTACCGATTACGTTAGGTGGTGATGTGGTCGCAGAAATTGTCTGACAGCCATGACTGTGTTCTCTTGCTTGTGATATATAGTGCAGAGTCCTTTTTCCAGAGATAGGATCTTCCAGCAGTCACCCTTTTGACCCAGGTTAGCACTACCTCCTCAAGGCACTTGATGTAAGCCTCCGTGTTGAGTCTGAGGCCCACACGAACATATTCGGGAGTTCATTTCTTATCAGAACGATCAGAGTGAGTTTTTCGAGCAGCCGTACCTTCGTAATCACCATTAGACTCATCCAACTCTTTCCGAATCCTCTGCACTCTCTTCAGATTGACACCCAAACACTCTGAAATGTTCGTATTGGAGTTTCTGGCGCGAATGCCAAGCAGTACAGCATGCAGTTTCCAAATTTCTGGCGGAGTGAATGGTGCTCTTTTTCTCACAGACGGTGCCCAACAACTGGCTCTACTATACCGTGCAGTCGACAAAATAAAAAACAATCAACGAGCATGCGCGAAATTATAAATATAAAATGGCGACAATTTACCCATCGCACCCAGTATATGGAAGAGGAACTGCATTTGAACAGGCAAAATTTGAAAGGAATATTTTCTAAAAGGAAAATATTTCCGTTTTTTTCAAAACCTTGTTTGGCTAATAATCCATTTCTATGTAAGTTTATCCTTGTCATTTTATGATACGAAAATAGAATAAATTTATTGAAATCTCCACAAAATGACTCTGCACAGATGAAAGGCAGACTAAAACCTCCAGAAGTAGGTGCTTGTGATTCTTGAGTGACTCTCAGTTGTTATTTGTTGGAATTCCTGGGAGTGTATGCAGAACTAGTATTATGTACTCATTAGTAATTGCCCGTATTGTTGATATCTATAAAAAGCTTTGTACCATTCTTAATTTCGTTAGTTCCTATCTAAACTTTAATTGTATCCTTCAGTAACCTAAATAATATAATTTGCTGAAAAGTTATCGACTCAAGTCACTTCCAAATATTTCAAGGTCACACATTAGAAATTTTCTGCACATTCAAGGATTGTTAAAGAGAAAATAATTAATAATTTTATAGCCGTTCAAAACAAGATCAGATTCATTTTTAGACATTCGAAAGTTTGTTCTTCGAAAAAGTGGAAGAAAGAAAATATGTTTCTATAACAAAAAATGCTGGAAAAAAAGAAAAAGATGATGGAATCTATTTTTTTGAAGGTTCTTTATCTCGTGTTTTAATAAAAATAGAACTCTTCTTGAGTAAATCATAATGTTAAACAGCTTCTATAAGAAGTGGAGAAAAGCAGAAAATCCAGAATCTGATTTAGCTGTTAAAAATAAAAAAGTTAAAGATGTAAGAAAAAAAAGAACGAGGACAAAACAAACGCCATAGCTGAGGCAAAAGTCAGCCTTGTGAATGTTTATTTTGAAGGCTGTTTTCTTGTGCAACATAATCTACTTCGGTCTACTCTTGTACCGTTCTAAACCGTTGTAAACGAAGTAGAAGGATCGTAAATATGAGGCATATGAAGGAAGTAAAGAAAAAACAAATAAAAATGAAAGCGCGAAAAATGGGCTCATAAGAAAGAAGAATGAAAATAGTGACTTCAAAAGAAAAAAGAAAAGTGATTTACGACTTTAGAAAAGAAGGAAGTATGCAGCTCATGAATGATTTAACGTAATGCCATAAACGAAAAGCAATTTTCAGGAAGAAAGAAAATTAGAAGGACAAATAAAAATAATAAAAAGAAAACAAAATAATAACAATTCCTCACTTTTCAACTTTCAATTCCCCACTCATTGCTTCAAGTGCCCATTTCATTTGGACGGCGTGTCATCGTGTCAGCACAACACAGGTCAAGATGCAGAGTTGAACTCAAAAGATTGAGATCATGTGACATTCCGTGACATTTTACGGCAGACAAATGAAAATCATTGTTAACCTATCACGTATAAAAATTGAAATAAATACACTTCATGCCCGCTTCTTGGACTTTGTTCAAAAGAGAGTAATTTCAGTTATTTTTTCTAAATATTTTAAATTGTGTTTGCACAAAACGGAAACGGCATATTGTGATTTGAACGGACTTGATCAGTCAACGCACGCGTGAAAAAGAACATGAATAAAATGTTAGGAATCTGTGCTATTGATAAATATTCAGTGGGGTGGGGGAAGCAAATATTCGTACACATACAAAATTTTCATTTATTCTATTTCCAATTAATGAATAAACATACTTTTTATATAATTAACTGTACACATGCATAATAACTAAATATGCATAGAAAGCAGGAAAAATTGATTTAATAGAAATAAATCTCATTTATCTATTGAAAAAAGTATTCGTACAATACAAAAAAGAATACATAATCTTCATTAAATACTTTGTAGAATAGGCATTATTCACTTCTACAGCAGCCAACTTCTTGTAGTTCTCAATTAATGATTTTCAAATTTTAGTTGGTATTTTGTTCCGTACTTTTTCGTCGGTTGTATCCTCTAATTCCTGGTTATACATATGGTATGTATAACTATACGTATAATGTCACAATGATCTCTGCTGAGACGTGTCTGCAAGACATCACTTTAGTAGGTACTTCCAACAATTCGCTAAAAAATCAGTATAGCATAATGATAACAGGTCCGAAACTTAATAAAAACAAAGTTTCATCATTAAAAATATTTATGTTATTATTAAGAGGAAAGAAAAAAGTATTTTTTAAATATTAAAAAAAAAATTTTTCTTGTTTCTAACACGTTTTAAATTTGGGTAAAAAAAATCTCGTTTTTTTTTTGTTAAAACCGTTTGATTTGTAGTCATCGCAATTTTTAGTGTAGCAGTTTCGGGGGAAAACCCATTAATTTTTAAATTATTGCAAAAATCAAATAATTGTCTAATTTAAATGAAACTTTCAGGACTTATTAAAAAATGAATGAATTTATTTTTGAAATTTTTATTTTTAGAAAACCTTAGTAAAAATATATTTTTTTTGCATCTGTTATCACCCCTATAAATTATTTTCATGAAATATTATAGAATTTCAAAGATTTCGCAAACTTTTTTTTTTATATAAGCTGGAATTTTTGGAGAAGTTAGTTAATCAATTTTTGTTTCCCAACTAATGCCATCTTTTTAAAAAATCTGCTCCAAATCGTAAAATAAGAAATGCAATATACTCTCTAATTATCAGATTAGATAGGCTTTCATTTGCTTTTATAAATAATATACATTAAGGACATTACTATCTGAAGAAAATTTTTTTTCGATGAACAAAGAATTTTTTGCCTTTTTCCTTTCATTTTTTACATTTCATTTCATTTTTTTCTTTAATTTTAGAAATTTTTAAAATTCTTTCATGCAGCGCATGGGGTCGGTTATTAAGTTTTTAAGTGAAGACTATTTACTAAGCGAAAATTAAAAGCTTAATACAAATAATGCTACCAAAACTTTTACAATAATTAAAAAGATTTTTTCTTGTGCGTCAAAATGTTATATTTTTTGTTTTTATGTCATAAGTGGTTAAAAGGTCACGTGTTTCAAAGCTTGTCTCCTCCTTGGGCAAAGCCCCTTGACATGTAAAGGTCTTATCTCACTCTTAGTTATTAAATTAAAAATTAAATTGAGATAATAAAATTATCTCATTTATCAATTTAAATAATTAATAACTCAGTGAGATATTTTAATTAATAATATAATAATGATTTTATTAGTTATTATCGCAGTTATTAAATTAAGAATATAATAACTTAATTTAATATTAATAATTAATAAATTAGTTATTAAATCTTAGCTATTAAATAATGAAAGAGATAGAAGTAACTCAATAATGTAAGAAATTTTTATAGTATTTTAAATTATTATAAGAAAAAAAACCGTTATGTCACTTTCGATGCACCGTACTAAATCTGTCAACACATTATCAGTCATCAAATTATCGATGGAGACGTGAAAATAACAAGAACCCTAGGTCAAGAAATGTTTGTCTAGAAAATTTTATTCTATAAGTAAGTGATTTTTGTTTCAGAACAGATTAATTTAACTTTAGATTTGCTAATCTTACGAAAGTAACCTTTCAGAAATGTATATCTTATTTTAGCGGGAATTTTAAAACTGAAAAATAAGTTCGTTTACATTTCACTAAAAAAAAAGTTAAAAATGGCCGTTTCGATTGTTTTTTTTTCGGAAGCATCGAGTAAAAATCATTCAAATTTCTATTTGAAATACTCAACAGTATTTTTCTCTGGAATTAGAAAATTTAATCCTTTAGATTTCAATTGAAGCGGTTGGAAAGCTTCTAAAAGGATTTTTCCTTTATGAAAAATACATTTAAACTTTAGGTATACCGAATTGTTGGAGGTACCTACTTTAGAGTAGTTGCCTAATATAAATAAGATCTAACATAGCAAGCGTAAATAAGATCTAACAAATCAAGCGACGATGAAAAAGGCGAGAAAAGAATTAAAATACCAAAGAAGAACTTAAATAAAAATGTGAAATAACATTGAGAGTTTCAAGTAAAAACAGGAAGAAATGTGAAAAAAGAATTACAAAATCCACGAGCGGCTTATGGAAAAAATAATAATACAGCGAAAACTAAACGGATGTATATATGTATGTTTAATTTATTTTGTCATTCATTGTTTTATAATTAGTCTATCACCTCAACAACTGTTGACTCATGCAGTGGTACCAATTATTACATATGACGAATGTTTTCATCATTTTCGGTTACAGCGTTTTTTGCTTTATCATTTCCTGATCTGTTTTTTATTATAATTAGCCAGTTCATTCATCAGCCATGAAATTAAACAGTGGAAATCGATCGGTTAAAAATGTTGTAATGAATAGCGAAACAAAAATGCATAAAAACCAAGTAGATAAAAACGTATGAAGAAATCAATTTAAAGTATAACGAAAAATATTTCTGTTAAGAGACCAAGAGAAAAATTATTGAGTTGCATCAATCCGCTAAATGAGGCGGTGTTAAGTTTTTGAAAATCCACATTCAAAATGATAGCTTTCAACTGAACTTCAAATGAATTTTAATGCTTGTGGTAAACACATCAATCATCAGGCAAGCAAAATTGCAGGGACAAATTAGTGTATAATAATTCAGCAGTACGCTTGATTGCAATTGCGATAAATGGTACAAGCAGTCACTACTTTGTTAGGACTTTATCTGTTCTCGCATTAAGTTGAAAAAAGCAAAGAAAAGAAGACGAAAGAAGAATTAAACAAAAGAAGAAATGAATCTAGAAGTTTGTATTCTAGGGAAGGGATACATAACCGAAATGAAATTCTTGAAATGATGAAAATACCGTGAACGAAAAGGAAAGAAAAATGACAGTCAAGAAAATCTGGGCACAAATTAAATTGAACAGAAAAAAATTTTAAAAATCCGACATTAAATTAAAAAAAAGAACTAGATATGAAAAATGTAACGGGAGGGTAAACAAGTAAAGCGCTTTGAAAGCAAAAGGAATACCAAACATGTTACAAAAATCTATCTATTATCTATTTTTAATAGTAATTTCCAGACAACCTTGAAATCATTAATTCAGTACCATCAGTGCACTCGACCACTTTTGCTCTGACCTTGTTCAGTAAGAATATGATAGAAATGATAATGATAGATAAATATTAGTTTATTATTGTAAATTCAATAGCAAAGATTAAACAATTTTTGTGAATAAAAACACTACTCTTTATCACAAACAGAAATCATACCCTACAACAGAAGATATGAATAGGTCTTTGGAACTTTACTATCAGTGGTTATAGCATAGAAATATGAATGTTTTAAATGATGCTTTGTCGTCACATTGCTTTGTGAACACCCTTTCGTCTAACATTAATATAAAAGGCGAATATGCATAAAAGGCTTTAACAATAGCGCGGCATTAAGAAACTGACGGGGGATCCAGTGTTCTGGAGTATATGCATAGATTTTATGAGTTTGGCGGTATAGCTATGTTTATTAATATGTGCATAAATGATCAGACGTTCGGTTTTCATCACTCCTTCATAAGTCAGATTTAGTAGCATAAGATTATCACTTGAAGCATTGACTCGTCTGATTCGTATGTTTGATACTGATATATATATATATATATATATATATATATATATATATATATATATAGTGGAGGACATCGACTATGGTTTGACCAGAAGACGAACGGGCTTCACCGTCAACTTGCACAAGACACGCTACGCATAAACGAATAGTTCTCCGACTTTCATTGTAGATATGTAGTGGGAAATGGTTAGGTTTTCAACAGCGCAGCGATACTGCAGCATTTGTTCTTTGGACCAATTTATATTAGTGGGGATAAATGTAAAATATCTTGGCATGTAATCATATTATTCAGAAAGAAAAATCTAGAAATAATAATTGCATACAAAATCTGAACTTGGAAGTCATTTTCTTTATCTATGGATACGTTTAAAGAATGCAACATTCATTATTTTGTTTTGTTTGTAAATTTAAAAATCGCCCCTATATGAAATTTAATGAATAAATAATCATAGAAAAAAATTCCAAAACAATGAAGGTTGAAATTAGAATTCTTTATCAGTATATATTGGTAAATGATGTTTTTACTAATATTCCCATTTTTATTTTTTCATCGCCGTTAGATCAATATGAATTATTGTGATAAATTTTTATCTTTTCTATTTTTTAAATATTAATTTCAGTGAATAGTATATATCATAAAGCTGCATTTATTGTAAGCAGATATTCTGCGCAAAGCACGAATTAAAATGTTAGTACATTGATCAGTATCCTTCTATCGTGTGACATGGTTCTAGTCTTAGTGCTCTTGCATGTAATGTTAGATTTATTCCAGATTTCATCTTGTTACGGTGGTGGGCATAAAAATTGATAAGATCATTCTTGTTGGTAGATTTTCTGTAAACCTCAAACTTATTATCTAGGAAGGTTAAAGTTTTTTTAAACTCAGAATCAACGATAAAATCTATTGTGAGTCCGACGTTATTAAGTTTGTTGAGAAGATCGAGTAAAATTATGTTTTGTGGATATATTAACACATACTCCTCTATGTGTTTGAAATAAGATGAATCTTTGAAATAAGCTCTTTCCAGAAATTCAAAATGTAGAAAAGCCAAAACGACACTAAGAGGAGACGCCACCAGAAAACCAAATTTTTGTCTATAAAATTTATTATCGAAGGTGGAAAAACATTGATTAATGATTAATTGGCACATTTTTATGATTTTATATGGAGGAATAGGTCATTTTATTTTGTCTTAGTTAAGTGTGTTTTTAGTAAATTTATTTACTGGAACAATTGTGTATAAAGGCTTTATATCTAAACTCGTCACATATTTGTTTTTGATGTCTATGTTTTTTAAATTTATTTGAAAATAATAGTTTTCACCAGAGTTGTTTTTATATGCAAGGAGCTTATTTTACCAATAAGTGGGGTTAGTAGGCCCTGAAAGGACACGTGGTATATCTTCTACTACGTCCGTACGATATTTGGTCGGTATCTACCTTAAAATAGTGATGACTAATACAACAAACATTCTGATTTGTAATCTATGATTTTATTGGTGTGTTTTAAGATGTAAGTGTTTTTTTGAGTGTGATTGGTTTATAAATATTGTATTTGATATTTTAGTGGACACGACAATGGCCCCCTCCAGATCATTAGAAATTTATTTCTAATTATATGTAGGAAGCAATAATTTAATATTTCAGGTATGTTTTGTAATGTTTTGGCCAATGCATGTGTCTCCCAGATCTTGTAACATTCTTCTCTGTTATTGTCTCTGGTGAGGTGTCATTTGTTTTGTTGGCTGTTTGTTCATTCGTCTTTTGTGTGATATTTGAGTCTGGATACTCATGTTTTTCTTTTTGTAGTTGCTGTGAGAATTGGTTATCGACATAAGCCGGTTTAATCCGATCGATAGTAATATTGTCATGTTTTCCATCTTTCATGATGGTGAAATACTTGTCCTTTCTGTTAATAAGTTGATATGGACCTGAGTAGTTTAACATAAAGGTCTTTTTACACCGTCATTTCTTATAAATATATATGTGCAAGTGTAAAGGTCATTTGGTAGGTATATATTTTTGTTTGCTTTCTGTGTAGGTGTAAACGTTAATGATGACATTATATTTTAATTCCTGTACAAACGTTGTTGTTGGTAAAATGTTTGTGTTGTCATCACAATATTGACCGGGTAGAGTCAGTGATGTGCCGAAAACCATTTCAGCTGGTGTACCACCCAAATCCTCTTTTACAATGTTTCTGATTGATAAAAATACCAGTGGTAAGTTTTCTAGCCAATTAGTTTTGTTTTGTTTCATTGCTAGAGCTGCGTTCAACTGTCTGTGGAGACGTTCTACCATCCCGTTTGCACAAGGATGATAGGCTGTAGTTTTTATGTGTCGAGTTCCGAGTAGGTGATTGAACTCTCTAAATAATGTAGACTGGAACTGAGCTCCTCTGTCTGTTGTGATTACTGAAGGTACACCAAATATTGTGATCCATTCGGTAAGGATAGTTTTAGCTATTGTTGTGGCTGTAATATCTTTCATTGCTATTGCAGTAGACCAGCGAGTAAACCTATCTATCATATTAAGGATATATGTATATTCTTGAGAACAAGGTAAAAGTCCTACAATATCAACGTGTATGTTTGTGAATCTTGCATCAGGTGTGATGAATGTGACTGTGGGTGATTTGGTGTGCTTATTTATCTTGGTTTTCTGACATGATAAACAAGATTTTGTCCAATTTCTTATGTCAGTTCACATATTTGGACAAACAAAACGTTCAGTAATTAACTTCACAGTTGCATGTTTTCCTGGGTTAGACAATGTATGGAAGTATTGGAATACTTGCTGTCTCAGATTTGGTGGTATGTAAGGTCATGGTTGAGTTTCACAATAAAATTTAGTATCACTGAATGAAACAGATAGTTCAACTAATTTTAGCGATGTGCTTTATTGTACTTGTTGGAGTGTAGTGTCTGTGGTTTGTTCTTTAGCGATTAATTCGAGGTTCAAAGAACTAGAACCTAAAGAAGCAATTGTGGCACGTGATAATGCATCTGCCACTATGTTTTCTTGACCTGTCACATATCTGATATCTGAAGAGAATTGGGAAATGTAATCTAGGTGTCTGATTTCCCGAGGATTATACTTGTCAGTATGTGTGTGTAATGCATATATTAATGGTTTATGATCTGTGTATATGGTGAAATCTCTGCCCTCCAGGAGGTGCTGAAAATGTCTAATGGAAAGATATATTGCTCATAGCTCTCTCGAAATATGCTGTATTTAGTTTGTGCCTTATTCAGTTTAGCGGAGAAGAAAGATATAGGTGTCACCTTTTTGTCCAAGATTTGGTGTAAAACCGCACCTACAGCATCTGTTGTGAGGGTAAGCTTAATTTCCTCGCTATCCTCGATGTAATTCAGCTTAGTAAAGTTAGCTAAAGCTGTTTTGGTATTGTTGAATGCTTCTAGAGTGTCTTCCTGTAACATAAGCTTTTTGTTCTTGTTCTTTAGTAGGTTTGTCAAAGGTGACAGTACCGCTGAACAATTGGGTGTAAATCTCCTGTAATAATTGATAAGGCCTATAAATCTTCCCATCTTCTAATTTGATTTGTAAAGGTGAAATACCTTCGTGGTCGATTTCATGTCCGAGGAAATTTATTTTTGGTTTGTTGTTCTCGGTTTTTGCTGGCGATTAAAACATCGTCTATCTAGGCATACATGAAAGGTAAACCTCTAAATACCTCATCGATTAGTCTCTGGAAAGTTTGAGCGGCGTTACGTAACCCAAAAGGCATTCGCACGAACTCGTATAATCCGAAAGGTGTCGTCAGAGAAGTTTTGTGGATGTCCTCTTCGGCAACTGGTACTTGGTAATATGCCTTTACCAGGTCTAACTTCGAGAAAATGCGTGCACCTTGGTGACCCGTTGCAAAACCATGTATATGCGGAATTGGGTATCTGTCAGGGATGGTTTTGGCGTTCAATCTGCGAAAATCGCCACATCGACGCCATGCTGTCGTATTGGATTTTTGGACCATGTGCAATGGTAATGACCATGCGCTCTTGGAAGGGCGTATGCTTCCCAACTGTAGCATTTGCTGAAACTCTGCCTTGGCCATTCTATATTTGTCCGGTTTTAATCGTCTCGGTGTAGAGTGTACCGGTTGTGCTGTTGTTTTTATGTAGTGTTTGGCATTGTGCTTAATTGTGTCTGTGTTTTTAAAAGCTTGAGCGATTTCCGCGTATTTTTGTATTAATTCCTTAATACCGCTAACTTGTGGTAAGGCAGAACATTTTCCAGTTGACTGTTATCGGGAGCAAATTCCTCTCACAGAAAGTTGTCAGATTGTCAACTAAGGAATGAGTGGTCATGTTGACTGATAAATTAAATTTAGCCAGGAAGTCAGCACCTAATACCGTTTGTGAAACATTTCTTAACCTTATCTTATTGTTTTGACACTAAAACTACAGAAAGCTGAACATACCCTTTAAAAAAATCTAATAATTGACAATTGATAAAAATAAATGAAAAACAATTTCAACTCAGATAAAATTTTGCGTAAATATTTCTTGTCTAATGTTTAATTGTTTTTGCAAAATCTTTTGAGAACATTTTTTGTGAATTTGTGGAATATTGCAATAAAAAGAGAAACTATATTATTCTACTCTCAAAACAATAAGCTGAAAAAAATTTTTAAAATATATTTACTTTCAATTTTTAATTAAAATTAAGTTTGTTTTGAAATTCTTTAATTTTTTGCTCTCTCTCCTGTGACATGGTTGGTTATTAATAATTAACTAAAATCAGTTTTAATGTACGTTTACTTACTATTAATAATGAATAGTAAAATAGAAGACTTGGATCTTGCATAGAATAGAATACACGGAAAATTAATGACCAAAAATGAAATATTGTCTATTAAAAATGTCGTACTTACATTAATGTATAAACAAATAAATAAATTTTATTTATTTTAGTGGTGGATAGTTCCTTACAGATATTATGAGGTCTTGTTTACTGTTTTAACAGCGACTTGAAATTTAAAGAGGCGGTTCAATCATTAACAGAACTCTTCAGTCCAAAAACAACACCGCTCCACAGGCGTTGGAAATGCATGAATCTCACTCGCAAAGAAGACGAAGTTTATACTATTTTCGCGAGTGTAGTCAATAAACACTGCGACGACTTCAAATTGGCAGAGTTATGCGCCAACAATTTTAAATGTTTGATTTTCGTCCGGGGTTTGATTTCAGCGCAAAACGCCGAAATACGCCGTTGGGTAGTCAACAAGTTTGAAAACGAGCCCGACGTTACTTTACAGCAAATTGCCGAAGATTGCCAACGTTTCGTGAGCGTCAGAGAGGATTCGGAAAACATCGAACAGAGAAAAATACGCCAAAGAAAAATTAAAAAAATACGCCAACCAAAGAATTTTGCCTTCAAGACCATGTTTCGGGTGTGGTCAATTACATTGGTTTAAAGATTGTCCTTTTAAACAAAAATATTTTAATTGCGATAAATTGGTACACAAAAGTGCCCACCGCAGGGTTAAGAACAAGACAAAAAAAAGCGTGTTATAAAAATTACCAAGTCTAATGAACCGGAAAGTCGTGACATCAGGAAATATATTGATTTGAAAATATTTAACAAAAATATAAGGCTACGGCTTGATTCAGGTTCATACTTACCCATAATTAATTATGAAACGTGGAAAAAACTGGATAAGCTGACTATGTTAAGAACGAACCGAATAGCTAAAAGTGTCACTGACGACTCTATTAAGTTTATGTGCGAACTTATAACGAACGTGTAATTCAAAGGTAAAACTTTAAAGCTAAAGGCGTATATTATGAAGAATACGGGTAATTTGTTCGTGACTGGTTGGTTAGAACAGTTTCAACTTTGGAATATGTCTATTAACTCATTATGTCAAAAAGTCGAAAATTTGACTGACGAAGCAGAAAAGTTGAAAGGTGAACTTAAAAAAAATTCCTGACGTTTTCAATGGAGGATTAGGAAAATGCACAAAAATGTCTGCTATATTTGAGTTAAAGCCAGACTTTTTTTTTAGAAAAAACGTAACGTTCCATTTGCTTCATTAAATCAAATTGACGAAGAATTGAATCGTCTTGAGGAAATGGGAGTTCTGGCAAAGGTTGAATATAGCGAATGGGTATCTCCCACAGTTTATATTAAAAAAAGAGCAAAGAAATTCGTGTATGTGCTGACTTCTCTACGGGGCTGAACAGCGGCCTAAAGGATCACGATTATTCCTTTCAAAGTCCAGAGGAGATATTCGCTAAGCTCAGTGGAGGAAAATATTTCTCTAAGATCGACTTAAGCGACGCCTATTTCAAATGCCTGTGGACGAGGAATGCTCAAAGCTACTTTGCATAAGCATCCACAAGGATTTATACAAATTTTAAAGACTTCTGTTCGGGGTTAAGGTCGCTCCTTCCATTTTTCAACAGGTCATGGACACGATGTTAAATGCTCTGGATTTTTGCGGTGGTCTATCTCTATGACGTCCGAATGAAAAGCGAGAGCATCGAGGAACACAAATCGCACGTTTGGCAGGTGTTCTGGAGAATCCAGGATTACGGATTCAAATTAAAAGACGGGAAGCGTGAGTTTTTCTTAGAGAGATTAAGTACTTGGGTCAAATAATTGACAAAGACGGAAGACCTCCCGGCCCAGATAGGGCAACGGCAATAAAGAATATTCCAGTACCAGAAAATGTGTCGGCTCTTCAAATTGTTTTTTTAGGTCTTGCCAATTATTACAGCGTTTTTGTTCCAAGAATGCACAGTTTGAGAGCTCAGGAAGCTCGAGAGAAAAAAGCAATTCACGAAACCTTTAGAAGTTAACCCGAAAAAGAAAAGATATTGAATATCTTTCATGTCATACCACGTCAACAGAAAAAAGGAAAAGAATGGGTAAAAAATCCATCTCCCCACTTATGAACTTTGAATTACCAGAAAGGTACAATACGCATTGGATTATTGGAAATTATTATCATTTAAAAGAAAACAATTGTAAACGTAATTCCTGTATATAGCTTTTTCAAAGTGGTTGTTTCTGATTTTTTTTGTGAAAAAGGATTGAATAAAAAATATTGTGCGGAAATTATCAGGATGAAAAGGGGGGGGGGTGTTGTGGTGTCCTTCCTCTTAAGCGTCTATTTTAGACTCTTCCACCTACTATAACTTAAGTAGGAGAGAAGGCTTCGGCAACAGTGAATAGCTGGAGTGCTAGTTCATTCGATACAGTTTCACTAGTCATGTAATACTTCTCTGGTGTACTTACTGTTTAATATGCGATATATCTGCAAACCTGGTTTTTGTTATTACTTAACCATTTACTTGGTCATAACAAAATTAGAATTTTATTCGAGAACAATCAATACAATTAACACCAACAATGAATTTTATCCAAAATTTGGGCGAATACCAAACAAAATGGGCGAGAAAATACAACGGTCCCTATAGTACAATTGAAAGAAAGATCTACTTGTACAAAGAAAACAATTTAAAATTTCACATTAATTTAAGATATAATCTTAAATATGAAACAAAGATTAATAATAAAAAATTGCTAGCAAATAATATTTTCATTTTTCCCTTAAAACACTTAAATTTCTTAAATAGAATTAACAAAAATAAAATAAAAATATACTTACATTTATGCTGATGCCAAATTTCCTTCTATTTTTCTGGTTTTAGTCTGAAAGTAGTTGTCTCTGCGAGAATGAAAATGTAACTCACTGTTTCCATAATAACCAAGAATCTTTTTTTTAAGTAGTCTTTGATTTTATGGCATTCTATCTCCGCACCCACCCTTTATATCTTTTGAACATTCTTTTCACTACCAGTTCACAGACGTGAAAAATCAAAATGAAAGGACACCAAATTCTTGGAGTTCTCACATAGGTGTGAAAAAAAACTTTGGATTCAAGTAGGTACTCACAAAACCCTAAGAGGGAAGGAGTAACTCGTGGTATACTTAATGACCGGCCCAAATTGATCACCGTGTGTAAGTGGGATCCCTCCCAACCGCCAGACAGCGCATTTTGGAAACAAGCTTGCGTCATTTGAACCCTATCTAAAATTTTCTTCATAGGTTTGGCCGAATTATCAGCATTACCAGCATTCAAATATAGACATTTTAAAACTAAAATTAAAAACTATTTTATTTATTTTTAATGTCTAATTTTAGGTGTATTTGATAAAAAGGAACAGAAAAGATTGTTTCTTCTTCTTCCTTATCGCTGCCTTTGTTAAAATAAAATATACTCAATCGGAAGTGCCCCCCACCACAACCCGAGAATGCTAACCGAGGCCACCGCTCCATCGGCCTCTCTTTACACGTCACTGCTCCTACGTGAAATTGTAAATCTGGTCGTTAGAATTTTAATAGAGAGACCGGGACTATAGTGAATGTAGAGTAATTGATTTCAGAATAAATGTTATGGTAAAAGATACAATAAAGAATGACTGTTTCAGTAAACGTGGCGAGCTAAGTTAATGATAGTATAGTGAATGAAAGCGCCTTCTATTCATCATTTATCGGATCTACGCCGGATTTTTATTGTTTTATTTTTTCCTTATTAAAATTCAAAGAGAAAAACTTCTCCGTAGTTAATCATTTTATATATTTCTTTAACTCTTTCTTTCTCCTGAATATTGATCCGTTGTTACGGCCATTTGAAGCTCAATATTTAGATATTTTTGAACTGACCCATATTATATATGTAAGTATATATATGCGTGTAAGTCTGTGTATGTGGGTGTGCGAGTCCATCTTTCAGTTTGTGAGTTTACACGAGTTGTTTATTGTCTCTCGACCATTTGCCATTTGATGTTGATATTTCTGGGAAAATAAGTCAGGATTCTTAAATTTACTGTAAACATCCATAATATAGCGTATCCTATATAGATTACCGCTCATTATGACATATTGTAGAAAAATCCTTGTGCAGTCTAAATTTATCTTTCATGAAAATAAACTATAGCCCTTTGACATATTTGACTTAGAATTGTCAATTTCTTATTTTAATGTTTTTGCATGTACTTATCTCAATTATTTTTCTTTTCTGGTGTGAGCATTTCAAATTCTGCAGTCTCACCTCTTATTGATATATAAATTCAATTTGTTTTCCAATTTTCATCCATCATCAGGGATTTTTAGGTATATTTATTTCTTTTTTGTTTGACATTAACAAAATAAAGAGTAGTAGTATTAATAACAATAAGAATTATAATAACTAGAACAATAAAACAACGACAGTAACAGTATTTGCAATAATAATAATAATAATAATAATAATAATAATAATAATAATAAAACCTATAATGAAAGGGATTATATTTCTTAAAGAATTATTTGATGTATATATATTAATTTGCTCATTACCGCAAATTATATTTTAAATCAATGATATTATAATTTTAAAGACATGTTATTAAGTTATTATACCATTCCAAAGTGTCCGATGGGTTATTGTTACCATTATCGTTGTTATTGTCGTGGCCATTATTGCTATTATTTTGTTAATGATCTGTATATTATGTAATTGGTATTTACTGGTATAATTGAATTTTTATTGTTATTGTTTAAAATTTTAGGCAAATCTAGGTTTATTTGATTTTTGCTTTCTGTTTCGTTTTTTTAAAAAAATCTTTTTCTCTTTTCTCGGCATCTTTGTTTGAATTACAACAGCGTCTTCTCGTAGCAGTCATTGAAGCAAATTGCTAAACATTACCAGATAAATGCTGCTGATAGGAAGAAGAAATAAAGCAGAATTCAATAATAACAACAATAATTGTAGTAATAATAATGATGATAATAATATTATATAATTTGTATATATGTGTATGTAGGTGTTGTGTACTTGTATATGTACATTATTTATTAATTGTAAAGTAACGTACTTTCAGTTTAGTTGGAAAAGCGTTCCCAGTTATAACGTTATTTTGTTTTGTTTTCACTACTAGACATTTTGTTTTATTATTTATCTTTCAAATGATTTTAAACAACAACAACAAAAACAACAACAACAACAATAATAATAATAATAATAATAATAATAAAATTTTCTCTTATACTTTATAATAATTTTATACTTTAGTATATATAGCAATATATTGGCACATTGATAACGATCTGTTTACTCCGACATGCTTTATGTGTGTAGGGGCGGTGGCTAGAAGTAGTACCTTTGTTGCTCGCTGCTGCACCTTTATTTTTAAGGTGGACGGGAAACACTGGTCTTCATCCATCCCCTAAAACTCCATGCGCCATACACTGTAAACCGCTTCAGCAGGCGGGCTAAATCACATGGATAGTGTTTGCATCGCACTGCTAGGCGGGTGATCTGCTCAAGGGACATATTTATATGTATGTATGTATGTATGTATGAATGTATGTATGTATGTATGGTACGGAGGGAGTCTAGAATCCCTGCAGGACAAAAACAAAACCTGCCAAGGGCGGATGAACCTCTTTGGGTTGTCAACGGTTATCTATCTATCTATCTATCTATCTATCTATCTATCTATCTATCTATCTATCTATCTATGCGCTAGGTCATAGAAATATTTGGGCTGGTATCCAGACACGTGATTAGCCCACTGGGAGTGGGACCTCCCAAGCCTTCTGGCAGTCTCCTAGGAAAAGGGAGCTCTGATAGAAAACCTGCCCCATGGCCACACTAGATATATTGCAACTGCTTCTCTCTTGGTAATGTGGCTTTGTGGTTGAGGGTCGATGCAGTACTGTGCAATCTGCAGCCGATCTTAAAACCCACACGGGCGTTACTGACAACTTGCCACTTATAATTTTGTTCCAATCCAAGTCCGATAGCGATGGCGATGCAGTGACACGTACAGGTCTGACGGGCTGGAAGTGCGTAGCTGCTGACCTGCACATTTGGCGGCCTCTGTGTAGATGTAAAGTCGCTAGCTCATCTTCATTGAGAGAGGGGTGACTTTCGGTTCTTCCAAGGGTGTCTGAGAAGCCCTTTTAAGGAGAGCACTGCTCACCAGAAGATTGCTGAAAGGGTCTAGAAAAATTGCCTGTCTCATTCAACTGGCCAGTATAGCACGGCTGGCGGATGTCCATTTGGAGCTCGAACAAAAGTAAAAAACAAAAACAAACTAATGACAAATCTATCCTGTTGGAGTGTACGGACTCTCGGAGATAATCCCGTGGCATCTGCTCCTCAACATAGAACAGCTCTGGTGCCTAGGGAGATAGATATTTTATAGATGTCGCTGCCCTCTCGGAAAGAAGTTGGAAGGGAAAGTATGCTGAAGATGATAGAGTAGCTGGTGAGGGTGTGATGAACGTAGCACACGTGTACCAAAACTTGCTGAAAATCCTAAAGGAGTCAGTAAGCGTTTAATGACCCTTCGCTTATATATGAATGGATCATGATACGCTACAATCATTACTGCTTATACTCCAACAATGGACGGTACCGACATTTTAAAGACTCAATTCTATGAATCTTTGAGAAGTATACTCTACATGGTTCCAAAAGATGACAAGATTGTCCTCCTTGGTGACTTCAACGCCCGATTGGGAGACCTGGAGTAGTTTGGGGAAATATGGCGTCGGGAACATCAGCATCAATGATTTAATGCTTCTTGAACACTTCAACTACTATAGAAGTGCAATATTGGTCTGGATAACTGGGAGACTCTAGCTGATGATCGGGTTTCTTGGAGAGTTCGTATTGCAAATGGCGTCTTCGATGAGGCATCACAAAAATATGCGGAACTGAAGAGAGAGGTTCGGAAGGGACCCCTGAATTGCCATGAGATGCCAACCTGGTCATGTGCTCAATGTAATCGAATATCTCTGTCCAGAGTAGGTCTGCTTAGTCACCAGAAATCGCACCAAGACCAACAGTATATTGCATATGACGATTTCGTAATGGCTTGCTTTGTATACCTGCACTAGAGTGTGTAAGTCCAGGTCGGGCCTGACAAGGCATATAAAAAGACACATTAGAAGTGATGATGTTCAAAGTCAACTTTCAGCACCCGGAGATGATTTGATATGCCATATATGTAACAAGAAATGCAGATCGATGGCTGGCTTTATTAGCCACTGTCGTTCACACAACAAATCAATGCAATGTTGTTGGGGGTAACTGATGGACTGGACATGTCATTGATGGTCATACTCACTTTGTGAGTCAACAGTCACTACTTGAATATGTGTGTATGCATATATATATATATATATATAAATATATTAGAATAGTCTTTTGCTATTTATTTAATTATCAGTAATTTATATAAAATTTTTATTTTATAAGCCATACAATACACATTATTAGTAACCATATATTAATTGGATTTATGGGTAAGATATATTCGTGTAATAACAGGATTAGGAATATTTGAATATAGTTTCATATTATTGAACATAAAAGAGAAAAATTCAAAGAAAATTGCATTGAAAATTGAAGTAATGTCGGAGACTAGTGAAGCACTTTTTGTCTCCTTGGAATCCAAATGCTTATAAATGATAATTTTACCCTTACTGTTAATAATAGACATAGTAAAAAAAATCGCGTCCACGAACCACCCCTACGTATGGGTAAATATGAACTAACTATAATACTGACACAACAAAAAATATTGCTAAACCACATTGGTCGTCACGCGGATCAACAGTGAGGAATCAGACTGGGATCGAAAAATCCGACAACGACAACAACGAACAAAGCCGCTTAAAATACCTGTCGAGAAAACATCCCTAAAAACAGACTACACATCGATGCCAACAAACTAGCCAATGTCAGGCGCGACATCATCAAGAAAAAAAGATTATGTGACATAGAACTCGAAAGTATCCGAGAAAACATCAAAAATAGATTAAAACATTAACATCGAGGGGATAAATGCCAACCCAGAGGAGATAGATGCAGAGGAACAAATAGAAACCAGTTGTAATAATCCCTCTGAGGTACACAAGAGGAAGATAATGATCAATATGTAAAAAACATCCGATATAAATGGGAGAATGTATAGAAAATATCTTTCGAGCAAAGGCCAACAATTCCAGAAGTAAGGAGGAACTGTCAAGTGAAGGAAACCATCAACCTCGCGAACCAAGCTTTTAGAAAAAAAAAAAGAAAGACCGATGAACCTGACAGAAAATAATCATCTTATATATGCGGCCACGGCAACAATCGCAGAAACAATAGGTGAAAAATGAAAAACACAACGTAAACGAAAAAGAAGAATGCAAGCTTGGAAAAAAATAGTGATGTGGACCCGAAGTAGGGGCCACAGAAGGAAAACACGGAACACGGGTTAGAGGTAAGAAAGATATATTAAACAGAAAAGTTACAAAGAATAGTATAAGAGTAAGCAGAGCTTACTATCCAGTGGTGTCCGATATTGGTATCGTACGCGGCTGCGCATTACTGGTGCTACTCCCCCCATAATACTACCATTCACATAATAATATAGTACTGGTAGAGTCCATGATGTAAAAAAAGTCCAACCAAATACGAGTATGCGCAGATTTTTCCACAGGGCTAAACGATGTTTTGCAGGATCATCATTATCCCCTCCCAAGCCCTGAAGAAATCTTCAACAAATTGAATGGTGGAAAAATCTTTTCCAAAATACACCTCTCAGACGCATAACTTCAGATAGAGTTGGATGAAGAGAGTTCTAAATTGCTCTGCATAAACACCCATAAAGGTCTGTACAAATATAACAGACTGGCTTTTGGGGTCAAGGTTGCGCCTGCAATCTTTCAGCAGGTCATGGACGCCATGCTGGGCGACCTTGACTACGCAACAGCCTATTTGGATGATATACTGGTGACCAGTAAAACCTCGGCAGAGCACCGGAACCATCTAATAAACGCATTCAAGAAGTTACAAGAATACGGACTTAAGGTTAAGGAAGCAAAGTGTGATTTTTTTCTTACCAGAGATCAAATACCTAGGTCACATTATAAATAGAGACGGTCGTCGGCCGGATGCAGAAAGAGCCAATGCAATCAGAAACATGCCGACCACAGTTAACGTTCAATCGTTACAAAGCTTTCTCGGCCTTGCTAACTTCTACCAAGGTTTCATTAAGAACATGTAGAATTTGAGAGGACCTCTCAACGAACTTTTAAAAAGGATAAATCATGGGTATGAACCCCTGAATGCCAAGACACATTCGAGAAGATCAAGAAAACACTTACTTCGGATCTCTCGCTCACCCACTACGACCCTAATCTCGACATCATATTCGCAAGTGATGCAAGCCCATACGGCATCGGTGCTTGCATTCTCCACAAACTGCCAGATGGTTCGCGAAAAGCCATAGCACACGCATCTAGGTCTTTACTACCACCAGAGAAACAATATTCCCAAATAGAGAAAGAGGCTCTAGGGATAATATACCTACATGGAAGACGGTTCATACTGCATAAACCTCTAATAACAATTTTTGGTTCCAAGAAAGGCCTACCGGTCTATACGGCGAATAGATTACTTCGTTGGAGAACGATTCTTTTGAATTACAATTTTAAGATCGAGTTCCTAAAATCTAAAAATATTTGTCATGCAGACAGTTTATCGCGACTCATTCCTAAAAATACGGAAGTTTTTGAAGACTCCATCATTGCTACACTAAGGACGAATTATGAAATCAAAAATATGATTGCGAATACAATTAGAGAACTCCCAGTTACTTTGGCCGACATAAAAAGGGAGTCTCGAGAAGATGAATTCATCCAAAGTATCAAAAACAAAATTCGCAACAAAGACCTAAATGTGCCTGAAGTTTTCTCCCTCTGTGAGGATGTTCTATTGTATAATGACCGAATAGTGATTCCAAATAGCCTACAAAAGAATCCTTAAGGATTTTCACATGGGACATCCGGGGAAGAGCCGTACGAAAAGCCTCATGCGCTGCTACGTATATTGGCCAAATATGGACAAAGACATAGCAGACATGATAGAATCTTGTAAGGGATGCGTGCTTGCAGCAAAATCTCCAACCATGACGTGCAAACCATGGCCAAACACAGACCATCCATGGCAGAGAATTCATGTGGATTTTTCAGGGCCCCTAGACAACATGTACTACCTTATTGTTGTGGATAGCCACTCAAAATGGCCTGACGCCCTGCAATGTAAAAAACCAACCACCAACTGCACGATCGGTTTTTTACATGAGCTATTCGCGCGTTTTGGCCTGGTAGATTGTGTAGTGACTGATAACGGCACTCAATTCACATCAAGTTTCTGCAGGTGTATAGGATAACCCCTAATCCTAACACGCCTATGGGACGCTCGCCTGCAGAAACAATGTTCGCAAGAAAAATCAAGTCTGTCTTTGATAAACTCATTCCACGACAAGAGAAGTTCAAGAAAACCGTGTCGCTCCCTAAGAAATCCTTTAATCCTGGCGACAAAGTCCTCTTTAAGGCTTACAAAAACAACATAACATTCTGGGAAGTAGGCAACATCAAACAGAGAATTGCCGAACTGGTCTATATTGTCCAGGGACCGAAAAATACCCACAAACGTAATATGAACCAGCTCAGGAAATGCCGTTTGAAGGAATCTGAGGAATCACCACAAAATATCTGCGAAGAGCCGATCGACGTAATATTCGAACATTTCGATCTTGACACGCCCCAAGTCTCTCCGGAAATACGACGCTCGGGGAGAAAGAGAAAATTTACTCAACCACTCGACATGAATCCCAAGCGGAAGTGGTATTAACAGTTTTACTTTTTTTTTCCTTCAAGAAAAAAAAAAAGAGAAAAAGAAAAGAAAAGAGGAAAACTTTTGGAAGGGGGGATGTTGTGAAACCGATACTTTCCTACATCATGGACGCTCCCAGTGCTATATTATTATGTGAATGGTAGTATCATGGGGGGAGTAGCACCAGTAATGCGCAGCCGCGTACGATACCAATATCGGACACCACTGGATAGTAAGCTCTGCTTACACTATTCTTTGTAACTTTTCTGTTTAATATATCTTTCTTACCTCTAACCCGTGTTCCGTGTTTTCCTTCCGTGGCCCCTACTTCGAGTCCACATCAATTATATAATCATTAACTCCCCAAATTCTTCAAATGGCTCAAGTGCGGAGTAACCTACCATCTCCCCAAAACAAAGAGACGCAGAACCCGGACTATAGGCCCATCACCTGCCTCCAACAATGTACAAGATCTTCACTTATAATATCATATAACTTCCTTGAGAAAAACAGTTTACTTCCGGCAGAACAGAATGGATGTAAAAGAAGTTACGGGTGAAAGGACCAACTAATTATCAATTAAATAATATTGGAAGAAGTGAAAACAAAGAAACTTATCGATTGCATGGATCGACTACAGAAAGGCGTTCAACAGCGTACCACACTCATGGATAGAGAAGAGCCTAGAAATATACAGAGTATGCCCCACAACAGTGAAGTTCATAACGGCGAGCATAAAAAACTGGAAAACAAAACTAAACCTAAACCACACAAACGGATCATTAGCATCGAGACCAATCAACATCAAAAGCGGGATCTTCCAGGCAGATTCATTGTCACCGCTACTGTTCTGCCTTGCCTTAACTCCACTCAGCTGCCTATGGACAACAGTAGCTACGGATACAAGTCACAAAATAGCAAACTGAATCACCTATTCTATACTGATGACCTGAAAACGTTTGCCAAGGTTGACAACCAGCAGAAAAACCTACTCACCACTATCAAAACCTTCAACAAAGACATTAGGATGGAGTTCGGATTCGACAAATGTGCCAAAAGCCAACTTCAATGGTGGTAATCTAACGAAAACTACAGATTTAAACCTTGATATCAACAACAAGATTAAGGAACTAGACCAAGAAGTTACATAGAAATACTTAGGATTTAATGAAGGAGACGGAATACAACATTCAATTTTGAAGAAAAAGATGCAAAAAGAATATTATGGGAAAGTGCATTTGACAGTAGAAATCGAACTTAATGGAGCCAATAAAATGAAGGCTATCAACACCTTAGCTATATCCGTAGTAAAATACACCTTCTACATTGTTAAATGGAAGTTGAATGACATTAAGAGATTGGACTCCAAGACAAATACTTACCCAAATGAGGAAGCACCACCCGAAATCAGATGTTGATAGGCTATACGTACCAAGAGGTCTAATTCAACTTGAACTCTAAAAGAAAACAATGAGTCTCTCTTACAAATAGTAAAACACCAAAATCACTCCGTCCAAAAAGAAGCTTCACTCTTCAAGAAAGAGCTTAATATACCTACTAACAAAAAACGAAGCGAATACCATCTACGCCAAACGAGTAAAAAAGAAAGCAAAACAACTTGGGCAAATTAAATTAAAATAAAGACTGATAGGACAAGACGCTGCATGACAAATACCTAAAAATAATGAAAGAAGCACATGTGGACTAACAGAAAATACATAAGTGGCCGAGGAGCAGAGGGTTGCAAGCTGAGACAGAAGGCCTAATTATTGCAGCTCAGGAGCAAAATCTCGCAACCAGATCCTGTCACTGTCACATAATCAAGGATGGAAATAAACCCGAAATGCAGTATCTGAGGAAAATATCATGAAACTGTCGACCAATTAAAAATGAATATACCAACAGGCATAACAAGGTATCCACATATGTGCACTGGAAGATATGAAAGAAGCACAACATCGAAAGCACTGAGAGATGGTATAGGCACCAACCAGACAGTTACTCCCAAAAAACAATGTAACTATCCTACATGAAAATTGTCGAGAAATTGTCCAAATACAAGGACTTGGAGATTGAGATTAACAGGATGTGGGGAATGAAGACTGAGACTGTACCAATAGTAATCGGAGCTCTGGGCAGCGTGAGAAAATGAATGGGCAATATTACTAAGAGTGTCCCGGGTAACATCAACATACTAGTTGCCCAGAAGATCGCCCTACTAGGAACATCCCATATACTAATAAATGTGCTATCAATTAAATGACAATTCTCCTATAGAGCCTAAAGACCATAGTTTGGACCCGGCTCTGTAGGATACAAAGCAGGAAACATAGGATACACAAATGGTGATAATAATAATAATGCCGATGAATTTTGATCTTAATTGACTGGAGGCTTAAAAATATACATGTTTTGTCTTGATGAATTAAAATGGCTTACAGTAAATATCACGTTCATGTTGGGGAATAATCATGGCCAGGTTTGTAAAGTGCCATTTAAGTGTGGAATGATCAAGTCTAAATACTTGGAGACAGTATTAATCTGAGACCATCTAAAACTAACTGCTTTACCCGACCCGGTGTTATTTCTACGTACAATGATTCACGCTGCTTTAATTAAAACCATATCGCACCCATTTGGCTGTGATACAAGCACCTGGTATACTCTTATCAGACTGAGTGTAATGATGAGTATATTGCTCTTCATACATTAATCAAACCATATCATAGTTATCGATGTGTATTTATTTATATATTTCCTGTGTATTTGTTTTTATATTTCCTGTCCCACCTGTAGTGGGAAGGGAGATAAATCAACTGAAGTTAGTAAATTTATGAATGATGGTAAGAATTATATATGATAATTATGTCAGAAATACTTACATTATTTTCCAATAAAAATATTATTTCATCATTTTAATGCACGACATACAGATTGCGTGATAAAAATTCTGAAACATTTTAGATTATAAATTTCTAAAAATCATTAGCATCAATTTTTCAGCTTTTTTTATTTTGCCTTCTGTAGAGGCAATGATTAAAATAAATCATTAATGTTAGTGTGAAGCGATAAAAAAGCAGGAACCTTGCTTACATATTACCTATTAGATATCACAGTTATGGTAACCCCACTCGTGATATCATGGATTACATAATCAGCTTTCTTATAATAAAATGATGAGGAAGAATAGCATGTGTTAAAGTTAAAAAAAGAGAAGAAACAAACGAATGATTAGGAAGTATTTTACAGTAATACTAATGATATGAACTCTGGTTTAATTACATTAAAACGAAGTAGTTCAAGTGTCACCGTGAAAAGGTGATTGCATAGAACTAAATAAATGAAACTAATGTGAATATAGACATTTGGTTATTATAATGAACTCAGATACAACACTAATAAACAATAACTAAATCATTAGCAGTAAAAATAAAAATTCTGGAGATAAAGCAAAACAGAATTATTAAGATGAGCTAAAACTAAGGTAAATTTTCGCACGAACGAAGCCAAGTTAATTATAGCAGAATTCAGTAGAGAAATACTCATTTCCTTATTTCCCCATTTAGTCGTCGGCCATGTTTAACGATGAAAGAAAATGTATCTCGCTGCTACTTTTCCCACACAAACCTGAAATCAGCGTCGCGTAAAAAATAAATGAACTAATAAGAGAGTTGGTTGTTTACAAATTTATTAATTGAGGCTATTCAAAACATAAACTACTACAAACAATAGTCAATTTCTTGCATATTTGTCTTTTTTCATTATTTCAATCAAATGATAGTTTGTCTTCATTTTATCTTCGTACAGATGTTTCGTACTATACCGTACTTGAACATTTTGAGGATCCAAATATTGAGGAAAACGAACTTCGCATTAGAGGCGTTAGTTAACAAGTAATTGACGTATTGGTTTGAGTTGAATTCTTGATCAACAGGCGCATGTCTTGTTGTGAGGAACTTGTCTGATATTGAGATGTCAAATGTGAACGAGAATGCGTAATGATTGAAAGAATTAATTATTTATATCTTATGGGTTACATTAATATGATGCGTTGATAATAAAATACTGAAATGAAGAGTTTTTCGTGGTTTAATTAACAAGAATGATTCACTTATTAAATAATATCCATATTTATAAAGAATGTATTCAACGTATAGTCGTTTGCTTCAGAAGTTTTATTTAAATATTTCTCGTCAGAGTAATGGCAAAGATACATGACTCTTTCTTTTCTGTAACTATAATTCTATGTGCAAGGATGTAAAACTGGATGATTACAGACATATATCAGAGCTTTTATAGGTATACAAACATAGTTGCTGTTAGGAAAGATAGGATGATTGATATCTACTTTAAGCACAACCATTGAATATATTTTATTATACATTAACTAAATACAAGCTATAGGTTTACGTAAATAGAAATTTACATTGCATTTACATTTTAGAAGATCAAAGTTGACTGGAAAGCAAGAAACAGAAAAGAGTTCCACACGCGAGAAACATGAGAGAAGACACTATTAACATAGAACTTATATAGCTATCTCAACAATGATGAAACTTAGCTGCCAATCTAGTACTGCGCCCAAATTGTTTCTTTTACATGTTGGATATGAGTTCATGTTTTTGAAAATAAACTGATTTTTTCTAGATTATTTTTCTTTACAATTTATTCTTAAAACTTAACACATAAAATATTCCCCAATTTAGTCATTAATCTGTACATTTCAGCTTTGTCTTAAATCATACACACGTTATCTATCATTATTTATTTCACCTTATTCATATCGTGTTATATATATATATATATATTTATAGTTATTTCTTGTTATATTTCAATCTGTCCGCATGTCTTTCTTAGTTATCTGAATATATCCTATCTAGCTATACGTTTATATTCGTGTAATTCTACTTGACTATCAGTTTGTCTAATTCTGTTCATATCTATCAGGGTCGAAACATATCAATTAATTTGTATGTTCTCGCCTATGTTTGTATTTGTGTTAGTTGTATGTCTATATTTACGTGCATGTAGTTATAAGCTAATCAATAATCAAAAGAGAAAAATACAAAGAAAGAGAGAATAATTGTATGTATAAGTAGAATTGATAGAAACGAATGCATTAGAAGATTACTTGCTGGTATGCTCTGAGATACAACATCTGTTTCTGAATTAATAAAATAAGAGTGAAAAAGATATAAATTGATAAAGAAATGAAACGAATTACAAATATAGAAGTAAAAAATTTAAAATATTATTTGAAATATAGAAAAATGACCTGGTCATGGAGAAGGAAAACGAAGGAAAATGACAAAAAATGTGTTCTCTAAGAAAATCTTTGCAAAAAATAGTCAAAAGGGGGCGATTTTAAAGGAAACGATGATGATGATGATAATAATAATAATAATAATAATAATAATAATAATAATAATAATAATAATAATAATTTGTTTTTTGTCTTTTTTTCTATCCCATTGTTTAAATTTTAATGGGGGATGATCTACCCTATAAAACTTGAATAACTATTACTCTCATTGGCATCGGAATGTTGAAAATTTGTCGGGTGACATTTTGTGCCTAGCTTTCAACATGTAAGTTATCGTAAAGTTTATACAATTTTAAATTACATGGTTCTTTTCTTTAGTATTCATTTTAAGTCTCTTTCACTTTATTTAACTTTAATTCTTTAATTTTAAATTTTTGTGATAACCCTCAATATAAAAATATGTCCACCTCTTACATTTCATCTGGTAGTGGTCACTGCGACTTATACTAAATTAAAACTTATAGTCAATCCCATCTCTCCACGCCTATGCTACACCTTTGAATACAGTACTCAATAATAAACTACTTGTTATGGTCCAAGTTCTTTGTACCAGGGTGATGGTCCAAGGTTAGAACCAATGAAGAAATAACTCGAACACAGGTATGGAATAACAAGATATATTACAACAGAAATATAATACAAAGAAGTAGAAGTATTAGTAATGACTATCAGATTTGGTTAGAGTGAACTATGTTGTCTCGACAAGTATCACTTATCCAATGTGTTCTTACAATTATCTATCCTCTGGCGCAGTATTTATAATGTCAGGAATAGTCCATTATCATTATTATGGGTAAGTTCCCATAACACTATTTAACCACGAACACCTGAATATAAGCACCTCCTTATCTCATGGGCAGGACGAGCTCTTTGGTCTTGGTTGACAGTCGTCCTAGAGCTGGTAACTTGAACAAAATTTCATCTTGGCGGTCAACGCAAAAAATAACGAATCTCAATAATTACGAACAAATTTACATATCGGATCGACCGGACACTCGGGTCAACAAGGGCCGCCTACCTCAGCGCGGAACAGTCTGGGGCCGAAAATCTGTCATTGGAACAAACTCCGATAACGAAGAGACACTTGGACCAAGTGATTCAATGCCAAATCCATTAATAAAAAGAAAGCGAACGAAATGTTTTCGCGAAGAGTATCAACAAGTCATGACATCCTTTTTCAACGCACTCGAAAATCCACAAAAGACTACCACGAATCAGACACTCCAAATATGGAGAACTACGGTAGGAAGTGGCATAAGACACCTCGTCTCAAACCAAACGTGCTTGCAAATATGTGAAGGGACATCCTACAAAAGAAAAGACTCTCAAATGCAGAAATGTTTAACTGGCATTAAGCGAATGGACGGCAAAACGAGAAATCTTCTAACCTGCCATCGCATGTATCATCCCAAAACTGATGTTGATTGTCTGTATGTCTCCAGATCCGAAGAAGGCAGAAGATTAGTTCAACTAGAACTGGCCTTCAAAGATCCATGGAAACTAGAGAAGACTGGATAATGATATGTAATGATAAAAGTAATAAGCACCTTTATTCAGTAATAAAGGAAGTAAACAAGTTTCAAATAGTTTCAAATGTGTGAAGAAATACAAATAAAGAACAATACACCGACTGAAGCTACAAAATACTTAAAAAGAAAACAAAATGAAATGCGACCGACATGATACAGAAACGATGGCAAGATAAACCACTTAACGGTCAATATTCTGCCCGTACCAAAAAAAGCTGATGTAGACAAATCCCCGTATCCATCTGTGACTACATAGTGCACGGTTAAGATCTGAAACCGAAGGTTTTATTCTTACTTCACAGTACTAATGCTTGCTAACTACAAATTATCAAGCAGACATTAATTGTGTTAGCTAAATATGCAGATTCTATGTTAAATTTCCAGAAACAATTGATCACCTTGTTTCACGTAGCGCGGTATTAGCAACCACTGAATATAAAACCAGGCATGGCATGTAGGCCAATATCTTACACTGGAAAATCTGCAACTTTCACGAAAGGAAACTGCAAGAAATTGGTATGAACACCACCCAGATCCGGTTATGGAGATAGGACCTGTAATAGATTTATGTGATTTCACAATACACACAGACAAAACAATCAAAGCTAATCGCCGAGACATCGTGACTAAAAAGTGCGTCCTTATTGATATAACAGTCCTTGAAGACTGCAATGTGTCCTTTAAGATCTTAAAAAAACTATCAAAATACAAATCTTAATGTAAAAAATGTGGCACATGAGAACATCAACAATTCCGACTGTATTTGGAGCCCTCGGATTGGTGGTAAAAAGATTCCAATAGAGTAATTGAAGTGATTCCTGGCAGCTTAAAGAAATACAAAAAATTGTTCTCTCGGGTACAGACCACACCTTACAGAGGGCTTTATCTATGTAAAATATATGTGATTTCTTTTCAAAATTGCTCAGTGGAAAATGCCATGATGCCATTTCTGACTTTAGGTCTTTGGTCGGGACACGGAAAGAAATGAGTAAACGCTAGAAATCAAAGGAAATAAAATACAAAAAAAAAGTAATAATCTGATAAGTTCACGGAGAGCAATCGCCCTGGCACCAAATATCTGCACAAGACTAAATGCATCCTGATAGACGTTGTGATATTTAGGACTACGAATATTGCAAAGGCAGTGCAGGTGAAAATAAAAGGATACCCCGATCGTGAAGGGAAATCGGGGAAACCTATCAAATATGAGCTCAAGTGGGTCCCTTTTTTTGACTGTCGCGCCCCAGACTCTTTCCTTGAATCTCTCTCTTTCTATCTCACAAGACGCCTTGAGGTTATTTGACAGCACTGGAAATGCATAGGTGGCAGTGCTGCTTGGAACAGTTCATGTGCTAAGCTGCTGACCATCATCATCCGGTTAAAACATCTAAGAATTGGATAGAATATAATAATAATAATAATAATAATAATAATAATAATAATAATAATAATAATAATAATAATGAGAAGAAGAGGAAGAAGAAGATGCGGTTGGAATCACAACGAGAATGGCATCTTTTTCGAAGATCCTGAAAATTTAACGTTATTTTGTTTTTCTTCAAGAAAGTAAATATGAAATTTTGTAATATTCACTACTATTTTAACGTAAATATGAATTTTCTTCTTTATTTTTTCTGTTTCTCTCTCTATATATATATACGCGCGCGCGCACGCACACACATACATATATACGTGTGTTTGTGTGTGTGTGTAATTTTATGCAAACAAATAAGTTATCAATAATCTTGTATTTTTTTAAAAATATACTCCAATAAATAATATCACTGCTTTCTTCAAAATTTAAATGAATCAATAGATAAAATATTATTTACTTTTGCAATTTGCAGAAATGTTTCACTTAATCTTATCATCTTACGAATAGTAAACGTTATTTCTTTAAGTTTCACAGCATTGATATGTTATTCTTCGTTTAAATTTAAAACTTTTTTAACCGCATGGTAACTTTTTCTTTTTCCATAATTTCTTTTTGACAATTAATTTTGTTAAAAGGGCTAGTGATGGTAGCAACAACAATTAATATTTTTTAATTGATTAAGAATTAATCTGATTCACAGCAGCAGTAACAACAACAGTAAAAAATCTCTTTTTTCTCATAATTATAAATATATAATGTAATATAATAATCTAGTATGTATAATAATGTTTTTTCGTTCAATAACTTCTTTTTCCGACGTCATTATTTTTGAAATCCAATCGTGTCTCTGTCTCTTAGCAACCCATCTAGGAGAATGAAAACTCCGAACAATAACCCGCAAATCAAGCTCTTAATCGTGCCGAGGAGTGAATGGCTGCTGCATTATGAGGTCGCGAGCGATACACTACAGGCTTCGGGACTCTCTCTAAGGCACCGTTACTTAATGTGCCGGGCAACTTTGGGTTGGCTTTTGGAACCATCCATCACTCATGGAAACAGTATGAGAACTAAAAGTCAAACCAAAAAGTTCAGTGGATAAACAGGGAACCCGTCCCTCTGGAGGGAACCCGTCCCTCAGGAGGGAACCTTAGATAGAAAATTATATCATAGAAATAAACTGTTACACAAATAATGAATCTTCAGGTCCCCATAACCGGAACAATCCCAATGGTTGCTCTGCAAATTCTTCAAGTAAATCGACAACCATTCACTTAAAGAAAGAAAAGGTAAAATGGTATCGTGAGGAATACAAACTCGCTATGACTGCATTCTATAAAGCGTTGCACAAACCACAGAAAAACATCACTTTCTAAACATATCACATTTGGCGACAAAACGTTTGGACAAGCAATTAGAAGGTACATTAAAGAAAATAAACTAGCCAATGTAAGAGGTACATAATGAGAAATAACCGATTGGGAGATGCTGACATTAAAGAAATAAAAAGAACTGCAACCAGAATAGGTGAATCCCTAGAACATGAAAAGGAACCAGAAATGGACATAAAAAGTGTTAACATCACACAAACCACAGATCATAATGAGGATACTGAGATGCACACCAGTCACTGTGAAGATAATGCTGAAAGTTTAGAAGAGTTGGAAAGACGTGTTTGTAGTCGCTCACAAGCCTGCAATAAAACGAGTCTAAAACACATTGAACCGAATTATTTTACGGAAAAAAAGAATAGTATACATGAATCCAAGGAGAAAATCATGAAGTATATAAGTCAGGCACAAAATATTGAAATAGAGGAACGAGAACAACTCCTAAAATTACAAGTTTTTAATTACTGTCCATTAATGTCAGTATGTCTAGATTTATGTGGAAAGCTTTTCTCTAGCTTGTGCATATTAGAGAAGATTTTTAAAAGACATTCGTTGATTACAGAAACAATGCAACTCTGATTAAACTCTAGACACAGTTCAAACATTATTCAAAGGACGTCGCTGGAAAATTAAAAAGAGAGAGTTTATGTTAAAATATATTTCATTTATCAATAAAGTAATTGTGTCTTGCTAGATTAATTTAATAATTACATTACTTTAAAAATATTTTGGGATTAAAAGAAAATTTTAGAGTTGATTTGTGTAAAATAATTTTGTACTAATACGTGTACCAAAAGGGCTGAGAAGACTTTGGACAGTGTATCTTCAAGCTCGTTCCGAAAACGAGAAAATGATTTGAAATGAAAAACAAAATCAAATGCAAATGTACATATGTATAGAAACAAGGTTATTACTGGCTTATATGCAGAAATGTACAGATATACAGAAATTAAAAACAAATTGTGACATAAAGATATAAAATGTACGACATCTCAGATGATGTCGAAATTTAAAAACCTGATATTGACTTGGTTGGTCACCGAGGATAAGAGAAATATGAATTATGTTTTTAACAGTAAGTTTAAGTGGAGACCAGCCCTCAGCAACGGCGAGATAGAATGGCGGATTGTTTTCTTTTCTTATCGTGAATTAACACACAAGATAATATAGTAGTTGAGCTCCTACAGGTTGTCTCTTCATCTGTGATGAGATTACTCAGCATTCACTACCATATAGGATGATCGATATTATATAATAGTTCAGTATTCTTTTCTTTGTTTCAAAACAAGTTACAAAATTATGAACAAGTAGCATAGACTCACGGGAATATAGTTATTCATTAAGATTAGGTTACAGCGATGAGGCACGTGTACTAAAAGAACACATTCGGTAGAATATCCGTGACCTGAACTTGATAACAAATTATTTATGGTAGATACAAAGTCACCCCCCCTGCATAGATACCTGCGCTGAAAAATTCAAATGCAATTTAATGTATTTATTGGCATAACAAATATGAAATACTTCCACACCGTAAACATGTAAGATGCATAAAAAATAATAAATACAGTCTGTGATGTACAAAGAGTAATACGATTGTAGAGCACGAAAGGCGAAGACATACTTGCTTTAGAGTGACTGATCTTTTATTTTACACACACACACACACACACACACACACACACACACACACACACACACACACACACACACACACACACACACACACACGCGCACGCACGCACACGCACACACACACACACACACACACACTTTTATCTGTCTCACACTTTATCCAGAAGTGAATTTTGTCTGTGTGCTAAACAAGATGTTATTGGCTACGTCCGGTTATTATTTTCGAAATAAATTAATTAATCCAATTATATATTCGTATCGAAAATTGACGTCATTTGTAGAACGATTACATCAAGCTATACAAAAGATATATGCCCGAAAATGATAAACCATTAAGATATTAAGGGGAAAAACATATTTAAAAATAAGTAATTTTAAAATGGTAATAAGCAAATAAATCAAAATAAAATAAAATGGATTAACCAGTAAGAAAATATTTGAAGAACCTGGTGATGTTCAGGTAAACAGAAAGAAAATGTGTTGAATATTAAGGATATTTGGCTAAAGGCATAAAAGCAAAGATAGTGCCGAATCTGTAGAAAATGAAACATTTCTGTATATTTCTGAATAAAAGTTTCTAAATCCGAATAAATCATCACGGGTTGAATGTTTCTATTTTTAAAAAAATCAAAATCATTAGACACTGATGAATTTTTGCATATTTCCTTATATAAAATTCAATATCTAAAGAAACTGAAATTTAGCATATTTATATATGAAAAAGTTAAACGGTGGAGTAAATATTGTTGATATTCATGTTCCTACCTAAAAAGCCAAATCTCTAGAAAATAAAACTTTTTCGCCTTATTTCTTATTGAGGGGTCTCCTCTTTTTACACAAATGGACTCGCCAGAAGTCGAGACGGAACGACAGAAGAGTAGTAAAGTTCAGTGGTGGTAGAGTAAGTCACACACAGAGACGGCGGCAAGCGTCACAGTTAGCGAGCACGTAGACTCAGTAAGGAGTCATACCGCGATACTTCAATACCAAGACTGTATATATATTATTGCTACTAACCCGCATTCCTGGATCTACTAACCCGTATTACCAGTTTGCATTATTACGTTAATACATTTATTTTCCTTATCCATTCCTGGCGTTTGTTATTCATGGATATCGGATTCATGCCTATATTCATTTCTATATAAAAAGTCAAAATCAGAATATAAAAAATATCGCTAATTTTCATATTGCTAAAAAAAGCTAAATCCGTGGAAAATGAAGCATTTCTGTATATTTCTACAGAAAAATTTCAAAATCCGTATAAAAAGGCAGATTGAATGATTTTTGTTTAAAAAAATTCAGAATCATTCGTTAATGATGCATTTTTGTATATTTCTATATAAAAAAATTCAAAATATGAAGAAAACTAAATTTAGCATCTTTATATATGAAAAAGAAAGTCATGAAAGGAAAGAAAGGGGAATTGTCGTGGAAGACGCTTATGATAAGTTCACTATAGTATCAATGTCGTCAGTTGATAACGTGTAAGCAGCTTGTGCCAAACTAAGAACTGCTTAATAAATAGAATATTCTTTACTGCTTATAATTATATGAATAACCGATTTTACCAACATCAATTCTGGTTGGTATTTAGTTAGATAAACAATTAGAAATATCAGGTTCTGTAAATATATATTTCGGGGACAATGAGCAACAGTTGGAAATTAAGCCTATGAAAAATGTTACTGCTCTTGTGATTTGTATCCCAACTGGGAATTTCGAAATTACTAAACTACTATATGCCTATCATATTTATTTTTATCTTTGGCTGCTGATTACTGAAGTTAAATCTGTGCAACTAATTAAAAGTATTTTATTACTGCAAACTGTTTGTAGCTTTGTACGAAGCAAAGCTTAATATGTCTGGCGCCTCATAATAGTCATTAGTAGTGAGTTCGATCCTCAATAGACGCGTTTTACTAGTGAACTGCAAAGCTAAGCTACATTTCGTAAATAAAAATTCTCAGGCAGAACCGATAACTTTTTTGTTATGTCATAATATCTTGATCAGTGAAGCGATAAAAATAGTATATGAAAAGTGAAGTTATTTGAATTGAAAGAATGAATAATGACAGGCTGAAGAACAGAAGAAGGAAGTAAAGAAAGGAAACAAGACAGAAGGAAAAAAGTAGAGAAAAAAGCAGAAAAGAGAAACAAGTAAAAAGAAACGTTGAAATGATGTTCATTTTGCCTTTAAGCGCCTGATCTCTATCCAAAGTTGACACTGATGAGTTAACACCTTCATTTCCGATTGTTGTTCTAATGAACTTTCAATAAGAAATAAAAGTAAAGAGCTAGCAGCTGTATGAATTAGTGCAATTCCTTCAATACTACATCATTATTATCATCAAAGCATGTTTATTATTATTATTATTATTATTATTATTATTATTATTATTATTATTATTATTATTATTATTATTAATAATAATAACAACAACAACAATGGTCAAAAATATTTATATGATATGTTAATATATATTTTATAATTTTCTCCGATAGTAAAAATATATTGCTATCAGTTTCTGTTTTGTGTTGATATCATCATCGTTATCACTTTTATCTTCGTTGAGTTTATTAACATTTACTTCATAATATTTTTAGATTAAAGTTATTTCTTTTTATCTTCCCTAAGTGATTTTAAAATATTATTTCCCGATTTTCTTTCTTTTCTTTCACTCTTTGTTTTATTCATCCTCTAATCTGAAGAGATGAATGACCACGGAGGATTCTTTTGTAATAATAGCCACAGCCAAGATAAAAACGATTTAAGGTCGGAAAATACGTTTTCATTTGATAAATAAGTGTAAAGAGTTCGAATTTCAATTCAGAATATCACACTATCACTCTAAGGGAGAACACGAAACTATCCATCAAGGTTCCCTCTCTTCACCATTGTGATTCATGTTGATCATTGCCTTAGGACTAGCACTAGAAGGGGAGAGAGAGAGAGAGAGAGAGAGAGAGAGAGACAGACAGACAGACAGACAGACAGACAGACAGACAGAGGGGCAGAGAGAACAGAGATTCGTTAACTAACAATAATTCTAAGACTAACATGAAATGTAACCCTAAAGCAAAGTATAACCTTAACACTAAACCTAACATTAAACATCACCCTAACCATAACACAAAAATTATACCTAGCCCTAACTCTAAAATCTAAACCAAACCCGAATACTAACTCTAACCCAAACTAAGCCTAACGCTAGCACTGAAAGATACACTAACACCATTACTAATCCTTAAGTTAAAATTAACCTAAACTTAATCCTAAAACTAAAACGAACCCAACCTGTAACCTTAAACCTAAGTCTAACTATAAATCTAGCAGTGACCTTAAACCTGGGTTAACAATCCTAACGCTAAATTTCAAACTACAACTAACCTAACTGTAAGCGTAACCTTAAACATATCTCAACTTTAAATGTAAGCCTCCTCTACTATAATAGTAAGCCTAACACAAACACTAAACATAAAGATACCACTAACCTAAAATAGAACTGTTACCGTAAATCCAATCATAGTTCTAAAACTAAATTTAACAATGTTAATCTAAGCTTAACACTAATCGTGATCTTAATGCTAATCCCTTCGTGAGTATAATCTTAAACACTAGCATCCTAAACTATTGACCAGGACCAGAAACCACAAATCTAAAAGTAAATATAATTGTACGATAAATATATCTGTAACGATCTTAACCAAACAAGAACCCTACTTATAAATCTAACGCTGTGACTCCAAGTCCTTATCGAAAACTCACTATGAATATAACCTTAACACAAAACATGTTACTAACACGAAACCTAACATTAACGCAAAACATAAACATAAATCATAAAACTAACTTTAAACCTACCAAAAGCTAAAACCGAACCCCACCTACCACAACTGTAACTTTAAATCTGTCTAAAACCCTAACCGTAGGTCTATGAATAAGCATAAATATATCCAAAATCCTAACTCAAACGCTAAAAATAATTCTACGCCACAATTCTAATAATAAACTTAAGCTTAAACTTAGGAATATCCATTATAGTAATTCTGAAGCTAGCCCTAACTGTAACACTAATCCTAAACACTTAACATAACCCACGTTCAAAGATTAACCATGCATGTAGATTTGAACGTAACAGGAAGGATAACAATAACTGTAAAGAAAACATTAAGCCTAATCCTAACACTAAAAGTAATCCAAAATCTACTCCTAAACATAGCCATAGCCCTAACACTATATTTACACTTTAACGTAACCATAAATCTAAGAATAACATAACCCGAATCCTAACCATATTTTGATTTGTAACCATAACTGCTACTCTAATCATAAACGTAACATAAGCCTAACACAAACACTAACCGTAACACGAATCATAACTGTAACTAACACTAAATCTAATCACTACAGTAACCTATATCCCTAAACTAAATAATTGTAAGACAAAAAATATGTTACCCTAACGTCAAAAACCTTTATTAAATCTAAAATTTAACATAACCGTAATTCTAACACCAAAACTAACGAACCTATTAACTTAAACAAAACGTTAAACTTAACCCAAAGTTCAATTCTCAGAATAAACATACCAATAGCAGTAACTCGAACCATAACGCTAACCTTAGGTGTAACACTTATCATATATCTAAAATTGATCCTAACTATAATTCTAAAACTAGTCATACTAACCCGTACCCTTAAACAAACCATAAAATTAATATTTGCAATAAGGCAAGCCCTAACACAAAGACTAACCATATCTGTAACCCTAACACTAAGATAACACATAACTTAATCTTGATGCTAAGAGTAATAAAAACTGTAACCCTAAACATAACTATAAATCATAACCTAATCAAAATATTAATCCTAGCATGCCTCTTACCCAATTCCTAACACTAAGATAAATCTAACTTTTAATATAATACAAACCCTAGCTCTAAAACTTAAATAACTTTAATCCTACACTTAATACTAAACAAAAAACTATTATTACAACTGTAAACCCAATTGTAAGTAAACATAACAGTAATTAACTCTAACACTAACCCTAACTGTAAAACTAAGTATAAATGCAATCTTCAACTGAAGGCTTACCCTAAAACTAATAAAACCCATAAACGTAACTTAAAGAATATTCATGACTGTAATTCTAACCGTAAAAAAATATAACATTAACTCAAAGAGTAACTCTAACACTATGTAAAACCATAGATTAAACCCAAAATTTATGGCTACATAATTGTTACACTAATCATAAATCTAATCTAACCGTAACTGTAACACTATCATTTCTATTAGCATTTCTCCAAGTAGGTACATGGAAGAATAATCATAACTTAAAATCTTATTCTAATGATAACTTTAAATATATGGTTAATCCTCCTAATTGTAAATTTATCCCAAAGATTAACGATAGCTGTAACACTAACCATAACACTATCTAAGGTACATTCTAATCCTAAACATAATTCGAAGTTTGACCAAAACTGTAATCCTAACTCTAAATAAAATCCAAATTCGTAGACTAGCTGTCACTATAAGCAAAAACCTCAAAATAATTTTACGTCTAACACATAAATTATGCCACTTACACATAAGCCTTAAACACACACTAATGTTGATAATAACTCGAAGCCCAAACCTAAGGAAAAATTTAAAACTTTTCCTAACGTTAACTCTAATACTAATGTTAATTTCTAAGCTAACCCTAATCGTAACTAGCTAGGTGAAAGTTAACACTAATGTTGGTAACCCTAAAAATATCCATAATCCTACGAGTATCTAAAACCGTAACTGTATCAACTTGTATAATTGTGACTAACCCAGTCTGTAAGAGTAACCATAACTATAATAGTAACACTTAGACAAACCATTAACTTAAACCTAACCCCAAGAGTAACCACAATTGTAACCCTCTCCCTAAACTTAACACTTACCCAAAACCTAACCTTAATTTCTGACTAAGTATGATTGAAACCCGAACTTTGTACTTAATCTCAGCTTTAACTTAACTCTAATCCAAACCGTAAACAAGACAATAATTAATCGTCTCCCTAAACCTAATCTTTATTTAACATTAATCTCTAATCCTAATCATAATTGTAAACCTAACCCTAATTTTCAAACCAACCAAAACTGCAGCCATAACCAATTAACTAAAACATTCTTTCCTCATTCTTTTTTTTATTCTTTGTATGTTGGATTCTTTGTCTTTCATTTTTATATATACTTTCACTTGATAGAGTTCGGGAATAATAGTAGCAATTATTATTATTATTATTATTATTATTATTATTATTATTATTATTATTATTATTATCATCATTATTATTATTATTATTATCATCATCAATAATAATAATAATAATAATAATAATAATAATAATAATAATAATAATAATAATAACAATAATAATAATAATTGTTGTTTTTGCTATTTCAACTCCTGCCCCATTTTACTGTAAATTTCAATTCAAATAACATTAGATTCATCTTAAACGATGGCTTATCTCCAAGTAAAAACGAAATAATGCAATGTTGGAGATTCAAATATGCGTGATTCAGCTGAAATCTAATAAGAAAACAAATAAAACATATATTAAATAAATAGGAATATAAGATAATTTCTGTCAAGAAAAAATGTTCAGCATGACACAGTGAACCAACTTTCCTAGCAATTGTTACAAGGCAATATCTTATCAAGAATCTCTAAATATATAGCAGGGTCACCAGATCTGATGCTGTAGCAATATGCAAAGCATGGCCAAATTATAATAAACTTATAAATATGTAAGGTATTTTCTGGCAAGAAAAATTGTTCAGTATGACACAATGTGTAGCTGACAATGAACATATCCTCAGTGAGTATCAATCCACCCCAGCCAAATTACTCGTATATAATTTTTCTTTTGTTCTGTTTGTTTTTTCTTAACCCTCGTTCTATTCACAGAGCTTGCTAACCATATTTTCTGTTTATTTTTTTAATATACGTCAATGGGACTTTAACTAAGTTAAAACTTAGTATTGTACACATTCACAATAGTATGTCATTCCTATCCCCCAGCACTCACATCTAGTGTCATCCCTGCGACTACCCCAACTACATCCCCCTCTAATGTTTTGTTTTGTCGTCGTTGTATATGTTATATGTAATAGGAGTGGGTAGGCTTTCCTACCGCCCGGTCTACACTCCTCCCCCCTCTATTGGACACGACTAAAACCTTGTTTCGTGTTTAGGAAGGGGTTCCCGGATCTCTCTCACTCTCTCTGGCCTCTGTACTGGTGCTGCTGTGTTTCTCCGGTGATGTGTGCAGTCTGTGGCATTGCCTGTTCATTCTGAGGGTACACGGTTGACAGTTCCCTGGTTGCTGTTTCCGACTGGTAGTTAGGAGCCCTAACTCTTGCGTAGCGTCTTGAGCGGCTGCTCTGATCAACAGTTGCATAATATCGGGGTGTCTGTAGTGCCATGTCGCGCATGGATAGGTGTCCCTGCAGTCATCTCCACTGGGCAATCCTGAGGCCACATTATGATTCAGGCTGTGCCAAACCCTCTCTCTGCCCGCGTCATGGGTGATAACCGTCGGCTTCCTTTAACTCAGGCCTTCTCTTCTTCCAACACCAATTATCCACATGACTTACAAAAACCATAAATATAAACCTAAACCAGCCCTCCAAAAATCACCCAAACCTTTAAATATCTCCTTCTCCAACATCCGTGGCATTAGAACCAACTGCTGCAGTGTGGAATCTTTCCTCATTGCAAAGTGCCCGGATATACTGGCCCTGTGTGAGACCAATCTTGACTCCTCTATCCCTTCCTCTGATCTCTCGATCCCTGGATACCTTCCTCTCCTCAGAAAAGACTCTCTAACCCACATGCAGGGCCTTGGTGTCTACGTCAAGAACCATCTCCCTCTGGCTAGAGAGTGCTCTCTCGAATAGCCGGACCATTCTCAATGCTGTAAGCTATCTTTTCTTCCTCTATCGCTCTCCATCCTCTCAGGACTGTGGTATACTCGATGTCATTTCTGACAGCATAGACAAGGCCCTCTCTCTCCATCCGTTCTCTCACATATTTGTGTTTGGCGATTTTAACGTCCATCACAACAAGTGGCTTAAGAATGCTAATACCGACCTCGCAGGCATCCATACTCTCAACTTTTCAGTCTCTCAATCCCTCAGACAGATAATTGATTTCCCCACGCGTTTTGCTTACGACCGGGACTGTAAGGCCTCACTCCTCGACCTGTGTTTTACCTCCATCCCTGAGTCTTGTAGTGCCACGCAGCTCTGTCCTATCGGTAACTCCGATCATGCTGTAGTGTCTGTTAGTATCTCCTTCAGCCCCACCCCCTGCAAGGATCCTCCTAACACCAGAACCTCATTCTTCTACCAACGGGCTGACTGGGACTCGTTTCGTGATTTCCTCCGCGATGTCCCCTGGGATGCTATATTTAAGCTCCCCATTCAAGAATGTGCTTCAGAGGTCTCTTCTTGGGTTAAAGCTGGAATCGACGCTTTCATCCCCTCAAGGAAATTCAAGGTCAAACCGCGCTCCTCCCCTTGGTTCACAGCTGCTTGCTCAGCCGCCATTGCCCATAGGAACCACTTCTTCCACCGTTTTCGTAGTGATATGTCTGACTGTAATAGACGCCTATTTACCTCTTCCCGTAACGAGTGTAAGCATATCCTCAACGAAGCTAAGTCACTATTTGCTGCTCGGATGAAGGAGATTATTGGCGCCTCTGCAAGAGCGTTCTGAACAATAGCAAACACTCCATTCCTCCCCTGTTCAATCAGTTTGAGGTCCTGACCACCTCTGCCGACAAGGCTGAATGCTTTGCTTGGAAATTTTCTTCCAATTCAACGTTAGACTCTTCCGGGGTACCCATGCCCAATTTCCCTCCCAGAATCGAGGCCCTTTTGAACGGATTGCACATATCCCCGTCGTTGGTATTGGGCATTATTTCTAACTTAGATCACCACAAGGATACTGGTGGTGACGGGATACCGGCCATTGTCCTGAAGAAATGCCCGCCTGAACTGGCGCCTGCCCTCTCTAAATTATACAACCACTGCCCCAAGGAGTCTTGTTTTCCTGACTGCTGGAAGTCCTCAAACATTGTTCCTGTCTTTAAGAACTCTGGTGACTCCTCCGACCCTTCTAATTACCATCCTATCAGTCTCCTATCCCTCTTCGGCAAAGTCTTCGAGGCCATTATCAACACCGAAGTGATTAATCACCTGATATCCCATGATCTGCTCTCAGACAAGCAGTATGGTTTCCGCTTTGCCCGATCTACAGCCGATGTGCTTACGGCCATCACTGAATTTGTCTACCAAGCTATTCATAATAACGGTGAAGCTCGTGTCGTGGCCCTAGACATCTCCAAAGCGTTTGATAGAGTTTGCATGCCGGCCTTCTTCGCAAGCTCCATAGTTATGGTATCACAGGTCGATTGTTTGACCTAATACAATCATTATTGTCAAACCCTGAATTGAAGGTCGTTCTCCAGCTCCTATCCCACTAACGCTGGTGTTCCTCAAGGCTCCATCCTAGGCCCTACTCTGTTCATAAAAGGCCCTTCCTGATGCCATAGACTCCCAAGTCGGCATCTATGCGGATGACACCACAATTTACTCCTGTCTCAAACACAAATCTAGTGATGCTGACAAAGTTAACCTGGCAGTTCAAATAGAAAAGGACCTCCAATCGGTTGTGAACTGGGGCAAGAAATGGATGGTTAACTTTAACGCCTCTAAAACAAAACTGCTCTCTATTAACCACCACAAGGATCCATCCCTGCATCCCATTAGAATGTCTGAAGACCAACTTCTCGAGAGCTCCTCTCTGTGGCTGCTCGGTCTCACGCTGGCCGCTGATCTGAGATGGAACAAATACATCGAGTCAGTTGCATCATCCAACGCAAGGAAGGTTGGCTCCCTGTGCCGAGCCAGGAAATTTTTCTCCCCGGAATCGATCCTCCAAATCTACAAATCAACCATTCGCCCTTGCATGGAGTATTGCTGCAATATATGGTCTGGAGCCACTGCTGTTTGCCTCAGGGTTCTTGATAAGATGCAGAGACGGATATGCAACGTAATTGGCCCTGATCTGTCATCTCGCTTGCAGTCGCTCTCTTACAGATGCGACGTTGACTCACTCTGTCTTTTTTACAAATACTTTCACGGTAATTGCTCCGAGGAGCTGCTTTCGCTGGTTCCTAGGCCTCATGAATTTAAACGTCCTACGAGGCTGGTATCTCGTTCCCACCCCTTTACCATTGAAACTGTTAGATGTAGACGTCTCTTCTACTCCAAATACAATCTGCAACTATTTAAGTGTAACGTCAATCGACATCTCCAGTTGCCTTGATCTATCCACTTCCCTTCTCCACATGCTTACACCTTTCATTCCTATCTGCTCTCGCTCCAAATCTTCTGTAGCCCCCTTGCCTTGATCGATCCACTATCTTTCTCCACATCCTCTCCTTTACCATTCCTATCTACTATTCCTCCAAACCTTCTGTAACCCCTTGCGTTCTAATGGCCTCCAGCCTTGCTTGGGGTGATAAGCTTAAAAAAAAATGGCAAAAATGTGTTGTAGGCATTAAATATTTTATTTACAGCAGCCATGAATTTATGAAAAAAAATGTTGAATAAAATTCATTCAGGTGTGAATATTAAGTAATAGAACATGCAGTCAAGCATATCTGTTGTATATTTTGTTATAAGTGAATGCATTGTTGGATTTCATTGGTTGTATTTAGTGTCTACTGGCTCTATTTCTAACGCAAACCTGGTTTACGTTTTCGTCAGTCGTCTCGCGGATTTATTTGCATATTTATATTTGTATTCGTGCATATATGTAGATCATATCATATCTATCTATCTATATATATATATATATATATGGCCATATAACTTTGAAACACCAGTTCTCGTACGATCAGCGAAGTTAAACAATGTTGAAACTGTTTAGTACCTAGATACGTGAGCGCTTGGGAATATCAAGTTCTGTAAGCTTGGGTGTGAAGGTTGTGTCATGTACAACGGCTCAGAATTGGTAATCGGAGAATCGAGTACCAATTCCATCAGGGTTCGTTATATTCACTTGCACAAGTTATGGGGTAATTAGTAGGACTTGTTTGAGTAAATCATTAATACCTCCAAAACAATTCTTACAATCTAAAGATATTTTCTGTATTTAATACCCTAAAAAAAGGTTGATAAGCCGTAAAACTAATCAGTCAATCAATCTATCTTTTTAATGTTATTCTAATATTCCTCTCCCTCTAAAACTATTTCTACCGAGATAGAGGATATAGACATTTATTGCTGCTGTTTATCGAGTTAGTCTTTAAAATCCGAGACTTTGGCTTAATTGTTAATGCACACCTTTCGAAACATACGTTCTTTTTTAGGACCGAAAGCTGGCCTCATAAACCAATGAATGCATGTTTTACCCTCACTAATTTCTTAAAATCACTCACGACTACTGAAAACGAAACAAAATTATCCTTTAATTCCCTTTATGTTATAGTTAGTTATAATGAAGTCCTTTTAACTTATTTTGTTTACTCTTTTGTTACACTGTTTAGGGTATCAGTTTAACTTAAGTTTCTCAATGTTAATGTATTTGAGAGCGCATGGCATTAATCGCATAAAAACATTTCATATCAAATCATATTTAACTAAAATTGTTGACTTGTCGTGCTTCGTTGATCAATCCCTTAAAATATGCTAAAATAAGAAACGATATGTTTTGCAGAATAATGATGGATTAAGGAGGAAAAACTGAACATGTAAGAATTTCCTTACAAGTACATTTAAAATCTAAACTATGTGAAGACATCTAATCACAGTTCACAGCTTCTGGTTGATGGCCGTTAGCTTTATCACGGTCAGAAAGTAAAGTACTCGAGTACTGTAGATATCAATCCGGACAGTAAATTATTTTATGGAAACATGCACGGAAAAAAGAAATGCATATGTCTGTTTATATCTATCTCAGCCTGTTCATCTATCTATCTATCTATCTATCTATCTATCTATCTATCTATCTATCTATCTATCTATCTATCTATCTATCTATGCTACATAACAACGCCTTCCTGTCCTCGACTGAATCCTGCGGCTAACCGTGAAGTTGGTCACTTCGATCCAAGCCTCTCCCTGTCCCACGTTGTGTTTGTTTTGATCACAAAGCAGGTGAGGATCGAATCGTCGCCTGATATCCCTGGATTAGTGCCGTTCCAGCGGGACAAAAAATAAATAAATAAGAAAGTTGTGAAAATAAACAAGGTGTATATAACCGAGGTTTAAACAGGAACATTTTTTCGTTTAATAATCTACAAGCATGCAGGCTAACGATCATTCCCTCGTAGTCTAATTTCGTGACACTTTGTTTTTCGTTTCCAAGTTGGAGTCGAAATTTCAAACTTCAAGTCAAATTTTCTTCAGGTAGAAAATTATGGAACACTGGCGAAACATTTGTCTCCCTCTTTCTCTCTCTCTGTCGTTATAGAGAGACTTTCAATTCTTCCACTTTACAATTTTATCAGGGCACTCTGCTTAGTTTATCTAATAGTCTGTAACAAGGTATTAGTCAGGAGTACTTTGTAGCAGCAAATCACATGGTGTAATGGGAGAGTGTCTCTGCCTTAACTGCTCCTCTTTCTATCTGTCTTCTCCCTCGCTTCTCATTCCTGGTATCTCTGCATGGCTATTTATGGAGTCCACCCCCCCCCCCCCACAAAAAAACGGGTTGGGGTTGGCTTGTTCTGGTATGCCTTCGAATCACATGTCACCCAATCAAATCTCTCCACGGATGCTGCTGAGTGCCCCTTGTATGTCCAAATATGCGCGAGTGGCGACAGCAACACGTCGATCCGCCATCTTATTCTCCCTCCTTCTTTTGCTCGCACCTCACACCAGTACCTTTGAGTGGGCGTATTCATTTTCTTCTCACTTCCTCATATCAGCTTCTCACGCTGACACCATCCAGGGAATAGGTGTTTCACCGTGAACGCCTAACATAAAACAGATGTTAATTTTAATGTCACTATAAAATTATTATCTGCATTCCTTCCTTTCTAATTATCACATTTCGTCCGTAACTCTTCCTTTCTTTCTCACTTGACCGAAATTTTTTGGTCTGAGAAAATTTTGTTCCTTTAGTGACACGCGCATCCTCCACCCCTATCATCAAGTGACATAGAATCTTTTCTTTATCCTTTTCATCACCCACCTGTTGCCATAAAATGATTATCTCTTAGCTTGGTGATCTCTCCGAAATCACACTCTTCTCACCTCGTCCCCTGGGTTTCACTTTAACAAGATGCCCAAGTGGATTTCAGCGTTGTCTTCCTGCGAGGTCCTTATTCACGAAATGAGAAACAAAATAAAAGTATATTTTCATTTGTTTTCGGTATGTCCTTCAATCTATCTACTACCGTCTTTGTCGTTGTGTTCACTTCCGACTTAATTTAAGCCTTTTCTCTTTCTTCAAATTATCCCCATTCTTACAGTGTCATATAAGTATATAAGCAATATTGACTTCTTCATAACTCTTTTTCCTTCCAGATAATTTTTCTTTTAATATATTGTTACTCATAAGTCAGGTGAAAATGATTACAATGAAAAAATGTCGAGTAATCTTAATGTATGAGTACAAACTGGGAAAAGAACAATTTTTGCATTGAATCAATACATGCGATGAGAAATGGATAATCTTTGACAACAGTAAGAGAGTAGGCCAGCGCTTAGATACAAGTGAATCACCAAAACAATAGCCAAAAGTTCCACTGCACATAAAAAGTTAATGGTTACTGTCTTTCAAAGGGGTTATTCATTATCCATCCTTGCCTTAAGTGGAAAAAATTACAGCAATCTCGTATTATGGAGAAATTGAGTCTGTGTACGAAAAATTGAAAAGGAAACATCTTAGACTTGTGAATACGGATGGCTCAATTTTGCTGCATGATAACGCACGACCGCATGCTTCTCAATGAAATGTCCAAAAGCTGCATAGCTTGAATTGGGAAATTTTGCCTTATCTTCTATATTCACCTGATATCTGTCCTACTGATTATCACTTATTCAAGCATTTTGAGCTTTTCATACGCAATAAAACATTCTGCTCTAAGGAAGAAGTAATCGAAGCATTTGAACGGTTCATCACTTCAAAGGAAGAGAATTTTTTAAAGATGGGATCAAGAATTTAGACGCATGTCAGAGATCGGTCATTCATTAACATAGTGCCTATTTCACCTAAATAAACTAGTTATTTAACATTTCAGAAGTGTTTTATTCATTTCCTATAAAGTACGTCATTTCATGTATGACAACCGAACATAAACAATCATATGGTAATAAGTTGACCTAGGATTCTTATAGGTGATTTTAAGTTTTTGTTTTTGTTTTTTGTTTTAAGCGTATCACCCTAAGCAAGGCTGGAGGCCACTATCACGCAAGGGGTTATAGAAGGGTTGGAGGAAGAGCAGATAGGAGTGGTAAAGGAGAGGATGTGGAGAAAGAGAAAGACAGTGGGTCGATCAAGGCAAGGGGGTTACAGAAGATTTGGAGCGAGAGCAGATAGGAATGAAAGGTGAAAGTATGTGGAGAAGGGAAGTGGATAGATCAAGGCAACTGGAGATGTCGATTGACGCTACACTTAAACCGTTGGAGGTTGTATTTGTCAGGGAAACAGTAATAGGGAAGGGAGTTCCATAGGCGAGATGTGCGAGACATGAAGCTATTGGAGTAGAAGAGACGTCTACATCTAACAGTTTCAACGGTGTAGGGGTGGGAACGGGATGCCAGCCTCGTAGGTGATCTTCTTTTGAAAGAAACAAAACTAACTGCAGGGATAATAGCATAAGACAATCAGAATTTATCTTTTCGATGTCCTGTTTTCCATTTATTTTTTTTTCCAGGAGGTATTGTCACTGTGTACATCATCTTTGAAACGTGCTTTTACATCAAGTTTGATCTTCCTCCTTTTTTCCAATAGATTAGAATGTCTTCTTTAATCTCATCAGATGAATCCATAATGTGATCATAAGAACTCAGACGGACAACATGCCCATTTCCTCGTATTGCTAAACGACAGATATAAAAATATCATTGATCCTGACTGGAAGCGATTTAACATTCCAATCGCAACATCACACCGGATTATGAAGTGTAATCCTATCGCGCTCTTTCCGTTTTCAAATCGACTAATCTAATAGAAAGTTTGATCTACATCAACCTCTTCTAACAATTCATGGTCTGCAAACGTTGGTCTCAGAGCAAAAAAGTTTTTCTTTTTCAAAACCATTGCAATTATTGCTGTTCTGTGTGCCGTTTCTCGTATCCTTATTGGGGATCTTAGATGAAGTAAACATTTTTAGTCTACTTTGTTTTGTTTGTATTATTGATTAGGGTGCTTTGTGTGAATTTCCTGTCATTTGCATCTAATGACAGGGACGTTTTAGAGCATAAAAATTTAATCAATTAGTTATAAATGCCCGACTGAGTGATGGTCATCTAACTTCAAGCATTAATGCGCAGTATTCAAACTACAAGCTACCCTTTTTGTTATGTTTCGCTACATCATTACTGGAAATGCGTCTGCAAGAACACCAGATCTAAACTGACTTGCCAAACTGGCGTGCTAAACAACCTGCACTAATAATCTGTTTATAGTGGTAAATTGCTTGTAAGCACACTTTCTACGTTAAAATCATATTGCCTGTAGATGTTCGCAGTCTGAGAGGCGTCAAATACTAATTGAGAATGACAGACTTGAATTATACGTAGAACAGCACATACTTTAACGGATTGTCTGTATGAGTGAACAGGTTTTTAGTGTCGGAAGCAGAACTTCTTCAAAGAATAATTCCCTTGTAAGACCACACATATTTTTCAGGAGCTGTATGTCTCATACGAGATTTCCAGTAAAAAGTTTAATGAGAAAAGTTTCTGCAGTTGTTTTATAAAATATTTCAGTAAAATTTTAATTTCAAGGAATTCCATGTAAAATATTGAAAAAAATGTTCATTGAAACATATATAATAACGAGTACTATATACAGTTGTTCTATAAACTATTTGAATTAAACCTTTAAGCAGTCAAATTGAATATAATATTTTTTATTGAAATCTGAAATCAATTCCTTCCGGAGATTTCCTCTTTAACACTCATAGTTAAAGAGGAAAGATCCAATAAATAAAAATCACCATTTTTTAAAATATTATTTGAAACGAATATTCTTGTGAATTTTAAATGTTGTCACGTTGCTAGTAATGTGGGTCAGCAATTTCTTTTTTTCTTTACATTTGATATATATATATATATATATATATATATATATATATATATATATATATATATATATATATATATATATATATAAATAAAAAGAAAGAACAGTAAGATATATAATCCGGTGTTCTTATAGATATTTTGATTTTTACAAAATAGTGCTCAATGTAAATTAACTGATTTAAAATATGTTTTTTTTCGCCATATTTTAAATCAGTTAATTTATAATATATATATATATATATATATATATATATATATATATATGAAGAAATATAGTCTTAAAGTGTGCTATAGTTATGGGATAAAGTGCTCAATATCAGAGATAGAGCGTGTGTAAATATGAAAGTGGACATGGAAGTCAGCACTTAGAGGCGACAGTCTGTTTCATGCTAGTGCAATCGCCAGAGTCGCCTGACGATTGCACTAGCATGAAACAGACTGTCGCCTCTAAGTGCTGACTTCCATGTCCACTTTTATATATATATATATATATATATATATATATATATATATATATATATGTGTGTGTGTGTATTCGAAACGTTGAAAGGTCTGGCATCCATTCTCTGGTATAATTAAAAATTCATAGTTTACATTTTCTTGATGTTTTACTCTGAATCAGTAAAATGCTTTTGAAGAGAAAATCTCTTTAATTTTAAAAATGGAACTCTGAAACATATTTACATGTTGATACATAATGTAAGCTTTCCCTAAGACTTTATTTCCCATAGTTAATTTTCATTTTTGATTTACATGAGTTTTTATCTCTTCCTTATAAAGGTGAATAATTAAAGAGTGGAAGTATAGCGTTTGTGCGCCATGTAAAAGTATTAAGTATATTATTGTCAATTTGAGTTTGTAAATGGTTACCTACCGGATTTTCATACATTATTTTACAACACAATGATATATTAAAGATTTTGTTGGAATAAAAAGAAAACGCTTCTCATTTAACTGTAATAAATTAATTTAAACAACATTACATGCGGCTACTTACACTATCTAAATTCGGGCTTTGTTGTTTCAGCCGCTCTGCTCTCCGGTCTTCCTCAGCTGTATATCGATTTGAGTGGCCTGCAGAGAATTCCGAATTGAACCTTTTATTTAATCTACGGGTGTAGAGTGTTCTGGTTTCACTGATCATATCTAGGGACCTCATCTAGTTATTATTTTATTTAGTACTATTCCGTTATTGCTCGCCCGTTTTCATTGAGTGCAAATATACATTGACCGACCCAGGGACTGAACTCACAACCAGTATGTCACAAAACCAAGCTCTAAGTTTACTCCAGCAATTCTTCTAGTAGGTAAAAGCGTTGGTTTGTGTATTTGGTGAAATAGTGGTTGTGAGTTCAGTCTCGGAGAGTGTGTACTTGCTCTCAGTGGAAACCAGATCGATATACACTTGAAGAAGACTGGAGGGTACGATGGCTGAAACGTTGTGATAACAAAAACAACAACGATGAGGACAAAAGTCCAAATATAAATAGTGTAAATTATGATAACATCCCAAAAATTCAGACAAAAATACATGAGGCTAGAATGTATTTGCCATCAAATTAGAAAATATTAGACAATGTTATGCAGAGTTTGAACATCACGTTATCACGTTAAAGTAGTAGAAGTAATAGAACATTATTAAATGCTTCATGTAATTCGTTAGCTGTAAAAGCGAGTGAACAATAATTGAATTAACAAAAAGGCGACAATTCTTTTCTTCCTTCATTTGGTAAAGGGTTTGCTTTAACATTTAACATTTTTCTAAATTATATTTTAACCATTTAATAATTTTACCTAGTGAAAAATGCAATCTAATGTTTTTACGTAAACTTTATACAGCTTTCTTCTAAATTCAGACCGAATACAATTTCAGAAAAAGTCACACAATAAAACATCAAAACCAAAGAAATATAGTATTGTTCATTTTGCCCGAAAAAAAAATACAAGATAATTATATTCCTTTAACTCATGTGTCCATAATTGTATATAAGAATATAACTATTAAAATAAAAGGAACAGTCAAAATAAATGATTTATTGGTATAAATTGCAGATCATATTCTATTCATTATTTGTATTTCTTTTTGTTATCATTATAACAGCTTACTTTTCTGTTCCTAAGTTGTATAAACCTACTAGTATCAAAGAATTATTTGCTATTTACTATGTTAGATTTTGTTATGCAACTCATGGCCACATGATAAAATTGTTATAAACCAAAGTCGGTAAAATTTTCATGACATAATTAGATATGCAGCAATATATTGTGTCAGTTTTAACTTCTAATATCTATCCATTTTAAAAATATTATCAATAACCTTTTCTGCTATGCAAAGTTTTATTATGCAACATAAAGTTTTATTTTTGACTAAATCCAAGGGGTATAGCCTGTAAGAACATATTTTACGAATCCATATTCCTGAATACCTTATATATTTCACATGTTAATAGACAAACTTAACAGTCTATAACATTTCGACTGTTTTTCTACAAAAATGTCTCGCACAAATATACGCTTTACTTAACAACTTCTTAACTGTGATTGGTAACACTCTAAAGCCGTTTTGTCCAAGAAGTTGCAATGATTCTCTATATTTATTTTGATATTATCAATTTTGAACGGAACTATAATTTCACTAGCTAAGAAATTACATTATAATTAATATTCCACATCTTTTCTTTTTACATTAATATTAGGGGATCTTACCTGTAACGATAATGAACTCTTCCTGACACTATAAATACTGCGCCTCTCAAGAGAGACGGAAAGAGAAGTGGAACGAGTCGAGACAATAGTAGTTCACTCTAAACCAGACTGACAGTCATACTAACACCTTCAACTTCTTGTATTATTATTATTCTGTTTAATATATCTTTGTTATTCCTACTCTTGTGTTCGTGTTGTTCTTCTTTGGTCCTAACCTTGGACCATAACAGTGGTGCGAGGATATTGGACCATAACAATTATCAACATCATCTTATTTTCTTGCTGGTCAATTAATTTGTTTTTACCATTTTAACTTTCCTAAAATCTCTTTTATTCAAAGTTTTAAGCCAGTTTTTGTTCTTATCTTGTTAATGTTTTCAACTTCATTTTTCAGTTCTTTGATCTCTGTTCATCTTTTTCGCATTTTTCAATAGTGTTTCCCATTACTCAATAACTATACAATATCTTGTTTCTCCTTTGGGGCTTTATCGTTTTACAACTCATAGCAATCATTAAGTTAAAAAAATAAATATGTATTATATCTTTTGACAATATGTTAAACATCGATTTTATAATAAAATATCGCAGTAGCATATAAGTTATTGTAAATATTTCTAACAAAACAAACTGAAATTAACATGGTGTATTTAACATATAACAGTACAGGATATTGTGAAAATTTTATTATCACATGTTCGTTAATACTAATGTTAATGTGAAGTCAGTGACTTGCATAATAATTTTTCAATCATTTTTCTGAAATGTCTTGTATACCTGACGCCTCAATTTTGTTCCCTACTTGGAGATTATGCAAGACAGAAATAATATTTGCATTCGTGGCAAATGAATATGACCGTTAAATAAAAGCAGTAAAGTATCGCTCAAAAGATAAGAAAATATTTAGTAACAGTTCCCTGCGAGCTAACATGTTTGGAATAATGATATATCTACAGAATTTTACGCCGGAATAATGATTACAGGAAATGGATTTTTCCTTATTAAAATGAATATCTAATGAACAGTATTGTTTAACTTGCATGAATTAACAGACGCATTTTATGGCTTGAAGATAGTAGAAATTAAATTATTTTGTAATTGCAACCTTGAAAATTCGGATATGGGTGAATCACAAGCGAAACGGAAGATGACAATCAACGTTTTTACCTTGGGGAAGATATCATGATAGGAAAATATGTAACAGTTGATTTTTTGACCATTTTTTAAAGTAAATTTTTCGGAAGTTTGGCCATTTCTCACAATTGTAGAAGTTTATTTTGAAGTTTGAAAGGAATATTTCCCTGTTTAATTGATGTCTGAACTTTTAAACTTTGTACATGGTTATTTACTCCGTTGGTAGTCCAAAAGAAGCTGAATGTTATCAAAAACTAGGCTATTAGAAAATTGTGTTGTTTTACAAATCAGGAGGAACTTATAAAAATATTCCTTGTTTCTTTTGTACGTTCGAACATCGAACGCTGGCACCAGAATACTTAATTACACAGTGAATATAATTGATCACTTTCAACAGAAAATGAATTAATACATTTTAAAAAAATGGCTTAGATTGTGAAAGAAATCTAAATCTAAAATTAGAAATATATGATTCAAATAAAATCATTTTAGCATCGAATTTGAAATTGAAAAGCTGAACACAGGGATTTCGGCAACTGATCAGAAAAGAGCACGCCAATTACATTTAATGGCTAGTTTAATAATTAAGAATTTCATAGTATTTTGTGTGAAGGTAATTAGCATAATTTTCTTGAAGTGAATAATTACCAGTGAATTGTAAAGTAGAATAATTAGAACCCTTCTGCCGTAACAAGTATATCTTTATTAAAAAATATGGTCAATGAGAAAGGTATAAAAATAACAACTTTATTAGGCAGGAACAAAGGTTCGTAGCATTTTAAGTGAATTTAGAAGAGAATATTTACTATTTTGTGCATAACATATGTGCCATATTGTTCTACTATGTTTCGTCATATTTGAGGTATCTTCAACCCTCCCAGACATTGACATCTTTGTGGGTGAGGAAATAATCTAAGTGATTTTTTATAGTGTTATAAAGCATTGATGAGAATTTCGTCAGGATGGAAAAAGTGGTTATCTGAAGAGGCAAGGTCGAGCACCCCAATTTCTTCCGGTATGTAAACAGACAGAATTCAGCGTTGTCCTGATAGAAGACGAAACCCATTCGATTGGTTAATTCGGGACGCTTTTTATCGATTGCTGCCTTTCATCGGCCCAGTTGAAAAGAGTACTGAATTCAACGTCTGATTTAGCGAAAGAAGCTTGTAATACAGAATATCCTTCCAATCCCACCAAATACACAGCATCCCCTTTTCGGATGCAGACCGTTTCCCTAGACCCTTTCTGGTCCATATTTTTGTAAGAAATCCGTCTTTCATCAATTGTAAACCTTTTTTTTTGTCATTTTTGTTGCACTTGAGCAGAGGACCACAGATGGAAATGATGTTCATTTAATTCTCTTCCGCTAAATCGTGAAACAACTAATCATCGTAGCGATTCAAGCATCCCAATTTTTTCAGCTTGTTCTTCCAGGTAAACCTTTTTTCTTTCTTGGACTTCACTCTTGCTGGAACGTTCTCGATGTTCCAGATCAAAATTTCCATTTTGGAACTTAGTTAACCACTTACTGACAGTACTTTCAGCTATGGCACCATTTTCATAAAATGCAAATTGCTGTTTGTACAAGGATTTTTGGGGAATAAAATACCACCAAATGACGAAAATACATTTCCTTTCCCTCTATTTTTAGTTAAAAATCTTTCAAATTCTCATTCCGCACACAGGCAGTTTTTCATATTATATATATTTTAGTCATGTTTAAAAAGAAATCACGGGTTCAAGTGATTTATCTTGAAAAATATTACGAAATTTCTTTCTCACATAATATTTAATCTTAATCTTAATATTCGCCATACCTGAAGGGAATTCTCGTTTAAAATCCGTTTTCATATTTTCACTGATTTAATTTTTATCGACTTAATAAACACGAAAAGAAAATTAGCCAAATATTATAGTGTAATTAGAGATTTAAAATATTTTGAATTTCATCCGAAATTTCTTCGGCGGAATTGCGAAAGTAATCAGCAATCATTTGTACCGGATAAACGATTACACATAAGTAAGGCAGGAACAATTTCCTGCAACATAATTAATTTTTAATTTTAATGAATTCAAATTCTTATCTTGTTAAACTCAATTACCAATGAGTATAGAATTATAGAATAATACAAACTTTTGCATGAAGTTCGAACTGTGCTGCAGTCTTTCTGACAAGAATTAAGTATCATAATTCAATTATCACATGATTTTACCTTTAGGGAAGAAATTGCATACATGTTAGGTAACATATGTGCAATATTAGTGCCATGGATTGCATAAATAATGGAGTGGAGAATGAATAATCGGTCTCATCTTTCTCAGAAAATATTTTGTTTTCTTTGAATGGAAAAGACATTTTCAGCAATTCAAATGTCCAAGCTTCAAAGGTCACTGATCAACAGTTTATTGACATGTAAGCTAATTACAGAAAAAATTGGATATTTGAAAAACTGAAGAATGTAGAATCTTAAAATAATTAAGGGACGATTGCCTAGGGCCTTTCTCATTTCAGAGCCCGAAGTGATCGTGGCTCTCCACTTATTACTTTTCTCTATTATCATTATTTCTCAGAATTATTCCTATGCTGACAATCAATACTAGAAAGTCCAGTTTACCCTGCTACTTATCCCACGACTGAAGAAATATTATGAATATTTGTGGGAAACGAACGCAACGGACTAAGTAGGAATTTGAACTTTTCGCTCCGTTATGCAGTATATGTCCAATAGGGTTATCTACTATTTTCTCTGGAGAAAATATTTTAACGATAATAGTTAATTTGTAACTGTTCTGTAAGTTTTATCACAATACGCAATTCGTTCGTGGAGTGCAAAAATTCTTCCTAATTGAATTACAGTTTTAGAAGTTGTCAAAGTTCACTGATAGTGTCTTGCAGTGATTAAAAATGCTGATACCGGTCAAATTTTAATTCATATCCCAATATTACGGTATTTTGTTGGTAACAAGATTTGATTTATTTCTTTTTATCTTACTTTTATTTATTACATACTCTTATCCCTTTCTTCATTCCCTTATGTAAATACAATTTTTATCGCTCATTCTTTTCTCTTTATGTCTATGTCCTTTTCGATTTCTCACCCACCTCTTTTGCTATTCTCTATTTATCTTTATTTTTTCTCATTCTCTTTTCTTCAGCAATTCTAAATTTTCTTCTTAATTAATTTTTCTCTCTTTCTTTATCAACCGATTTTTCCTGGTTCACATTATGAAAATCTCTCACTTCGCCGTGAGTGTTTAAAAACGCTCTAGTTCAGAATCTTTTGAGCCATTTTGTTTTTAATTAACACTGTACTTTACTCAAAACTGAACGACACGAACATGCAAGACATACAGGAAAAATGTGTTGTGGCGCGAAGTTAGAAAGAGAGATTTCATATAAAGTTTGCTCTTAATTTACAGGAAACGTAGATCAAACTAAATAACATGGTCTCATCTTATTCACTATTGAATTAATAGGCACCTTAACTCTTAACGTACAACCATCTTGTTCGCATACATGATAGCCAAGCTCAGTATATCTTTGCTGCATTTATTCATACTCAGATGTTTTCGTTTCATTCCTAATATATATATATATATATATATATATATATATATATATATATATATATATATATATATATATATATATATATATATACATATATATATATATCGTTTTCTTTTTCTTGCTTCATGATAACCTTATCTTGTTCAGTTGACAGTGAACAAAGCGTTATGAGTATTTCAGTCTTAGATGACATAATCTTCGAAGATGGACATTATGTTATGCTGGCAAGTATTAAACAGCGTTCACCTAGATATTATGAATGTGTAGTCATCGCTTCCTATACATAATATGGCATACGTCATTGCAACCAAACGACAAGAAATTCAGTTGCTTAACGAAATTTCTGAGATATTTTCATGAAATAAAAATTTGCAAAAACGTAATTCTAGATGACAATTCCATTTGGCGAATGATACGTAAAGAAATTCGTTAGTATATTAATATGAAAAATCTTAAACCTGACCCCCACCTGTTAACTCTATCTGTAACTAAATGTTAACTGTACCATCTAATCTTTGAAGCTAATTAATATTTGATGACTTAAAAGTGCTCTGAGTTTAATCAATTTTCATTTTGATCGTATTTTGTAATTTTGTATAATTTCACTTGAGGATTGATATGTGTTATTTTACAGAGAAGTTTTTATCTTTCGATGGTCATGGTGATGTATATATTTTTCATAATAATTGATCTTATGAAAAACTTATAAGCTAACACGTGAAAGAAGTACTGATTAACAGAAATTTGCTAGTAAAACAAACATGTTTTTGCTCTCTTTTTCCTGCTTCGACTTCTTCAAGTTCTATTTCTGAAGAAATACAGACTTTACATTGTAACCACAAAGATTTAAAAGTTGGCTATAGTGCTTTACTATCCAAGACAAGTTTGATATCGTATCACGTGCAGAAAACACATAACATGAAAATGGGAAAATGTCTTGCACAGCAATTAGCAATTGTATCATCAAACAAAGAATCGATAAAATAACGTGTAAAAAACTGGAACCAAGTTATCAGAATTTAAAGAAAGCAATTCATTACTACCCAAGATTTTCAGGGGACAAGTCGACGTTGTTTTGTCACTATCTTAGTGAAAAAAGGCACCCTGCGAAGGGTACTTCTGTATTGATCTTTAATGTAACCTACTAAAGATCGTAAGCAGGTTGTTTGGGAGAAAGATTAACCTGGTCGACATCACTCTCACACAGATAAGTAGAATCAAAAAGCGTAAATTGTTTTCGCCACATCTTCACACTTGTTGCTTAAAAACTCTCTAAATATGGATTCTTTCGTTGATTTTCTGGAGCTCTGATACTTTTCGGTGTGTACTTTAATGTATATAAACATGATTTTAGGTTATAGTTTTTTGTTCTTTTTTATTACACAGTCTATTTGTTTTAATTCCCATATCCACACCAAACCATTCTGTCTGTAGTTTCTCCCGTTTCATTTCTTTCACGTCTTCGCCATATTGGTTTATATACAAAACATACAAAAATCACGAAATACTTCGAGATTTAGACACCGGGACCTAACACACCATCTAAGTATAAGGACTGGATCGGATAATAATAAGAAAATAAGCAAATGGAACGTGAGTATGCCTATGTCAGCAGACCACAAACTGTATATATCTGGTTTACTTTCTCAATGTCCTTTGGATGGTGTAGGTGTGTGGTCCTATTCTTGTGTCTATTTAAAGCTTTAAGGTTTCTAATGCCTGCTTCCTCAAGCCGGTTCTCGTTTTCTGATGTCTTGCGAATTTTTTCTCTTACCCTTTTTGTACTACTATATATCAGGTAATTTAGCTTTGTTATTGTTTACTGAGTTATTTAGAAGATTCTATTTATTCTCGAAATAAGTTTCGAAAATTTACCTTTCATTCTACATTTCTAAATGTTACATTTTTTTTTACTCTAATAAACTTTATCTTCTTTCTTTTTTAAATTAGCAAAAAAAGGTTTTGGTGCACCTTTGAAGCTTGAACGTGAATTACAGTAATTTTGATATCTCCTTTTGTTTCCGTTTCTGATTTCTTGTGATATTGCCCGAGTTATCCGTTGGTACAATTCATTCTTTAATTGATATTTACTTCCAAATTAACTGAAAATTTGGATTTGCTCGTAACTTTTTAAAGATTTTTGGTTTGATCTATATGTTTCTTGTCAGAAGTTTCCAGCGGTGTTTTACCTTTCCAAATACCAATCATTCGTTTTTTGTTCTAACTACAAGGTAACCAATAAAGTTCTGTCCGTTTTTAAAGGAAAAAAACGCTTCATAGTATGTGTAACTTATATTTAGTCTTCAAAGTAATCGCCATCGGCATCCAGCACCTTCTGCCAACGTGTCTCCAGCTGTTCAATGCCCTTGCGGTATAACTCGGGCGGGGGGGGGGGTGACGTAAAGAAGTCCGTGAGGGCTTTGAGCAAGTCTGCTTTATTGGTGAAGGATTTCCCACGAAGATGATTATCCAGGGAGTGGATGAGGTGGTAGTCGGATGGCGCAAAGTCAGGTGAATAAGGTGGATGGCACAAAGTCTCGCACCCAAGTTGCTGTATGGTATCCCTGAACACTCGCGCGACATGCAGCCTGGCGTTGTCATGGAGGAAAAGCACACCTTTGCGATTCACCAGTGCTGGATCCTTCTGGCGCAATGCCTGTTGCACACGTTTCAATTGCTGCGAGTATAGTTCTCCAGTGACCGTTTGGCCCGTTGGTAGCAGTTCATAATGAACCACTTGACGACCTGTCCACCAGACACAAAGCATAATCTTGCGTGGGTACATAGGCGGTCTTGCGGTGTTAGGAACAGCATCCTGAGGAGACAACCAATGTCTGGAACGCTTGGGAGTTTCGTACAGAACCCACTTTTCATCACTGGTAAGCACTCGATTGAATAAGGATGGGGTACGGTGGCGAGAAAGCAGCGATACGCAGGCTGCCACTCGTTGTCCCTTGTGGACCTCCAACAGCGTTTTCGGAACCCACTTGCTCAGTTTGTACGTCTTACCTAGGCGATTCAGGTGAAGTCTGTTTCATCGGAAACGTTGAACTGTCTTGCAAGTTCACCACACGTTAGACTACTGTCCACTTCAATGGCCGCCTTCAGGACTCCGTCATTCAAGACCTGTAGTCGTCCACTGCGAGGCTCATCATGGAGAGAGAAATCTCCCGACTTGAATTTTCGAAACCAGCGCCTTGCAGTACGTTCATCCACAGCACTATCCCCAAACGCTTGACATATGCGGCGACTTGATGCAGCTGCTGATAAGCCCACTTTGAAGTCGTAAAGCAAACAGCCCCGAACGAGATCTCTAGACACTTTTATCCTTCTCACAGCTCTCCGGCTTAAAACGCGTGTTTTTATAACGTCTGATGTTCCTACTTCCGGCTGTCCGAATTTGAAAACAATTGCTACACGCATTTCGTATATATTTCAACTTCATTCAATGACTAATCAAAAACGGACAGAACCTTTTTGGTTACCTTGTACTAATGAATGGATAATTTTTCAGGGAGTAATCTATTGCTAGCTTTTAATCTTTGTATCATATCTATTTTTATATTCAATTGTGATTGTATAACGGCAATCAAAGATGCGGTCACTAATCAAAGGTCGATTACCGAGTTGTTATTGTTGCCCACTAACGAAATACTTTTCGGTTATTAAGCATAAATCTGGTATATGCGTTTATGTATTAGTGCATTACCTGTATTCGTGTGGTGGTTGCACAGAGACCCGTATAATAACATAGATAAGTTAAAGTATAGTTAAATATTTAATATTTATATATTTACAGAGATAATCGTACAACCCGTAGCATGACACAGTCACTATTTAATTATTTTTAAAAGCATTAACAGGACAAAAGATATATTCATCAACAGGTTGTATAATGTCCTAGGAACTCTGATAATAGAAAAAGAAAAAATAATCCAAAGATGGAACAAATATATAACTATTTTCCTGAGAGAGAGAGAGAGAGAGTACATAAAAACATGGAAAGACCTGAAATATTAAAATTTGTAGTAAGATCGCCACGTTGAAAAGGGACAAAGCAGTAGGACAAGATGCGATCATAATAGCAATGCGTTCTGCCTTAGGCGACAAGATTACAGAAATAATAAAGGATATTATACAATGACAAAGCACGTGGCCTTGATAGTATCCATGCAATAGTGCTTAAGAAATATGCTCTTGAACTAGCTCATTTTCTCTCTTACAATGCTGCTTCTTGCTTTCCTGCGTATTGGAAATCCTCTTCCATAGTTACTGTCAATAAGAACTCAGGCGAACCGACTGATCCTTCTATCGGTCTAGAGTACAAGAGGCTCTAATCAATTTGGAATTAGTTAAGCATTTCATCTCGAAGTGTCATCTTTTAGACAAGCAATATGGCTTGCGCTTTTCTAGGTCAAGTGTTAACAGTTACTGGTGAAACAGATTATCATGCTTTAGATAAAAAGCGTGAAATTCAGGCTTTGGATATCTCGAAGGCATTTGACAGATTTTGGTATGCTGGTCTTCTTCACAAATTGAAAGGTTATGGTACTTCTGGTTCAGTCTTTCTTATCAAATCGCGGAAAGAAAGTTGTCTTGAACGGGCACACTTCTATATATTTTTGCATTAATACCGCTGTCCTCCAGGGTCCTATCCTCAAACTTCCATTGTTCCTAATTTTCATCAGTGGCATTCCTGATGTCATCACTTCTCAACTCGGTATCTATACTGATGACACAACTATTTACTCCTGTGTTAATGGTAAGTCTGATCGGTTCGATTGCATCACTTTGGCAGCTGATCTATATAAAAAGAAATAACGTAGAATCTGTTGTTAACTGGTGCAAGAAATGACCTGATAATTTTAAAGCCTTCAAAACGAAACTACTCTCTTTTAATCGTCATTCTCGTCTTCCAGCATCAGAGCTGATACTTAAGCTCCGGGGGAGTGACTCATTGCGACATCTTAGGCTAACTTTTTCTGTTTCAAGAAGTGAAAAGATTATATCGAAATAATTGCTAGGTCTGCTACTAGGAAAGTTGGTTCGCTTTGTCGTGTCTATCTTAAACATTTATAAGTTCATTATGCATTGAATTTTGCTGTCACATCTGATTTGTTCCTTCTGCTATGTATTTAGATATTCTTGATAAAACATAGCTTCATTGTGGCTGTTCTATATATATTTTCATGGTAATTGTTCCGCTGAGATTCCTCTTTACGAATTTAAATTCAGTATTAGTCTCATAATTTTATAGTTGAAATTGCTAGATGTAACCGTAAGTTCTATGTTAGGCGTTTCATCTCTCATCTTTCACACTGCTGGAACTCTCTTCTAGCTTTCTGTATTTCAGTAAGCTTTGATTTTTAAAGATTTAAATGCATTATCCAGCGTTATTTTCTGTCTTCTGTCATGTCTTTTACAGTTCCATCTCCATAATAATGTTTTTCTTTTTCTCATATTCTTTCACGCTCAGTAATTCTAGGCGTCGTAAACGCATTATTGCCTTGTTTGGGGTGAAATGGTTAAAAAGAATAACGCTAAAAATACGATGCAAACAATTATTCTCGCTATTCCATCCGATAACTGCATCCCTTTCTAAATAATGGATAACGGCTTGGATTGAGGAATCGGAGAGCCGAGTTCGAATTGATTCAAATAAAGGTTAATGCCTGGATTTAAAACAATCTAAAACAAACCATCAACCAAGTAACAAAATAACATACAGATAGAATTACAAACGAACGTGAAATTTTACAAGTCAGTGTAATAGTTATAATATAAGCAACAATTGCAATAAAAAGAAACTGCGTCTAAAATAGAGGTCATGCTTCTCCCGTCGAACTCTACGTATGAGGGCCAGACAGATCAGCTCCCAGAAACCGAAAGCCCGACAGGACTTGATTATAGTGGTGAAGGCCTTGTGCAGGGCCATCCACACTTTTTGGAGGGACGAATACAGGGACCTGGTGCAACGGATGCCACAAGGTCCCCAAACGACCCTCCGCAGGTTTTGAATTCAGAGTTGTCCTTCTCCTAGACCAGTTGCCATCCAAGGCTATAGAACCCAGTCTGTCCTGCTATTTACCCATAGTTGGAGGGAGAAGAAGAGGATTCACACCTTTCCCGTAAGTGAATGTAATGGAATCGACTGGAATTCGAACTCGGCTCTCCGATTCCTCAATCCAAGCCGTTATCCATTACTCCACCGTGCCTCCCTAAAATAGAGGTAATAAAATAATAATAGTGAGTGAAAACGTTGCAGAACAAAACAAGTTGACGCCATATCTTAGAGAAATCACAGGAAGAAATTTCGTTGATAGAGATCAAAAAAGAAAAATGACAAATCAATAAATATTAGTCATAATAAAATATTTGAAACCTTAGCAGAATTCATGAAAGTGAATATGGTTATTTAGAAAGGGGTGCAGTTATCGGATGGAATAGCGAGAATAATTGTTTGCATCGTATTTTTAGCGTTATTCTTTTTAACCATTTCACCCCAAACAAGGCAATAATGCGTTTACGACGCCTTTTAATGATGCCTACTTTAGCGTGATGCTTTTCAAGCATTTGTCACTGTGGTAATCTGAATTCTTATTAAGGTTCTTTGCCACATTAAGCTAAACGTACATTTTTTCTCTCTTTTTTCTACCCCTCTTCTCTCTGTCCCCCATATAGAGAGACAGAGATATAGAGATGAATATATATTTATGTTTATTTATAACTTTATATATAAGATAATTGTAGACTTTCTAAGATAGATAAATAAGTTAAGAGATAGAAAAGGTAAGAAATATTCAATTGTCCTTTGGAGAAATGGCTAGAGAAAAAGAAAGATACCAAACGCAAAAAATATATGTATATTATCGTAAATATTTATAAAGATTTTATCATACCATATCTTTGTGATTTATTATCTCGTTTATATTAAATTTTGTCTGAGTCATGATTAATAACTTACATTTGTACATAAGAAATTTGCACTGAAATAGTTTCCATTGAATGTGGAAACATCAATAAAGTCTGAAGACCTAAACCGTTACTAAGAAACGAAATTATTAACTATGGTTTTCAACAATTGTCATATATTTTCTGAAATAGTCCTTAAAACCTGAACTGTAAGAAAAAAATGATATATTAATATATCATTTTCTGTTTAATTGATATTTTCAAATGTTTCTGCGTAAGTATATATTTTTGAATATATATATATATATATATATATTTGTGTGTATGTGTATGTGCGTTAAGTAAAAAGTTGATTAATAGGAAACAGCTAGACAAAGAATGTTTAAGTAAGTAGATATGGAAATACTTATGATAATCACTGGCGCCAAAAGTTGCCTTGTATCCTCAGAAGTTTGTTGGTTGTTTAGCGAGTGTCTGAGAAACAGTGAACCAAAACTAATTATTCTGAAGTGTTTGATCGATGACGGAGAAGAAAAGCTGCCAAAGGTGAAGTCACTCACGGGATGTTCCAGAAATCGATCATCATCATCAAAATGGAAAGAAGAAAAAGAAAACAATTCCCCCCCCCCAAAAAAAAAATAGACTAAAATGATCACTTAACAGAATCATCATTCTTATTGAAGCACTGGCGGTATGTTTTTTTCCATTTTAGTTATAATAATGATATCCAGAACAAAAGAAATGTGTAGATAAATCACCAGATAATAAAAAGAAGAATTTTAAAACATCAGTAAACAATAAACGGGACAATAATCACGTTTATTTAATCTGTGAGTTTGATGATATATTAATTGTGAGTTCAATCCCTGGTCCGGGCAGTGCAGTCTTAGTGCAGAGGATTTGGAAGCAAGACTAGCAATAACTCAATAGACGAGAAAGTCCTAAACATGAACAGGGTAACACGAATAATATAATCCCGTAGATTAGGACCAGCAAAGATGATGACCATAGTCCGAATTTAAATAGTAACTTAATCCCAGAAATGCAGGCATAAACATAAAACTTATGATAATATGTGAATTGGATTAATACGTTGTCTGCTTCTTTTTTAAATTATTGCCTTACTAATATGTGTAACTCGTGTATTGGTGGCATGGGTACTGAGAAATTTCAACCCAAATTTTGGAAACATGATGTCTTTTGTTCCTGCTTCCACTGGTTCGAAAAGCTTTATCAAGTTATCGCAATCCTGAAAATGTTGTATATCCTATTTACTAAGACAAATGCATATTTTCAAATATTGTGTTCATATTTATTTCATACAAAATATTCAACAAATTCTGTAGTGGAATTTTCTTAACTCTTGACGGACAATATTAATATAATTTCGGTCTTACTATTAACTGGACAACAGATACTTCCATAAGCTCATGGCATAGTGTTTCTATAGTATCATGAAGGTATGGAGGAACAATTCAGAGGTAAGTTTGAATTGCTTAAGCGCTTAAAATAGATAATAAATAATTCTGATACCAACAAATATTATGATGATTATATGTGATTTCATACGGATTTATTTGTAATGTATCCACAATAACAACAAAATTTATTAAGCTTATTTGAGGAAAATACCTCAAATATTCAATGACAAAACACAAGATAATGTGTTGGAACTATATTTTCATGCTCGAGGATCTTGAATGTTTCAGGATAAGCGACTGGATCTTCTTTTTGCATTTCCTGTTTGATTAAAAGCAATATTAGACAAGACAAATTCAAGAGAAAACGGAAACAACGCATTAAACCTTCATATTTCCTAACTGTCAGGCAACTCATTAAAATATAATAAATGGTAAATTAATAAAACGAATGTTGTTCACATACTTATTTATGATATCATAATCTACAGTGGCCTAAGAAAACTTTTTAGTCAGGTGAAATAAACTAGATCCAATTTCAAAATTTAATTACGTAATCCCTACTCAATATAAATAAACAGTATTTGGAACTAATATAGAGTAGGTCCTCCATTTGGTAGTTTCAGTGCTGGTATTCGATTTTTCATGGATTTGATCCAGTTATCAACAATCGTCTGATCCATATTTTGCCACTCCTTTAGCAATGTTTCTTTGAGGGTTGCCACTGACGTGATTTCGGTTGCACACTCTCGAAGTTTTCGGTCAAGGTGCTCCCAAACGTGCTCTATTGCATTCATGTCAGGACTTCGGGCTACATATGGCAGTGACTTGATTCCGTGCGATTCCTTCCAGGCCTCTGCTCGTATGACATGGCGCTCCATTTTCCTGAAAATGGTAGACATTCCTGTCAATCTGATTGGTTTCAAATACTGAGAGTATTCCTTTCTCTAATATTTAACAGTATTTTAGGCCATTCAACCGCTCGTCAACAAGAATCAGCTCAGATTTCCCTCCAAACCAGACAGCGCCCCACACCATTACTGCAATCCCTCCATGTTTCACGGTCGCCTGCAGACATTCAATGTTCCAAGTCTCATTCTGATTTCTCCAAACAAACCTGTATCGAATTCGAATATTGGCAAAATTAACTTTCATCTGACCAAATTACAGACTGCCAAAATTCATAATCTTTGCTCTCGAATTCTCTCGCCGAGTCCATACGCCTATTCTTGTTAACCTCTGAAATAAAGGTCTTCTTTCTTGCAACTCTCCTTTGATAGCCAAGCTCTTTTAGAGTCTTTCTCACCACATATGACGACATTTCCATGCTGTTGGCGACATCTTTGACGCTCTGACGACGGTTTCTGATGACTTCCATCTTCAGCGCCCTTTTCGTTCGGTCAGACACGATGCTTGGTCTTTCTGAACGTTGTCCCACACGGCAATGGCCTTCTTCATTAAATTTCTTGACAATATTATTAACTTTTTGTTGATTAACCTAGAAAAACCTAGCAATTTCTCTATTTGACTTGCCACACAGATGCCATCCTATTATTTGCCCTCGTTGAAATTCACCAATTTCCTTACTTCCGCGAACTTACATTGCAAAATATGTCAACTATCGTTCTTAGAGTAGTTGATACTAACATGGTATTGCCTGAAATAAAGAAGATACATTATTACACAAGTCAAAATTGCTGTAATTAAGCATGGCTAAAAACTTATAGCCCACTGTAGTTGATAGTCAGGATACACCGTGAGATCCTTTTGAATATCTTTCGGAACAAAACAAATTAAGTAAATGGGAACATTCCCTTACCAAGTATCACATGGCAGGTTGTATAAAGTCACATGGACCCACCAGCAAGGATTATTGAGAGTAGATTTATGCCTTTGCTAAGAGTCTTAACTTATTAATGCCCATCATAAAAGCCCGTATGAATTGTACAAATTAAAACAAAAACAACTTAATTATACGTTTCTAAAAATCCAGTATTAATTATAGGATTTTCCTATAACCCACTAATGCCCACTATTCCAAAAAGGATACTGTGAGCATTAAAAGAGCCAATATGAATTGAACACGGACCACCTTAATCGGAATGTAAAACTTGGTCATGCCAATGTCTTTCCTGTTAAACTTTTGAACAAATCTGTACCGTCGTATAAAGATATCTATTCATTCGAAGAAAATAAATGATTTATATTTGCAATTAAATCTGTGCGATATTTATAAAATTTCTATAAAACACGTAAAATGAATATGATTTTTCTTTATAAATTTAATCGCTACTTTACGTAACAGCAATAATAATGATGCTCATGACATTCATGGTGCTGATGCTGTCGCTTAAGTGAGTCACAGATAATACTGTATAGACAAAATAAATACAAATGAAAAGAAAGTAAATATAGAATATAAAGGGAATAAGATTGAAATAAAAGGAAGGCCTGTAATAAAGAAATAAAAATGATAGAAGGAAGAAATGTTGCATAGAAGAAAAGATGTTGAAAAAGGAAGAACGAGAAGATACAGAAGAAAAATAGCGAACGAAGAGATGAAAAAGGAGGAGAAAAATAAATTGCATATATATATATATATATATATATATATATATATATATAAAATGAAGCAGAATAAAAAATGAAGAATAAAATAAGAAAGAATTTTGAGAAAAAAAGAAAATTGTAGAGTGAAAGTGAATAGAAACATAATAACTTTAATGGTAAACAGTTATTTCTTACTGGCTTCCTCACTTATTCTCTTCACAAGTTGCACTAAATCCATTAGTTATTCATCGAACTCTATATAATGTCCGTGACATATTGATATTATTGATGTTATCGGCGTTAGAATTTCCCAAGTTCAATGGGAAAGAAACTTGTTCTTTACCCGCCATTCCACCAACATTTATAAACAAAAATTCTACAAATGAGGAAAGCAAGTGTTACGCGGCCAGTAAGTTGTGGTTGACCACGTTGCTCAAAATGCCAAGACGACTATTTCGTTAATCATTTGTTCACAACAGACACTTCTGTCTTTTCATTGAACTTCCAATTATATGGAACTATGCCAAGTAAGAGTTAAAGAGACATTAGTTGCCATATTTAAAGGGGATTCTCAGATGAGTTACTTAATAAATTCATATTTTCAAACAAATATCTTTGTCGTTTTTGATTACCATATATTTTGATTACAATGTATATGTTATTCTACCTTAGAGAGTGGGCAGTTCAAAATATAGACAGATCATTTCTATCATTCGTTGAGAAAAAGATGAGGGGAGAACAAATCAATCCCTTCAGAGTTATTATGTTTAGCGAGATAAATTCTGAGTTCAGTCCTCTAGAATAATGGCTAGGAATGAATAAGAATTATAGAAATTTTAGTACTTTTATTGACATATACGGTTTCATTATTATTACTTGAAGACATTACCTGAATGAAAGGTTTTAAGTGCTAAGTTAAACTAACCGATATGATTTGATTCACAACTGAAAGAAAAATTATAATGCTATTATTTTGCTTTTTCCATATTACTGGCATGATTTGGTAAAACTAAAAATTCCAAAAGGAATGACTTGAATCCTGGGTGATTCAAGACATCATCTGAAATGTACAGTGTTACAAACATAAAATGGTTTACTTTTGCATTCATATTTTAATAATTCCAACTTTTGAAACCAAGAAACTAGATATTTAGGAAACAAAAAGTAGAAGAAAAATAAAAGCAAAATAGGAAAATACTTTTAACGTTAATTGAAAAGTAAGCTGTTTATGGAAAATGGGAATTAGGTAATGTTCGGATGTATATATTACTAAGATTCTTCACAATCATTTCCTTGTGACAGACTAAGCTTAGGAAATAATTAGTTCAGAACCCAAGATTGTTTATGTTGAATAAAAACTGTTGCCATTGTATAATAAAATTGATAAATTCTTGAGAGTTGGTGATGATAGGAACCATTTTGGGACATGGGGGTGAAGTATAGGCACACCAATATCCAGCATCTCCAAATACCAGGAGGCTGCGGATAGTTATCGAGGCAGCTTATTTCGACATCTCTATAGAGGTCGATTCCATAACGAAACTGCATTCTTCTCCTGGACGGATGATCACTAGTTGGTTTGTTCGGAGGTAAAATGAGAACTTCACCAAAAGCGATTTTAAACTTATCTATTTTATTAACACGTCGACGTGTACATTTTAAAGTAGGCAGTGGGGTCGCTCTATCACCCCCATTGGGGAGCAAGTTCCCCGATACACGAACTAACCTAGTCTAATCCGTATGACGTGTAAAAACTTAACTCCACGAAATAGCTTTTTATATCTCTCACATTCCCACATTCGGCTCAGCCAATCACAATAGACATCATATTTTGTCTAACATTGGACAAAGCTCAGCTTCAGAAGGTCAGAGCCAAAATACACTGCCACTAAAAAATAATAGTCTGAAACTATTATTTAACAATACAATTCACAGTATTAGCAGGGTCCTACATGATACCAGATACATTCCCATGATATTTAGCTAGTAGGTATATGTAGGAATATATACTTTTATATTTGTATTTATTAACACGAATTCGTGCACGCGCATATATATATATATATATATATATATATATATATATATATATATATATATATATCCCTATTTTGTCTAACATTGGACAAATATATATATATATATATATATTAAGATATTTTTATGTTTAACATTCTTTTTATGGATACAAATATTTAAGTAAATGCTCTGTTTATAATAAACAGTATTAAACAACATTTACCGGCCTGAATGTCTGAGAAATTTTCATAGAAAATATTCGTCCTTCGACAGGATTCGAACCTGTATCCTATACGGAACCGTCATATAGCCTAATGTGCCTTTTAACCGATTCGGCCACAGAGGATCGTTCGGTTGGCAAGGTCGAATTTACTGCTTATAAACATCAATCTTCGATTGAAGTTTATAAGCAGTAAACTGTGAACCTTTTTATTCAAACTTGATACCAACAAAGTACGTGGACTTGATGGTATTCCTCTTGTCTTAAAGGAGTGTGCTTCTGAATTTACTCCTATTATTCCTAAGGTCTGTAATAAATGCCTCGCTACTATTTGCTTTACAGAATGTTGGAAATCTTCTTCTGTTATTCCTGTTTTTGAGAACTCGGTTGAATCATCTTATTCTTCGAACTATTGACCTATTATTCTTCTACATTTTTTGTCAATATACTAGAGGTTCTAATCAATTCGAAATTGGTTAAGCATCTTACCTATCATGGTCTTCTCTCAGACAAACAATGAGGTTTCCGCTTCTCTAGATCAACTGCTGATGTTATTGTCGAAAAAGTCTGTCACATTTTATATATATTATCGGTAAAGTTCTGGCTGTTGCTTTGGATACCTCGAAGGCGTTTGACAGAGTTTGATATGTTGGGCCGTCTTCAAAAGATAAAGGGTTACGGTGTTTCTGGCGTGTATCTGACAGGGCTCTATCTTTGGACCTACTTTCTTCCGAATTTTTATCATCGATCTTCCCGATGTCATCAGTTTTCGATCCGGTATATATGCCGATGACAACTGTTTACTCCTGTCTTAATAGTAAGTCTGACATGGAATGAGTACATAAAATCAATTGATCATTTTGATGCTAAGAAAATTGGTTTATTGTGTCGTGTTATACAATTTTTCTCGTCAAAATCTTCATTAAACATATTCGTCCCTGCATTGAATATCTGCTCTTGTGCTTATGCTATGTATCTAGAGATTATTGATAAAATCGCCCCCCGGCTGCCAAAGGCTATTTAATGCTATCGGTCGTCACCTTGCATCTTAATGTCATTAATACCAAATTAATTCCACTGTGTGACGTATTCCTCTAATCTGAATGTTCGCCAAATTTATAAGTACTAGTTGTAGAGGAGTGTGCACTTTTTGCAAAACAATACTTCTGTGTTAATTTCTAAATGTTAATCAATTTTTTAATGAATAAATGTCGAACAAAATAGTTCATAGAGTTGATGTATTATAGAAACTCACGAATAAATCTGAAGATGATTTAGAAAGTAAAACTGCTCTTAGTTTTATTTTTTAGAAAAGTTTAATGAGACTCTAGATACGAAAAGAATTTGTTCAATTTCCTTGTAGAAAAAATCATTGGAAATCGGATGCGAATATACCACTTTCTTATTCTTATCAATTCTACAGTCTGTCTGAAGTTATTCAAATCATATAGACCGCTTTAGTTTACATTTCCCTCGATGAAGCTTTTCGCTTGTTTCTTGCTCAAACTTAGTTATATTTTAAACAGCTCACTTTATCGTTCGTATGCCCTTTAATATCTGCAATATTGACATTCCCTCACTCAATAACTTCGTTATCTTCTGTTTCTCATCCTCTGTTAGATCCTTTCCGTTACCCATTTTTCAACATGGGAAAAAGAAAGAAATACTCTACATGACTCCCAACATTTACATCAACATTTAGAACATAATTTTGTTATAATCTTCATGGCTTGATATTAATAGCTTTCAGCATAGTACTGAATAATTATGGCTCATGAATTCACTGCAAATATTACTGAATTCTTTTAAAGTACGATATTTATGAAGTTTTATATTTACACTTATTGGCGTACTCTCATACTTTCCGTTCAGTACTTCAGAGATAATTGCTATGCATATTTATTATTTCATTTATTAAAATTCATCTTTGTTGATGTCAAGCGATTAGATTTCTTTATGACTTCCTCTCAAATTTCTGGCATTTGGTGAGTGAAATACTGCTTTTGGGAAGAGGTTTAATCAGAAAACTTATCAGCGCCCACTCATGGATAACAGACATTATTCAAGGAAATTATTGGATTTGACAGTAACTTATCTTTGAATAACCCAGTTACATGAAATGCAGAAACCACGTAAATATCTACTTAGTTTATTTACTTTCCGATGATTATGTATGAGCAAATGGCTCAAAATAGTATTCATAAAATTGTTCGAGACATTCAAAAGAAACATATATTTCTTATATACATAATGTTTAGAAATTTCGAGGAAGCAATATAAAATTTATACTACTATTGATTTAAAACTGATTATGTGTTTTGATAATATGTAATGAATTTAAATCTAATTATTTCTGATTAAGTTTGTTGTAAGTGTCAAGTTGGAAAGCTATTGAAAAATCGATACAAGCTATGAGAGAATCTGAAACGCATGTCATGTTATAAAAAAGGTTCCATATACAGGGCGTATCAAGTAGATTTCCTCATACAGAATTTAGATGATTGTTAGAGATGATGTAAAATGGAACTTATGGAATAGTAAATAAAAAATATTTATTTTTGACTAAATAACTATAATTAAAATTCTTGTTTTCTCAAGTAGAATGCTCTACTGAGCATGAATTAAACATTCACAAAACAAAATAATTCTGTTCTTTTAATCAAACAAAATTAAATAAAAGTGAATAGAAAAGTTTGTGAGAGAATGGGAGCGCGAGAGAAAATGAATGTAATGAAATAGATATAATGGTAATAAAATGGAAAATGAACAAAAATAACAAAGGAAATGAGGATATAAAAAGGGTAAAAAATAAGCGAGGCGAAAATTAAATTAATAAACAAAATGAAGGAAAATTTTTAATAATTATACACCTTCTATTCGGACAAACATTTTGATGTTAGTAGTTTTATTCAGAATATTTCGATCGCTGTACCCTTCTTGTCTTCCTAGGTAACCTTCTTGTCATTTTGACTCGATTACTTTATTCTGTCCAAAGGACTATAATTTTTTCAGTCCAATTTTCATTTTTAGGAGATATCTCTTCAATTAAATGTTTATCTTTTACCTTTGCCTTTTGTCTGCCTCTTTTAATAAGAGAGTATATATGATTTGAAAAAGCATTACTCAAACCAAGGTTTGAATGCATAACTGCGAGGAATTAAGAAGAAAAAGGGCAATCAAAGATTCTACCATCTCAGTACAGTCATTACGTGTTACCATGAGTTTAAGAGACATATAACTTAGTGGATTAAAGCGTTGGTTAGAAACAAACGTTCTGTGATGATCGGGACGATGAACTCACAACTCATAGCGTTGATGAGCATTTTGCTCCGATCAGATAATAATACTTCTTCATCTAAAAAGAAAATCTGAAGTAGAAATGCAATGAAAGCATTGTCAAATGGGGAAAGAAGAGAAAGCATTAGAAAAGTGGAAGAGGCAAAACAAATGAGGAGTGAAGGAAATAATAAAAGAACGTAAGAGAGTGAATAATAAAAAAGAAAGTAGGAATTGAAAAAGGAATAATTAATAAAAGAAAGTAGGAATTGAAAAAGGAATAATTAATAAAAGAAAGATATTTATTTTTCGTGAAACAAATAAATTGGCTTTAAGAACGCTTCAAAAGTTTGATAAAACATTAAACGGTTAAAGAGCAAGAAAAACAGATTGACTCACAAGAAAATATTTGAAAAATCTGTTTTTGTGAATCTAGAAAAAAATGTGAAGAATATTAAGTGAATTAGCTGAAGACATCAAAGTAACTAAACTGCCAATTTTGAATAAAAATCACCGTCTGTGAGAAAAAGAGTACGATGGCATAAATCACACCGCGAGAAATTTTGAAACGGCATGTTGTACTGCTTGGCATTTTCACCGAAAGATCACGACCATTTCAGAGTGTTTAGGTGACAGTGCAGAGGATTTGGAAAGATTTGGATGAATTTAATGGTGTTTACAAAAGTACGGCACCTCAGAAAACTCACTCGTTCTGATAAGCAAAGAACTCCATTCATCTTACCATAGAGCCTCAGACTGAACACAGAGGCCTACATCAAGTGCTTTGAGGAGGTAGTGTTACCTTGGGTCAAGAGGGTGGCTACTGGAAGAACCTATGTCTGGCAACAGAATTCTGCACCATGTCACACGGAGGAGAACCTAGTCATGAATGTCAGACAATTTATGTGGCTACATTACCCCTTACATCTGGCCACCCAACTCCCCATTATTCATTATTATGTGTGGGTGCAAGAGACCAATGAAACTCCATGTAACACCAAAAATGAAATAAAGGCAAGGATTATGGCAGTATTCATCAACTTAAACAAGGAGACCGTCCAGCAGAGATGCAGGAGATTCCTAAGTCGTCTGGAGGCCGTGGTTGAAGCCAATGGCGATTTTATTGAATTCTACTTGAATACTACTCTTTAGTATTTCAAGATATTTTTGTGTCACTTTGGTAAATATTTATGTTAAAATGAGATGCCAGTGTTATTTTCATTTTTGCGTAATTTAGACGACAATTTATGCATCGCATCATCTATATACCTAACAAAATTATTATTTAATATTTGACATTCCCTAACCTTTAGTCTTTCATCCATTCATATTATCGATTTTTTTATTGTTTCGACTTTAGCAATTTGTAATAGTCTTATTGCTTCTTCTAGTTAATTTTTGCTTGAATATTGTTTTCTATTAATTCTATAAATTACAATCTGATTAATATCTGGAGGGTTGGGGCATATTTCATTAATTACGTGTAGTTGAAACATTACTTGTCAATGACAGAATGTGAAGAAACAGTTTTGAATGAGTATACTATTTATTTTAAACTTGAACTGCTAGCAAAACGATTTTTTTCGGAAATTCAATAATTCTATACATTTATCTTCAAACCTTCATATCTGAAGTGACCAATAACTTTACTACCTAAAAGAATAGTATAAAACATTATTCCAACTTTGACTCATTATTACCTAAGTCATACTGAATGACAATTTCCATAAATGATTAAAATCGATAGATTTAATGTAGCTCTACATTCATTACAAAAATTACGCATGAGAAATAAATTTTGATGTACTTCTTCATCCAACTTAAATATTTCTCATTGTGTTGTTTATTAAAAATTGGTAGTTTGATTACTTCCATATCTTCAGCTAATTCACTTAATATTCTTCACATTTTTTCTAGATTCACAAAAACAGATTTTTCAAATATTTCTTGTGGGTCAATCTGTTTTTCTTGCTGTTTAACCGTTTAATGTTTTATCAAATTTTTGAAGCGTTCTTAATTTATTTGTTTCACGAAAAATAAATGGAAAACATTGATAAGACCCAATGTTTTCCATTTATTTTTTGTAATTTCTGTAATTTCTGTTCAGCATTTTAACGATATCTAACGTTGATTTTCTATCATAATAATATTACAATACTTTACTTCAACTTGTTATTATATTTCAGCAATTTTAAATGTATCTGAAATTACAAAATTTAAATCAGTGTTTACAAAATAGAATCACACACCGCCATAATAAAATCACACACCAACAAATAACGTATTGTAAATATTTGAAATAAAAACATATGGAAATTCCCATGGTATAGATACCATAAACCTATACTAAAAAAGTAACAAAATCAGTTTAATTCCATAGTAAAACTGTGACTTGAATAATAATACCTAACATTTGATAAATACATACAAAAAAAAAAGAAAAGAAAATGATGAATATAGATGAAGGAGGAAAGAAAAGAGAAAGGGATACGAAATTAAGAAGGATGAAAGAGAATACTAGAAAAAAGAAAAGAGAAAATATCGAGCCGAAATTAATTTTCAGATATCTCCTAATGATATTAATGTATAATCTTGTATATTTCTGAATCAGTTTCAGAACACCAGAGGTTGTCGTGGATATAATTCATATTTGATAAAACTCAATGATTACAAATTATCTACCTACATCAGAAAAAAAACAAAACAAACTTTCACATCGATTCTAATTCATAGTAAGTACAGCGGTAAAATTATTAGAATATTCGCTTAGCTATTTTTAAAAAGTCAAAGTCGAGTATAATTGGAGATAATCTTTCTAAATTGTACTCTAGCTAAACCTGATTGTCCCTGTAACACAATTTTTAAAGTAATTCAGTATGGAATAAAAGAAAATGCGTTAATTTCATAGACCATTACTACTGGGGTCACTAAGTGCCCCACTAAACTAAACATAGTAAATTCCAGTGGGTTATTTCGCGGTACTCTACATAGGCAGTAGCAATTTCAATTTCTTCTGGCTTTATCTAACCCCAGTGTAAATTGAAATTACTTTCAAATTACTATGAGATAAGATGAAATTCATGTCAAATTACTGCTAGATTTTGTTTGAATGTATCCACAACGATTTCAGATTATCATTTCTGGATTTACTTATTTGTTTATTTAGACTTGTTGATAGCTTGCAGCTGTTTATTTAGATAAAACATTACTTAATAAAAAGACGAACAGTTTATGACTACAAATTTTTGCCATAGCTGAAGAACCTTGTTGTCTTCCTGCATAACATGTCAAACTTGACAATGTTATCTAATCTTTCAGTATTCTATATTGTGCTACTTTATTCAGTAAACGCATCATGAATTGTAGCTATAAGAATATATCATTTGAGTTAATCAGCAAGGGGTAGTATCAAACACAGGGGCAATATCAAAGCAGGTTCAAGTTACTATCGCTGGTAATATGAAATAGATTTCAGATTACTGGGTGTTAACTATTAATATTTACATCAGTACCATATAGTAAGATAAGCTCCATTATCTATTTTAACACAAATTTAAAAAATATTAGGCAGATTTTTTTCCCACAGTAGATTGCCATTTCTTTCTGCGATAGACCAGTTGCCATCCAAGGCTATGGAATCCGGTATGTCCTGCTATTTACGCATAGCTGGTCGGGGAGAAAAGGAGGAGTCATACCTTTCCCAAAGTTATTAGCACGTAAGTGAATGTAACAGATTTGACTGGAGTTCAAACTCGGCTCTCCGATTCCTCAATTCGTGCCGCTATCCATTACACCACCGATGTACGAATCCTAAATATTAGACCAACGTCGATTATTTAATACCAGTATTATTACAAGAAAAATTGATCAATATCTAACATAATTAAATCAGGAGAACTAATTGACTGAAAGGAATAAAAAATCGCGCGCACACGCACACACACGCACACACACACACACATATATATATATATATAATAAAAATATGGTTTTAAAGTATGGCATATTTATGGGTACTCAATATCAGCGATAGAGCTTATGTAAATATAAAAGTGGGAGAGGTCGGCACCTAGCGGCGACCGTCTATTCCATGCTTAAACGCAATGATCAGACTATGTGTGTTGTTTTAGCTCGACTATATATACAGTGGGTAGCAATCCGTTTTTATAAATTTTACAATAAAAATTGTTCAATTTGAATGGGGCTTACTTCAAATATTTTAATGAACATTGTCTAACTGAACATAAAATAAAATTGAGAAACATTGTTTTTATGTACTTTTATAGCCAATTTTCGTATTTGCTAATATTTAGTAGCATCTCCTCTGTTCTGCCTTACGGCCGCTAGTAGTTTGCTATAGTTTTCAACGAGTTTCTTGCATGAAGTTTTTGGCAGTTTCACCCATTCTTCTTCACAAACCTTCATCAGTTCCTTGATAATTTTTTGATCTCTTCAACTTTTTTCATAAATTTTCTAATGGGCTGAGATCCGGTGACTGGTTAGGCCATTCCAGAAAATCAATGCCATTGTCATTGAACCAGTGTTGAGTTGTTTTAGATATGTGCTTTGAATCGTTGTCCTGTTAGAATAGTCGTTCGTCTGTTTTTGTTTTGGTTTGGTTGTTTTTTGTTTTTCCTAAATTTTTTTTTTATACACACGTATCTGTGTCTATCGGATTATCGAAGTCTTCACTCATTTACACATATATACACATACACCTATGTACATATATTGAGTGTTTAATCGGACGATTCGATCTTTCCTTCCTTCTCCTTCCTCCACAAAGTCTATCGTACTAGCGCGCTACCCAAGGTTGATCCTGGTCTCGGCACCAATGTGAGACTACCCACCTCTGCAACTCGTTGCACAAAGATATAGACCCCACGTCGTAGAATTTCTGTGTGGCAGATCGAGCGAGAGGCAGGCTCACAGGCAAAAGAAAAACACAACTACAAACTTGGGTAGGACGAAAAGAGGAGGGAAGGCGTGTGACCTTTTTGTGGATGATAACTCTGGGCTGATTCTCGGCTGGCGGAAAAAAATATATATCTTAACTAACAATGTCCGGCTGCTAATGGGTCGCTCTTCGATGTTACGTGCTCCGGCCTAAATCAACCTTCCTCGAACCTAAACTAAGTCTAACTAACTGCCGTGACCCAAAGCGCTCCCGTATATATGCAGAATCCTCTTTCATCATTTCCGGACAAGGGACACCCACGAATAAACCCATAACTTTTTCATGACCATTTCTCTCTTTGAAGAAAGTGGACATAAAAATATTTCTTAGCCTAGCTGACTCCGATTCAGGGACATTAAATTCAGACCCTTTTAAGTTTTGACCAGATCCGGTCTTTTTCCTATTTTCGTATTTTGACAAGTACTTAACACTTATCTATCCTTTTGGCCATATGTCCAAAACATGTTTTTATCTAGATTCCTATCTAATCATTTGGTCTTGAAGTTTGATACCCAGGTCAAATCTAACTAATCTTCTCGCACCTATGTGTGCGCGCGCACGCACACACAGATGTGGGGGTGTATATATACACACACACAGATGTGCGGGCGCACACACACACACGCGTGCGCATATATCCAACTCATAGTGTCACAGATAGCAGGACAGTCTGTACTGTGATTGGTTGAAGTACAAACCATATAAAAATAGCTGAAAATATTTTCAAATACAATTTTACCGTATAATTTGTATAGGTGTTAAATAATTTTGCACACAGTCAAATTAGAAAACTGGAAATAAAAGTATATAAAAACAACGTTTCTCAATGTTTAGTTACACAATGTTCATTAAAATATTTGAAGTATTATTCCAATTAAACAACTTTTTTTATTGTGAAATTTATAAAAAACCCGATGTGTTAAAGGTTGTCAGTTGTGCCTTACGGGTAGGTATTATTCTAAAGGTTATTGGATGGGCGCTAACTTTTATGTTATTACGTTTCATTATGTGTATATGTTCGTTAATTTGTTTATAATTTACTTAATTTGTTTACTTATATATTGATTTGAATATATTTTATTTAATTATTTATATTATTTTTATTTTATTTTGTTTATTTTTATGTTATTTCATTTATTTTTCATCCGTTTTAGTCTTTGATTTTTAAGTGACATAGTAAAATTTTTCGAATCTGCATTTTGAGATGATTTCTGATCGTTGTTTAGTAATCTAGATTTGAGAAGTTAATTCTAGCAATGTTCTCCTCTAGACAGAGTTTACAGTTTGGGGATTTATTGTTGGAGCCTGATACTGTTTTCCATGATACTTTTGGTGGGATTTGGTTTTTGTTTTAAATTTCCCATATATGTTTAGAAAGAATTGCGCTGTACGCGTATTTACTATTTGTAAAGGATGTTTTGTGTGCAAAGTATCTTTGTTATCAGGGTCTTTCAATTACTCCTATGTATATGCTTTCTTTCTTACCAGCAGGTTTTATAGTGGCCTGGTATATTACGTTGTTCTGCAAGCAGTTGTTGTTTAAGGGACATTTGTTCTTGCTCTGTAGTTACACGTGTATTTGATTTGTGTAGGTAGTTCGTTGGTTGTATTCTTGTTGTGATTTTTTATTATTTGTGGCATGGTCTCAGTGCGACTGTAGCTGCTATTTACTATGTTTTTGTTGAATATCTGGGGGAGAGTGCTTGATGGGGGAAGTTCTTGTATATGAGTTTAATGGATATTTTTCCTGCGTATGTTTTTACTTTTTTGTTGAAACATATGTTTATTTTCCTTTTAGCTTTTTGTGATGTGTATGCGAGTCTTGCCGAAAATTTACTTTTAGGGCTGTTTCTTAATCTTTCTTGGCTTCGTTGAACATGCTTCACTAGAAGAATTTACAAATAACCTGCATTTAATTGATTATTGATGACAGGTGGTTGGAAGATGTGTGTATATAAAGTGGTTAATATTTAGGTTTTCTATATAGTTGATATGTACTTTTTCTTAGGTTGAATGTGACATTTCGGAAGTTTAATTCTTTTATGTCTATCTCGATTCCCATATATTTTAAAATCTTTATGATTATTTTTCTATTTTTGACGTTTTTTGTCTGTTACAGATTTTTAAGATTATGAGAGCATCGTCTGTGTAGAGACCTATATAATTTTTAACGATTATTTTACTTAGTTTACATAGTAAATGTATACCTGTAAGCTCACAGGTTTCTACACCATCAAAGCTTCTCAATCTCAAATGTTCCTTCTTGTTGAATAATAGGGACATTTGGTGGTGTTTCTTGATTTTTAGATTCTATTCATTTTTATTTGTAGAGGAGAATGAAAATATATTTAGCTTCGTCAATACCGTAATTATTTCATATTCAACGCGAAACAATATTTAAAAATAGAATGGACCATTTTGACAAATAAGATACATTGTTCTACCCACCAAATCTATCACAACTACAGTTGAAAAGAATTTATTCAAGCTTAACATAAGTTTTTTACAACTACTAAAATAATAGGACTTCATTAATACAAAACAAAATGATAATGAGCTAAAAATTGAAGAATGTACTTTATCACTTGTCATAATTGCCCCAAAAATACATCGAAGAAACTTCAAGGTATATGTACAGAAGATTATATGAACACCAAATGAATCTTTGACAAAACAAAAGGGATCTTTGACAAAACAACACACCCAATGCATTTATTGAATCTGACCATAATTCTGACAGTAAAAACTACTACTTTAATTAAAAGAGAAAACAATAAAAAATGTATAGAAAGAACTTTAATGTCTGGATCATCCACAGTAAATTTACGTTCAGGTCCTTGCCACATTTCACCTTTCTTCTGCAGATCTTCTGTTATCACAATGTGGGATATTCAATAACAAATGTAATAAAACATAAACAAAAATAACAATATATATATCCTAAACACATATTTAAAAATAAAAATAGCTTAATTTAACATTTCAGCCTCTCTTCTTCATGCGCAGGTGAAATCACATCAACGTAAAAATCACTTCAGTCATAAACTCATATATTAAACACGTGGAAATCCTCAAACTTTGAAAGGATACATCTTTGATTTGTAATTTGTCGACTATATGTAGGTGTAGTCTGCTTTAAAATCCAGTTTTAATTACAATTTTGTGTGTGTGCGTATGTGTGTGCGTGTGTGTGTGTGAGTGAGAGAGAGAGAAAGAGAGAGAGAGAGAGGAGAGAGATCATTAATTTATCGAAAGAAATTAGATGAACTCAAACATTAAATCATTTTCTGTAGGGAGTTGTCTGCAATACAGACAAATAGTTTAATATCTTCATCACTTTTCAATCTTTCGAAAGAAATTAAATTAACCTTTCTCTTATTCTGGGCGATTTTAATCTCCCGTAACGAATGGAACCCTGAAGCAAGGTAAACGTTCAGATTCGTCATGTAGAAATCACTTTTTCTTCACCGAGCAAATTACTTTATCAGAACTTATAATTCAGTTTACAGTTGTTTCATTTATTTGTAAAAGCCGTATCATTCGTATTTACTTGACACTGCACAGAATTGGTACAGATATATACAATGGCTTCCTTTTAAAGCAACGTTATATTTTAAAAGTATTGCAACCGTCGAAAAATATTTTTTCGGGGTTATAGCCAAAGCATTGATTCATTTTGCGTCTAGCATGAAACAACCTGTCACCTCTGAGTATTAACTTCAATGTTCACTTTTATATTGAAATGCGATTTATCTCTGATATTGAGCACTTTATCTCATAAATATAGCACACCTTAAAACTATATTTCTTCATATATATATATATATATATATATATATATATATATATATATATAGAGAGAGAGAGAGAGAGGGAGAGATTTAGTTGAGAGCAAAAGATTTTGTTGTTTCAGACTTTACTTCGCGTCAGAATATTTGGGAGAAATTTCAACATAAATGTTTTCTTATGTCATTTTCAAACAATTTTTGTGAGTTCATACTGTTATTGTCTCCAGGTATACACTGTGTTTCTTTGATGGTGTTCGAGTGATACGTATTGACAGTGCATATCGTGTGGTTTTTATCTTAAATGTCGTGGCACCTTTGATATGATTTTCTTCTCTTCTTCAGGTTGCTAAGAAAGTTCGCGAAAGAACCACGAACTTTATATCGTCTTTATCGAACTGACCAAAGTTTGACACTGTAAACAGAGGTGCCCTCTGGAAAGTACTCAAAAAGCTTAGTGTTATGGTCCAAGTTCCTTGTACCACGGTGATGGTCCAAGGTTAGAACCAATGAAGAAATAACTCGAACACAGGTATGGAATAACAAAAGATATATTACAACAGAAATATAATACAAAGAAGTAGAAGTATTAGTAATGACTATCAGATTTGGTTAGAGTGAACTATGTTGTCTCGACAAGTATCAGTATTCCAATGTTCTTACAAATATCCGTCCCTCTTCTTGAGAGCCACAGTATTTATAATGTCAGGAATAGTCCATTATTATTATGGGTAAATTCCCATAACACTTAGCATACCTGAAAGTATGCTAATGTCATCATCTCGTTTCACGACGGAATGAAAACATCTGTTCTATCTAATGGAGAGTTTTCAGAAACCTTTGATGTAACAAATGGCACAAAACAAGGTTGTGTCATGGCTCCTGTACTTTCGCTCTCTTCTTTTCGGTCATGATGCACCGTGCTTTTAAATCTTGACATGGGTGTGAAATTTGAATTTCACACCAGTGGCGGCCTCTTCAACGTTTTAAATCAAAATAGCTGACTCGATCAAGCTTTATTCGCGATCTTTTGTTTGCTGATGACGCTACGATCGTGGCGACCTCAATCAAAAAAGTTCAAGCACTCGTCAATCGTTTTTCCACTGCTTGCAACGCATTCGGATTAACTATAAGCTTAAAGAAAACTGAAGTTGTCCATCAACCTACAGCTTACATGTCAAAGGTGTAAAACAAAAACCACCTGCCCATACCTTTCCAATCGTTCCCATTACTGTTGACAGCAACAACCTGAAGTATGTGAAATCATTCTCGTACTTAGGAAGCAAAATCAATTCAAGTTCCACTTTGGATGACGAGGTAGTTATCCGAATATCAAAGGTAACCAATACCTTTGGGATGTTTAAGCATCGCCTATGGTATGTTCATGGGATTTCATTCTATCGATCAGTCATTCTCACCACACTTGTTTATGGGTCAGAATCGAGGACGCCATGCAGGATGCACATCAATCAATTTGATGCTTTTCATAAACGCTGTCTTCTTTCAATATGCGTTTATACACGGCAGGAAAAATCGGATCTTTTCATCAGGTGTGTCGTCGGTGGTATTGAATCCTTTCTGATGCAATCACAGTTCAGATGGGCTGGTCATGTCATCAGAATAAGTGATGATTGGATGCCGAAAATCCTCATGTATAGCCAACTTTTTCATGGTAAGCGTGATGTAGGCCGTGCTTGGTTACACTTCAAGGACAAACTTAAGTACAATTTAATTGCTGCAAACATCCCTATAGAGGAGTTCGAACTTGGTGCTGAAAACCGAGAAAGCTGGAGAAACACCTGATACCGATGTATAACTAATTTTGAAAAGAATCGTCTCAACCATCTGAGAGAATTAAGAATTAACACCAAATACATCAGTCCATATGACGGTCTAGCCTTTGTGTGGATTTATTTGCAATTCTCGTGGAGGATTGTTGTCTCATACAAAACATAAGAATAAAAACTGAACTGAAAAACACTCATAGGTCGAAAACGACGTCAGAGTCCATCATATATATATATATATATATATATATATATATATATATATATATATATATATATATATATATATATATATATGTCTTTGTGTATGTGTGTGTGAGTGTGCTATTTTGAAAAGCATTTTGCGGATAAGTTTCCATAAAAACTATTCTATAGCCATTACTTTCTACCAACATGTTAGGTTATTTTGCGTTCAAAAGAAGTCAGTTTAGAATTGAGGGTTTTCTCTCATCATTTGATATTGTCTTTTTGAAGACCTGTTTAATCAAGAAATTTTACAGAGAGCGGAATAATTTGTAACTGAAAGCTGCCAAGTTATGGAAGAATTGTTATATCTTTGAAATTTGTATTTCATTAATGACGTTTAGCGATTTCGGTTTATTTCACGCAACTTACCAGTCAAAAGATATTTTCGAATTTCAACTGATGATTTTTGCAACTTGTATCTCCATATTATATGATTAATCTGATACAATTTGACAAATAGTTGCTGAATTGTTTATTTTTTAATTTCATAGATAAGATATAAATATTGTTTATTTTTTATTTTACAGCTTTAATAATGAGTGGTGAAACAATTGCAGTTACAGCCATTTAATGCTACATGTGCAAAAGCAGCATCAAAAGAAATTAATGATGGCGAAGGCACAAAACTGGGTTCGGAATTTTCAAAAGGTGACATCAGGCTCGAAGACAAAACAAGGTCAGGGATACATTCTGTTGTAGAAGATGAAGCCTTGCCTGAAATGGTTGAACAATAGCCAAGGACAATCCCTCATTCATTGTCGGCAGAATTTAGTCCTTCACAAAGCACCATCAATCGACTCCTCCATAAGCTCGAGAATTTCGTTATGAACTGACCAATGACCAAGAGAAACAACTGCGGGCAAATACTCAAGGTGCCTGTTTTGCGCGTCGAATATTAACTGGGGATGAAGAATGGTTCTATTAACATTATCCTAGTAAGAGGACCAGTGGATTCGTTCCGACCAGGATTTAGAAGCTGTTGTCAAACAAGAACAGTTTGAACAGGAGGTCATGTTGTGTGTTTGGTGGAATTTCTTTGTGTTGCACTTTGTGCGTGTCTCAGGTGGTCATGCTGTGAACGCTGAACTTTATGCTCCACAATTGTAGCGAGTATAAAGCGTCATTGGCCGATCGAAGACGCGTACTCCTACAGTACTACAATTCCCCAGGAGATACTGCCAATGTGACCAAGCGCAAGCTTGAACGTGAGGTACTGGGAGTGTTGCCTCAATCTGTATACAGTTCAGCCTTGCCCAATCAGTTTACCAGCTTTTCTAAGCCATGGCTCATTCCTGCACGAGTGGAGGTTAGACAATTTGCATGAGGTGAAAACGGGTGCATGGAGCTTTTTGCATCTAAACCAGCGTGGAATTGAGTTTCTGTTACAACGATATCAACGGACAATAGAGAATATGATGAGATATATTTTGATGAATAGCCACTTTTCGTATGCAATTTGTTTTAACTATTAATTAAATAGGAATAAAAATGACTCAACCTGGTACTGTAAACGTCACGTTATATTCTACTTAGAAAGTAGCGATAAAAAGCAACAAGGATCTGAAGGAAATCGTGTTAGAACTTTATAATTATATACAGAATGCGACATAAATGTCGTTACATAATTTCAAATGAATTCTACTTTTCAATTTTTAGATCACCAAGGAAATGTACATAGAGGACATCTTGGAAGGTGCACTCAAGCCGTGGTGCAATGCCACCTATGGTGATGAACATTGGACACTTCACCAAGACGGTGCTACGAAATATACTGCTCGTGTAACACAGTAGTGTGCACGGTGAATTGTCCTGGCTTCATCACCAAGGACGAATGGGCTACTTCATCACCATATATCAACGCACTTGAATATTCTTTGTGGGAATTTCTTGAGAGTGAGACATGTTCTACTCTGTATCACAATATTAAAGCTCTGGAGGCAAAATTGTAGAGAGAATAGGACAAATATCCTTGGAAATTGAGCGTCGTCATCAATGACTTTTATGAAAGAATTCGACGTGTGGCGAAGGCTAAAAGAAACAATATTGAATGAGATTTTCCCGTGGTATTTAGCAAATTAATACTTACTTGTGTTCAAATTGTATGGTGATATAATATATTTGTCAGGAGCTATGAACATTTTCTTTTGTAACAGTATTTATTCCGCGCCCCGTTGTTATACTTTTAGGATTCAAATACAATAAGATTATTGAGTAAACTTAAACCTAAAATATAGTGTAAAAACTTGGAGTAGGAAATTTCTAATATAACTACATATTTGTGCCTTGCACTGACTAATTTAAGGCGTGGTTCATGAAAGAATCTCCCACAATGTGGCGTATAAGTGTAAAGGACATAAAAGTGGTCTTTTATTTTTACTTCACGCTAAGTTAACAGCCAGAGTGTACTACGTCCAAAGTTGTAATAAAAAGCAACAATAAGATGACGAAAATGATTTAACGACTATTATTAAAAAATAATTTAAATTATACTAAACTTAAGTATTCTGAGCGTATGGACATTTCTTACATTTTTCTAGAAGTGAGTGACAGAAAACGGACCCCAGAAATCCTTTCAAAACATATACATGTACATATATGCACACACACACATATACACACACACAAAGAGAGAGAGAGAGAGACAGAGAGAGAGAGAGAGAGAGAGAGAGGCAGACAGAAACAGAGACAGACAGAGATAGACACTGACAGTGAGGACAGAGGAAGAGACAGACATAGAGAGACAGAATTAGAGAGGCAGAGCCAGAGAGAGGGAGCTTTTTTCTTAGTTGTAGGAATTCAGCGCAAATAACTTCAATTAAATCATACTCTTAACTCTTAAATTTCTATGCCATGTAGTTAAATCTATAGGAAACGCCAATATTTGCGACACGACTTTTCATTTTGATTTATTCCTTTCAACGAACGAAATCGATTTGTTTCGAATTTCTGCAACTACGTTTGATAAGCTATAAAAAGCCACAAACATGAAGACACTTGTGTAATATGGAAATATATGGAATGAAATTATTTAATTTCATAATTTCCCAAAAGATTTGATATATTTGTTGTTGTGGTTTATCATGACAAAATACATAGTTAATACAAGTGTTAACATTTTATTTTTCTTCTAATTCATTAATTGTATGTTATCTCTTTTTAAAAGCTATTTTCGTCAACGAAATACAATGTCTTACGTATGTGTGTGTGTGTATATATATATATATATATATATATATATATATATATATATATATATATATATATATATATATATATATATATATATATATATATATATATATATATATATATATAGTTCCCTAATGACAAAATCGCCTGGTGCAGTATTGGATAACGACTCGAATGGACGAATCGGACAGCCGAGTTCGAATTCCAGTCGAATGCATTACATTCGCTTACGTGCTAATACCCTTGGGAAAGGTATGAATCTTCTTCTTCTCCCCCCAGCTATAGGGTAAATAGCAGGACACACTGTGTTCTATAGCCTTGGGTGGCAACTGGTCTGCGGTAAAAAGAAATGGCAACCTCACGCAGGAAAAAATTTGCCTCGTCAGTCATGTATCGAAAGATACATGATCGCCTAAGCGTGTATTACGCATGGCGCATAACTGACTGACTGAATGTACGTTTTCGATTTTCAGAAAAGAGATATACGTAGATGTTATGAATGGGTGGCCCCTTTTCTCATATTAACCAGGACAGATATCTGGTGGTGCCAGTCTGTCTTCATGGAAATTAGAACAAAATTAATCACCAGTTACTTGGTGATTAGGAACATCTAATACAACCATAAAAACTTTTCCTAAATTACCTCCTTGCATTTAGTACTAATCATCATGTTTAAACTTCGTTAGACCTCAACCGCATTTTTTTCTCCCTACCCTTCTCGACCTGTATACATCTCCACACATACATACATACATACATATATGTAGAAAAAATTTCAATCCCAAAATATGTGTCTAGAAAGGCCATTTGATAAACTAAATCTCGGCAGCGAGGGGGGTCGTGTTTTCGGTTCTCGGTAATGAAGAACATTTAGACATGTATTCACCGGTAAACATTTTATCATATATCTTCTCCATGCATTGTTTGACAATATCAAAAAATAATTTATAGTTATGTATTTCTTTTCGGTCTTAAATGTATTTTAAAAAAATCTGCTCTCCTGGTTATCTAGTCATAAATAATATTTTAATCAAAATCACCCTAGACTTTACTTCTGTTTTTGTTACTATTTTTGTTAACTTAAATAAATTAAGTGAACATTAACTTTCATCATTTGTTTTATTTTGCATTTGTTTATTTTTGTTTTTTTTCTATCACATCTTGACAGTAGACATTAATTCCTATTAAGTAAAATAATCTTTTGTTAAAATAAGTTACTCTTAATGATTTGCTTTGTACTCAGTATAATTAAAATGACATACTCCATAAAAATTATTTCATAACGAATGAGAGAAAAATAGTTTTAAGCAATAAAAACACCAAAATTCTTTATAGGAATTGATGTTCTGCATTTGTTGCTGTTTGGCGAGGATTTTAAGGTAAATTTAACAAAAGTTATAGATTTCGATTGTTTTCATTAGCTACGCTACTTATTATTAAGCAAATATCACAGCAGGAAAAGTTAAAAAAAACACTCTTGTTGTTTCCAATAAAGAAAAATAACCGTATGAGCCATTGGAAGTATTGCATACTTCCGGAAAGCTTCTCTCTTATTTAAGTGATTAGCACTATCAATTTGCTCCAATATAATTTCATAATTCAAAACCAGTTTTAAAAGTAGCGTTCAAGACAAATTTTATGTATTCCGCCCAATAATAGTTTTTTTTGGTAACGAACTGTAAAAGTTCATTTATGGAATAACAATCATAAAAGGTAAGGCCTGACACAGAACATTTAGCAAGATCTCTCGTTAGCCAGTTCACTCTTATATAAAAAGAAAAATACTAATACCAAGTATTATGGATGTTTTATATTTCTAAGTTGATAGCACCACCCTCGGATGAAAAACTGGCGTACATAATCTTCGTACTCATAAGTTAACATTGTACCATACTCAGATAAACCTTGTCGTCCAAAGCAAACGATTCGGAAAGCGAGCGAGGATTTAAAGTGCGCATGACGCATAAAAGAAATCATGAATAGGATTACGAGTTTCTCTTGCTACACGTAATTATTTATTGTTTATATCGTGTTCTTGTCTCTGATATTTCTTTTAAAATTCTGGACTCTATCGGATGAAAATGATTTAAAAAAGTATGCGAAAAAGGGGTTAAAAATAATCAGAGAATGTCAATTGATTAGAATAGGAAATATGTGTAAAAGTGTGAGCAGAAAAGTGTTTGAGAAATAATGAGAGATAAGAGGCGTTATATTCTAGAAGGAATGACAAAAGATCACTAGTAAATTAATTATTTTATTACTTGTTGAAGATATGATATAGTAAAACATTATTGAAATTGAACTTTTGAAGGAAAGTGTTGAGTGATCTGATTAAAATTGACGGAATGTAATTAAATAATCTGACCTAACGATTTAATCTTTTGAGTTTATTTTGCTGATTAAGAGCTCTCACTGTCATTTTGAAGAATAAACTTTCCTTTGAACAAATTTCAGCATTCCACTTTTCATTTGTTGCATTCTTCAGATTCTCAATAAAAACAACTCTCGTATACTACACCAATTATTTATCAAAACCTTTATAGGGGAGAACTTTGGTTTCGATTTTACATTATATTTTCATTCCGAATTTCAATTTATTTCAATACGAAATGAACAAAATTCACAATGATTTTTCTATTTCAAATAATAATGATTCTTTTCTGTACAAAAAAGTTACATCTGAAGGGGTTTTTATTCCATTTCCAACAATGACACGTTTATTTTTCGTACAATCTAATTCTTCCATGAGACATATATTAGTTTATGCATTTATTTCATCTTTAGAGTACATAATTGTAAGATTACATAGGTATAGACCCAGGACGTGATGTAATGGTTAGCAAGCTTGTCTCGCTAGATCAATTACAACTGGATAGTGAATTCGATCCTCACAGGGTGCCCTATACATTCGGTCTTGTGGCATATCTAAGCTACGCTTAGAAAATCACTGTATATAGGTATAAACTGGACATAATTTTACATATGTATGGATTCGATTTTGCAGAGAGAAATATATGACGTTAACTATAGTCAAGGTAACATCATGACAATAAAACTAAAACCGACATAATAGGATTTTGTTTAAGAGCATTTAAAATATGTAGTAGCACTATCTAGATAAGAATTAAATACATTGACAATATATTCAAATCGCTACAATCGCTATTTCTTACAAACCATACAAAGCTCTAAATATACATATGAATTGTAAACGTAAAATAAAACAATCAATTACATCAATGATAAACACGAAAAGTCTTTCTGAGATATCTGTACCAAATTAGACTCAAATAATTGCTGATAAATTAAATAAACTTGGAATTAAAAACATCCTAATCCCATCTACCGTAAAAGAACAGTAAAGAAAAATAAATATCATCCAAATACTGATATATATATATATATATATATATATATATATATATATATATATATATATATATATATATATATATATATATAAAATTCTTTCTAGTAAATGTGGTAAAATTTATTAGGTTTTAAAAATACCCATGTAAAATATACAAGACATCTTTTCGAATTTTAAATGCCAAAACGTTTAAATTTATTCATCATAAATCTCGAAGAATGAGTGAATCATTTATGGCATCACGATTCAATGTAATTAATCAAAATTCTTCTATATGCTATGTCTGTTCAGGACATAGGCCGTCATGACACTCCACATTTTCTTGACATTTGAATCTCGTAGTAAGGTTTACCTTTTTGCTATCTCTCATAATCCCTATTCTGACAACCGTTTACACAAGCTTTTTAGGTAGGTTATTTGCGGCTTTCCTGCCGCTCTTGATTGCAATATATACAGTGAGTGTCAATTTCTCCAGTCTCCCTTTCCTCATTATGAAACTTAGAAATTTCGATTGTTTCTTTCTGATTCGATATATAGGCTTTTATAATAAGCTTTTCTGGTTAACATAATACTTAAAGTTATATTAAAATAGATAATTAGAATATTATTTTAAATTATAAATTAGATGTATTCACTATTTTCTTTATACATATATGTGATTTTTCATACCATACCTCTTATTTTCCTACTTCAAGCAATTATAATTTACACTCGTAAATCACATGGATAGGTCAGATATTTATTTTATTTACATTGAACTCAAACACCTTGGCAATAGGTTTTAGGCTAACGTAGTAAGGTAAGGGCTTTTACTCTCTGTATCTGATGGACTTTGAGAAAGGAGAGAATGATATAATGATTCTATCTATCTATCTATCTATCTATCTATCTATCTATCTATCTATCTATCTAAAAGGAAGAAAAGTAAGATATATAATCCGGTGTTCTTACTGATATTTTTTATTTTTATTTTTACGAAACAGTGCTTAATGTAAATTTACAAACAATAAACATTATAAATTAACCGATATAAAATATGTTTTTTTCGCTACACAGTAATAACCATGTTTCAAGAATATGTAGATCATTAAATGACCCATGTCCTTTGTGCATACATGAGAAACTATATATCACTAAGTTTATAAAAAATAAAAATTTACTGAATCAGAGAAATGAAATAGCTATTTTTTGCCGTCATTGTCAAAAATTTTCCTTAAATAATATTAAAAAAAACAAAAAAACACGCGAGCTGGTAATATACATACTAATATTTGAAATGAAAAAAATAATTTTAAATAATTTAAGTAATTCGATGACATTTACTTGTTTTAAAAAGAATTACAGTCTAATAGTAATTAAAAAATATTTAAAAATTGTAGTTGAATAAAACATATTCTAACCTAAATACCCCCCCAATCTTTGAGTACACAAGTAGGAAAAAATGCCGAAAGACTTTTTGCCGTTAATAATAAAAAAAATCAAACGACATGCATTTAACGGATGTCAGAATTCGTTGAAAAATACACCCCTACCCACCCTAAACTTTTCCTCTTTCTCGAACGTAACTCATAATTGATACAAAAATAGTTAATATATAAATGAACACGCTACCGCTCCTTGTCTGAATGATTGGATTTCCCTGTATCCTAGGTAACAGCGAATTATGAATTTATGTGTGCGTTTAAAACTCAGCAAATTTAAAAATAACTTATTCCCAATATTTGCTTGAAGATGAAATGGAACTAATGCTTTTGATTTAATTATAAAATTAAATTTGAATTTTTTAGCTTCCATTTTTGAAATATGGTTATTACAGTGTAGCGAAAAAACATTTTATATCATTTAATATATATATATATATATATATATATATATATATATATATATATATATATATAAATGTGAACATAGAAGTCAACACTTAGAGGCGACAGTCTGTTTCATGCTAGATACAATCATCAGGCCATGAGTACTGTTATTTTTCTCGGCTATTTATATATACGGGTCAGTGGTGCATTGTGGGTCGTCTATTTTGGCAGTTATTTTACCGGAAGTCGTTTATTTGTTTATTTATTTATTTGTGTCAAATTATTTTGCTTGTTTTTATTTATTTTTATTTTTATCTTATATATTTATTTATTTTTTTAATTTTGATCGGTGTTTTTATTAACGTAGTAAAATTTTGTTTATATAGCTTATTGTTGGTAGTCTATTTTGGCGGTTATTTTACCGTAAATCATTTATTTGTTTATTTGTGTCAAATTATTTTGCTTGTTTTTATTTATTTTTATTTTTATCTTATATATTTATTTATTTTTTATTTTATTTTGGTCGGTGTTTTTATTAACGTAATAAAGATTTGTTTATATAGCTTACTTAATAGTTTTGTTTTTGTTTGGGAAGATAATTAAAGCTATTTGTTCAATTTTGGGGTTGATTGTTGTGGTTTATTATTTTGGCGGGAACAGTTTTTAATTTATTTATTTGGATTGATTATTTTTATTTTTTTTCTAAACGGCTAGTTTATCGGTATTGGTTGTTAGTTTATTTATATATTTGGATGTATTTAGATCAATTTATTTTACCTGTTGTTATTTATTTGTTACACTGTATATTTTCTCTTTTTGGTTTTCGATTTTTAAGTAACGCAGTATATTATTTTTTATTCATTTTTTTATCGTTATATAACAGTTATAGCTATGTTTCGTCCGATTTTTTGTTTTGATTTTTATAGTCTAATATTTTGGTCATAATAGTTTGGTAATTTGTTTATTATTTACTTTATTTATTGATTTTGTTTCTTATTTTTCATTCTATTTCGTCGATTCTAACAGGTGTGATTTGGTAATTTGTTTGGATTAATTTATTTTGCTTATTTTATTGTCATTTTGTTTGTTTATGTATTTATATATTTTTCCCGTTTTCGATTTTTAAGTTACGTAGTAAAAATTTGTTTTCATGTCTGCATTTTGAGATTAGCTCGGATCTTTTATTTAATAATTTATTTTGGTCTATGTTCACTTTTATATTTACACACACTCTGTCTCTGATATTGAGCACTTTATCCCATAAATATAGCACACTTTCAGACTATATTTCTTCATATATATATATATATATATATATATATATATATATATATATATATATATATATATATATATATACATATATATATATATATAAATATAATAGTGGACATGGAAGTCAGCACTTAGAGGCGACAGTCTGTTTCATGCTAGTGCAATCGCCTGACGATTGCACTAGCATGAAACAGACTGTCGCCTCTAAGTGTTGACTTCCATGTCCACTTTTATATTTACACACGCTCTATCTCTGATATTGAGCACTTTATCCCATAAATATAGCACACTTTAAGACTATATTTCTGCATATATATATATATATATATATATATATATATATATATATATATATATATGTATATACACGCGCACATTTACGTAAAATCTTCTTATTCAAAACTCCAATACTGAGCTATGGAAAATAACTCGTCTAACACACAAATTAACGAATACAATGAATTTGCTTCCCACATGGTGCCCCACTACTTTGATGCAATGCACTACTCAATATAACTATCAGTTCATACAGATTGGAGTCATTGTAAAATCAAGCGAAATATATATCAATTGTTCTTTTCACTTTTGTTTTATATTCAGTAACTAGAAATATCTGCCATGTATTTTTACAGTGACAGAGCGTAATTCGACTTAGGCATTAAAATGGAGCAATATTGTCTAAAAACCAATATTAAAAAATTACTAAGTAAATAATATCCAAAAGAAATAAAGAGATTCGTTACGTATTTTCGAAAAACTCAGAATAACTACCTATCACCAGATCTGGTGTCAAGATATCAATGGAAATGATCACATTTCGTTTTTCTATTTGGAGTCAAATGTAAGGACGGACCAGGAATTGGAATTGCGTTAAATTTCTAGAGATTTGATGACTCTATGAACCTACTTTACAATTTCACTTTTCAAACCAACCACCAACATTATCAATATAAAGTTATATTAACTTTTAACTATATCCGGTTACGTGTTTTATCTAGCCTTGCAAATACCCAAACGTTAGGTAGATTTTTAGCAATAATCTCCAAATCAGTGTTGTGTATGATGTTTCTTACGAATTTAGATGTAAAAAATGCAAGTGAAATCAAATTTATTAAGAAACCAACCTATTTAGTGAGAGTAATTGCTATTACTTTCTATTATAAATTGTAATTTTTATTATAAATGTTAATTTTTAACTGAGCCATCTCATTAATATAATATTTTAAACACATTGAAATTCATAGAACATATACTTGAGGTAGTGGACCAATCACATTAGTGATTTTAGAACAATATTTTAGCCAGAGTTATCTAATGTTATAAAATCACCATTTCTCATTTTATATTTTACATCGGAGATAAAGAATTAAAAAGAGTGAAACCTTAAATACACGCCATTATATATTGTCTAATATACATGACAGAAAAGGTGTTAGTATTTCTGTTCAGCTAATAATAATATCGGTTTTAAAACGCTGGCTTATTGCACACTTAAAAGTAGCAACTTTATTTTATAGCATCCAATGCCAAAAGCACCAGCAGTCTAGATCCCCCAATTTCGATTAAATTACTAGTATAACAATCCGACTGCAAGGTCCATATTTCACTAGTAATCAGGCCTGATATGTCTCTGATTATTATTAGATGAGAAACTAACCTGTCGTTAAATTTCGGAAGACACTAACCAAATTGACTGTTCAAACAATTATTTAAGTTTTGTCAAGTGAAAATTATTTTCTAAATAAGAACTCTCTAATTATAACTGGGACCAAGGTAGTTTCAACGCCTTTTGTTCTTCGAGAGACAAGACCAATATGTGTATAGGCCTGGGTGAGTTGCTTAGCTAGTAAAGCCATTGCAACTTCAAACGGCATGGTCAGGGTTAGAAGCTGGAGCATGAAATATTTTCACACAAAAAGCAGCTTTATTGCAAAATCTACGAGCGCTGAATTTTTTTATATATCAAGATGCGGTGGCGAGTTTTCTAATTTCAATAACAGTGGGCATCTAATAACTTCAGTCAGTTTTAACATGAAATCCCTGAAAAGTAAGTGATAGTAGTCATATGAATGTATGTATCAACATTTTCTAAATGGGCTGATAAATTTCCATGGAATTGGACTCTTTCACTACAATGAATCTTATCGTAACATGTGTCACCATCTACAGGTCAGTTATAGATCTGGTGTGAGTGCTACTATGTTATAAGCAATAATCGTAAGAAAAAGTGAATGTCTTATCAATATCTGCCGTGGATAAGTATTTAAGATCTAAGGTTTGAAAATTAATTTTTCTTCGAAGCCGACTTTAACATAGGAAACATGTTCGATCAAAAAAACATGCCGTCAACAGTCAAATGCGCTTGTCCATTGTTTTCCGGTAGTCAGAAGAATTCCCATGCACTAATCAGATTATCAATTTTGAACATGGCCATGAGTGATATTATGGTGTTGCCGTATGTGTAGTAGTCTAGTGGATTTATGCCTGGTGAGCTAGAAAGCCATGTACTTTAGGAGAACTTGAAAATAGATATTGTCACGCACCCATGCTTGAGTTGTCTTAGCCTTATAAAGAAATTTGTTGGAAACTGTACTTTCTTCCATTGTGTACACTGTCTATCCAAACGTACACAAATCTCTCTAAAAATCCTATTAGCAGTATTAACTCTTAGCTCTAAGGAAAGAAGTGAGGATGCATGGGATCTCGATCGTTGCTGATTACTCCCAGAAGCATTAGATTTGCTGAGTATTTAGTAAATATGCCTCTCAGTTGCATCTCTGAATAACAATCTGTCGTTCCTTCGGTGTACCTTTTGGTCCTGAACAGGACTGAATCGGAGAAAATTCAAAGCATTCTAACCAGGTTTTTATCTTCACTTCACACGGGTCAAACAATTTTCTCTTGTCTCTTTCGACATCAACAGTTTTCTCAGCATCACAAAGAAATTGAACGAGATGTTCTCATTTCCAACTCTTCTGATGATGCACTCTGAACTCCTTTACAATGGCTGTCATTGACTTTCCGGGCATCTGAACCTTTCTTACGCAGTTAGATATGCTGATAATATTAGGACCTCCATTATGTTTTGCATTTAGCTGCTTCTGTTGGATCCCTATCAACAGCTTTCAGCTCCTTTCAAAGTATCATAACTGAAGATCGGGCTACTATGTTACCCTTACAAAGATTGCAACTACCTTTTCATTTGCACAGTCAACTTAATTCATGTTATTTATCAAAAAGAGTATGTAATACAATCTTCTAAGACAATAAGAAGTGTCCACAAACTAACGCACCCTACATACAGACACACACATTCACACACACACATACACACATATATATATGAATTGCTTTTTTAAGTTATGTTCTATTCATGGGAGAAAACTGATCAATATCAAGGAGAGCACGTATGGTGATTTTCTAAGCGTAGCTTAGACGTAGCTCAAGGCTGATAATATGGGCCTCGCAATAAGGATACGATCCACTACTCAGTCGTAACTGATTTTGCGTGATATGCTTGCTAACCACTGCAACACGTCGAGATGATTTTCTAAGCGTAGCTTAAATGTGGCATAAGCCCGAAAGTGTAGAGCACCCAATGAGAATCGAATCATAACGCATCATAAGTTTGAGACATAATTGAGACAAGTTTGCTAACCATTACACTACGTCGAAGTGCCCAAAGACAGCGCGTATGTAAAAATGAGAAATATGGACATAGGTATGACTTAAATATCAATCTTAAATTCATAAAGCATCCTTTAATTACCTAGTTAATTAATGACAAAAAATTCCTACACGATAGCCGTCACGAAAATACAATAAAGAGCAAATAACTATTTTCTTGCGTATAATCAGTCATATTCAATAACCATTATATAACCATTATATATAACCGGCCTTCCTCTACATGATCCCATAGGGGCATATGTATAACTTACCTAAATAGTCCATTCACTCGTCCATTTATATAGACAGAGGATTGCATTTAATCATGAAACAAACCGATGAATTTCTACCTTGATACCTATGTCCATGCTTCCTTTCTCTGTCTCTCTAACACACACGCATATATATATATATATATATATATATATATATATATATATATATATATGGGGTGTATCAAAATACTTTTGCAAACTATATTGGGGTGGTCCTCACAACAAAACAAGGACAAAAGTCCAGATAAACATATGTCCGCAAATCCTTCGTTTTTGAATTATTAAGTTTAAGGAAAAGTTAGGTAGATGGCGCTCTGTTGGTATATAGACTAGGTTGCATTTGTCATTCGTCTACATGTGTGGATTGTCTGTTTTCAATTTTTGCATTCGGCCGTGCGGATGATAATGGACGCGAGGACGCACGGCTGGATCAGATGAGGATCTGCCAGTCAATGATCTGACGGGGGCATGCATATAGAAGCAAGCAGAGGACATTTTGACCGACGGAAGCCGAGTCATTCAATCTTTGCTGCTATTTATCGTCGCGTTGCTGAGAGAGCATCCGTGGCGCCACAAACTGGAATGAGGAAGGTCAAGATCGGCTTTTACAGGCAGTCGAAGACGATCCAGGTATCAGCACACATCAAGTGGCGCCAGCATGTCGTACCTCTCATAATATTGCACGGCGCGTACTTCATGCGCATCTACTGTAACAATATCATTTGCAACGTTTGCAAGGCCTTTCGTCTTTTGATCACTCAACACGGGAAAACCTTTGCCGATGGTTTATTGCAACAAGTGCTGATCTGATAGTATGGGCCACGCAATATCTTCAGTATTTTGTTTATAGATGAAGTAACATTTAGAAGAGATGTAATAGCAAATTTACATAATACGAAGATGTGGTTCATGCATGATGATGCTTCAGCGCATTTAGCCATATTGTTCGCCTGGCACTGGCTGACATCTACCGTAAAAGATGTATAGGCAGGAGAGGACCGGTTGCCTAGACGTTTATGCAGGAAACATTAATAATAGAGAGACGCTTCATCAACATGTCATGAGTTCCTGTGAAACCATCCGACAGCATGTAAGAGTATTTGAAATGGTCTGCCAGGCAATGATCAGACAGGTGCATGCGTGTGCAGAAGCAAGCAGAGGTCATTTTGATAATTTGTTATGAATTGCTGTGTAGAGGCACAACGATGGCCTTTTGGACATATATTTATATGAAATTTGTCCTCGTTTTGGTGTCAGGAACCCGACCCCAAAATTTAAAAAGGTATTTTTGATACACCATAATATATATATATATATATATATATATATATATATAATAGACAAGGAATGTCTATTATATTTGATCATGAGACGTTCTAAACTTCGTATTGTTGCTTTAATTTCGGGTGAAAATAAAGACAAAAATTGTCCAAAATTTTGATATATATTTTTTTTATTACGGTGGTCCTTGAGCTAAGCTTTCGGCTCATATGAGCCATCTTCAGAGTGATTATACGGACATTTAAACAAATATATTCACCATCAAAGATGACGTTCTGTTATCTTGAAATAGAAGATTGATATTCCGCGACCGTTATCGTCTCATAGCAATCTTCTATTCCATAACTGTTCAAATGTAGGGAATAAAGACTGTTTCGGTCATACATGTTCAGAAATCTTTATTTGGATTATTGAAATACCCTGCGTCAAAGATGTTCACTGTTGCGTTCATCTTTAACTGCAATGATCAAAACCTGGTTAGCGTCTGATTTGTTTTACTTCTATTTGATTTCTTTACAAAGGTTGGTTCGAGTCTCTTTGTCAATTTGCCATTGATTACACATGTGTGAATATTGAAATGCACACAAGTGCCCTTCTGTGTTCACACATATGCACATGTCAGTAGTCTAGGAAGGCATGTACATAGCAATATATAGGGGATACGCATGTTCACGCATACACACGCGCATGCTCGCTGGCATATTCACTTACATTATTTGCAGAGAGAAAGAGATTCATTAAAGCAATCAAACTGTGTTGGCATTATTTGTGTTAATCATACATTGTGGCATTTGTTAGCTTAATATTATTCTGTATACATTAAGACCTACCCTGTCTATGAGACCTACCCTAATAACTGACACAAAAATGCTATTTCTGCCTGATATTCAAAGCTCAGTATACAGACGGCTAAAATTCAATAACACAAAATTGACATAAAACATAGCAAAGTTCGGTGCTTAATTATCAATATTTCTCTACAACCAGAAATATTGTGTTTCTTATGGCACACAATTAGTTAAGTAGTTTGTAGATAACTGAGTATGGGTAAGATCAGTGGGCATCATTAAGAAAATCAAAAATTATGCAGTTGGCAATATAACTACAACTATTATTTCCTCCATTTTTAAAGCTAGAATTTGCTCTGTAACGGAACATGAAAGGTTTGACGTGTTCGATTTATAAATTCTTCCCGTGATGCCACACGTTATGTAAAAACGTTGTTAATAATAATAATAATAATAATAATAATATATATATATAGATTCTGATATTGACATATACACTTTTTGTTTTGGTGAATTACAATGGACTTATAATGAATATCCCATCTATACCACAGGTTTTTCTTGTCAGTTTCCTGACTGTATCCAGTTGTCCATATCACCCAGCCCATCTTTGTTGATGAACAAGAATACTAGTGTTGAGGGGTGCATCATGACCGGATCATGAGGAGGCTGTTTTGAAGTTAAATTTGGTAGTCACAACTAGATATTTGGGAAAACCTTCAATCGGAGACCGTATTAATGAACTAGATGACTAGAGCTGAAGATATTTCTAACTACAAGGTTATGTGTAGCCTTTATTAAAAATATTTTACCATATTGCGATTATTTGGCTGTGATGCCTGTACCTGTTATATTCTTATCAGACTTGATTTCATTTTAGGTATATTGAGCTTTGCATCTATGCATTTCAGCGTCACTTTGTTAGCGTGCTGATTTCACGCTCAATAATAAGATTAATAATAATAAATTATAGTTTTAGGATCTACTTAACAGTATGACAATTTGCCATTTTCCCTCGCCAATGAAATTTTGAAAACGATACTTATGATTTTGTTTGTCCTGGCCTGTCATATCGGTTTCATTCCCTTTTCCACTGCCTTAGTGTAGCTTCCCTGTGTCTTTTCTATAAATACTTTCTTGATAATTGTTCCGATTAACTTTCCACTATGAATTACTTTACGAATTTAAACGCAGTACTAGATTGGCGGCAAGGTCACTTTACAATTGAAATAGCTAGATGTAACCGTAAATTCTATGCTAACCGTTTCTTCTGTTACACCTCACTTTCGTAGATCTCTCTTCCGGCTTACTGCTTCCCAGGCAATTTACATCTTCAAACATTTAAAAGCAATGTCAATCGTTATCTCTTATTTTCTTAATTCTTGTTCTTTAATTGTTCTCTCTCCTTAATAGTGCTTTTTCTCATATTCTCTAACACTCAGTAACTTCATGCGTCTTAGTAGCTTTACTGCATTGTTTTAGGTGAAATGATTAAAAAACTATTTTTGTGGATACAGTTAATTTACTGTTAAATATTAATAATAGGATTAATATTATACATTGAAAATTTCAGTTCTAAACACAGTTCATAACTAAGTACCTGGCTACTGACTTATTGATATATTGTCGTATAATAACCCTATTCTGTCAGTATCTTTTTAATTATTTTTATTTTTATTTGTGCTACAATTCTATCGTAAAATAATTTACAATCCATTTCTGCAATGAATTCATTCACCATTCATTGTTATCGTAAATGTGATTTATAATGATTTCTTGTAGCGAAATCATTAGCACTGTATTTTCATTATTAATATAACCCTATTCTGAAGGGAATTGTTATTATGTGAAACAAACTCCCGAGAGGACGCTACCTTGACAACTTCAGTCTTGGTCTCTTCAAGTTCAGAGTCAACCGATGTCTATCCTACATGTCCTCATAATGTGCACTTGTTAATAACCCATCCCCATCCCTTACGACAATCTCAATTAGTAAACCTCTACCATGAGTGGCTCTTGGGTCAATTAACAGTATATAAAAAGTAATGTTTGCCATACTTTTAGTTCCACAAATTTAAAACTATGACTTGCCATATTACATCCACAAAAAACAAATACTTATATCTCACAACTACGTATCTATACTGACGACAACCATTTATTCCTATCTTAAGTGTGAGCGATCCGATCTGGCCAAATTGGCAGCTGATTTGACTGTTGTTAAGTGGGGCAAGGAATGGCTTCTTTATTTAATAGCCAAAATTTATAGAAGTTGATGACTGTAAAAGCTTCCAAAACGGTTTAGAAGAATAGAGAAAACTATTTTATAGAAAAGTTATCTGAGAATATGAAACAATGTAATATGTTTATATATATATATATATATATATATATATATATATATATATATATATATATATATATATATATATTGTTTATAAAACATTTGAAAAAATATGTCTATAATGTATATAATGTATATATATTTAGTTAAGAATGTATTGCTGATTCACAACTATTACAATAAAAATACTTATTATCACTAAATGAATGCAGCAGTAGATAAAATAAACACAAGCACAGAAATGACTTTAAAATGCTACTATATATCTTATATCGGAACGGCGATCGTCGGGCAGATTTATTGTCAGACGATCGCACGTTTATGATTGATACAATCATAAACGTGCACAATGGGAACGAACTGTGATCGTTGCAACTATGGAAATATTTTAAAGAATCTTTTAAATATATCACCGTCACGTACGACCCATCTGTTGTTTATTCTTCTTTTTCATATTTTAGTGAGCTTCCATTGATTTTAAACGAATATATTATAGTGTTACGTATTCTTCTGGTAACTGAATGTTCGATAACATAGAAATTGCACGATGAGGAATTTTAAGAGCCTATTTGTAAAACATCGTACTGTATTTATTCTTTGTGATTTAAATGATAAGTTATAAAATCTAGTGTCAGTGATAACTATATCTATCTGAATCTGACTGGTGAAAATACTTTTTAAACTTGCGAATATTTAGAGACTATGTTGTTGCGCTAAAGGATTTTTCCATAGAAAAATCTAACGCAGAGTTACTTATCTGATAAAAATAAAACACCAATATTCATTAAATAACTATTATTGTTATTCATGCTAATATATGAATGAAAAGTCTGCATATCTATCTATCTATCTATCTATCTATCTATCTATCTATCTATCTATCTATCTATCTATCTATCTATCCTAAATGAGTCACTTCATATTTATTTCTTCTATCTCTTCATCACATCCTGCCCATGCCTCATTTTATCCATTTCAATGAATTTAAATATATTTTCTGATGTCTGTAGATTTCAACATGAACCTATGCGTGTTAAATAATGATCTATCAATTGTGGTATATTTTATTATACAAGTTTATATTTTCACAATTAAATTCGCATTAACCCACCTGTGAGTTTCAATTATAATATCAAAAAGTATTGATCATAACATGCTTTGGAAGCATCAGGTTTTATTGTGCAATCTATGTTTAACATACAATTTTTATTTAGAAATAAACCGAAAGGAAATAAGGTGTAGAAACATATATCTAATTATCCCATGCAAGTGAATAAATTATGACTTCAAGATTTTGAAATGATATATGGGAACTTGAAATACTGTAAACATCATCTTCAGTTCATTTTGTCAATATTTACATTTTTCCCGACAGTTTTCCTTGTTATCCCAAAAGTATTTTGTTTGAATATCATTTTCCATAATTATATACATAGATCTTAATGATGGCTCACAACTTTCCCATTAAATAAATATCTGGAGGGTCTATTAAACTTTCTATATTTGAAAACATTTTTGGCAAGGAGGCAATAGTCAACTTTGAATATGAACGAACATTGTCATGCATGAATAAACGCTTTAAGGTAATATGCCTTGGTTGTAATCTGTACAATACAAAAACATCTAATGCAAGAACTTAAAATAAATATATGCAGTTATCTTGATACCATCTTTAAATTCGGAGCAATTTTAATGCCTAAAATACTTGTCCAAAACATTGTACTATCTTTCTTTCTCTCCCTCTCTCTCTCAGTTTATGTAACTGTATATCTGTTCTGACTGTCGTTTAAGTTATGTTTATTATTTCCATGAAGGATCCAAACTCTAGCCTAGCCAACACGCTCATCCATTTTGGCTCTTACGCATCCCTAAAAATAACATTTGAAAAATCAGCATCCCCATAAATTATAATAAGTATTTAAGATTAATACAATTATTATAAACTGAAATTAACCTAGTATAGTTATCGTGTAAATATAAATATATTCGGATAGTTTCCGAAATATCGGTTGGTTAATATCAATTTTATTTTGAAAATATAGATTGCATATTAAAATATAAGATTATATGTCTTACTTACTGCATATCTATCTATCTATCTATCTATCTATCTATCTATCTATCTATCTATCTATCTATCTATCTATCTATCTATCTCGTTTTGTAACTATTACCTAAACTTAATACTTGAATCTTCTATAGCTCTCTCCATTTATTTCTCTCTCTTTCTCTTTTTCTCTCTCTCCCAGTCTATCGGTTCTAACTGTTTGTATCCTTTCCTCTTTTAAGCACTTGCATGATTGAGCTAAATTTGTTAGTTTTATAACTGATCACGGGGTTAACTCAACAGATGAATCAATTGCAGCTTGTAATCCTCGCTAATGAATACTTTATTGTTGAATGTAGATTTACAATCTACTTTTTACGTATAGAGGCGATAGTGACACAGCACAGGCTCCTACTCTCCTAACACGTAGTGTCTACACTTGACGGTAAATGATAAACAACCTGTTAATGTTTGCTATTCATTTTTCTGCCTAGCCATTTACGCGTCAGTACAATTAATTTTACTAAAATTTGTTAACGCAAGCATGCTGAAAGACTAATCTTAATATGATATCATCTTTGTTTATATTATCACTTTTCCTTTTATAAGCATGCAATCAATTTAATAGACAGGCATAAGTAATTTTACGTGAAAAGCGTCCTTAAATGTATTGGTAATTTTCAGACTATGGTGAGTTTAATGGTTTACACTAATTGTTCACTATTTGCCTTGGACATCAAATATCGTTGCGATCTTTTCACATTGTCTGATCTGTGACACAGTTGCTTAAATATGCGTATAATCATATCGATTTTTAATGCAAAATAAAGAAGTTTAATGTCGGGCGATTTGTTAATACTTTGATACATTTGGCTTGGTGAAGTGAATTAAGATCTAATTAAGAAAAATCATGCAGTATAGAAACGTTTCTCGATAAGTGCATCGGACTCTAAAAGATACAAAATGAAAAAAATAAACAGAAGAAAGGAATAACAATAATTGGGGAGTTACGGAGAGAGTGAAAGATAGATAGCTAGAGTAAGTGATTGAGTGATTTAGTGAGTGAGTGAGTGAAAGAGAGATCGTATAATGTTTTGGACAAGTATTTTAGACATTACAATTATAGGTTGCTTCAATATTTGAAGATGGTATCAAGATATATATATATCAAGATATGCCCATATTTATTTAAAAATAAATAAGATGTTTTGCATTGTAGATAGAGTGAAAGAAAGAGTAAGGAAAGAGAAAAGCAAAGACTTAGAAGTGGATATGAAAGATTTATGATATTTTAATCTTTCTCTTCTTTAGTAGAAATTATTATGCAACTATTTTTAAGAAACGAATGCATATGCATTATAAAAATTAGCAAATAATAACAAAAAACACAATTTTGTGTGCGTTCATGTGAAAATGTGTATTTTTAATTATAAGCAAATAGAGGTTTTAGCTATTTGAAAGCTGTTGTATATTTTTAATAATTGACATCTTCAGAACACTTGCAATAATATATGACAAGGGAATGACTCCAGTAGGGCAACTGTTTTGTCTGTAGAATACGCGATATGAAACATTTACTTAACTGGAAATTATTAATAACCAACAATAATTTGAAGTAGCTGAATATTTTAATATGATAGCGCATAATCTCGGCTGTCTTTGCCTATCGCTTATGATGATTCCTTCGGAATTCCAGTTCAATTCTTGACCTTTAATCAAAGTGCGTAAATCTCAAGTCTTCTAATTAGGTCTTCCTTGCAACAGTTTTGAACAAAAACACATTAATTGTGAAAATACTAACCATGCTTTTGTACTCCATATTCACGCAGAAGTCTTCTCACTTGATTTGGAACACAAGAATTTCGCCTTTTCATCCCTTTTCCAATAATCTACCGTCTTCACGCTTCTTCACTCCGATAATCGATATTTCTTTACTGAAGGTTAATTGCATTTCTATCCTTTTTTCATCAAAGAATTATTTTCATTTTTCTTTGCATTTGTTTCGTTTTCTGTATGGCCATCTTTATTTTTTTTTCTTCCAGTTTTTTCCTACTTCACATTAGCTGGAATTCTGTAGCTTAGTTTTTGGTAAATCTATACCTTTTTAAAAACTTTCATTGATTTTATTTCTTTCTCTCTGTCTGTTCCTATATTACCTTAATCCATCAGAATATATTTTCCTTAACGTTTACCTTGTCTTCCTTCACTTTTTGACATTTCTCTGCTTTTCTCTTTTCTATCAATTATTTTCTTTCTTTCTTTCTTTCTTTCTTTTTCCTGTCTCACTTTTTCACATATCATTTTCCTTACTCTTTCTTCTTGGACTTCACGCTTCTCTCGATCCATTACATCATCTTCGCTGTACCGCCAGCCGTCTTCTCTGTGTTATCTTTAGCCAACTTCACTCCATTTATTTCTATCCTACTTGCTTTCGCATTTACTTTCACTTTTACTATAAACCTTTCTTACGTACATTCGGTTCTTCAGTTTCTGCAATTTTCTCATACAAGACATTCTACTTTGAGCGCTCCATTTATATAAGAATGCTGATTCATTTAATCTGACGTCGGACTGTCCAATACTTTTTATTTTGACCGGATTTTTTGTAATAGTGGGTGGCGAACTAAAATTCGAAATAAAGACAGAAACGATAGAATCCTAAAAGATACCATTTAAGTCGATTTGAGCGGACAATGGAGAATAAGAAACGAGTGAAACTAAAACAAAAAAAGCAATAAATATATAGATATATCTAAGTATAGTTACTAAAAAATACAAGTATGCTCTGAAAAATTCTCGGTCCGAAAATCAGTATTCTGATATTTAGTCATTGAAATAGTTATTTTGGGAAGTTAACTGTCCAGCAGCACGTCTTAATAAATAAGAAACTAAAGAAAAAGAAAAAAGAAAAAGAAATTGTATATCTGTGTGTGGATTTATTGCAGCAAGAGATTTATATGTATAGTAGAGGTTTATCTCTTGTCTTCTGTTTAGGATTGGGCTTCCGGATCCTTCTGAGGTTTTGTCATTCTCTTTCACTCTCAGTAGCCCCTTACGTTTAGAGGCATTATCACCTTGCTTGGGGTGAATTGATTACAAAAATATCATAATGTATAAAAATAGAGTCACTGTATATATATATATATATATATATATATATATATATATATATATATATATATATATATATATATATATGCACACACGCACACACACACAAATATATATAATAGTAGCAAAGTTATTCATACGGTAAAATCAATTTCATATAATATTATGGATTCTTCAAATATTGTAACATAAACGTTTCATATATAAAAGTTAGCATATATTCTTAGGCGTCGAATAAATGTTCATAATTCATTTCAGAAAAATTATTCTATCCTCTAACATTATGAATAAAATAGGCAAGAAAAAAATACCCATAATCTTCAGCTGAACTGCCAACAAACAAACATTATCAAGACAAAACAGTTCATCTTATATTGTAAGACCTTCAACAGTCAACTCTGGGTGTGGGAGCCAGCATGATAAAATAGAAGGCATTACTTTCTGAACACACTGAAAATAAAATTGAAGCAATGAGGCCTATTTTTATTTTATGTGGATTTTAAGAATAATATATGCGAATGTTGGTTTTTAAGTATCAATGGTGCTTCGATGTTGGAAAATGTTTTCAAATAAACATTCCTGCAACCATATACCAGATTTGGACGAATACGTATGTAATGCATAGGTCACCAGTGGCTGTTGGCACGGACTCCACAGCACAGTGTAAATGTGGATCCATAAGTGTCAACACTGACTTTGGGAATTGTCTACTTTGAGATACGAGCATATATGTTTCTATCCAGACTGTGTCACTGAGTAAAGTTAGAACGTACCATCAACAGCTTGCAGAGCTTGCCTGTTTATGCAATATTAAAATATCTTCTGAAAAAGTAACCCTCATTTATATTCTCAGGGATGGATAGGCTGCAGTGTGTGACATAAAAGATAGGAACTTTATAGGATTGTACACATGTTTATATTAATGTTGTACACACACACACACACACATATATATATATGTATATATATATATATGTCTCTGTGTGTACGTGTGCGTGTGTGTATATGTGTGTTTTTGTGTGTGTGTGTACGCGCTCGCATTTGTGAACTTATACCGCTAGAAGGAAACAGAAATAAAGATAGAGGAAATAAATTATAAGCTGGTTAGTGGAAAGAAATGAGTCAAAATAACATGATGATGATCATGACGGTAGCAGAGCAATGGGTGAAAGCATAAAAAATGAACGTGAATTATACAAACAATAGACAAATTGTATACTGAAGTGATTATTTGCGTTTATTTCAGTTTTATTTTTACGTGTGAGCACGCGCATGTGCGTGTGCCTCTGTGTGTGTATGCTTGCGCACGCGCGTATGTGTGTGTACATGCGTTTACGTCTGCATATGAATGTGTTTCTATGATGGTAATTGAATTTTCAACCAAAAAGAGGTCATTTTGAAAGGAGGATAAAGAATTGACATCTTATCTTCCTTGACGGTTAAAGAATGAAAAAATGGCGAAGGAAATGATCGCCTGAAGAAAGGCCTTCAACCACAGCGGTAGCATCTGTTGACTTGGTCGGACGGCGACGATGAGTAGAGAATCGGAGAGGTAAAAAGCCGACAGTCTTTTGTGCAAAGGGACTCACAGGCTGACCAATTGATTCCAACAAGTCAAAGATGATAGACAGAAAATGAAATACACTGGAATTGATACTTCTACCCCGTCTTCTCTATTTGCCTTTGGCTGTCCCACTTCTTTGTCTGCTGTAAACTTCACATGTGAGTTTCGATTTTTGCATTTTTATTTTCTGGAACTATATCGGAATTGAAAGGACACAAGCAAAAAAGAAATCTTGTCGAGACGGGAACGGACGTCGTGAGACGCATATTAATAACAACGACATTTATAACTGGAGAATATTCGTAATCCTAAAGAAGTCATTTGTAAATAATAAATGTGTTACGAACCAAACACCAAAAAGCGTCTTTAAAATTATGCACTCAAACTTATCAAAATCAGTATTCTGTTGCGTGATTATTGGAATACAGGTTTAGGGAAGCGAATCGAACTTAGAACATTTCAACACTTTTTGTATGCGTCTGAATAAATGTGTTATGTACTGTGTATCGAAATGGACCAGCAAATAAGGCACAGACAATAATGATTACACGGACAATTTGTATGTTTATGTATTGTGCTTGTAGGCGCGGATAGTGTAACAGTTATTGGCGCGAAACGTAAATTCCCGCTAGATTCGGTGTCGTTCATTTCACCATAATGCTCTTGGAAAAAACATGAAACCATCAGCAGCCATGGATTAAATAACAAGACCTGTTGGGCTCTCTTGACTTCAGGGAGCAACTTGTCTAGTCAAATGACATCTCTGAATCTAAAACCAACTTGAAGGGTGAAGAGATTCGTCAGGCTACCTTGCCTAATACACACTGCTGACCTGCCGTGTCGTGATATTGAGCTTTGAGCTTAATTTCGCAGAATTGGAGAACGCAGTGAGGATAGAACTTAATGCACGAGCGAATTGCTTTTTCAGACAAGTTTTGTAAACATTGAATTGTCGGCGTTATTTGTATTAATCTTGCCTTTTAATATTAGAATGAACGCATCCTCAGCTTTTAGATAGAGATAACGGCATATTTTCCACAGGTGACAATAGTTGTAGTTCATGGGCAGATAAATTCTGATCTCCTAGGAACAAAACAGACCCTCCGTTTGGGAAATAATGTAATATAGGAATTTCCCTTCATTTAACATTGATATTGTTTGGTCCAAGGTTAGGACCAAGGAAGAACAACACGAACACAAGAGTATAAATAAGAAAGTTTATTACACAGAATAATAATACAAGATGTTGAAGGTGTTAGTATGACTGTCAGTCTGGTTTGGAGTGAACTACTATTGGCTCGACTCGATTCCGTCTCCTTCCTCTCTCTTGAGAGGCGCAGTATTCATAGTGTCAGGAAGAGTTCACTCTGTCGTTATAGGTAAGGTCCCGTAACACCCCCGTCCCAAGCTTTTACCTCGCAGGGGTCTTTAATATTTTTTCCTCTTCGGATTAATCATCAAAGGCTCTGTAAATTTTCTTTTTTTGCTTGATTTCCGCGGTTCTGAAATTGCTTGAGGCCTTTGCATATTGAATGTGTCAAATATTGTGTCCATTACTTCCTCCTCTTCCTGAGGTAAACCGTTAGAATCCTCTAACAGCCTCTTTCTGATCTGATTTAAGTGCCTTTTATGCGAGAACTTCGGACCCTGAATTATGTAAATCACGTTCCCGATTCGTTTCTCTATTGTACCCGGCTCCCAATAGGATGTGTTGTTTTTAACATTAAAAAAACTTTCTCCCCTGGGTTAAATTTTCTTTTTCGTACGAACGACGTTGGTGATTGCTTTGTCTGTTTTGGCAGTAATTTGTCGAATACCGATCTAATTTTTCGGGCGAACATTACTTCCGTGGGTGATAATGCCGTTCGGTGTAATTCTATATACTTGCAAGAATTGTTCTAAAGCCGTTTCTATTGGTACGTCACAAGCTTTCGTTAGTGCTCTTTTTAATGTATCTACAAAACTCTCCGCTTGCCCGTTTGATCTTGGGTGAGATGGTGGGGATTTGATGTGTTTCACCTGAAAAGTTTCACAAAATTCTTGAAAATCCGCAGATGTAAATTGTGTCCCATTATCGGTGACTAGACAATCAACCACTCCGAAACGAGCAAACAGCTCGTGAAGGCAATTTATGGTAGTCTCAGAAGTAGGTTTTCTACAACGAAATACTTCTGGCCATTTGCTGTAACTGTCTACTACAATCAAGTAGTAGAAACCAACTAATGGACCTGCGAAATCTACATGGATTCTCGACCACGGTCGATCTGTCTTAGGCCATGGCTTATGGATGTTCGGAGGTGCTTTGGCTGCTAAGGAACAGCTCTTGCATTTGTCCACCATTTGTATAATATCTTGATCCATGTTTGGCCAGTACACGTAACTTCGCATTAAAGATTTCATCCTGTTCTTTCCTAGGTGGCCCATGTGAAAATCCTTGAGAATTCGCCTTTGTAGCGTTTTCGGGATTACTACCCTCTCATTATATAGTAGGACATTATCACATAACGAAAAACTGTCTGATACATGCTTATCTTTTCCTGCAATTTTTGTTTTCGGTTCCTTTATAAATTCGTCATTCACTGCTTCGTTTATTATTTCCTGTAATGTGACGGGGATGTCTCGAATTGTACTACATAATGATGTTCTAATATCTTCCTCATATCGTAGAGCTGCAATTACGGAATCTTCTAATGGCTCCGTTTTCTTTGGTATTAGTCTCGAAAGACCATCTGCATACCCGATTTTGTTTGATGGAAGATACTCCAATTTAAAGTTATAGTTTAATAAAATTGTCCCCCATCTTAGCAATCTATTAGCAGTGTAGACAGGTAGACCTTTCTTTGATCCAAATATTGTAAATAACGGCTTGTGGTCCGTCTGTAAGGTGAAAAATCTACCGTAAATACATCTGTGGAATCTCGTAACCGCAAAAATAATCTCCAGCCCTTCTTTTTCGATTTGCGAGTAACTTTGTTCGGCTGGTTATAACGTTCTTGACGCATGCGTGATGGGTTTTAGTGTCACATCCGGCATTTTATGAAGTATACATGCCCCAACACCATAGGCACTTGCGTCACTCGCGACTATTATTTCCAATTTTGGGTCATAATGCGCTAAAAATAAATCTGCTGTTAGAGTCTTAATGATTTTGCCGAAAGTTTTCTGACATTCATCTGACCATTCCCAAACTTTTTCCTTTTTCAACAGTTCGTTTAGGGGTGCGCGTAATTTTTGCATGTTAGGAATAAATTCTTGATAATAATTTACTAAGCCCAAGAAGCTTTGTAATTCGGCTAAATTTTTTGGAGCCGGTATGTTTTTTATTGTCGTGGCCATTTCTGGGTTTGGTCTTCTCCCTTCTTTGTCAATAATATGACCCAGATATTTTATCTCCTTCATAAAGAAGTCACATTTATTTTCCTTTACCTTAAAACCATAGTTGAAAACCTGAAAACCTCTTGAACGTGTTCCCAGTGTTGTTCAATATTTTTGCTATTTATCAGGATGTCATCAAGGTATGCGATCGTGAAATCCAGTCCGCCTAGCATAGTGTCCATTATTTGCTGAAATATCGCCGGCGCGACCTTGATCCCGAATGGTAATCTCTGGAACTTATATAACCCTTTATGTGTGTTTATGCACAACAACCTCGAGCTTTCCTCATCTGCTGGTACTTGTAGGTATGTTTCGCTCAAGTCTATCTTTGAGAAAAATTTTCCTCCGTTCAACTTTGTGAAAACTTCCTCTGGACTAGGAAGAGGATAGTGATAATCCTTAATCGCTGCATTCAATCTCGCCGAGAAATCAGCGCATACTCGTATCTCTCCCGATTTCTTTTTCACGTAAACCGTAGGTACGGCCCATTGACTCTATTCTTCCTTTGTCAATATACCGGTTTTCACGAGTCTATCCAACTCTTGGTCTATTTTTTCTAATGATGCAAAAGCTACATTTCTTTACTTTTTGAAAATGGGTTGTACATTTTCTTTTAATTCTATTTTAGCCGCCATTTTTTTTACACATCCTGAGGCCGGCTGAAAATACTTCGGGGAAACTCTCCTTTAATTTCTCTTTACTTTCTCTGCTTCGGTCGATACCCTTTCCACTTTTTGGCAGAACGTACTTATCGGTAAATCCCAGAGGTCAAATTTCTGCATCCAGTCAGTTCCGTATTTTTTAGAACATACATTTTTAATTTCTTGGTCATTCCGTTGAATGTCACATTTGTGATAACTTCCCCCTCAAATTTGATTTTTCCTCCTGTTATCGACCTGGCTGTTTCATCTGTTCTCAACATGGCCGGTTTGTTTAATTTCTTCCACGTCTGTAAGCTAATAATGGTTAAATTTGATCCGGAATCCAATTGTAATCTGATTTTTTTGTTTACCAAATTCTACGTATTTTCGTATATTTATCTCGTCCGCTTGGTCAGTTCTAGTGACTCTTACTCAGCTTTTGCTTTCTTTCTTCGTCCTACAATGCGAACTTTTATGTACCACTTTATTGCACGACAGCCAAGTCTTATAGCGGTATGAACAATCTTTGTACCAATGCAAAATCCCACAGCGATAGCATGGACTGGGTGGTGGTTTCTTCTGAGGATTCATTTGACTTTTCGTAGTAAAATAATTTGTTTGGTTTGTTTTTGAGGAGTGAGAAAACGTGTTTGTCGTTGTACTTTTCGTATGTGAGCGACGCCAGACTCTTCGATATCTTTCGAGTCCTTTTTTACGCTTATACATCTCTCACAGTCCTCAGCCTATTTTTGTAGCGTCAATTCTGGTTCACTCTCAAGATTTGTTAGAATTCTCCGTCTGATATCCGCATCTTTAGTCGAAACCAGTTTGGACTAAATAATTCCGTTAAAAGTTTCACGGCTTCCTTGAAAGTCAACTCATTCGTTTTCCTCGGTAGGATGTAGTCTACGAATTTAGTGTATTCGCTTGACCCTAGTTTCCTTAGTATTAGACGTACTCTTTTCGCGTCTGACCAATTCCCGCAATCAGACTCATATGAATCTTCATATCTTCTGAAGTAAGCAGCGAAGGTTTTGTCTTCGTCTGGTGCATAGGTGAAGTCTTTGATAGAGCTCCATATAGCATTTTGCGAGAATACCGCTTCATTTCCAGAATTTTGTCCTTTATTTGTTACTGCTCGTGGAAGTAATTCTTGTAGTTCGAATTGCTTCCCTTCGTTTTTCTGTTGAATTTCTAATTGTTTTTCTTCGAGCTTAGTCTGTCTTTCCTCATTTTCTTGTTGCTGCTCGAATTGCATTTTCATTAGTTCCAATATGGTTGCCTTAAAGTCTTCCATGTTTACACCGTAATTTTGTGTCACTATTTTTCCTTTTTTCTCGGTGTAGACTTCAGGTCTTTTCGCCTGTTGTTCTGGAACCTTAGTACGAAAACATTTTCCTGCGTAGAATTCGATTCTGTTCTGGCTGACAGGTAAAATTTGTGTCTTCGTTACCACTGTTAAGGTTGGTGTCCAAAAAAATTTATTTCTTTTTTTATCTTTTTTTTTTCGCGTAGAACTTGTTTTCTTTTCTCAATACTTCGTCGCCTCTGTTATGGACGACCGATAGCAAAAAGAGTTCTTTTTCTTAGAATCTCCACGTAGAACTTCGTTTCTTCAATATCCTCGTCGCCACTGTTATGGACGACCGATAGCAAAAATTTTTTTTTTTTTTTTTTAGGATCTCCGCGTAGAACTTCGTTTCTTCAATATCCTCGTCGCCACTGTTATGGTCCAAGGTTAGGACCAAGGAAGAACAACACGAACACAAGAGTAGAAATAAGAAAGATATATTACACAGAATAATAATACAAGATGTTGAAGGTGTTAGTATGACTGTCAGTCTGGTTTGGAGTGAACTACTATTGGCTCGACTCGATTCCGTCTCCTTCCTCTCTCTTGAGAGGCGCAGTATTCATAGTGTCAGGAAGAATTCACTCTGTCGTTATAGGTAAGGTCCCATAACAGATACATACTACTTTAAAGTATATTTCTATACGCATCAGCACCAAACTATCTGGCTTATAAAATCTCTTAGTTATGCCAAATATATAAAATGATTTATATTAAGTCGCTTGAAAGTGTATTTAAAAAAAAATATATGCGCGATTATTACCAAACGTTACTATTGTCGAGAATTTGAATTTGTGCGTTTTGACAGATTAAGTTTGCGCAAACATTCATGGTAGCTAATTGAATGATAAAATGGAAGAGAATTATTTTACCTATTTCCGCCTTCAGACTAAATAATGTTTTTTATTGATGGAATCATATATATGTAGTCGGAGGGAATGAAATATAGCGAATGTCAGTTTTAATTATATATTATGAGAAACGCATAAAATGTAGACCTTGAATTTACATTTAAATTTTAAATTTCTGATGTAGGATATATTGAGTTGCACAACCAGACCGACGAACTTCAGCTTTCTACCGATTCTTTTCATCGCTGTTGTTTTTTAAAATCCATTTTTGGAAATCTTCCATTTTATTATTCAATTATCCAACATTAACCTGATAATAGCTTTTATATATTGTACTCTCACATAGACGATGTATATATGTCAACATCTACCCTCATATATTTCTTCAATTAGAAAATCTGCTAATGTAAAGTTTTTAGCCTATAAAATTCGCTAATAAATGCCAGTACGACATCTGTTTGAATTCGTTATCATATGTCCTCTTGGAAATAACAACTAATTATGGACAACTCCTGATTATTCTTGAATCAGCTTTGTACGAAATTAAGAGAATATAGATATATATACATACATACATATATATATATATATATATATATATATATATATATATATATATATATATAAATATATGTTTGTGTGTGTGTGTCATGTAATGTAACATGTGCAGGAAGTGAAATTGGCACAGGTACTTGCAGGGACATCCATCCGTGCGCGACATGGCACTGAAAGAACCCCGATATTACGCAGCTGCTGATCAGAGCAGTCTACGCAAGAGTTAGGGCTCTTAACTACCAGCCGGGAACAGCAATCAGAAAACCATTAACCCCGTACCCTCAGTAAAAAATGATGTTGGCACTATCTACGCATATCACAAGAAATTCATGGTAGCACCATTATTAAAGCCTGAGAAAAGGAAAGAAACCGGGAACCCCTTACTAAACAAGTAACGATGAATGAGCCTCTATTCCTCTTCAACAGAAGGACGAGGAGTATGAACCGGGCGGTAGGGTAACCTATCTTTTTCTATTAAAAAATCCCGGGTTTAACTTCTAGACAAATTAATTCAAAGATTGGCCTTTCTTTCAGATGACTTATTTGGAGAGTCGAGTTGCGTCCTTCAAATGTCCCAACACAAACATGTATACTTACTTGTGCGCCGCGGATTAAGAAAATGTGGAATCCTAAATAATTAAGTTTTAACTTAGTAAAAGTTAGAATACCAACACTTTCAAACTGCGTTTGCAAAATTCCCAGTCAGTAGACACCAAACGAAAAAAATATTGTTAAATGCGGCGACACCAATCAAGATATATATATATATATATATATCAAGAGAAAATATGAAAAACTAAAACATACATTACATTCAAATATGTTTCGCACATTTGCAGACAGTCGAGATTTCATTCACCAGTGACTTTTGAATAAAGTGTGAATTCTGGGATCGCCACTACTCGCCAGGGAGGGAGATGAGCAGTATTATCTTACTATTCCTCTTTTTAAACTGGGCCTGTTGGGCAAACAATTACAGCTTTTTTCCTTTTGAAAAATGAAAAAGGGAAAAGATTTTGAATATCAGCTCTTTTAAACTGCGTTTGCACAATCCCCAGTCATTAGTCACCAAAACGAAAAAACATTGTTAAGTGCGGCGACACTATTCAATATATGTTTAATTCAGTTTATTTTTTTAAAATGTCACCACCAACACGAAATTGATAAAATCATATATCGTGCGGTCATTGAAAAACTGAAGATTTGAAAAACTTTTTCGTTATAAATCTTTTTTATTTTTTATTTTATTTTGTATTGTTTGCAGGTTATAGAGCACCCTCTGCGGATTAAATGGCTACGTATGATGTCCAGCAACATGTAAAACTCATTGAGTTTTTCTATTCCAATGAAAGATCAATTATGCAAAGTCAGAGAAAATACGGGGAGCAGAAAATACAATGCAAGTGTATTTCCTAGCAATAAATTAATCGCCCGGTTTTAAAGAACTGGATAGGCGGTCTTCCGGGAAGAGGCCCTAAGCGCACTGTGTGCACTGACCCAGCGGTGTAGCTTGTATGGCAGAGTGTTCTTGAGGATCCTTCATCATCTACCCGTCGTCGCTCTGCCCAACTAGGTATCGCCAGAACATCGCTTCAGAAGATTTTGAATTGGTTTTGACCTTTTCAAGCT